>JAJHSJ010000002.1:30873519-31001325 GCA_021015155.1 Magnolia officinalis
AAGAAAAACGTGATTTGGAACACTAACCTTGAAGAACATGAAAGATGGGCGACAAGTCGAAGCTCGGCTCCTTGGAGAGGAAAAATGAAATGAGGAAGAAAAAAAAACAAAAACCCCAAATTTTAAGTGATTCCCGAGATCTACGACTGGTCGTGGATATCTACGACCGGTCGAAGGTCGACTGGTCGAGTTTACTCACGACTGGTCGAAGGATGTCCAAAAATTCATATTTCTTGCAATTTATATAAAAATTGGAATTCAATCTAGCAAATACATACACTATGATACAAGTAGGCATAAATAATCATTTTAATATGCACATGCCAAGATCAATTTCATCTTTTTAAACTTGCTTTTATCAAAAGGTTTTGTGAAAATGTCAGCTCTCTGATCTTCAGTAGGAATATATTCCAAAGATATAACTTTTTCTTCTACCAATTCGCTAATATAATAAAATCTAATGTCAATGTGCTTAGTACGAGAATGCTGAATAGGATTTTTTGAAATATTTATTGCACTGGAATTATCACAATGTAATAACATAGAATTCTGTTTAATTCCATAATCACTTAGCATTCTTTGCATCCAAACAAGCTGTGTACATGCATTACCAGCTGCAATATACTCAGCTTCGGCTGTTGAAAGTGATATAGAATTTTGTTTCTTACTAAACTAGGAAACTAGACAATTTCCAATGTAAAAACAACCACCACTGGTTGATTTTCTATCATCTAAATTACCAGCCGAGTCAACATCCGAGTACCCAGCTAATTGGACACTAGTCTCATGAGGATACCAGAGACCGAGATTTACAGTACTTGCGACATATCTAATAATTCGCTTGGCAGCAATCAAGTGAGATTCTTTTGGATCAGATTGATATCTTGCGCAAATACCAACACTTAGAGAAATATCAGGTCTACTAGCAGATAAATATAACAAACTACCAATCATACTCCGATAAAGTTTTGAGTCAACATTTTTACCATTAGAGTCTTTTGAGAGTTTCAAGGTAGTACTCATAAGACTATCAAAATTTTTGCCATTCTCAAATCCAAATCTCTTGATTAGATTCAAAGCATACTTAGATTGAGAAATGAATGTTTCTTCAGGTTGTTGCTTTACTTGTAATCCAAGGAAATAAGTCAATTCCCCAACCATGCTCATTTCGAACTGTGATTTCATCAAATCTGCAAACTCAGTAGTCAGGTCAGTACAAGTTGATCCATAAATGATATCATCAACATAAATCTGTACCATTAAGATATGATCATTATATTTTTTAACAAACAGATCTTTATTAACAGATCCCATTTGAAAATTGTGACTTGAAAGAAATTTTGTTAGTTTCTCATACCATGCCCTAGGTGCTTGTTTTAATCCATAAAGATCCTTTTTAAGCCGATACACATGATCAGTATTTTTGGGATCTTCAAAACCCATTGGCTGTTCAACATAGACTTCTTCATGTAAATTGTCATTTAGAAAAGCACTTTTCACATCCATCTGATAGATCTTTATTTTTCTATAACATGCAATGGATATAAATAGTCTGATAGATTCAAGACGTGCTACTGGTGCAAAAGTTTCATCGAAATCAATCCCTTCAATTTGAGTATAACCTTGTACCACTAGTTTAGCCTTGTTTCTTATTATATTTCCACATTCGTTAGACTTATTTTTGAAAATCCATTTTGTTCCAATGATGTGTTTATCTTTAGGTCTTGGTACGAGATACCAAACATCATTTCTTACAAATTGGTTAAGTTCTTCTTGCATCGTAACAATCCAGTTCTCATCAGCAAGAGCTTCTTTTACGTTAGATGGTTCTATTTGGGATGTAAAACATGCATAATTACATATATCCTCAAGTTGTCTACGGGTGCGAACACCGGTGAGAGGATTTCAAAGAATTTGTGTGGTTGGATGATCTTTAACAGTCCTTAATTCAGAATCAGTCTGATTCGATGAAGTATCGGCTTTATCAATGATTAGAACTTCATCATTATCTGAATTTGAGATTGGCTTATTTAAGTGATCATTAATGACAACATTGATGGATTCTTGAATCACACCAGTCCTTTTGTTCAGAACCCTATAAGCACGACTGTTTAAGGAATATCCTAGAAAAATGCCTTCATCACTTTTCGTATCGAATTTTTCCAAATTTTCACGATCTCGTAAAATATAGCACTTGCTACCAAAAACTCGAAAGTATTTAACAGTAGGCTTTTTATTGAACCATAATTCGTAAGCCGTTTTATTATTATCTTTGCTAGTATAAACTCGGTTAATAATATAGCAAGCTGTGTTGACTGCTTCAGCCCAAAGATTTTTAGAGAGCTTCATGTTATTCAACATGACATTAGCCATTTCTTGAAGCGCCCTATTCTTTCTTTCTACAATTCCATTTTGTTGTGGAGTTTTGGGAGCAGAGAATTCATGTAATATTCTTTAGTTAGTACAAAACTTCTCAAAATTGCTATTCTAAAATTCAGATCCATGATCACTAAGAATCTTACTGATTTAAGAAGATTTTTCAGTTTGAATCCTTTTGAGAACTTTTCTTACTTCTTCAAGGGTTTCAGATTTATCCCTTAAGAAGACTACCCAAGTGTATCTGGTAAAATCATCAACTATTACCAGGATATACTTTTTCCCACCACGACTTTCTGTTCTGGTAGGACCTATCAGATCCATGTGGAGGAGTTCGAGTGGTCTTGATGTGGTATTTGAATTCACCTTTTTGTGTGAGTTTCTTGTTTGTTTGCCTATCTGGCACTCACCACATATCTTATCTAATTTCTGAAGTTTGGGTAAACCTCTTATAAGTTCTCGTTTGCTCAATCTATATAAATTTCGATAATGTACATGTCCAAGACGTTTGTGCCATAAATCAGTCTCGTCTGTATGGACCATGTAACATGTTTGATTAGATGAGCTGGATTCACTAATAATATAGCAATTTTCAGACGTTCTACGTCCAGTGAATATTACAGAACCCTTATTGTTTAGTATCTCACAGATTTGATTAGAAAACCGAACACTATGGTTATTATCACATATTTGAGATATACTAAGCAAGTTATGTTTTAAGCCTTCAACATATAAGACATTTTTAAACACAGGAAGATTAAAAAGTTGAACCGTACCTTGGCCTATAATCTTGCAGTTGCTACCATCACCAAATGTGACTGAACCATCAGTCATATCTTTCAGATCCGTGAATAAAGCTTTGTCACCTGTCATATGCCTGGAGCATCCACTGTCTAGGTACCACTTTGAATGACTTGTTGCTTTGAAAGCAGTGTGAGCAACCAAGCAGGCAACTTTAGGAACCCATTTCAAAACAGTTTTGGGTTTAGGAACATAGTTGGTCTTCTTTTGTTTATAGTTGTAAGAATGACCTATAGAGTTAGATTTTAAGAGCTCCTTGAGTAAATCAACTATCTTTTCAGCTAGAGGATTTCGTTTCTGATTAAAGTTGACATGGCTGCTTCTAGGTTTTTGAAAAGTTTTTGATAAGTACTTTTCCCTTTTGAGTTTGAGGACTCTCCTTTAACAAACATAGGAGGAGTATACTTTTGTTTAGGAGGTAGATTTTTATCGTAGCCCAACCCGGATAGATCGCCACATTTTCTTGATCCGGATAAAAGTTTTTCTAACTTTGGATCTCCTTGGGCATATTTCCATGTGTCCTTTAGACTCAGAAGAGAAGATACTTCAGTTTTGAGTTTCTCAATTTCAGATTTCAAATCAATAATTAGGGAGTTTTTGAATTCCAAATCGCATTTTGATTTTTCAAAACTATCTGAAATTTGTGATTTTTCTAAGACTAGTGTTTCAAAACATTCTTTGAGTTTAGAAAACTTTTCTTTTTGAAGTTTAAGTTTGACAGCAATTTTACAACTTTCCTTATATAGGGCATTATAAGCGTCTTGAAGATCATCTTCATTTTCACATTCACTACTCAGATTTTCTTCACTTGCTGAGTCATTATCTGAAAATGTGAATTTGGCTAGAGTCATAAGAGCTTTAACCTCATTGCCCAATTCAGTTTCAGAATCTTCTGATTCAGAAGAAGCTTCAGAATCAGATGATTCATCCCATGTAGCCAACATACCCTTCTTCTTGGGTTTGTCCTTTTTAGGACATTTATTTGCTAAGTGCCCATATTCTTGACAGTTGTAACATTGACTATCTTTCAAAGATTTTTGAAATTTGGGTCTAAACTTCTTTTTATCATTCGATTTTGAAAATCAACCCTTTTCTTGCTTTGAAAATCTTGTAAAATTTCTTAGCTAAAAGAGCCATATCATCTTCTGAATCAGAATTTTCTTCTGAATTATATTTAGAAGATTTTAGTGCGATAGATTTACCTTTAGGAGCTTTAAAGTTTAACTCGTAGGTTTGTTGAGAACCAACTAGTTCTTCTACCCTTATATTATCCGTATCACGAAGTTCCTAGATTGCGGTTACTTTAGAATTGAACCGTTCAGGAAGTGAGCGTAATATCTTTGCACACACTTTACTTTAGAATTGAACCGTTCAGGAAGTGAGCGTAACTAGTGGTTCGCTTGTGTGTTCGCCAACTGTTAAACAACAGCCACACAAAATGCTACTCCACTCCTAATATCCTCACACAGGGGATATTAGCGTTCACTAACAAAATAGGTTTTCCCAGGTTCACCAAAAACCTTTACAATTATGTCTTTGTCCGTGGGCTTACACAATTAAAAAAAACCCCCACTTCTGAGTTTTCCTGTCTCTCCTCAGATAACCAATACAACAAGATTTTTCTGGTAAATCTTGAATGAAACCAAAACAAAAAGGAATTTACAATTAAATGTAAAATACCTGTTTATCTCCTTCGTTGTAGCAGCCCAGTAGAACCAAATCCGAGTAGATGATTGAATGTCCAAGTTCAATGTCCAGTACTCAATTATAATGGTTCTAATTCTAATAGGTTTTCAATTAAACCAAGTATGGCTTGCCTTAATTGATTTTGATTCCAAAGAAAGGGAATAACAATTCCTCTTTTCAAATTAGATTGGAATAGCTGAAACAAAATCAATTAAATAAAGCTAAGGAAAGAGAATATTAAATAAGCACACTTAGCTTAGATGGAGCACAGAATTAACTCTCAGAAGTTCGACGAAGATTGGCTTGAATGGATTAATTAATTCGATGATTGCTTCTGAGATTCGTGCTCTATTTATAGGTGAGCATATCGTGTGTTCGACTGGTCTAGAGAGCTCTTCGACTAGTCGAAGAAATAACAGATATTTGAAAAATCAGGCGCGATAAGCTTTGACCGTTCTACGACTGGTCGAAGGTCTCCTTTGACTGGTCGTAGGTCACCTTCGACTGGTCGAAGAATTTAAAAAACATTGCTGGACTTTGAGTCGAAGACTTTTGACTGGTCGAAGATGCAGTCGACACTGTTCCTTCGACTGGTCGAACAGATTCTTAGACTAGTCGAAGCTTAACAGAATTTATCCAATTTTTGTAACAAACTTACGACTGATCGAGGAATTTCTTAGACTGGTCGAAGCAACTCTAGGACTAGTCGAAGAAGGCCTAGGACTAGTCGAAGAACAGACCAAACATATGTAAAATAAACATACGATTTATGTATCCAAAGTGACCTACTTCTAAGGTCAACCTAAGGTCAGTCAAACCTCAACCTTGAAGAAAGGACATTGAAACATTAGGAACTAGTGACCTTGAAGTATGAGCCTTGAAGTCTTGATGTAGTTCAATCTTGAAATCTTGATGTAGCTCAATCTTGAAAGTGTCTTGAGTTCTTTATGAACTGCCTTGAAGTCTTGCAGCTTGAGTCATGTCTTGTGAGTAGTTCTTGCATTCAAGTTTGATCTTTGTACTCATGAGCTTTGCTTGTTGTTAGCTTAGCTTGTTCATGAATGTTGATCTTTGAGAGAGCTTCACTTATGCAAGATATATAACAGTGATTTTGACACCAAAAATTTTGACAACAAACAGGGATATAAAATATAGCACTTACACCATCCTCCCAAGCAACCCTACCATGAGAGAGCTAACTTCCATGGCTTCCAATGAGAAAAAGAGAGCTATGGTGTGGACCACTCTCCTACCCCAATCTCACATCTTAGCCATCCAATCTTCATCATCCTCCATCAAGATCGAAGCTAAGTAACCTACGAGTCCAAGGAGCTAAAGGAGGCCAATAAATGGGTGATCCACCGTTGATTTTTATTTTAAGGGCCCACTTGTTGTGGGACTCACTTGATGTATGCATTGTATAAGGGAGGGCCCAATAGTGGCGGGGTCCCTCCCCTTCACGTTTCTCTCTCTCTCTCTCTCTCTCTCTCTCCTTCTCTCTCCTTTATGATGAAGTGGGTCCCACCAATATGTGTTATATCTACTCCATCCATCTGACGGTGGGGCCCACTGTACGCATGTGATATCCACACCGTCAAATCCTGGATGGTGTGGGAAGTAGATTGGCTGAGTACTTCACATCGGCTATGTAGTTGTTGTATCAAGGTCAGCAAGTTTCTTGGGTCTGATAATAAGGTATGTGTTATTCTCAAATGATCCATGCCATCCACGTGGGGCCCACACGTGTGGCATCCATGCCGTCCAGATAGGGCGTGGACCCCACTTTTTATGTATGTGCTTACATCCATGCCATCCACGTGGGGCTACCTTATTACTGTGGTCCATCCACACCGTTCGTCCGTGGCCCCATAATGGTATATGTATATATTGTATTCCCACACTGCCCATCCTCTTGCAGGACGTGGGACCCACCCCACACGTACTGCACGTGTGAGGGTGGGGCCCACCTTATGGTATGTGTTGAATGTGCACACCGTCCAGTTAGGACGGTGAGAACCACCGTGATGGAAGTGTTTTATCTGCACCGTCTATGGACCCCACCTGACGTGTGCTGTGTCCAGCATGTGCTCGTGGACCCCCACCAGCAGTATGTGTTGTATACACACCGTCCATCAGCTGGACGAGTAGAGGGTGACCGTCCATCAGGTGACCATTTGCAGGTGGTCCCACGTCAACCGATCAGAGGGTCTGATAACGAGGTATGTGTTTTATCACACTGCTTATTTGATGGACGAGCAACACCTAGTTGTTGTTGTACATGTCGTCAGCAAGTTCTGTGGGGCCAACATGATGTATGTGCTTTAAGCCCATGCCGTACATCCCTGGCGTGGGGTCGACCTTGATGATGCCTTCTATCCAGACGTCCGTCCGCTGGACGTCCAGGACGTCTGGATGAAGTGAAAATACAAATATCAACTTCATTTTAATTTGGGGTGGGCCACACGTGTGGACCCACCCCTGATGTGTGTGTTTCTTCCATGTTGTCCGAGCATGGGTCCCATGTTGGGGCTACCATGATGTATGTGCTTCAAATCCACACCGTCCAGACCTCTGAACGGTGGGTATCATGTGAAGCATATGTTGTATCTCAACAATCCATTTGACAGGCCCACCTTAATGTATGTGTTACATCCAAACCGTCTGTCCATATGGTGAGCACGTCTTATGGCTTGATACAAAAAATGAAGTAGATCTATCAGGTGGACCACACTGCAGAAATAGTGGAGGATTAAATGCTTACCATTGAAACTATTTTGGAGATTACAGGTTCTGGATCAATATGGAAATTGTCATTCCTCTTAATCCAGGTCTTCGTGATCTTATGATCAGATTGGATGGAAAATAAACGTTATGGTGGGCCCTAAAAATTTAAAATATTGAAAATCATTATCACCATTGTTACTTGTGGTATGGTCCAGATGTTCTTTCGATATGACTTATTTTTCTTGGAAATGCTCTAAAATGATTTCTAAAAAATAGATGAATGGTGTAGATGGTACGGCCCATTGTTGCGGCCCATCTTGATGTATATGCAGCCCATTTGGTGAGGCCCATTGAGATGTATTTGGGACCCATGGGTTAAGGCCCATTGAGATGTATTTGGGGCCCATGAGTTGAGGCCCATTGTGATATAATTGGGGCCCATGGGTTGAGGCCCATTGTGATGTATTTGGGGCCCATGGGTTAAGGCCCATTATAATGTATTTGGAGCTCATGGGTAGAGGCCCATTGCGATATAATTGGGGCCCATGGGTGGAGGCCCATTGAGATGTATTTGGGGCCCATGGGTTGAGGCCCATTGTGATGTATTTGGGGCCCATGGGTTGAGGCCCATTGTGATGTATTTGGGGCCCATTGGTTAAGGCCCATTGTGATATATTTGAGGCCCATGGGATGTGGCCCTTTATGACGTATATTAGGCCCGTGTCAGGGGCCCATTGTGATGTATCTGTGGCCCATATGAAGCGGCCCACCTGAGGCCCATGGATGTGACCCATGGTGTTGTATATTAGACCCTTATATGGGGACATGGGCCCACTATATGTTTGACCCTATGTGGACCACTCCTTGGGATCAATGTTGGTTGAACGTCCACATTGATGGGCAGTGATGGTTAAATGTCCACATTGTGACCTTCCCTTAGGCCTAGTTAGGCCCATTCTCATCATTCTCTAGTGGATTAACCCAAATAAATGGGCCCCATTGATATTGCTTGGTCGATTATCGACTGTCCATCTATGGACCCCGCCTTGCGTCGAGATTGATTACCAATTCTGATTATCGAGGCCGATTCTGATTATTGAGGCCGATTCCGATTATCGAGGCCGATTCCGATTGTCGAGACCAATTCTGATTGTTAAGGCCGATCATCGAGGCTGATTCTGGTTATTGAGGCCGATTCTGATTATTGAGGCCATTCCGATTGTCGAGACCAATTCTGATTGTTGAGGCCAATCATTAAGGCCGATTCTAGTTATCGAGGCCGATTCGATTATCAAGGCTAATTACGATTGTTGAGGCCGATCATCGAGGTCGATTCTAATTATTGAGGCCGATTCCGATTGTTGAGGTCGATCATCGAGGCCGATTCTGATTATCGAGGCTGATTTCGATTCTGATTGTCGAGACCGATTCCTATTGTTGAGGCCGATCATCGAGGTCGATTCTGGTTATCGAGGCCAATTCCGATTATCGAGGCCGATTCCGACTATTGAGGCCGATTCCGATTGTCGAGGCCGATTCTGATTGTCGAGGCCAACTATCGAGGCCGATTCTGACTGTCGAGGCTGATTGTCAAGACTGATTCTGATTGTCGAGGCCGATTCTGATTGTCGAGGCTAATTCCAATTGTTGAGGCCGATTGTATAGGCCAATTATCGAGGCCAATTCCGATTGTCGAGGCCAATTGACGGGGTCGAATATCGAGGCCGATTGTCGAGGCCTAATGTGATGTATATGTGGCCCATATTTGAGGACCATTGTGATGTGTATTCAGCTCGTGTTTAAGGCCCAATGTGATGTATATGAGGCCTATGCGATGAGGCCCATTGTGGTGCATTTAAGGGTCAGGCGATGGAGCCCATTGTGATGTATATTAGGCCCATGTGAGAGGCCCATCGTGATGTGTATTAAGCTCTTTAGTGAGGCCCATGGTGTTGTATATTAGGCCCTTGTGTGAGGCTGTGGGTCCACTATATGTTAAGCTCTATGTGGGTCATTCCTTGGGGGCAATGTTGGTTTAATATCCACATTGTCGAGGCCGATTGTTGATGCCGGTTATTGATATCGATTATGAGTACATGACAGCATAGCATCATGATACATGCCCATGCGCATCATCTGCATGTTTATTATGAGATGTGATTGACCGTTACATATACCATTGTACAGATGGTTTATGGGATTCCCTGATAGGTGGCGTTATCCCACATGAGCTTACGGTATGCGTAGGATTAATGCATGAATGAACTACATGACTCATGCATCGTGCATTATGTGATTGTGATTACTGTGTGCCCTAACAACATCAGGGCGTTGACCTCCACAGGCTTGTCGTGGATGGCCAAATGGGACACCGAAAATATTTGGTTCGAGCATTTAGGTACTTTGGATGTCCATGGGTGAAAGTCCCTAAACCTCTGATGCCAGGAGACACCCCAACGTCTAGACCAAGTGGATACAGAGCGCCCGAGTGCCGAATACCAGGAGGCCACGTCTCCCATGTGTCATGGTCGGTTAGGATGGGGTGTGGCCTTATCCGCCTGAGGGTAGTGGGCATAGCTAGGCTGAGTTTGACCAGCTCGTGAATGGGTCCGCTATTGATGTGTCAGGTAGATATTGTTTGACTACTGGCCAGGCGGATAGTGAGGTCTCTTCCACTTGCATAGTCGTGCATCAGTGGGCGGCGATTGCATACAGAGTGTACTAGACCCTGGTGATGATCTCAGAGATGTACAGTACTGATTTGTGGAGCAGGAGTTGCATACTCAGCACTTTACTCATTCATTCATTCATTCGCTATCCACTCGGGCTGGTGGTGCACAACCAATTGTTGTGTACCTTCGCAATGGCCAGGATTTCGGTTGGGGAGCACGACTAACCTGAGATTAGGAGTTTACCACATTGAGTCTATCTATCCAAATTTAGGTATGGGACTGGTTTGGATAGAAGTCCTTTGTGATAGACCCCAAAGCCTTCGATACTACGTATTATTGTCCCGACTTCACGCTCTAGCTTGATCATTTCATTCGCACCGCATATTGCATTACATCCGCGGCATATGACATTTTGGATTACTATGTTTCTGCATTTATATAGCCTAGATGAGGTTGATGGTATTCGTGGACTTGTCAGGATTTGCATATTGCATTGCATCATCAGTACATGATATTTGGCTTACTATGTCTTCGCGTTGCATAGCCGACCTACATTACTTTCTTAATATATAATATTGGCTTAATTATGTCTTTGCATTGGATATCCTAGATAATGTTGATGATATTTCTATGGACTTGATAGTATTTTGCCTTACTCTTATATCACAATCTGAGCACGCTTATATTGCGCAAACACTTACACCACCCTCTAAGCTTTATAGGGTGCCGGGAGCCGAGTATATGAGTGCCGGGAGCTGAGAATAGGGTACTACGGAGGCTGTCGGAGCCGGATTCGGCGATTGGAAATTTTGTGAGCCCATTTTTCGAGTTTGGGGCATGACAATATGTCTTTTCTTGACCTAAGTAAACATATTTCAAATTAGAGGGCAAAGGTTTTAGGTCAAGCTTTGGTGCCTTAAGGTTAGACGGTAGAGACACTACATCAGTTTATGGCAAATTTTCAAATTATGGCCTCCACCAGTTAACTTCAAGTACCGGCACATCATTAAGCATGACACCCATTCCCTAATCATATCATCAACTAAATCATGGGAGTGGGCCAAGCACGTCTCTAGAGGGTCAGAGGATAAGGTCAGAAGTGTTTTATCTTCCACGAAAGAATCAATTAGGTTAATATTGTGGAAATTGTCTTCATCCTCTAACTGTTTGCCTATGTTGAAAAAAATATTCAACTCCAATGTCATATTCCCGAAAGACAAACTCATGACTCCATTCCTGCAATTAATGATTGCATTTGATGTGGCAAGGAATGGGCGACCAAGAATGACAGGAATTTGAGTGCTTATGTCCATAATGGGTTAAGTATCCAAGACAATAAAATCTACCAGGTAGTAGAATCTATTAACCTAGACCAACACATCCTCAATTATCCCTCTCGATACACGAACTAAGTAATCGGCAAGTTGTAATGTAGTTCGGGTGGGTTTCAATTCACCCAAACCTAGTTGTTCATAGACCAAGTAAGGAATCAAATTTACAAATGCTTCTAAGTTAAAAAGTTCGTGCTCAATTTGATAGTTCCCAATTACACAAGCGACGGTTGGGCTACCGGGATCTTTGTATTTTTATGGCACATCTTGCTTTACGATGACACTCACTTTTTCAGTTAAAAATATTTTCTTTTGAATATTTTGCCGTCTTTTGGTCATACATAAGTCTTTCAGAAATTTGGCATATGAAGGTATTTGTTTAACCACATCCAGTAGAGGGATGTTGACCTTCACTTGTTTCAGTACCTCTAGAATGTCCTGAGAGTTAGAGAGAGGTTTTGGTGCAACCAACAGTTGGGGGAATGGGGCAATCGGCTTGACTTAAAGTTCCGGTTCTAACCCATGTGGGGCAATGCAAGGTCTATCATCCATGCCTTCTTCCAGGTCCTTAGACTTTTCAGTCCTTACCAGAATAGATTTGTCAATTGTTTTTCCACTCCTAAGAGTGGTGACAGACTTAGCTTGTCCCACATATTGATTTGAAGAGCTTGGGTCACTAATTTCATATTGTGGTTTAGGGTTGGGGAGAGGTAGGGCTGGAAGGATCCCTTTCTCCCCAATTGAAATTTTTATTTCACGCCCTTGTATGGCCTTTGAAAGGTCTTGAATAGCTTGCAATATACTCTGACTGAGAAGCTCTTGATTTTGAAGGTGTGTTAAGACCGGATCCTCTTGAAGGTTCTCTTGATTCAGGAATTAGTTAGGGAATCCTTGAGGGGTAGCAGTTTGTCCATTCCTCCAATTGGAGTTATATGTATTCAAGGTGGGTCCACTGAAAGGTCGTTGGTAGTTGTTCACGGTATTTGATTGCTCATTCAGAATTTCTTGAAAAGCAGGTATTGTTAGACAATTTTCAGTTGTATGTATGTTACAAGCACAAATACTGTAAATAACTTCCTTAGCCTTATCCTTCTTAAGTTTCATGGCCTCGAGTAGTTTCCTTGTGAGACTAGCCCTTTAGCATTTATATCATCTTCCTCCTTTACAATATACATTCCTCCCATTTCCTTTGATTGAGTAGTCTTAGAAATGGTGGGTTTTGGGGAGATGTCTCATGGTTATGCATTTTCAGCAAGTCTATCTAGATAGTCCCACACATCATCAACATCTTTGTTCATGAATTCCCCATTGCACATTGTCTCAACCAATTAGTGCATAGAAGATGTCAGTCCATCATAGAAAAAGTGTGTAATGTGCCACGTTTCAAAACCGTGTTGTGGGCACGAACTGACAAGATCCTTGAACCGCTCCCAACATTGGAAGAATGTTTCATCCTCCTTTTGGGCGAAGTTCATTATTGACTTTCTAAGGGTGTTCGTTTTATGGTATGGGAAAATTTTCTTGATGAACTCCCTTGTCATGTCTTTCCATCTACCAATTGATCGTGGATGTAGTGAGTACAACCATGTCTTAACTTTCTCTTTTAAAGAAAAGGGAAAGAGTTTTAGTTTGACCGTGTCCTCAGACATGTTCGGAAAATATAAAGTGGCTATGATCTCGTCAAACTCTTTCAAGTGCAAATATGGACTTTTAGATTCAAGTCTATGGAATTTTGGAAGGAGCTGGATCACTCCCGGCTTGACATTCATATGTCCTGCATTGTCTGGAAAAACCATGCATGAAGGTGTCCTCACCTCCGCCGGTTGTAAATAGTCTTGCAAAGTACGAGGCGGGGGTGCTTGATGTACCTCATTCTCATCCTGGACTTCCTCAACCCGAGGTTGAGGTTGTCTTCCCGGTTCATTGACTGGTTGATTTGTAGCCATAACCTCAATTAACTATGAGGATCTCGAGTGGTGTTTAATCCTGTGATGGATAGATAACCCCTCAACTAATCCTCCTTTACTCAAAAGACGTTGAGTGCTGTCAGGGACCCACTTGGGCATGAAACACTCTCAGCCCTCAATTTAAGATTCTAACCTAAACCTAAAAGAGAGAAAGGAAATAGAAATATGGAAATAAAAAGAGATAAGGAATTAGAAAGAAGTTACCAAATTCGAAGTTCCTGATTAAAATCCTGCAAAACAAAACAAAACTAGTTAGTTTCTAAAAACAAAAATTCTAAAATTAGAAAGTTTCTAAAAATAAATTAGGAAAATAAACTAGTTTCTAAAAAGGAAAGTTTCTAAAAACAGAAAATAGAATGTTTCTAAAAAAGTTAGATTCTAAAATCAATTTAGGAAAGTTTCTAAACCTAGAATTAAAAAGTAAGTTAGTTTCTAAAAATAAAAGAAATCCTAGAATGAAAGTTTTTAAAAATAGAAAACAAACCCTAATCCTAAAAATAGAAAACCCTAATCTTAACCTAATTCTAAAACTAGCTAATATCAGAAAAACGCAGCCGTTAATCCTCGGCAACGGCACCAAAAACCTGTTCACAACCCCAAGTGTAGGGTTGCGATGTAGTAATAATCTCGATGAGACCGAGGTCAAATCCATAGGGACTAATCTTGTATGTTTTCTGAAAGCAACTAGAAGAAGAACTAGACAAAAAGGAAAATCTAAATCTGAAATATTTGAGAGTAATTGTGAGAAATTTAATGAAAAACTTAAGAAATTCAAAGGTGGGAAATTAGAGTTTCCAAGGATCCACTTGTAGAGATCAGGGAGATTTATGCTTGATTCAAGTCACATGATTGGAATTGGAGTCCCATCCTATCCAATTGGAAGATATCTCAGTAAAATCAAATCTGAAACTCCTTTGACCTAATTCTCAATGGTAGAGCGGTGTGAGAACTAGAAGTGATTTCATCACAAAACCATGCCCTTGAGACAATGGCTCACAACAGGATTAACCAATCTCACAATCAATCTGAGAGAATTGTGAAAGTTAGGGAGGATTCCATTATCCAACCACGCCCAAGGGACGATGGTGAACAATAGGATTTCCTAGATTCACAATCTCAAAACATGAAAAGAACATACTCAAAGCTATCACAAATCCATTGTAATTTGAGTCATAACAAACCATTAAAAACTGAAAGTATTCCTTTTAATCAAACTAGAATCAAAGTAATTTCATCATAAACATGAATCAAAGCAATAGAAACATTCCATCAAACTAGAATCAAAGTAAGTTCACCTCTTAGCCCTAGCTAAGAGGTTTAGTGAACCATAGACATGATTGAACTAGAATCTCTTAAGAAAAGCATAAAAACAATTAAGGAAAGGGAAGAAAAACTCTTAGCGACGGTTCCTCCACACTTTTGCTCCACTCCTTAAACCCTGGATGATGCCTAGGAGTGCCCTAGGGACCCCTATTTATAGTTTTAGGCCTTAAGCTTTTGCACCGAGTGAAAATTTCTGAAAACCGTCTCAAATTTACGCAATTCGCGCAAAAATTGCGTAACACTTGACTAGTCGTGGAACGTCCTCGACCGGTCATGGGTCGCCCTCAGCTGGTCGAGTAGGACGGAAAATTGGCTATTTTAGTCGCCGGAGTTTGAGTCGAGCACCTTCGACCGGTCGAGCCAGGACTGCTCGAGTAGAGTCTAGGATTGGTCGAGCATACGCAGGACTAGTCGAGCCGGAGCTAGGACTGGTCGAGAATTACGTAAATTCACTTCAAAACTCCGATTTTCTTCATTCATGACTTGATTTTCTTAGATCTTTAGTGTATGCATTCTTCATTCTTGGTTACATCAGATCCATTCTTGGCTTTAGATTTTCTTGAGCATTAAATCCATGCTTTTAACATCCTTTTCAATTCAAGCTCTTAAATTCACCTTGCAACACAAACATGATTAAGATAGAATATTAACCATTATCATGTTCATAAAACCAAGTAATAAATAGGGTCCAATATGCAATATTTGATCCTCAACATAGATGCCATACATTAACATAGTTACAGACTTTACCACTTTTTGTAGAAAAAATGTGTTTTGGTCATTTTATCCCTTAGAATTTGGATTGTCAGAGGCACTATTCGGTAAAATCACACTTACCAAGGAATTTTATTGTAAAACACCTAATAATAAATCATAAATCAGAAATATAATAAATTTTGCAAGGATATTAAAACCTCTACATTCTAAAAGAAAGAGGAAGAGCCATGGAAAAAACTTAAAGGACTTATGTAGAGGGAAAGATGAGATGGAGAAGGCGTGAGGGGAGTATTGAATTAAATAGTGATAGAGAACACACTTAGTAATTAAAATTAATAGGTGTTCATATTTTAAAATATTTAAAAGTTAGATAATTTTCAAATATTGTACAATATTCAAAAATTTACATGTGATATTGGTTGGGACTCATGGAAACATGGAACAAAATCAAGCGATGTAAACGCAATTGCACAAACAAACCCAACAAGAAGACAATCCAAATTTTACATGGAAAAATCCTTACGGGAAAAAACCACATCACAAAGTGATAAGTAATGTAGTATGAAAATAAAATTACAAGAGATATTATATCTTACCAATTCGAACAAACCTCGAATCTCCTTTGAAACCCTAGCTATTCCTTTGAACCCTTTAGAACACCTTAGAAAGCCCTAATCCACTCTAATCCTTGCCCTAATATTTATTATACCCGATACATATACTACCCAACCACAATAGGAAACAAATCCTGTAATTACATAACTCTGCGCGCACTCAATGGGACCTCCGATGGCATCGTTAGACATTAAAGCTCCATTGATGACATCAAAGATCCTTTGATGTCATCGAGTAGCAACTTCCACAACTGTTCCGAACCAAATAGGATTTTTTCTGATTTTTTTGATGGGATCGAGCGAGCTGTGGATGGAATTGACATCATCCACATCTACGCGATGAGATCGAATGGTCTATCGATGGTATCGACAGACCTTGTTATAGATGAATTTAAGATATTGGACAATAATATCTACCATGTCTTCAATCTTTAGTCTTCATTACTCTTTTGCCACCACCATCTCTAATTGTCTTCCATCATAGTTTCATCATTGCTTCTTGTACACACTCCATCTGTCACGCCCCAAACTCAGAAACTGGACTCACAAAATTTTCGATCGCCGAATCCGGAGCCGACAACCTCCATAGTACCCCATTTTCGGCTTCTAGTGCCCATTCGCCCGGTTCCGATCCGGAGATGCTACGAGGAAGATTTTTTACATCGGTTTGATTTGTAATAAGCATAACCAAAGGCATAACCCACAAATAGCAACCAAAAACTCCATCACATTTTCACTATGATAAAAAACTTTATAAGTACAATGAGCATAAAGAAAAATACAATGATAATGGCAAAAAAGTTCCAAGATGATTGGCTATGTGCTCCTGCCTCAACGCTGTTGTGGTCCAACCTTACCTGCAAGCAATGGTCATGCATAAGCTTATGGAAAGCTTAGAGGGTGGTGAAAGTGAGTGTGCACAAGGTAGTAATACAATTTTGCAGTATCAGAGAACATGCCGATGAATCCATGAATACCATTAGCCGTACCAAGGCTATGCGATGCAAGACATGAATGATGTCGGCCGTACCAAGGCCATGCGATGCGAGATGCAACTCAAGCATACGAATCCTCATCTAAGTCCACATATCAATATAACTCAACTGTGGAATATAACTGGGGTCTAGTACATTCCAAACCAGATTGCCTCCCCATCACATGCAACAAGGTGAGTGGAAGAGACCTCGCTATCCATCTGCCAATATCGGGCCCGACTCATCGATAGTGGACCCATTCCTCGAGCTGGTCAAACTCAGCCTAGCTTTGCCCCCTCCTCTCGGGCGGGTAAGGCCACACCGCCTTCCAACTGACCATGACACAGTGGAAAGCGCGACCTTCTGGTAGTCAGCACTCGGCGCTCATGCACCCACTAATTTGTAAAATCAGAAAAAAGGATGGACGGCGTGGATAAACCATATATATTCACGGTGGGCCCGACTGATTTTACTCAGTATGATAAGAGCGTATTGAGTAACTCAGTACGCAATCCAAAAATGTGGGATAAGAAAGAAAGCTGATATTACAAAATCTTCATGGATATACAATACATAAATCAAGGCGGGCCTCACAGTCAGGCCGTACCTAATCCGCTCCCCCACTAACAACCTTCAATGGAAAAATGTGGGATAAAAAAGAAAGCTGATATGACATTTTCTTATATCCAAAATATGCGTGGCGGGGATCCACCAAGGTGAGTGGATCCCTGTAGGCCCATTTTGATATATATTTTTTAAAATTAAATCCACTGCATACATACGTTTTGAAATCTCATTTTAGGACACAATCTAAAAAATTTCAGTGAAACTTAATTTAAACATCTGAAGTTCTTCTAAATCATTCTAGTGAATTATCCAAAATCATTTTAGTGAATTATCCAAAAAATGAATGATATCTAAAGATTAAATGGACCACACCACAAAAGTCAAGTGTACCATGCCACGCGAAACAGTGTGGAATAATGATTTCCACCGTTGATACCTTCGTTGGGCCCACAGTAATGTTTATTTGTCATCCAACATGTTCATAATATCAAAAAGATATGAATGAAGGGAAAACACAAACATCAGCTTGATCCAAAACTTCTGTGAATGTTATTTTTAATGGTGGATGTTCAATCCCCACTTTATAGTCCACTTAAGCCTTGGACTCGCCCCATTTTTCACTTAATATCTTAAAATATCCAAGAAAAGTGTTAAATGGTATAAAGAATGTCATTCTGTGACTTGGGTGGGCCACACCACATAATATAGTGGAGAGGGGTTTCCTTAAAACTTTCATAATCATATATTGGACCTACCTAAATGTGATTCACATATCTAACCCACTCATTATGTGTGTCCCACTTAGATGAGGGGTCAGACCTAGTTTCAGCTGCATTCAAAACTCATGTGGGCCCCACCAAGTGCTTTTATGTTTTTTTTAGATGTCTTCACATAGTTTTAGATGGTATGGCCCACCTGAGTTTTGTATACGGATGATTTTTGAGATATCTCATAAGCTAAAGGGGACACATCAAATGCACGGTGTTGATATTCGACTCACATCATGATGGGCCCCACAAAACTTACTAACATTAATTCTTAGGTTCTCAGGGTGTCAATAAGTTGGGTCACAATTTTGATCAGAATATTTGACCCATTTTACATGTCTGGTCCTTTCACTCTATTTTATTGATCATTACCCTCAATTTGACTAGTCACTCACCCCGATCATGCTACATATGAGAAAGATATTAGGCAAACAAGATTGATCAACAATTTGAGTGAATTTTGATTTAAACATCTGAAGTTATTTACTCTTCAATCTGGACTGATCAAATTATCCAAAAATGGTAAAGGTTGTTCATAATATAAAAAAAATATGAATGAATAGAAAACACAAACATCAGCTTGATCCAAAACTTCTATGGGCTCCAAGAAATTTTAAATGGTAGAGGTTCAATCACGTTATTTCCTGTGGTGTGGTCCACTTGAGCTTTGGGATATGCTTCCTTTTTGTTCTTTAGACCTCAAATTATCTGTTAACATGGATGAATGAAGTGGATAAAATAAATAAATAACAGTACGTAACGAGTAACTCACCTAAATGCAGTGGAGAAGGGTTTCCTTAAAACATTCATAATCATATATTGGGCTTGCCGAAATGTGATTCACATATCCAACCCACTCATTATGTGTGTCCCACTTAGATGAGGGGTCAGACCAAGTTTCAACCGCATCCAAAACTCATGTGGGCCCCACCAAGTGCTTTCATATTTTTTTAGGATGTCTTCACATAGTTTTAGATGGTATGGCCCACTTGAATTTCGTATACAGATGATTTTTGAGATATCTCATAACCTAAAGGGGACACATCAAATCCACAATGTTGATGTTTGACACACATCATGATGGGGCCCACAAAACTTACTAACATCAATTCTTAAGTTCTCACGAGGTCAGTAAGTTGGGACGCAATTTTGACCAGAATATTTGGCCCATTTTACACGTCTGGTCCATTCACTCTATTTTACTGATCAATACTCTCAATTTAACTAGTTACTCATCTCAATCAGGCTACATATGAGAAGGATATTGGGCATACAAGATTGACCAACAATTTCATTGAAATTTGATTTAAACATCTGAAGTTATTTACTCTTCAATCTGAACTGATTAGATTGTCCAAAAATGATTAAAGGTTCAATTAGTGGTTGTGCCTAGTAATTTCAAAAAAAATAAAAATAAAATAAAAGACAAATTCTGAATTTTTAATTTCAAATTCTCAAAAATTTTCTCATATTTTAATTTTTTTCTCAAAAATTTCAAATTGTTGATTTTTTTTTTCTTCAAAAGCATCATTTTGTTCTCAAATTTTTTCTCAAACATTGCTAAAATTTCTAAACTTCTCAATATTCTTTTTCATGTGATATTACAAATAATTTAAATATTACCTTTTATATATATATATATATATATATATATATATATATATATATATATATATATATATATATATATACACACACACACGCGCACACACACACACACACACACATTTTTATTGACAAAATTTTTTAAAAATTAAAACATTTTTACATTATTATCGACAGTTTTCAGTTGTCGGGAAAAAGATTTAAGAAAAACACTTTTACCGACGAAAATTTTCGTCGGTAAAAGTCTAACCGCCAAATTTTCCGACACAACGCAAAAAATTTCTATCTTAAAAATTCAAAACTCCCTTTAGCGATGGAAATTTTCGTCACTAAAGGTGGCTTTTAGCTACGAAATTAATTTCGTCGGTAAAAAGGAAACTTTTCGAGTTTTTTGTTTTTTTCAAAAATTCAAAACACCTTTTAGCGATGACAATTTTCATCGGTAAGGTGGCCTTTAGCTACAAAATTAATTTCGTCAGTAAAAGGAAACTTCTCAATTTTTTTGTGTTTTTCAAAAATTCAAAACACCCTTTAGCGACGAAAATTTTCGTCGCTAAAGGTGGCTTTTAGCTACGAAATTAATTTTGTCAGTAAAAGGAAACTTTTCAAGTTTTTTGTTTTTTTCAAAAATTCAAAACACCCTTTAGCAATGAAAATTTTCGTCGTTAAAGGTGACTTTTAGCTATGCAGTTACTTTCGTCGGTAAAAGGAAACTTCTCGATTTTTTTGTGTTTTTCAAAAATCAAAACACCCTTTAGCGACGAAAACGTTCGTCGCTAAAGGTGGCTTTTAGCTATGAAATTACTTTCGTCGGTAAAAGGAAACTTCTGGACTTTTTTGTCTTTTCAAAAGTTCAAAACACCCTTTAGCGACGAAAACTTTCGTCAATAAAGGTGGCTTTTAGCTACGAAATTAATTTCATCGGTAAAAGGAAACTTTTCTAGTTTTTTGTCTTTTCAAAACTTCAAAACACCCTTTAGCGACAAACATTTTCGTCGCTAAAGGTGGATTTTAGCTACAAAATTAATTTCATCGGTAAAAGGAAACTTTTTGATTTTTTTTGTCTGTTCAAAAATTCAAAACAGTCTTTAGCGATGAAAATTTTCATCGCTAAAGGTGGCTTTTAGCTACAAAATTAATTTCGTCGGTAAAAGGAAACTTTTCGATTTTTTTGTCTTTTCAAAAATTCAAAATACCCTTTAGCGACGAAAATTTTCGTCACTAAAGGTGGATTTTAGCTATGAAATTAATTTCATCGGTAAAAGGAAACTTTTTGATTTTTTTGTCTTTTCAAAAATTCAAAACACCCTTTAGCAACAAAAATTTTCTTCGCTAAAGGTGGCTTTTAGCTACGAAATTAATTTCGTCGGTAAAAGGAAACTTTTCAAATTTTTCTTTTTTTCAAAAATTGAAAACATCCTTTAGTGACGAAAATTTTCTTCGCTAAACGGGTTCTCTGGTTTTTACCGACGAAAATATTCATCGGTGAAACTGTTAGCGGGAAAATTTTCAAAATAGCAGGAAAATTACTTTTACCGACAAAAAATTTCGTTGGTAAAAAATTTATTTCTGATGAAAAAAAATTCATCGGTAAAAGTGCTGATTTACTGACGAAAAAAAATTTCATCGGTAAAACATTACTTTTATCGACGAAATTTTTTTCATTGCTAAAAATTTCATCGCTAAAAACCCTATTTCTTATAGTGTTGCTTAGACCACTCCCCTAATTTAGATTGTGATTTGATTAGGGAGATGGATGACTTGCTTGATATAACTTTGGAATTTGAAACTACCCAGTTGAGGCCACCATCTGAGTAGTTAACCCTTGACGATACAAAGCCTCTACTGATTAGTATCAATGAACAGAGTCTTTATATCAAATCTTCACCTACCGATCCTCAACTTGTCTATGCAGGGAAAGACAAGATATATCGGGTGACAATTTACTCTCATCGAGATGAAGAGCAAGAGAGTATGCCTCCCTCCAATTTCAAATACGATGAAGGAATCCTTGGGCATATCATCGCAAACCTCAATGTGGAAAACAGGCCCCTCTTAACTAAATCTCTCAAATCTTTGGATGAATTCTTCGCACACTTTGCAGATCCTAATGATAATATAGTGGACACCTTGCACGACAATACCTCGGTTATTGATATTAACCAAGGGAATCAATTTTCTGAAGAGCTTCCTTCCACAAATCCTAAATGTTTATCATTAGAAGTGGAGGAGCTAGAAATTGAACCGAAGTCTGAAACCTCAGAATGTGTTAAGATTACACCACCTACTGAGAATTTTTCTAAATTTCATCTACTTGTAGCCTCTGATTCACCATGATGTAATAACATTGAAACTTTTTGTGTCACAGGTGAATCATATATATTTTAGACACCTCATGAGATTAAAAGGAAACTGTATGTTGAGGTCTATAAATTTCTCTAGACATTCATGCTCTAGGGCATCCAAGTCTACTGCAAAAAGGGTTTTGGATGATCTTGTTGAGAAACCTTCTGAAAAATTTATCAAGATACTAGCCGGAAGAGGAACCTTACTATATGATCGAATAGTTTTCCCTTACTTTCTTAGTTTAGGATTAAGTTTATTGCTTTCATAGCATTTAGAATTAGGATAGTTTGATTTCATATTGTCTAGTCTTCCTGCTCACCCATCTTCATATTGAGAACATTGGAAAAGTTTAATTCTCCTTCTTCAGGAACTACCCTTCCATCACTTCTCCTTTCATTTCGTTGTCTCATTTGTATTATATGCTTATATATATTTTTTTTACATTGAGGACAATGTAGATTTTAGGTTAAGGGGTGTGGATTAGGTAAACTAATCAGTATTTTCTTAGTTTCTGAGCAAAAATTGTTGAAATTTTTCATGAAAATTTTCAAAATTTCAAGTAAATACCTATTTGGAAAACAAAAGTTTGTGTACTTAAGAATGCTTTGAGTATGATAATAAGGTAGAGATTAAACTTTGAATTATTGGAGTTTGATCAACTCAGTAACTTATCCCCTAAGTTCTTACACTCAATTGATTAAAAGGAAGTTTGAATATCATGTTAATCTAGATCACACGACACATTCAATTTGCTTTTTGTGATTACGCTAGAATTTCTAATGGTTAGTATGTAAATCATTGATAAATATTGAGAATTCAGTCTGGAGAATTTTATCCTCCTTAAAAGATGAAAAGAACCAGTTAAAAAACAGTGAGATCGATAAAAACAAAAGGGTCAAGAATGAGGAAAAGACTGGAAAAAGTTTGAAAAAGAATGAAAAAGTTCTAAAAAGAATCTGAAAAGAATGAATAATAAAAAAAGTGACCATTAATATAAAATCAAAAGGTGAAAAAAGAAGGAGAAGGGGATAAGTTCGGAATCAACACTTGAGTTTTTAACTCCTCTTGATATGATGAACATGGTTAACATTATGAAACGATAGCATTCTCATGGGAAGTAATTTTATTTTCACTGAGCACATTGAAAAACATGATATAAGAACTTATGCTCTGAAAAAAAAATGTTAAAGAACCTATTTGATTGACTGCTTATTTGATTTGGCTCTAACTTCTCAAAGTCCCACTTTCTTGTCTTAATTTTACTCATTCCTACTTGATTGCACAAAAGATTGTTTTCTGAAAAAGGTCTGAACATTGAGAATTGAGGTTCACTTCACGCATGTTTTGCTCGGGACTAGCAAAATGTGGTTAGGGAGTGTGTTGAGTGTTAAATATTGCATATTCTCCCCTATTTATATCTTGATTTTATGAACATGTTCATGCTTAAAGGTATATTTTATACATGTTGTTGTTGCAAGGTGAATCTAAGAGCTTGGACTGTAAAGAATGCTAAAAGCATGGATTTGATGCTCAAGAATCATAAAAGCAAAAGATGGATCTTAGGATGCCGAGATTGAAGAATTCACATGCTAAAGATCCAAGGAAATCAAGTGACGAATGAAGAGAATCGAAGATTTGAAGTGAAGAAAAGGAAAACGCATGAAGTTCGACTAGCTTAAGCTCTAGCTCGACTAGCCCAAGCTCTGCCTCAACTAGCCCAAGTTCTGCTTCGACTAGCCCAAGAAAGCTTGGCTCGAACTCCAGCAACATTATCTTTCAAATTCACGTGACCTTCGACCAGTCGAAGATTCCATTAAACTAGTTGAAGATGACCTTTGACCAGTCAAAGATTGCTCTCGACTAGTCGAAGGTTACGCAGATTTTGCGCGGACTGCGTAAATTTGAGGCAGTTTCCAGACTTTTCCAACTCAGTACAAAAGTTGGAATTCCCTAACTATAAATAGGAGTTCCTAGGATGCTCCAAAGCATCTTCTTGGGTTTAAGGTGTGGAACAAAAGGGTGGAGAGCCACCATCAAGTGTTTTCTTCTTCTTCCTTAGTTTATTTTTGTGTTTTTCTTAAGAGTTCTTAGTTCAATGATGTCTATGTTTGGTTAAACATCTTAGCTAGAGTTAAGAGGTGAAGCTTGTAGCGTGATTGTGATGTTTACTTTGCTTTGATTCATGTTTATGTTGAACTTCATTGATTTCTGATTGATTTTAAGGAATATTTTCAGTTTTCTATGGTTTGTTGTGACTCAAATTACAATAGACGCTGCGATAGCTTTAAATATCTTCTTTGTTTATTTGAGATTGTCGGATTGGTAACTCCTGTTGTTTGTTATAGTCTCCTGGGCATGGTTGGGTGATGGAATCCCTTCCCATCTCCACAATTCTCCTCCATTGAGGCTAGATCCATGAGAAGTTCAAAGATTTGATCTTCTCTTTCTCCAACTAGATAAGATAAGACTTTGATTCCAGTTGGATCTCTTAAATCAAGTAAGGTAGCTTCCCAATAGCTACAAGTGAATCCTTAGCACCCTAGTTCTCACCTTTAAATTCACAAGTTTCAATTTACAACATCACAATTATTCCAATTATTCCAGAATTTAGATTTACATCTTCTTCTAGTTCTAGTTCTAGTTACTTTCAGAAACGTACGAGTTTAGTCCCTGTGGATTTGACCTTGGTCTCATCAAGATTATTACTACATCGCGAACCTACACTTGGAGTTGTGAACATCTAGCATTATAAATAGCCCCCCATTTTCACCCTCTCATTTCCATACGAATTTTGTCTTAGAAAGAAAGGGAGAGAGAGAGAGAGAGAGAGAGAGAGAGAGAGAGAGAGAGAGAGAGAGAGGAGGAGGAGGAGGAGGAGGAGGGAGATGTTGTGAGGGAGATCTTAGAGCATTCCTAATGGATTTCCTTAGATCAAGCCGTAGCCTTGACCGTTCTCCTATGTCAAATCCATCTCATTCTCAATTGAGAGGTAAGAAACGAACCATGCTTCCCAACTTAAGTTCTCTAAGATTAATTGCATGATTCTCACCCAATTCCTTTGAATTTGATATACGAATCATTTTCTGCCAAATCCCTAACCCTATGGATCTGAAATTAGAAATTCATTCTTAAAGGTGCAAACCATTACCCCTAGGTTTTTGTTTATCAAACCCAATGTCACAATTAATGATTTATGCTATGAATGGATGAATGCATGGTAATTAGTGTTGATTAATGATTTGTGTAATGCGTAGATAAATGTATGTTAACCAGTGTTGATTATTGATTTGGGTAATATATGGACTAATGCATGTTAATTAGTGTGGATTGATGATTTGTGTAATGCATAGACGAATGCATGCTAACCAGTGTCAATTATTGATTTGAGTAACGTATGGACGAATGCATTAGCGTCGATTGATGATTGATATAATGAGTAGATGAATGTATGCTAACCAGTACGCACTTGTATGGCCGCTTACTTTTTATGAATTGCTATATTGGTGTAATGCCACCGGCATGTTCGATTAAATGCACTATAATATAGAATTTTTTAATTTACTATTTATATACTTCTCTATAGTTACGATAGTCAATTTATTAGTGTGATTGACTGACCGGGACTACCTGAGTAGTCGGGTTGGCTAGCAAACCATGAATCAACGAGGGCAGCTCCGATTGGGTTAGCCGCCCCAAACTAGTCTGATTGATCCAGGTCGAACACTGATAATCGGCAGTAGTCAGACTACATGGGATGCTTGCACCCAATGTCGGTTACATTAGAGTTTGTCCGAGTCAACCGAATTATCTTAACAGCCGACCAACCGTGTGTGTTCACCATGTATGATCATGCCTCCCAGAATCTGAAGCATCCCATTCATTTGAGAGGCCTACTATTAACATTTAGTGATATGATTTCTAATTCTCGATAGCCGGATATGGTGGTATGGGATACTGTGTTCGTGCTGTCGGCCTACGCTAGGGTGACGAACCTCCCCTTAGTGACCACCAAGTACAGGAGGTGATAGATCCTTGTTCGAACGGTCCCCTTCAAATTAGCCGATCGATGGTTCCATGCCAGAATACCGTTTGAACGACTCGGGCATGAATGGAATTGGGTGATGAGCCCTTTTCCTTGTGGTGATTTGGTTTTATGTAAAAAGTCCATACCTCGGAACTGAGTGATCATACTCGGTGTTTGGGTGAAGACCCATATCGAGTTGATCCTCATACCTTTGGGTATCATGCCTTATCTTTAGAATTATTGATTTGTGAGATAAATGGGTGATACCTAAATTCGAACCATGAATCACAAGCTCAAAGCCGCTACGGCTGCCATGGGCCAAGTGGTCTGGATAAGGCCATTGATTAAATGGAGGTGTTTCGACTTCCCTAATCTTGTTGGATGAACGGACTTAATTAAATACTCTGCTAACATGAACATTCATAGTATTGCATTAACATAAGTTGTGGCGACTTGAGCGTTGTGGTCGCGTGCTGAGGAAGTGTTGACATTTACAAATGAGGCGTCAAAGTCTCTTATGAGGGAGTATTGGATTGTGAGAGAATGCATCATCTCATGACAACATGCACGTGCATTAATAAGAGGATTTATGAATTTGGTGTTTAAGTTGCTTCCTCTTTACTTGTGCTAGTGGAATTGAAAACACGTGTAACTTAAATTTAATGGAACCACTAAGTTGATCACTCGCTCCCACCTTGGGATGGTGCTTCAAAACACCAACTACGCGATATTATCGATGCAAGTACTATCGATATTTCAGACGAGTAAGCTTAAAGTAGCTTACACCGCCGACATTGTGTCTCAGAAGATTGGACCAAACTGAAAATTTTACACTTTAATCATTTTGGGTATGTATATTGTGGCTTGTATAATCCCTATTTGGGCAGACATCATATTTTAATTGTATCTTTACTGTCAGCCCCATATTTATTTATTTTTATTATCTCCACCTCGCTTTGGATCCATAATTTGAATTGCGCTACTTTGATTGCTCGTGTGTAAAATGAGTGTGAATATGAACAAGGTTATACATGCGTTTTATTTGGTTAACACCCGAAAACTCGGGATCAGGGTCTTTGTACTTGGGTGTCGATTTTCAGGGTGTTGGTGTTACATGCATATCGATGATAATCGTCAGATTCAATGGCTAATGAGATATTGTCCCTATATCTAGCTTAATTTCATAGATCAACAACAACCTAGGAATCACCCTAAATCTCAAAGAGATTTTGGAGCTTATGGGGAATACGGGTCGTTGTTCAGATGTGAAAATAAGGGAAAGCATTAATGAGTTCCTTGCAGCCTTTATAACTACTTAAAGAGGTAAATTTTTCCCTTTTTTTAATTTATTTGATGCCACGATAATGGCTACCGTTGCACCCTTATTATCATAGGACAGGGGTTGAAAACCTGTTCTTCAGCAACGGGGGCAGCCCTTGGTTGATTGCTTGAAATAGATATAACTATATGTCTAAATGGTCAGATCTGAGTTTGGTTATACAAATTTGGCCATTTAGGGTTACTGAACAAATGCAATCATTTGATCTGATCCACCATAGCCGATGCACAGTAGGTCTTTGATAGCAACTGTAAACAATATGTGGAATTATAAATGATCATACTATGCATCAACTATGGAGACCAAATAAATTGAATAGCGTACCTGATTGGGATACCATTGCTGTTTAAGACACCATTATTGTATGCTTGATGTCGTAGTCTTCCGCACCTTGTATCCTTAGGGAAACACTGAGATGGGAATAGAAGTTTCTATTATATGTAGGGTTGGGAACCCAATCTCGTATATATAGTTTAAAGGGTTGAAGAGTTTGGAACCCATCGGAACTCCTCTCCCTAAGGCTCCACACGAATTTGGTAATCCCATTTTAACTTGAACATTGTGTGTGTGACACAATTGTAGTGCACCACCTCTTACATGATTTTAGATGAATCACAACTGAGTAGGGTACACTGGTATTCCCGATCACACCATCCAACCCTTTAGGCAATATAGACAGTTGATAAATAAGTCCCACCTTATAGAATTCTTACATATCATGCAACAAAGGATTCATGGGCCTGTCATGATTACTATCTAACGTCGAACTCCATACATTTGTTTTGATGCCTTACAGGATGTTAATAAAAAAACAACAAAGAGTGGGCCACAACACCAGGGAAAACTGGCAATGGGTCACCCATCCTTGTATCCATTTTGATGGTCTTCTTTTTCATTATTCGCTTTTGGCTCTTTCTCCACTCTCTTTCCTGTTCTTGACACGTGTTGCATATGTCATGGCCATAGCGCGTGAGTAGGGAGATGACTCCATGTACGTTTTCATAGAAAATTGGTCAGAGGCTAAAAACTAGGCCAATCCAAAAGTCTGGTGGCCCACATGATAGGAAACTATTAAGGTGAAATGCGCACCCTTGATTGCACGTAGGATCCACCGTGTCGTGTATATGCCATCCAATCCATAGATACGATACATTTGGGGAAGATGTCTCATATATATGTCATGCAAAACTTGGTAAGCCCCCTTTTCACCAGTGGTTGGGTCGCCCTCTTAACTTTTTTCCTATATTTTACCCCACATGAATTTTTCTTTTCATCAATGGTGGACGCATGGCCAAACAAGGGAGGGAGGGTCTGATTGATGAGTCGGATGCACCAACACATAAAGGTGGTGCCCATACCAGGTATTTGCACTGTGTTCATATGAAAATGTTAATATACGTGTGTGCCTGACTGCAAGATGACAAAATGAGGGCATTGTATCATGCGAGCCTGATTTCCAGTCTTGCTTGGCATGCATGTGATAAAACCGGGCATCACCTAGTGGACACCAAACATGTACCACATACAGATACATTTAATTTGGACAGTTTCCACTAGTTTTTTAAAAGGAAAGGTATAAGTCTAACCTGTAAGTTATATATGGTCCACCCAGCTAATAATATCCAATCTTTCATGTACCTATGGCATCCAACCCGTCCAATAGGATGGGATTATCACGAGGATCAACTTTTTCAAAAATCAGCCATTTCCACTCATCGAGTGAACTATAATTGTATTTTACTATTTATCAATGGCTATACAGTGTTTCCAGTGGTATCATTCACTTAATGAGTAGATAATGCTGGCTTTTGCATCCGGTGAATCTCATAGTTGGGCCAACCTATTTGAAGGATTGGACGTCACATGCACTTAATAAGCTGTATTTCATCCACTGGGTGGACCGTATCTTGTGGTCCAACTAGTTGGACTTGAGACCATAATCGTCAACTTTCCTCGTACAACTGTGATTTCCATAATCACCGTCCCAGCTCTTTTTTTGTTTTTTTTTTTCCAAGGCATGTTCATAGCATTTGTTAGTGGTCTAATCAACCAAACACATGGGTGCCATTGGACCAGCGGTGGGAACCAGGCCTCTCATGTTAGTTGTCATTATTACCAGAAATATTGCCCATTTCTTGAAATTCTCGCAATGTTTATGCGACATTTCGACGAAATCGGATTGGGCACTGAGTTACTCAGTACGCTCTTATCGTACTGAGTAAACTCAGTTGGGCCCACCTTGAATGTATGTGGTCTATCCATGCCGTCCATACGTTTTTCCATCTAATTTAGGGGGTTGAACCCTAAATTGAAGAATATCCAAAGATCAAGTGGATCATACCAATGGAAACAGTGGGGATAATGATTTCCACCGTTGAAACTTTTCTAGGCCCCACAGTGATGTTTATTTGTCATCCAACCTGTTCATAAGATCATACAAACATGGATGAAGGGAATAAACAAATATAATCTGGATCCAAAACGTCAGTGGCCCCCAAGAATTTTTCAACGGTAGATGTTCAATTCAACTGTTTCCTGTGGTGTGGCTCATTTGAACATTGGATATGCCTCTTTTTTCTTACAAGCCATAAATATATCCCGTAAAATGGATGGATGGATCGGATAAAATACATAGATCATGGTGGACCTCAGTGAGTTTACTGACTACGCTACGCTAACCGCTTCCCATTTCGACAAAACAATTTCATCACGTAAACATAGTTAGATTTCAAAATCTCAGCATATTTCAACTTCTCGTGATTTTAGGGATAAAATTACCTGAATGTTATCTCACTTTTTAGTTAAGTGTTTTATTTGGAATTTTACAAAATAATACCTTATTAATAGGATATTTACATCCTCGTACCTTTTTAAAAGGGAAGGTAGCCATTTGAGAGTAACTTAATTTAAAAAGGTGCTTAGGATGTAAATACCATATCAATGAGGTACTATTTTGTAAAATTTCCTTTTATTCATTAAATACATATATGTATCTTAAACTCATTTATTAATTTATGATAAACTTTTCTTATATTCATTTATTAATTTATAATAAATGTTTGTTCCAAGATTTTCCCACTGTATCCCAACAAAATGTTAACAATTAAAATTTGCCGAGAAATTGCTCATCTCATCATTAGTGGGGACTCTCATTCCACAAGACCCACACACGCAGGCGTATGTATGTATGAATGTGCGTGTACACACGTGCGTGCGGGTTTTGCTAACATCCCACTTCTATAGTCCATGGACAATGTCTCTAAACATTTAAAATATCACATTGGGTGATCTATTGTCAACCTGAACTATCCATTCAACTATACAACTAAGAGCAAAACATGGTGCAAAAATCATGCCAATTGGATAATCATAAGCTTCAAATCAATACCAAAAGAAAAAAATGAATAGTCAGGATTGATTAAATAAACAAAATAGGTCCAATCATCATTATGAAACATCCAGTGGAGAGATCCCACTATGTATTTCTTATGATTATAAAGTAACAGTTTAATTTGATTATTCTAACCATATGATTAATTTGACAATTCTAACCATGTGATTTATTGTTCGTAAATAATGATGGTTGTAATAAAATTTTCCATTTAAAAGGGTTCGGATAATATTGTTAGTGCACCTATTCGTCAATCACGTGAGTCATGTGTCAGTGAGTTGGTTGAGCCTTTGGAAACTAAAAATCGAAGTCACAAGAGAACAAAAGCATCAATGAGTGAAGAACAAATAAATAATGAGGTGCCTTAGTGACTCTAACCTTATACCCAAAACAACCTAACATATAGTTGATTATGACTTTAATAAGTAAATCTTTAATTGATCATCATTTAGCCTTAGGAGGTCTATTGGAACATGCTTAGATAGGCTATAGAAGTCCCGAGCTGCTAGAAACCAAAATGCCCAAACTAGCAGACTCTCGAGCGAAGCTCGATCAATCTCGATTGATCGACGGTCAAGCCCAGAGAGTTCTATTGAGTGTGAAGTATTGTATATTTTCCCTGTATTATACATTAGTTTTATAAGTGTAGATGCGTTTAATCAATCTAATTATGCACGTTTTCTCTTGCAAGGTGATTTTGAGAGTTAACATGAAAATCAATGATTTAATGCTTAAAGAATAACCAAGTGAATGATTAAATCTATGAAGGTCAAGATTAAAGACTTCAAGAGCCAAAGATCCAAGGAAACCATGTAAGGAATGAAGAAAACTGAGTCAAAGTGCAAAAAATCAGAAGTGTAGATATCGACTCTTTATGCCATCAATGTCATCGAAGTAACTGTCGATGCCATCGAAGTCATCCTCGATCCTATCGTAAAAATCACGAATTCCTCGATTTTATTGCTGGATATATTCATGCACCCTTCAATGAGTGTTCGATACCATTGAAGGAGTGTTTGATGCCATCGAAGGAGGTTCAATGCAATCGAGAAAATATCTGAATTGAAAAGTTTGTTGCTGGACAATTTCGTATTTGTAATTGATCTCTTTGATGGGAGTTCGATGCCATCGAAGTGACATCGAAGTTGCCATCAAGTGCGTAAATTAAAGTCAGTGCGAATCAAGGCTATATAAAGGAATGTTTAAAGATCTTCTAAAAATGAATTGGGGTAGGAGGAGTAAACCAAAGAGTTGTGGAGCTTCAGAGAGTCATCTCTCTTCTCCAAACCATCGGTTCTTGTTAGTTTTTATGTTTTTCTATTTGAGTTTTAGTTCAATTATGTCTATAGTAGGTTAATCTCTTATTTAGAACTAAGGGGTGAAGCCTGTAGTTCTTCTTAGTGTTTTGTTTATTTTATTTTAAGTTATTTGATTATATGTTGAACAACTTAGATAATTGATTTGAATGAAGAAATATTTCTAATTTATTATGATCAATTGACGACTTTGGGCACATTGGATGCTTAGGAAAACTAAGAATAGTTTCTTACATGTTTTGTAAGGGATCGATCTGTAGATTCCATTGATCTATCATTAACTCCGAGCACGATAAATGCTTTAAATATACTCCGATCATATCATTGATGTTGTATGAATGAACTAATTCAATGAAAGTTAAAATCTATTTCAATGTATGAATGATGATTTAACTACTCTATTATCCGGCTGGATAGGATACGACTTCGATTCTAGTTGTGGATCCAATTGAATAAAGTGAATTAACATTACGACGGCTATGAGTGGATCCTTAGTGCTCTAGTATTCTATTTCTGATAATTTCTTCCATAATTAGTCTTTAAAACCAAATTTCAATAGATAATTTAGATTCTAATTCTAGTTCTGACGTATTATGAAAATCGTATAATAACAAGTCCCTGTGGCTATGACCTCGGTCTCACCGAGTGTTGAGACTCAAATATTACATATTTAACCCTTCAATCACATTATTTTCTTGGCATTTAATTGATAATTTGATTTAATTATATACATTTTTTTATGCGAGGTGATTTGAAAGCCTATGGTGAATATGCACTTAAAATGATCGATTTAGAGCTCAAAAGAAGATAATGAAGAATTAGAGATTTAAAAGTCATTAATGAAAAATTCACATGCCAAAGATCTAAGGAAACCAAGTGAGGAATGAAGAGAATCAAAGATTTGAAATGAAGAAAATGAATCTTGAAAATTGGCCAGAAAAATCATATTATGAAATTCTGGTTCTAAAAAGAGAAAATCCTGAAATAATTCCAAAAACATACTTCAGTCCCACCGAAGTTTGGTTTGGTCCAACCTAAATTGCACAAAAGTCCTGCAAGAAAGTGAGATTTTCAACCTTAATTCGGTCCCACTGAAGCCAACTTCGGTCCCACCTAAATTTGATAGATTCTGCACAACATTTTCAGATGCAACTTCGGTGTGATTGAAGCGTAACAGAAGTGTGTAAATCCAAGGTCAGTTTGCAAAATCTCAAAGTCGGTATGAAAGTTGAAGTTCCACAATTATAAATAGGAGTCCCTAGGACGTTCCAAAGCATCTTCTATGGTTTGGAAAGGGAGAAAAGGCCTAGGTGAAGCGTCGACAACGTTCTTCTATTTCATTTTCTTCATGGGTTCTAGTAAATCTTTTAGTTTTTCTTTTATTTTTTAGTTAGCTATGACTAGTTAATTTCTTAAGGATAAGGGATAAAACTTGTAGTTAATTTCAATGTTTAGTTTGTTGAATTCAATGTTATTACTTTGAATGATGATAGTAGATTGGTTTTGTTTGAATTTACTTTGAAAGTCTTTGAGTTGTTTATTTTTTGATTCATTGTGCACTACAGGTATAATGAATGCTCCGATTTAATAATTGTTTAGCCTTGATTTAGAAAAGAAATCAATCTGTATAATTGATTGATACAATGATGCCTAGGGGTGCATTTGATGCTTTTAATTCCTTGCGATTGATGTCCGAGTGCTTAATGGAAGAACCGATCAATTGAAATCATATTCATCTTAATACTTGTGAATGGTTTAACCATTCTATCATCCAACTAGATAGATTAGGACTTTGATTCCAATTGTGTTATTTTATATTGAAGCGACAAATTGATGTTGAGATTACTACAAGTGGATTCCTGGATATTTAGTGTTTTATCTTTATTATTTATTTTTCCCTTCACATCACTGGATTAAAATCTAACTAACCAAGTTAGATTTAGATTGGTTCTAAACTATGTTCCCCATTCTGTGGATTCGACCTTAGTCTCACCGAGTTATTATTGCATCATGACCCTATACTTGGGGTTGTGAACACCGAGTTATTGCTACATTGCAGCCCTACACTTAGGGTTGTCATAACAAGTTTTTGGTGCTGTTGTCAAGGACTTTGGTTGCATTTTCCTAGACTACATTGGTAGTAGAATTAGGTCTATTTTTTTTATTAGGTTTTTCTAAATTATCATATACTAACTTTGTTCTTCTATTTTGTAGAACCTAACATATAATCATTGATATGGTAATATCCTTCCTACCCTTCTAACTGTAGTATTTCAAATTTCTTAATTTTTTTTAGTGTTATTTATTTATTTTTATTTATTATTTATTATTTTTTTTTAAAGTTTAAACTTAGGATTGAGAGTGTTTCATGTCCAAGTGGGTTCGTGAAAACACTCTACGTCTCTTAAGTGAAGGAGGATTAGTCGAAGGGCCGCCTATCCATCACCGGATTAGACACTACCTTAGAACTCCTGAGTTAACAGAATGCATGGCTGACAATCAACCTTTCCAGCATGCTAAGGTACAACATGATGAGAATGATGTACAAAATGTTCCTCCGCCTAGAACTCTACATGATTACTTACAATCAGCGAGGGCGAGTACACCTTCTTGCATGGTGTTTCCACATAATGCAAGAAACATGGATTTCAAACCAGGAATGATCCAACTACTCCCGAACTTTCATGGACTCGATTATGAGAGTCCATATCTACACATAAAAGAATTTGATGAGATTATAGAAACCATATACTTTCATAATGTATCTGAGGACATTTTAAGATTAAATTTGTTCCCTTTCTCTCTAAAGGGGAAAGCCAAGTCTCGACTTCACTCCTTAAGACTAAGATCGATAGGGACATAGGCTGAGATGACCCAGTAGTTCCTTAAAAAGTTTTTCCTGGTTCATAAGACTAATAGCCTGAGGAGGTCGATCATAAATTTTTTACAGAAAGAGAAAGAAACTTTCTTCCAATGCTGGGAAAGATTCAATTATCTTTTAAATTCTTGCCCACAACATGGTTATGAAACTTGGCGGGACATAATCTTTTTCTACGATGTACTGATTTCGCCCATGTACCAATTCGTAGAGATGATGTGCAATGGAGAGTTCATGAATAAGGATCCTGATGACGTCTGGGTTATTTAGATTTGCTTGCTGAAATGAGTAGTCATAGGATACTTCGTCTAAGCCCAATAATCTCAGACTGACTCAATCAAGAGAGAATTGAGGAATGCACATCTTAAGGGAGGAGGATGATGTGAATGCTAGGGTTGCTAATCTTATAAGAAAAATTGAGACCATGGAACTAAAAAGAGTAGAAATGGTCAAGCCCGAAAAAATCGCTGAAATTGTTTGTGACATTTGTGCTAGTCATGTACACTTGATGCAGGATTTTCCCACAATTCATGCATTCCAAGAGTTGTTACATAGGTAATTTAATGCCATGATCAATTATCAAAGGTCATTCAACACCCCATCTCAAACACATATAATTGTAACTGGAGGAATCACACAAAATTCAGTTGGAAGAATGAGAAAACGGCCAACACAGAGAGAAATCCTCAAGATGCTCTTCCCCCATTCTTCAATCAAAAAAGTGCTCAAGAGGATCATTTCAAAAATACATCCAAGATCAAGAGCTATTCAATATGAACACCTTGCAAGCATTTCAAGACCTTAACAAGTCTATTCAAAGATTGGAGTCACATATAGTTAGGGAGAAAGTGATTTTTCCAGCCTAAATTCTACCTAACCTAAAACCATAAAGCGAGATAAGTGACCCGATCTCTTCGAATCAGCATGTGGAGCAAGCTAAATCCATAACCACTCTTAAATGTGAGAAAATGATTGATAAAAGTATACTGATGAGGGCTGAGAAGTCTAAGGACTCGGAGGAATCAGAGAAGGATGATGGGCTTAACAATGCTCCACATAAGAAGGAAATGAAAAAAGAGTACGAGCAGATTGCACTGCTCCCTCAAAGGTTGATTTCACCAAAACCTTTGTCAAACACTCAAGATATTTTAGAGGTTTTTAAACATGTGAAAATCAACATCTCTCTATTGGATGACATCAAACAAATCCCATCATATGCCAAGTTCCTAAAAGACTTATGCACGACCAAGAGATGAAAAAACATTTAAAAGAAAATATTTTTAACTGAGAAAATGAGTGCCATCCTCAAACAAGATGTGCCCCAAAAATACAAAGATCCTGGTAGCCCAACCATCTCTTGTGTGATTGGGCATTACCGGATTAAACATGCACTAGTTGATTTGGGAGCGAGTGTGAATCTAATTACATACTCGGTCTACGAACACCTTGTATTTGGTGAATTAAAACCCGCCAAGACCACACTCCAACTTTTTGACCGTTCAGTTCCTATATTAAGATGAATGATAGAGGATGTGCTTGTTCAAGTTGATAAATTCTACTACCCAGTAGATTTTATTATTTTGGACAAACCTGTAATTGATATGAGCACTCAAATTCCTATTATCCTTGGCCGACCATTCTTAGCTATATCAAATGCCATCATTAATTGCAAGAATGGGATTATGAAACTAACTTTCAGAAACATGACATTAGAGCTGAATATATTCAACATGCGTAAACAACTGGAGGATGTTGATGATGCCCACAAAGTAAATTTGATTGATTCATTTGTAGAAGATAAGACACTTTTGACCCTATACTATGACACCTTAAAGACATGTTTGGCTTACTCCCCTGATTTAGATGATGATATGATTAGGGAGATGAATGCCTTACTTGATGTTACACTGGTACTTAAAACTAACCAGTAGAGGCCAGAATTTGAAAGATTGTCCCAAACTAAGATAAAGCCTCTACTATCTAGTATTAGGGCACTGAAGCTTGACCTAAAACTAGTGCTTATTGATCTTAAATATGTCTATTTGGGTCAAAATGAAATATATCCGGTGGTGATTTCTTCCCATTTGGATAAGGAATAAGAAAGTACGCTTTTTTCTATTCAAAAATAACATAAAGAAGCCCTTGGGTGGACAATTGCGGACCTCAAGGGAATTGATCATTTGATTTGTACTCATTGCATTCACCTTGATGACAATCCAAAAACATCTAGATAACTGCAACATCGGTTAAATCCACTTATAAAAGAAGTGGTTAAAGCCGATGTATTAAAGTTGTTGGTGTAAGTGCTATTGTTTATAACCCCTTTTGTTGTCAAATTTATGGTGCCAAAGACACTGTTATGAAGCTTGCATATGTGAAGATCAAAGCGCTACTTAAGATCAACTGTGATGAACAAGCACTGCTCTCAAGTCAAAATCTCAAGATGCTTTCAAAGTTCAAGAAGCTTTCAAGTTCAATCTCAAGATTTCAAGAAGCCTTCAAGTTCAATATCAAGACCTCAAGATTAATCTCAAGATCTGATTATGCTTTCAAGTTTGAACTACATTAAGACTTCAAGCTTCACTACTATTAAGGTCCTTAAGTTTCAATGTCCTTACTTCACTATTGAGGTTTGACTAACCATAGGCTGACCTTTAGAGTAGGCCACTTTGGATACATAATTAACATATTCTATATAAGTGAGTCTGGCCTGTTCTAAGACTAGTCCTAGTCTCTGGTCAATTAGTCCTAATACTGCTTCAACCTGTCTAAGGATTTCCTGGATCAGTCGTAAGTTTGTTGTAAAATTCGGATATTTTCTGTTAAGCTTCGACTAGTCCTGGGGACTGTTCGACTAGTCGTAGGAACAGTGTCGATTGATTCTTCGATCAGTCGTAGATCTTCGACTCAAACTACAACGATAATTTGCACTTTGGTTCGACTGGTCGTATATGACCTTCGACCAGTTGAAGGAGACTTATGACTAGTCGAAGGTGCCCTTCGACCAGTCATGAAACCGTCTTATCTTATCGCACCTGAATTTTCAAATATCTGTTGGATCTTCGACCAATCGTAGTGACTTAAGACCAGTTGAAGACATGATTTTTTTCACACTATAAATAGAGTATGAATCTCAGAATTAAATAGACCATTCAAGCTAATTTAATTTGTCCTTCTGAGAGATAAATTTGTGCTCCGTTTAAAGCTAAGTGTGCTTATTTAATATTCTATTTCTTTAGCTTTGTTAATTGATTTTGTTTCTTGCATTCCAATCCAATCTGTAAAGAGGAAGTTTTATTTTCCTTTTACTGGAATCAAAATCAATTCTAGCTAGCCCATTTGTTTTAAATTAAAATCTATTAGAAATTAGAACCATTATAAAGTGAGTATTGGACATTGAACTTTGACATTCAAATCTCTACTCCGACTTGGTTCTTCTGGGCTGCTACAACAAACAAGAAATTCAGGTATTTTACATTTACTGTAAATTCATTTGTTTTGGTTTTATTTGAGGTTAAGCCAGAAAAATCTCAAAGCTGTTGGTTATCTGAGGAGAGCCAAAAAACTCAGAAGTAAGGGTTTTTTTTTTTTTTTTTTTTTTTTTTTTAATTGTGTAAGCCCTTTGAAAAAGACATAATTGTAAAGGTTTTGGGTGAACCTATGAAAACCTACTTGATAGTGAACGCTAATATCCCCTGTGTGAGGATATTAGGAGTGGAGTAGCATTCTGTGTGGCTATTTTTGAATAGTTGGTGTACACACAGGCGAACCACTATAACTCCTTGTGTTATGTGGAAGTGTGCTTTATTTTCCTATCTTTGATTATTCTTTTTGTGGAATGTATGTGGATGTGAATGTTGTAATCATTTTAATTTCAAGCTCAGTGGCAAATGTTGTAATAGTTTAGATTTAAATTTCTGCAATTTATTTCAAGCTATTTCTTTATTTGAGCTTTATTGTTCTAGTAAGGTTGCCCTGTTATTTCTATGGTGTATGGTTGTCCCTAGAACAATCAATTACATTCTATTCATTTGTTTTGTTTCAATTTGATTATTCCTAGAAAGTTTGAGTTCTTGATACAAAGATCTTTTTAGAAATCAGGTTGTCCTACCATAAACTTTGGTTTTTGGTGTAAGGTTGTCCTTAGAACAACTTTTGTATCAATCTCTCAATACTTGTTTATTGAGGTTGCTATTCTTTTATGCATTGTGGATTGATTTACTTTATTTGGCTATCTTGTTAATTAAATTCCGCTGTAATTAATTTAAATTTGGCATAGTGCTATTCACCCCCCCCCCCCCCCCTCTAAGACATATAGCTTGGCCACTTCAAGTGGTATCAGAGCCTAATAGCTCGCTCTTATTGCTTTTTATTTGGATTTACTTCCTAAGCTAATGATCTAAGATTTATATATGATGTCAAATTTTGATAGCCTTTCAGTCACTAGACCTCTACCTTTTGATGGCACCAATTATGCCTATTGGAAATCCAGGATGAGGATCTTCCTCAAATCCATGGATGAAAATGTGTGGCTAGCCACAGTGAATGGATGGAACCCTCATACCACTGAAGTGACTGGTGTTGATGGTTCAAAAACTACAAAAATAACGGCTTATTTTCTTGGACCACACTTCAGAAAAGTGAGAGTAGTGCAAATGCTAAAGTACTAAATGCAATTACATGTGCACTATCACCAGATGAATTTAAAAGAAATATATCCTGTGATTCTGCAAAACAAGCTTGGGATATATTAGAAATGACACACGAGGGTACATCAATTGTAAAAAAATCTAAAGTCTAACTCCTCACAACCAAATTTGAAGAAATTCATATGGAGGAGAATGAAATGTTCATGGACTTTTTCATAAGATTAAATGACATTGTAAATTCAATGTGGGGTCTTAGTGATAAAATCCCAGAAAGTAAAGTGTGTGCAAAAATACTACGCTAACTTCCTGAATGGTTCAATTCCAAAGTAACCGCAATCCAGGAACTTCGTGATACGGACAATATGAGGGTAGAAGAACTAGTTGGTTCTTTACAAACCTATGAGTTAAACTTTAAAGCTCCTAAAGGAAAATCTATAGCTCTTAAATCTTCTAAAATTATTTCTAAAGAAAATTCTGATTCTGAAGATGATATGGCTCTTTTAGCTAAGAAGTTTTATAAGATTTTCAGAAGTAAGAAAAGGGTCGATCTTCAACAATCAAATGATAAAAAGAAATTTAGACCCAAAACTCAAAAATCCTTGAAAGACAGTCAGTGTTACAACTGCCATGAATATGGGCATTTAGCAAACAAATGTCCTAAGAAAGATAAACCCAAAAGGAAGGGTATGTTGGCTACTTGGGATGAATAATCTGAGTCTGAAACTACTTCGAATTCAGAAGATTCTGAAACCGAGTCGGGTAATGAAGTTAAGGCCCTTATGACTTTAGCCAAGTTCACTTTTTCAGATCATGATGATTCAACTAGTGAAGAAAAATCTGAATAGTGATTATGAAAATGAAGAAGATCTTCAAGATGCTTACAATGCTCTATACAAGGAAAGTTGTAAAATTGCTGTGAAGCTTAAACTTCAAAAAGAAAAGGTTTTTAAACTCAAAGAATGCTTCGACTTACTTGTTTTAGAAAAATCTCAAATTTCAAATAGTTTTGAAAAATCAAAATGTGACTTGGAATTTAAAACCTCTCTTATTGAAGATTTGAAATTTGAAATTGAGAAACTCAAGAATGAAGTATCTTCTCTTCTGATTTTGAAGGATATATGGAGGTATGCCCAAGGAGATCCAAAGTTAGAAAAACTTTTATCCAGATCTAGAAAATGTGGTGATCGATCCGGGTTGGGTTATGATAAAAACATACCTCATAGGCAGAAGAGTACTCTTCCCAACTTTATGAAAGGAGAAGCCTTAAACTCAAAAGAAAAAGGTACGTGTCAAGGTTTTTCTAAAAATACAAAAAAATTTCAAAAACCTAAACGTAGCTATATCAATTTCAAAAATCAGAACAGAAACCCATTGACTGAAAAAATAGTTGATTTACTCAAGGAACTCTTAAAATCTAACTTAGTAGGTCATTACCACAACTATAAATAGAAGAAGACCAACTATGTTCCTAAACCCAAAACAGTTCTGAAATGGGTCCCCAAAGTCACTTGTTTGGTTGCTCACACTACTTTCAAAGCTACAAGCCATTCTAAATGGTACCTAGATAGTAGATGTTCAAGGTATATGACTGGTGATAAAGGTCTAATGTCTTATATGTAGAAGGTCTAAAACATAACTTGCTTAGCATATCTCAAATATGCGATAATAACCATAGTGTACGGTTTTCTAATTAAAGCTGTGAGATTCTTAATAACAAAGGCTTGGTAATATTAACTGGACAAATAACATCTGAAAACTGCTATATTGTAAGCGAATCCAGCTCATCTAATCAATTGCGTTACATGGTCCATACAGATGAGACTAATTTGTGGCACAAACGTCTTGGACATGTACACTACCGAAATCTATATAGATTGAGCAAACAAGAACTTATAAGAGGTCTACCCAAAGTACAAAAATTGGATAAAATATGTGGTGAATGTCAGATTGGCAAACAAATAAGGAACTCACAAAAAAATGTGAATTTCAATACCACATCAAGACCACTCGAGCTTCTCCATATGGATCTTGTAGGACCTACAAGGACAGAAAGTCATGGTGGTAAAAGATATATCTTGGTAATAGTGGATGACTTTACCAGATATACATGGGTTGTCTTCTTAAGGGACAAAACAGAAACCCTTGAAGAAGTGAAAAAGGTTCTCAAAAGGATTCAAACTGAAAAGAGTTCTCAAGTCAGTAAGATTCGTAGTGATCATAGATCTGAATTTGAGAATAGCGGTTTTGAGAAGTTCTGTAGCGACTAGGGAATATTACATGAATTCTCAGTGCTCAAAACTCCTTAACAAAATGGTATTGTTGAAAGAAAAAATAGAGTCCTTCAAGAAATGGCTAATGTCATGTTGAATAGTATGAAGCTCTCTAAGAATCTTTGGGCTGAAGCAGTCAATACAGCTTGCTACATTATTAACCGGGTTTACACTAGTAAAGGTAATAGTAAAACGGCTTACGAATTATGGTTTGATAAAAAGCCTACTGTCAAATACTTTCGAGTTTTTGACAGCAAGTACTATATTTTATGAGATCGTGAAAATCTAGGAAAGTTCGATACGAAGAGTGATGAAGGGATCTTTTTAGGATACTCTTTAAACAGTCGAGCTTATAGGGTTCTAAACAAAAGGACTGGTGTGATTCAAGAGTCCATCAATGCGGTCATTGATGATCACTTGAACACTTCAGTCTCAGGTTCAGATAATGATGAAGTTCTAGTAATTGATAAATCTGACACTTCATCTATTTAGACTGATTTTAAATTAAGGACTATTAAACATCATCCAACCACACAGATTCTTGGAAACCCTCTCACTGGTGTTCGTACACGTAGACAACTTGAGGATATATGTAATTACGTATGTTTTACATCCCAGATAGAGCCATCTAACGTAAAAGAAGCTCTTGCTGATGAAAACTGGATTGTCGCAATGCAAGAAGAACTTAATCAATTTGTTCGAAATGATGTCTGGTATCTTGTTCCTAGACCTAAAGATAAACATATTATTGGAACAAAATGGATTTTTAAAAATAAGTCTGACAAGCTTGGAAATATTATTAGAAACAAGGCAAGATTAGTTGTACAAGGGTACACTCAAATTGAAGGTATTGATTATGATAAAACCTTGCCCCAGTTGCTCGTCTTGAATCAATAAGACTCTTTATATCCATTGCTTGCTTTAAAAAGATTAAAATTTTTCAAATGGATGTTAAGAGTGCCTTTTTAAATGGCGATTTACATGAAGAAGTATATGTTGAACAACCTATTGGATTTGAAGATCCTAAGTTTACTGATCATGTATACCGTCTTAAAAAAGCTTTGTATGGTCTTAAACAAGCTCCCAGAGCATGGTATAAGAAATTGACTAAGTTTTTACTTTGTCATAACTTTCAGATGGGAAGTGTTGATAAAACATTGTTTGTTAAGAAATATAATGAAGATATCTTAATGGTTCAAATCTACGTTGATGATATCATTTATGGATCTACTTGTACTGACATGACTATTGAGTTTGTTGTAAGACCCGCATCTTAGACCGTACCGTTCCGTAGGTTTCCGCGGTCTTTCGGTCGAATTTCAGCAACCTTCGACCCTTAACTGGCGTTGCGCGCACCCTGATTCACACGCTGTCAACCCGAGTCGACTCAACCCGAGACTTGTACCATTGCGACCGCACCGTCGCCGTGGTTCCGATGCCGCGACTCGCGCGCCGAGGCGATACCCTGGCCAGGAAATGTGGGCTAGTGTTCGGTGCGAGGAAAACACCGCGCGTTGCAAAATCCAAGAGAATCTCTACGATATGTCACATCAATCCATCAATCCATCAATCTCAAGGGTCAAGTACACATCACTCACACTCTTCCCCAAGCAACCCCAAAGTCAAAAAGTTCTTACACCACCATACCTTTCTTACACCAAAAGCCACAAAAGTCAAGAAAAGTGGCTCTTACACCCCATCACACCACATCCATCACACCACATCCATCACTCCTCTCCCTTTACAACACTCTCTCTCTTCATTTGCAAATTCATCCCCAAGAGAGAAAAACCCCATACGTATGAGCTATCTCCCCATTCCCTTCCAAGCCACAAATGTGTCCCACCTTTCCACCCCAAGATCCCCCATCCTAGCCATCCATTCCTCATCTCCTCCTTTGAAATTGAAGCCAAGGAGCTAAGGAACCCATTGGAGCAAGAAGAAGCCGGTGGGTGATCGTTGATTTCATTTTTTTTTTATATTCTTTTGTTGATCAAGGGTCCATATATGTGGGACCCACCTTGATGTACTATTGAATGAGGGGCCCATAGTGGCGGGGTCCCTCCATACTCACCGATCTCTCTATGTCTCACTCTCTATCCCTCTCTATTTCATTTTTTTTCTTTCTTTTTTTTCTTTTTTTTTTCCTTTCTCCTTTAGATCATGTGATGTGTTTGTGTGGCCCACCAACTTGGACCCCACCATGAAATGTGTATTTTATCCAAGTCATCCATGGGTGGGGCCCACCTTGAATGTTTGTACCAACACCCTCCATCATGTGTGGCCCACCTCAGTGCACAACGTAACACCGTCCAGCGTCCACGGACGCTGGACGTCTAAAAATGAAAACACAAATATATATATATATATATTTGTTTGTTTGCTTAAGGCTTTGGGGTGAGTCACATATATGGACCCCACCTTGTTATATATATTCAATCCACTCCGTCCATCTCATTCTTTGGCTCGATTTAAGCGTTGAGCCGAAAAATGGCGTGGATCCGATACTCCAGCGGGCCGTACCGTAGGAAACGGTATCCTTTACCGTTCAAAACTTCTATGGCCCACCATACCTCAACCATACAAAAAAAAAATACGAACTTTGGACTTGTTTGGTGCACCTCGAGCCCGTGAACGCAATGGGCGGGCTGGATCTTCAGTCTGTGGGTCCCACACGCCTTTTCCAGCAAGAAAACAAAAAAAAAAAGAAGAAAGAGAAGAAATGGGGCAGAGGCTTCTGCCTCTGCCGTGTCAGGGAGGGCGCAGGCAGTGCCTGCGCTGGCGTTGGGCGGACGGACTGGGTCACCCACGGCTCCTGCCGTGGGCCCCACCATGATGTATTTATTTTATCCACTCCGTCCATTAGGTGGACCACCCCCTGAGGTGGGCCCCTCCAAATTTCGGGTGCATCCAAGACTCAGGTGGCCCACACCAAAGGAAACAGTGTAAATTGAAGGTCTACCATTGAGACCATTTTTTTTTCCACAGAAGTTTTGGATCAAGCTGAAACTTGGGTTTTCCCTTCAACCCGACCCGTGTGACCTTACCAACGGTCCGGATGGCATATAAACGACATGGTGGGCCCCACTTGGAGCCCACAGTGATGTATGTGTCTATCCCACCGTCTAGGCGGGCGGTGGGGGGCCTACTGTGATGTTTGTGTTTTACCCACCGTCAAGGCAGACGGTGGGGCCCCTGTGAGGTGTGTGCGTGCGTGAATGTGTGTGTGCACGAGTGTGTGCGTGCGTGCGTGTGTGTGTGGGTGTGTATGTGTGTGGTGTGTGTGTGCAGGCATGTGCGCATGTGTGTGTGTGTATATATATATATATATATATATATGTATGTATGTATGTATATACATATTTAATGGTGGGCCTTCTTGTGGGCCCACCCGTGATGCATGTGTTGCCTCCAAAGCCATGCACCATTTGACCAGCCTGGCTTAAGGCTTGAGGCTAACAATGAGCCAAATCCATAGTCCAAGTGGGCTCCACCTTACAATGTTTCGAGGCCCACTTTGAGATATAAGGCCGATGGGTTATGCCCATTGAATTGTATTAGGACCTATGGGTTGAGGCCCATTTGTTACACATATAGGGCCCAATTGGTGTGGCCCATTTGATACACATAAGGCCCATGGGAATAGGCCCATTTGATATATGTCAGGCCCATGGGATTGGACTCATTTGATGTATTCTAAGGCCCATATTAGGAGGCCCATTCGATGTAACTAAGGCCCATTGGTGCGACTCATTGATGTGGCCCACTTGATGAATATAAGGCCCATATGACAGGGCCCATTTGATGTATTTAATGCCCAATGGGATGTACCTAAGATCCATTGCAATGCGTGACCCCAACCTGGTTCATGTAATGGTATTCACTACGGGCTACGCCTTGTGAGCAATGCTGGTTTGACGTCCACATTGCAAGTATAATGTTGGTTAAATGTCCGCATTACGACTCTCCCTAGGGCCCATTGATAGGCCGTACTTGTTGCGTGTAGGCCGTCTAGGCCCATCTGCGTTGTAAGCACAGTTCATTCCCTTATTACATGTTTAGTATAGTTCCATGACTCATGATCATACGCATCATATGTGTGCTTGATATGAGAGGTGACTGATCATAGCATATGCCTTCGGGCAGATTGATTAGGGGCTCCCGGTTAGGCGGTGTTGCCCTACATGAGCGCACGAGACGCGCAGGATTGTTGCATGATTGGATAGTGTGATTCATGCATTCGCATTGTGTGATGTAGTTACTGTACGCCCTAGCGACATCAGGGCCATAGCGTCCACAGGCGTATCGTGGTTGGCAGGATTGGATACCAGGAAATCTTGTTCTACATGGGGTGCTATTGATATCCCTGGGTGAAAGTCCCTAAACCCTTATGGTACCAAGAGGTTGCTCCAACGTCTAGACCGAGTGGGTGCATGAGCGCCGATGGCCGATTACCAGGAGGCTGCGCTTTCTACTGTGTCGTGGTCGGTTGGAAGGGGGTACGGCCTTACCCGCCCGAGAGGAGGGGGCAATGCTAGGCTGAGTCTGACCAGCTCGAGGAAAGGGTCCGCTATCGACGAGCCGAGCCCGATATTGGCAGGCGGGTAGTGAGGTCTCTTCCACTTACCTTATTGCGCGCGATGGGGCGGCAATCTGGTTTAGAGTGTACTAGACCCCGGTGATATTCCAGATTTGAACTGTACTGATATGTGGGCTCAGATGATGATTGGTATGCTTGAGTTGCATTTCGCATTGCATGGCCTTGGTATGGCCGACATCATTCATGCCTTGCATCGCATAGCCTTGGTACGGCTAGTGGTATTCATGGATTCATCAGCATGTTCCGCTTTACTCTGATACTGTGTACCTGCATTACTACCTTGCGCACACCCTTTCACCACCCTCTAAGCTTTCTATAAGCTTATGCACGACCGTTGCGTGCAAGTGACGCGAGGACGCAGCAGCGCTGAGGCAGGAGCGCAGAACAGATCTTTTGGAGCTTTTTATCCATTCTCATTGTATTTCCCTTCATGCTCATTGTACTTGTAAAGTTTTTTATCATAGTGGAAATGTGATGGAGTTTTTGGTTGTTGTTTGTGTGTTATGCCTTTGGTTATGCTTATTACGATTCAAACTGATATTAGAAATCCTCCTCGTAGCATCCTAGGATCGGAACCTGGCGAATGGGCGCCAGGAGCCGAGAATGGGGTTATAAGGAGGCTGTCGGCGCCGGATTCGGCGATCGGGAATTTTGTGAGCCCGGTCCCCGAGTTTGGGGCGTGACAGAAGTTGGTATCAGAGCATAACTCGGGAATAACTAAGAACAACATTACATATCTACTATGAGTTTAGGATGATTAAGTCTCAAGTCCGGATAGCTTAGCAATCTTTATTACCGACCCTTAACATTCGTACTTTCGAGAGTTCCAAGTTGATAAGCGCCTTCGATATTCCTGTAGGACATGACGCGCCAGAGAGTGACCCGATCGACTCCCGTACCACCACCTGAGACTCCTGCATTACCACCGACGACCCCTGCTCCACCACCGGAGATTCCTACTGCCCAGTATATGGATGCAGATCCTCTACCAGAGATTCCTACTGCCCATCCGGAGTATGCTGCTCCTCCATCAGAGACCGGTGCGGACCCGACCGTATCCGTGAGTGCCTCCCAGTTGCAGTAGATGTTACAGGCTGTGACGGCTGCAGTTAAGGGACAGGGCAGGCACCCTGTTGTCTCACTGGAGCAGGCCGAGCAGGACCGTGCAAGTGCACTTCTTCGGGAGTTCCGATGACTTGATCCCCCGCGTTTCCAGGGTGAGCCAGACCCGACGGCAACTGAGAGATGGCGCGCTGATGTGGAGAAGATATTTGAGACGATGGGATGTACGACCGAGCGGCGAGTCCGACTAGCCGTATTTCTTCTCCATGGTGAGGCTGAGCACTGGTGGACGTCAGTCTCACGAGCAGCCGGCACCGATTTATATGGACCTGGGAGGATTTGTGGATCGGTTTGACCGACAGTACTTTCCCGATCACATTCGACAACAGCGGGCATTGGAGTTCGAGGCTTTGGTGCAGGGCGATATGACAGTGGCCCAGTACGCGGCTCGTTTCGTAACACTGTCTCGATTTGCGCCGTACTTGGTAGATGATGAGGAGCGGAGAGCCTGCCGCTTCGAGGACGGCTTGCGTTACGGTCTTCGAGGCCGTGTCATCGGACATGAGCTTCCGACGTTCGAGGGAGTGGTGCGGAAGGCACAGATTTTAGAGGCTGAGTGGGCCGGTTCTCAGTCTGATCGCGGTCAGAGCAGAGACCGGAAGAGGCACGCTCCTTCCGGTGACTCGTAGCAGCGTCGACCGCAGCAGCAGAGGCGAACAGGTCGCCCAGCCTTCCGAGCACCAGCAGCACCTCCAGCACCACCTTTGAGGCAGTTCACTGGCACTTGTTTTGGGTGCAGTGCGACGGGACACCGTATGTGGGAGTGTCCCCGTCCCCAGCAGCAGCAGCAGCAGCGGCCCCCACAGCAGCAGCAGCCGCCGAGAGGTCCATAGCAGCCTCCACCACAACAGCAGCGACAGCAGCCCCCACCACCGAGGCCACCTCAGCAGCAACATCAGCACCAGCCTCCGAGGCCGCAGCAGCAGAGGCAGCAGTTTCGACCACCTCAGCGACCCCAGCAGCAGCAGCACGTTCAGAGGGGACAGGCACCTCCCCAGCCGGCTCAGGCTAGGTTTTACGCGGCCCAGCAGGATCCTCAGTCATCTGGAGGAGTTGTCGAGGGTATACTTCCAGTCTCTTCATGCATCGCTTGGGTTCTATTTGATTCTGGGGCTTCGCACTCCTTTATATCCGAAGGATTCTGTCGTTCTACTGGATTGCCGACAGAGTCTGCTCGAGAGGGGTTGACCGTATCGACGCCCTTAGGGAAGACTACAGTATTAGGCCGTTTCTGTTCATCTTGCCCCGTGCTAGTGGGAGAGATTTTCTTGCCCGTCGACTTGTACGTGTTGCCGATGTCAGACTTCGATGTTATCTTAGGCATGGATTGGCTCGCCGAGTACCACGTCATCTTCGACTGCTCCGCGAGGACCGTCACATTCTGTATACCAGGCTTACCGCAGTTTCAGTTCGTTGCAGAGCCCCGAGGAGAGCAGTTGTCGTGCTTGATGTCTTGCGCTTTTGAGGAGCCTGTTGCCACTTGTATTGATCAGCTGCCGATTGTTTGCGATTTTCCCGACGTGTTCCAGGAGATTCTGGGATTACCGCCTCGCCGACTCACCGAGTTTTAGATTGATCTCGTGCCCGGTACCGCGCCTATTTCGAAGGCCCCGTATCGTATGACACCGTTGGAGTTGCGGGAACTGCAGAAGCAGTTGGACGAGTTGCGTGAGTTGGGGTTTATCCGTCCGAGCAGTTCACCGTGGGGAGCGCCGGTACTCTTCGTGAAGAAGAAGGATGGATCGTTGAGGCTCTGCGTAGACTACCGCGAGCTCAACAAGGTCACGATCAAGAATAAGTACCCGCTCCCGAGGATTGATGATTTGTTTGATCAGCTGCAGGGTGCACAGTTCTTTTCGAAGATTGACTTGCGTTCCGGTTATCATCAAATTCGGGTCCGAGAGGAGGACATTCCGAAGACGGGTTTCAGGACACGGTATGGTCATTTTGAGTTCCAGGTCATGTCCTTCGGACTGACCAATGCACCCGCGGTCTTCATGCAATTGATGAACGAGGTCTTCCGCCCTTATCTCGATCAGTTTGTTGTAGTCTTCATCGACGACATTCTGATCTATTCGAGGACCCGTGAGGAGCATGAGCAGCATCTGGAGGTTACGTTTCAGACCCTTCGCGCACACCAGCTGTATGCGAAGCTGGAGAAGTGCGAGTTCTGGCAGGAGGAGGTAAAGTTCCTCAGTTACGTGGTGACAAGGGAGCGCGTCGCAGTGGACCCCTCGAAGGTTGAGGTAGTGCGTCAGTGGGGCCAGCCCACGACCGCGTCCGAGATCCGCAGTTTCCTTGGTTTGGCGGGCTATTACCGGCGTTTCATTGAGGGCTTCTCTCGTATTGCAGCCCCGCTGACCAGGTTGACTCGGAAGGGCGCGGAGTTTATTTGGAGCGACGCCTCCGAGCGAGCATTTATAGAGTTGAAGGACCGTTTGACGTCCGCTCCTGTCCTCACTCTTCCCTCTGAAAGTGACGGATTTATTGTATTTACTGATGCCTCGTACATTGGTTTGAGTGTTGTCCTGATGCAGCACGGGAGACCAGTGGCCTTCGCGTCTCGCCAGCTCAAGATCCATGAGCTGAACTACCCCACGCATGATTTGGAGCTGGCTGCAGTTGTCTTCGCACTGAAAGTGTGGAGGCACTATCTCTATGGGGTCAGGTTCGAGCTCTTCTCCGACCACAAGAGCTTGAAGTACCTCTTCTCGCAGTCTGAGTTGAACATGAGGCAGAGGCGCTGGATGGAGCTCCTGAAGGACTATGACTTCGATCTTCAGTACCACCCTGGCAAGGCGAACGTGGTGGCGGATGCCCTCAACCGTCAGCCACGAGGCCTGGTGGCGCATATGATGATTCAGGAGTGGTGGATGCTTGAGGATGTGGCAGAGTATAATTTTGAGTTCGGCCTGCAGTCTTCTATCGTGCAGTTATCGAGCCTGTCGATTCAACCCTCTCTTGTCGCAAGGGTGATCGGGGCTCAGCAAGCTGATGAGTCGTTACAGAGTTATAGGGCTGATGCGGCATCTGAGAGTCAGGTAGATTGGCAGATTGGTACAGATGGTGGACTTCGCTTCAGAGGCCGATTGTGCGTCCCGGATATTCCTGAGTTACGTAGAGATCTTATGACCGAGGCGCATCGATCGTGGTTTTCTATCCATCCTGGCTCGACGAAGATGTACCGTGACATGAGGCGACAATATTTTTGGGTGGGGATGAAGCGCCAGATCGCTAGTTTTGTGGCCAAGTGTGACATGTGCCAGCGTGTCAAGGCCGATCATCAGAGACCCCCTAGTCTATTGCAGCCGTTGAGTATCCCGATGTGGAAGTGGGAGCACGTGTCGACAGATTTCATTATGGGCTTGCCGAGGACTCAGCACTGTCATGACGTCATTTGGGTTGTTGTGGATCGTCTGACGAAGTCGACACATTTTCTCGCGATGCGTGCGACTTGGTCTATGGACCGGCTTGCGAGGTTATTCCTCGAGGAGATTGTGAGACTACATGGCGTTCCAGTCTCGATCGTTTCTAACTGAGATTCGAGGTTCACGTCTCAGTTTTGGGGGAGCTTCTAGAGAGCGATGGGGACTGATTTGCAGCTCAGCACTGCGTACCATCCGCAGACTGATGGCCAGACCGAAAGGGTCAACCAGATCCTTGAGGATATGCTTCGGGCCTGCGCGATTGATTTCGGGGGTAGCTGGGATGAGCATCTGCGATTGGCTGAGTTCGCATACAATAACAGCTATCAGGTGATCAGGGTCGAATATTGAATATCAGACCCCAGTAATTGCCTAAATTTACGTACATGATAAGGCTTAATGGGGTGTATTAATTGTGTTTCTGTCACAGGATGAAATCAGGAGTGATAATTGAAAATTGATGTTAACAGCATGGATTTGATGATCCAAAGTCTCCAGAATACGGGATGGACTCCAGAGAACCAATAATGAAGATTTTACATGCCTAGGATCTGAGGAAAGCAAGCCAAAGGGGCCCGAAAAGGGTCCAGAATGCAAGATCACATGGTTCCCTCTACCTGATCAGCTCAAAACTTTATACATGGGATTAGGGACATAAATTAACCGTACATTTCAAATTTCAGACCTCGAATCACTATGGAAGTGCCCCAACGGACAAATCAGCCCACAAACCATCGATTCTGGGCCCACCTATAATCTGGATATGCTTCAAATTCGGTCTCATCCCGTTTTATGAGGTGAGAAAACAGATGGTCGGATCAGATTTACCATAATTATCAAGATGGACCCCACATGAGTTGAGAGTACACAAACACATAAAATGCACTCGGGGTGCACTGGACCGAACCAGTGGTCAACAGCCGGTTTGACCGACCTCTTCCGCAAACACGTTCGCAGCAAACGGCGCTGGTTGATTTCGGACGAGTTGTGGGCCCCACTTATTGTCCAAACGGACAATCCAATCCGTTCATTCTCTGTCTGAGGTCAATATCTTCAATGCCTAGGTGTCCAAATCGTGAACAATCATCATGCGTGAGATCTAAACCGTCCAAACGTAAGACGGACGGTGGAGCAGAAATTCAGGTGGACCTCATCAACGGAAGGTGGAAACTACACTTTCCTGACCGAAATTTTCTCCTCCATCCAATGGATGGAGTGGATTCCTCAAAATCACATCTCAGTGGGCCCCACCATTTTCACAGCGGAACCCATCCGCGTCCCTGTTACGCGGCAGCGGTAACCGGCCACTGGCCGTTTTTGCGGTCATCAGTGGACCCCACCCGTCACCTGTACGGTCGATCTGATCCGTCCATCTTGTAGAGGGCCATGAATACTACAAAACCATGCTGATAGTTCACTCCCATGCGTACACACGTGCGTGATACAGAGGCCACAAAAGGGCTACCCGGTGACGTTCAAAACTGATCTTTTAGTATTTTCTTCTCTGGGCCGCGTTAATGGACATTCAAAACCACCCATTCCTGACTGAAATTTCGTCCTGAATCCAATGGAAGGGGTGGATTTTTCAGAAAATGCCTCTGTGGGGCCCACCGATCACGGCTGCGAAAATTTGTACTTCGAGTCCTTCTACGACTCTGCCACCGATTCCAGCCATCCAGCAGCTATAAAAGGGAAGTTTTGGACGTGGGAAAGGGATTCAAAACATTCAGAAACATTCAGAACCAGGGAGGAGCTCCAGATCTATAGCAAGGGAGAGAAGAAAGAGAAGAAAGAGAAGAAAGAGAAGAAAGAAGAGAGAGAAAAATTGGTTTGAAATTCCTTTTATGAATTCTTATTTTTATCTATCCATCTATTTAATGGAATTTATGGGTCACTAATCTCTCAGCTAGGGCTGAGATGAAACCCCTAATTTGAACACCCTTTGTTCTATGTTGATTTTACTTGAATTAAATTGATTTGTTTCTCTCCTTAGTGTGCTTGATTGTTTTAAATTTTATACTTCTCCATCTATGAACTTTTGAGTCTATGGATGGATGTGGTCTGGATGCTTTGCTTGTATCTGATCATGAACAGGTTCCTGTAGAGGAAGAAACAGGGTGCTTTACTGAACTGCATATTCCATATGCCCGATTTGGACATGGGATATGTTATTCATGGCATTGCTTGAAGGAATTAGACAATCTGTATGCCCGATTAAGGACACAGATTGTGCTTTCTCCAGATAAGTTGGATCAATCTAATTTAAGGTGAATTAACAGACAAAACAATGGTTAGGATAATTAGGGGTGGATTCGAAAGTCCTAGTGCTCTCTCTGATTGAATTTTCTTCCTTATTCTCAATAGTTATTTTCCATAGATTTGTGTTAGCCATTTGATCTTTTATTTGTTGAATTAGTTAAGGAGAATCGTGAATTTGAATTGTGACGACCAGTCCCTGTGGATTCGACCTCGGTCTTACCGAGTTTATTACTACATCACAACCCTATACTTGGGGATTGAACAAGTTTTTGGCGCCGTTGCCGGGGACTGTTTCGGTCCATATTGAATTTAGGATTCTCTCTTATTATAATTCATAGCTTAGGATTTTACTAACTTAGAGTTCTTTTCTTTATTTTAGAAATTAACCTATTTCCTGTTTTGTAGGGTCCTGAGATAAACTTCTAATTTGGTAATCCCTTTCTAAATTCTTTACTTTTCTAATTTTTTATTCTTTATTTTTAGAAGTAGGTTTTTACTTTTTAGAACTTTTCTCATTCTCGAATTTCTTTTGAATTTTTTATTTTTTTTGGATTTAGATTGTTCTTTTAAGTAACTTCCTAGTTTTAGAAATTTTTCTTTCCTTTTTAGAAACTAACTCTTCTTTTTATTTTTTTGAAACTTTCTTTTTTAGAAATTAACCGTTGCTTCGGATTTTTTTTTTTTTTTTTTTTTTTAATTTTAGGAAACTTGATTTGTTTTTGTTTCTATTTTCAGGAATTGTGGAAGAAAGCTACTAAGTGAGGAGGAGTTTCTTAAATCTTCTGACATCACATCTCCTTTTCCCGGGTTCCTTCTTCCCATTCTTATTTACATAGTTTTAACTTGTTTCTAGTTCTAGTTTTCTTTCTCTTAGGTTGTTTCTTAGTTTATGCTAGAACGTAGATCTCTAGATAAAGAACTAGCACCTTTTGATCCTGAAATAGAAAGAACATTCCATAGAAGATTGAAAGACATCCCAGTTAAAATGGCAGAAGAGAATGGAACTAAAACTCTTAGAGATTATTCAGCTCCTGTCCAACTCAATGCGCCTTCATGCATAGTGTTGCCCACCACCACGGCAGCACACTTTGAACTCAAGACTAGGGTCATACAGTTGTTGCCTTCCTTTTATGGGTTAGACAAGGAGGACCCATATCATCATGTGAAAGAATTCCTAGACATTTGCTCCACCTTTAAATACCAAAACTTCTCAGACGATTCGATCCGCCTACGCCTGTTTCCTTTTTCTTTGAAGGATAAGGCGAAAGCATGGTTGAATTCTCTAGAAGTTGGGTCTATCACTACATGGGACCAATTGTCTAGGAAGTTCTTAAACAAGTTCTTCCCTGTTCATAAAACTAATGCTCTCCGTAGAGAAATCACTAATTTCACACAAAAAGAGGGAGAGCACTTTCATGAATGCTGGGAAAGATGGAAGGACTTGCTTCTTAAATGTCCACACCACGGTTTTGAGAAGTGGCAACAAGTGCAATACTTTTATGACGGTCTGACACCCCAGAACCGTCGCATGGTTGATGCCACCAGTGGAGGGTCCTTCATGACCAAGAGCGATACCGAAGCGTGGAAATTCTTTGAAACCTTGTGTGAAAACTCCCAGCAATGGGACTATTCAGATAGAGGTGAAAGAAATTCCCAATCACAAAAGAAAGGTGGCATATATGAGATAGGAGTCACATCAGATCTCCATGCCAAGATTGATGGCCTGACAAAGAAGGTTGATGCTCTGATGTTGCATAATGGACCTCCACAAATAACTCAAGTCGAGGCTTGTGCCATATGTTCTAGTCCTTCCCATCCTACGCAATCTTGCCCATTTGGTACAGCATTTCCAGAATTCCTCTCTGAACAAGTTCATGCTTTGAACACCTTTCAGAAACCTGGGAATGATCCCTACTCGAACACGTACAACTCAGGGTGGGTCAGGCATCCAAATTTTTCTTGGGCAAAAGGATCGCAACAAGGAGGACCATCTGGAAATCCTCCTATGCAACTTCAGCAGTTTCCGCAATATCAACAACTGCCTGCACAATCAAGAAAACCATCTCTTGAGGACACACTCCATCTTTTTATGCAGAGTTCTCTCCAATTCCAAAAAGACACCCAACAAACCTTACTAGCCAACCAGCAAAGCTTACATGCAAATGCACAATCCATTGCCAAGCTGGAAGTACAAATGGGTCAACTAGCTGCCACATTGAGTGAGAGAGAGAAGGGTAAGTTCCCTGGCCAACCTGTGGCTAATCCAAAGGGACAGTATGAGATTGGCTCTAATTCCAACCAAGGGCAATACCATGAGCAAGCCAAATCTATCATTACCCTTAGGTCAGGCAAACAAATTGACAACAAAATAGAGATACCTAGGGATGAATCAAATCAATGTGAAGCAGAGAGACACACCAATGCATCCAAAGTCCAAAAACTCTCTGACTCTCCAAGAGCCGCTGACGTGCCACCTTACGTGCCCAAAGCACCCTTTCCTCAACGTCTGGCACCAATGAAGAAAAGAAACAACTTTGATGAAATCCTGGACGTGTTTCAAAAAGTGCAAGTCAACATCCCGTTGCTTGACGCTATCAAGCAAGTCCCTGCCTACGCTAAGTTCCTTAAAGATTTATGCACTCGAAAGCGTAAGCAGAATGTTCATAAGAAAGTCTTCCTTGCAGAGCAGCTCAGCTCCATGATTCAACATAACACCCCTCCTAAATTTAGGGATCCTGGAGCTCCCACCATCTCTTGTGGTATAGGAGATCATAAAATCAGGAAGGCATTACTTGATTTAGGGGCGAGCGTCAATTTGTTACCATATTCGGTTTATGAGCAGCTAGGACTTGGTGAGTTGAAACCGACTAAAATAACGTTACAGCTAGCTGATAGATCTGTCAAGGTGCCCCGGGGTGTTATGAAGATGTGCTAATCCAGGTTGACAAATTTTATTTTCCAGTGGATTTCATAGTTATAGATACTCAGCCTGTTCAGAATCCTCATAGTCAGATCCCAGTCATTTTGGGTCGTCCATTTTTGGCCACATCTAATGCTATTATAAATTGCAGGAATGGAGTTATGAAGTTGTCATTTGGTAACATGAATATTAAACTCAATGTTTTTAATGCAGGACAACAACCCGCGGATTTGGACGACATATTTGAAGTGGACATGATCGAGAGTCTAGTGCAGGACTCCTTCCGTAAATCTTTTGAAGATCCACTTGAGACCTGCTTAGCACAACATGGCACGGATTTTGACAGAGATAGTCCCATCCACGAAATCAATGCACTGCTCGATTCTACTCCTATATTGGAGACTGAAAAATGGAGAGCGAAAGTGGAACCTCTTCATCCCTCTGAGACTCTTCCTGACAGCACAGTTCCTAACTCTGAGAAGGCAAAAGAGATAACAGGTTGCTTAATGTTCTTCGAACATATAAGGCAGCAATTGAACGGAAGATAGCAGAAATACAAGGAGTGTGCCCCACTGTATGTAAGGATCATGCTGTGGAAATGTCACGTAAAATGCAAAGGAAGCATGATCCTAACATGGAAGAAGTCGTTCGAGCAGAAGTCCTTAAATTATTTGACGACAGTGTCAGTTACCTTATTACAGATAGCACAGCTCATGGGAACTCACATCACTTGTCTGGGATTGGTTAACCACGTATTGAGGTAAGTTCTTTGGCGGACCCTGGTCTTAAAGATTAATGAATTCATGGTCCGTTCCTGTCTGGCTGAAGACGTTAAACTTAGCGCTCCTGGGAGGCAACCCAACATTTCATTTGATTTCTTTTTCCTTGTTAGTTAGTTCAATGTTTGTGGGTAACATTACTGCAAACCCTCACGAGACTACAACTCGTCCACTAGGGGTAACCTAGGGGTTTAAAGGCTTGTTGCATATGCTAAATGCAATCGAGAGCACCTGCGAAAGTGGTATAGGTAGGATCTTTTATTTTACTGATTTCTCTCTTGTGCTGACTCGCTTTTACGCTGATATTTTTGAGAGCTTCTTGATTCTCCATCCAGGTACTATCTTTCCCTACTCCTCTTTCTTTTCGTTGTCTCATGTGCATTGCATGCCTATTTCTTTTACATTGAGGACAATGTAGATTTTAGGTTGGGGGTGGGAGATTAGGTTACCTAATCAGTATTTTCTTAGTCTTGAGCAAAAATTGTGAAAATTTTTAAAATTTTTCTGGAAATTCTATTGAATTCAAAGTGATTTTGAAAGATAGTTGTGATTTTGAAATTACAAAGATTCAGAATGTGAGAAATTTATGACTCTTGGATTCGGTTGTCTGGCAGATCTCACACTTAAGATTGAATTGTTAATCCATGATTAGAAGTTGTAAACATTGATTGAGCCATGATTTCACATATCAGATCTCGTTTACACATTAAGTTTTCAGTTCGATATTAATTGATAACATGGTAATCAGTAAGCATGAAGGGAACCAGCCTGAAAAAACAAATTTTTTAGCATCAGTCTATAAAGAAGAATTGAAGGAATAAGTCGCATAATCGTCCTCATAGGTTTGCTCCCTATAGATGACGATTCGATTCCTCATAGTCGACATAAGAAAAGATTTAGGCGACAAATTTTCACCATAGGTTTGCTCCCTATAGGTGCAGATTTGATTCTCCTCCTTGGCGTACTATTCATAAAGAAAATAAAAAAAAATAAAAATAAAAAAAAATAAAATAAAATAAAATAAAAATGGTAGAATGAAATCTGTAAGGCAAGTGATGGTTCCAGTTTTGGGTGACATGAGCTCTGTTGTTAATTACCAATGATATCATGAAATTGACAATTGAATCTCTGAATGGTTGAAAGCTGAGATGACACTATACACTCATGACACTCAATGTTTTCGAATTATTCTAATTCATGGTTTAATAGTTTGAACTTGTTTATGAAATTTACAGTGAACTTGATTCCAGGAGAAAATTCCACTCACCATGCATGAATCGTAGAATGATCACATCTCGACTATCTGTTCACAAGTCACTTGAATTTACAGGAATTGTCTTTTATTTCCGAAATTATTTTTCGCATGTTTTGCTCGGGACTAGCAAAATGCTGGTTGGGGGTTGTGATCAGGGTCGAATATTGAATATCAGACCCCAGTAATTGCCTAAATTTACGTACATGATAAGGCTTAATGGGGTGTATTAATTGTGTTTCTGTCACAGGATGAAATCAGGAGTGATAATTGAAAATTGATGTTAACAGCATGGATTTGATGATCCAAAGTCTCCAGAATACGGGATGGACTCCAGAGAACCAATAATGAAGATTTTACATGCCTAGGATCTGAGGAAAGCAAGCCAAAGGGGCCCGAAAAGGGTCCAGAATGCAAGATCACATGGTTCCCTCTACCTGATCAGCTCAAAACTTATACATGGGATTAGGGACATAAATTAACCGTACATTTCAAATTTCAGACCTCGAATCACTATGGAAGTGCCCCAACGGACAAATCAGCCACAAACCATCGATTCTGGGCCCACCTATAATCTGGATATGCTTCAAATTCGGTCTCATCCCGTTTTATGAGGTGAGAAAACAGATGGTCGGATCAGATTTACCATAATTATCAAGATGGACCCCACATGAGTTGAGAGTACACAAACACATAAAATGCACTCGGGGTGCACTGGACCGAACCAGTGGTCAACAGCCGGTTTGACCGACCTCTTCCGCAAACACGTTCGCAGCAAACGGCTGGTTGATTTCGGAGAGTTGTGGGCCCCACTATTGTCCAAAACGGACAATCCAATCCGTTCATTCTCTGTCTGAGGTCAATATCTTCAATGCCTAGGTGTCCAAATCGTGAACAATCATCATGCGTGAGATCTAAACCGTCCAAACGTAAGACGGACGGTGGAGCAGAAATTCAGGTGGACCTCATCAACGGAAGGTGGAAACTACACTTTCCTGACCGAAATTTTCTCTCCATCCAATGGATGGAGTGGATTCCTCAAAATCACATCTCAGTGGGCCCCACCATTTTCACAGCGGAACCCATCCGCGTCCCTGTTACGCGGCAGCGGAACCGGCCACTGGCCGTTTTTGCGGTCATCAGTGGACCCCACCCGTCACCTGTACGGTCGATCTGATCCGTCCATCTTGTAGAGGGCCATGAATACTACAAAACCATGCTGATAGTTCACTCCCATGCGTACACACGTGCGTGATACAGAGGCCACAAAAGGGCTACCCGGTGACGTTCAAAACTGATCTTTTAGTATTTTCTTCTCTGGGCCGCGTTAATGGACATTCAAAACCACCCATTCCTGACTGAAATTTCGTCCTGAATCCAATGGAAGGGGTGGATTTTCAGAAAATGCCTCTGTGGGGCCCACCGATCACGGCTGCGAAAATTTGTACTTCGAGTCCTTCTACGACTCTGCCACCGATTCCAGCCATCCAGCAGCTATAAAAGGGGAGTTTTGGACGTGGGAAAGGGATTCAAAACATTCAGAAACATTCAGAACCAGGGAGGAGCTCCAGATCTATAGCAAGGGAGAGAAGAAAGAGAAGAAAGAGAAGAAAGAGAAGAGAAGAAGAGAGAGAAAAATTGGTTTGAAATTCTTTTATGAATTCTTATTTTATCTATCCATCTATTTAATGGAATTTATGGGTCACTAATCTCTCAGCTAGGGCTGAGATGAAACCCCTAATTTGAACACCCTTTGTTCTATGTTGATTTTACTTGAATTAAATTGATTTGTTTCTTCTCCTTAGTGTGCTTGATTGTTTTAAATTCTATACTTCTCCATCTATGAACTTTTGAGTCTATGGATGGATGTGGTCTGGATGCTTTGCTTGTATCTGATCATGAACAGGTTCCTGTAGAGGAAGAAACAGGGTGCTTTACTGAACTGCATATTCCATATGCCCGATTTGGACATGGGATATGTTATTCATGGCATTGCTTGAAGGAATTAGACAATCTGTATGCCCGATTAAGGACACAGATTGTGCTTTCTCCAGATAAGTTGGATCAATCTAATTTAAGGTGAATTAACAGACAAAACAATGGTTAGGATAATTAGGGGTGGATTCGAAAGTCCTAGTGCTCTCTCTGATTGAATTTTCTTCCTTATTCTCAATAGTTATTTTCCATAGATTTGTGTTAGCCATTTGATCTTTTATTTGTTGAATTAGTTAAGGAGAATCGTGAATTTGAATTGTGACGACCAGTCCCTATGGATTCGACCTCGGTCTTACCGAGTTTATTACTACATCACAACCCTATACTTGGGGAGTGAACATCAGGCGACCATCGGCATGGCTCCTTTTGAGGCACTATATGGCAGACCATGCAGATCACCGAGTGTTGGACCGAGGTTGGAGAGCGCCGTCTCCTAGGTCCTGAGCTTGTGCAGGAGACGTCAGAGGCTATCGATATCATCAAGCAGAGGATGCGCACAGCTCAGAGCCAGCAGAAGAGTTTTGCTGATCGTCGGCGTCGTCCCTTGGAATTTGATGTAGGGGACCATGTGTATCTTAAGGTCTCGCCCATGAAGGGCGTAGTTCGTTTTGGAGCGAAGGGCAAGCTTGCCCCGAGATTTATAGGACCTTTTGAGATCACTAGGCGCGTTGGCGCCGTGGCCTATCGGCTTGCCTTGCCATCTCAGTTGTCTGGCGTCCACAATATTTTCCATGTCTCTATGTTGAGGAAGTGTGGGTCAGACATCATTCCTGTTATCAATTGGCAACCGTTAGAGGTTCGTGAGGACGCTTCTTACATTGAGCAGCCGGTTCGTATCCTGGATCGGAAGGAGCAGGTCCTCCGGACCAAGGTCATTCCGTTGGTGAAGGTTCAGTGGGGTCACCATTCTGTTGAAGAGGCTTCGTGGGAGCGCGAGGCCGAGATTCGACAGCGTTATCCCCATCTATTGATGATTGATCATGTGATGATTTTGTATATTATCTCTGGTTTTATATAGTGATGTTATGTTTCTTATTCCTCGCGAGTTATGCCTAGTTGCGATGATTGTGTAAATTTCGATGACGAAATTTTATTAGGGGGAGAGCTGTAAGACCCGCATCTTAGACCGTACCGTTCCGTAGGTTTCCCGTGGAATTTCCGGTCGAATTTCGGCAACCTTCGACCCTACCACGCGCGACCCTGATTCACCGCTGTCGAGTCGACTCAACCCGAGACCTGTACCGATACCCCGTTACGACCGTACCGTCGCGCGGTTCCGATGCCGGGACTCGCGCGTCGAGGCGATACCCTGGCCAGGAGATGTGGGCTAGTGTTCGGTGCGAGGAAAACACCGCGCGTTGTAAAATCCAAGAGAATCTCTACGATATGTCACATCAATCCATCAATCCATCAATCCATCAACCCATCAATCTCAAGGGTCAAGTACACATCACTCACACTCTTCCCCAAGCAACCCCAAAGTCAAAAAGTTCTTATACCACCATACCTTTCTTACACCAAAAGCCACAAAAGTCAAGAAAAGTGGCTCTTACACCCCATCACACCACATCCATCATACCACATCCATCACTCCTCTCCCTTTACAACACTCTCTCTCTTCATTTGCAAATTCATCCCCAAGAGAGAAAAACCCCATACGTATGAGCTATCTCCCCATTCCCTTCCAAGCCACAAATGTGTCCCACCTTTCCACTCCAAGATCCCCCATCCTAGCCATCCATTCCTCATCTCCTCCTTTGAAATTGAAGCCAAGGAGCTAAGGAACCCATTGGAGTAAGAAGAAGCCGGTGGGTGATCGTTGATTTCATTTTTTTTTATTCTTTTGTTGATCAAGGGTCCATATATGTGGGACCCACCTTGATGTACTATTGAATGAGGGGCCCATAGTGGCGGGGTCCCTCCATACTCACCGATATCTCTATGTCTCACTCTCTATCCCTCTCTATTTCATTTTTTTTTTCTTTTTTTTCCTTTCTCCTTTAGATCATGTGATGTGTTTGTGTGGCCCACCAACTTGGACCCCACCATGAAATGTGTATTTTATCCAAGTCATCCATGGGTGGGGCCCACCTTGAATGTTTGTACCAACACCCTCCATCATGTGTGGCCCACCTCAATGCACAACGTAACACTGTCCAGCGTCCAGGGACGCTGGACGTCTAAAAATGAAAACACAAATATATATATATATTTTTGTTTGTTTGCTTAAGGCTTTGGGGTGAGTCACATATATGGACCCCACCTTGTCATATATATTCAATCCACTCCGTCCATCTCATTCTTTGGCTCGATTTAAGCGTTGAGCCGAAAAATGGCGTGGATCCGATACTCCAGCGGGCCGTACTGTAGGAAACGGTATCCTGTACTGTTCAAAACTTCTAAGGCCCACCATACCTCAACCATACAAAAAAAAATCCGAACTTTGGACTTGTTTGGTGCACCTCGAGCCCTTGAACGCAATGGGCGGGCTGGATCTTCAGTCTGTGGGTCCCACACGCCTTTTCCAGCAAGAAAACAAAAAAAAAGAAAGAGAAGAAATGGGGCAGAGGCTTCTGCCTCTGCCGTGTCAGGGAGGGCGCAGGCAGCGCCTGCGCTGGCGTTGGGCGGACGGACTGGGTTACCCACGGCTCTTGCCGTGGGCCCCACCATGATGTATTTATTTTATCCACTCCGTCCATTAGGTGGACCACCCCCTTAGGTGGGCCCCTCCAAATTTCGGGTGCATCCAAGACTCAGGTGGCCCACACCAAAGGAAACAGTGTAAATTGAAGGTCTACCATTGAGACCATTTTTTTTTCCACAGAAGTTTTGGATCAAGCTGAAACTTGGGTTTTCCCTTCAAACCCGACCCGTGTGACCTTACCAATGGTCCGGATGGCATATAAACGACATGGTGGGCCCCACTTGGAGCCCACAGTGATGTATGTGTCTATCCCACCGTCTAGGCGGGCGGTGAGGGGCCTATTGTGATGTTGTGTTTTACCCACCGTCAAGGCAGACGGTGGGGCCCCTGTGAGGTGTGTGCGTGCGTGTATGTGTGTGTGCACGAGTGTGTGCGTGCGTGCGTGTGTGTGTGGGTGTGTATGTGTGGTGTGTGTGTGCAGGCATGTGCGCATGTGTGTGTGTGTATATATATATATATATATATATATATATATATGTATGTATGTATATACATATTTAATGGTGGGCCTTCTTGTGGGCCCACCCGTGATGCATGTGTTGCCTCCAAAGCCATGCACCATTTGACCAGCCTGGCTTAAGGCTTGAGGCTAACAATGAGCCAAATCCATAGTCCAAGTGGGCTCCACCTTACAATGTTTCGAGGCCCACTTTGAGATATAAGGCCGATGGGTTATGCCCATTGAATTGTATTAGGACCTATGGGTTGAGGCCCATTTGTTACACATATAGGGCCCAATTGGTGTGGCCCATTTGATACACATAAGGCCCATGGGAATAGGCCCATTTGATATATGTCAGGCCCATGGGATTGGACTCATTTGATGTATTCTAAGGCCCATATTAGGAGGCCCATTCGATGTAACTAAGGCCCATTGGTGCGACTCATTGATGTGGCCCACTTGATGAATATAAGGCCCATATGACAGGGCCCATTTGATGTATTTAATGCCCAATGGGATGTACCTAAGATCCATTGCAATGCGTGACCCCAACCTGGTTCATGTAATGGTATTCACTACGGGCTACGCCTTGGGAGCAATGCTGGTTTGACGTCCACATTGCAAGTATAATGTTGGTTAAATGTCCGCATTACGACTCTCCCTAGGGCCCATTGATAGGCCGTACTTGTTGCGTGTAGGCCGTCTAGGCCCATCTGCGTTATAAGCACAGTTCATTACCTTATTACATGTTTAGTATAGTTCCATGACTCATGATCATACGCATCATATGTGTGCTTGATATGAGAGGTGACTCATCATAGCATATGCCTTCGGGCAGATTGATTAGGGGCTCCCGGTTAGGCGGTGTTGCCCTACATGAGCGCACGAGACGCGCAGGATTGTTGCATGATTGGATAGTGTGATTCATGCATTCGCATTGTGTGATGTAGTTACTGTATGCCCTAGCGACATCAAGGCCATAGCCTCCACAGGCGTATCATGGTTGGCAGGATTGGATATCAGAAATCTTGTTCTACATGGGGTGCTATAGATATCCCTAGGTGAAAGTCCCTAAACCCTTATGGTACCAAGAGGTTGCTCCAACGTCTAGACTGAGTGGGTGCATGAGCGCCGATGGCCGATTACCAGGAGGCTGCGCTTTCCACTGTGTCGTGGTCGGTTGGAAGGGGGTACGGCCTTACCCGCCCGAGAGGAGGGGACAATGCTAGGCTGAGTCTGACCATCTCGAGGAATGGGTCCGCTATCGACGAGCCGAGCCCGATATTGGTAGGCGGGTAGTGAGGTCTCTTCCACTTACCTTATTGCGCGCGATGGGGCGGCAATCTGGTTTAGAGTGTACTAGACCCCGGTGATATTCCAGATTTGAACTGTACTGATATGTGGACTCAGATGATGATTTGTATGCTTGAGTTGCATTTCGCATTGCATGGCCTTGGTATGGCCGACATCATTCATGCCTTGCATCGCATAGCCTTGGTACGGCTAGTGGTATTCATGGATTCATCAGCATGTTCCGCTTTACTCTGATACTGTGTACCTGTATTACTACTTTGTGCACACACTTTCACCACCCTCTAAGCTTTCTATAAGCTTATGCACGACCGTTGCGTGCAGGTGACGCGAGGACGCAGCAGCGCTGAGGCAGGAGCGCAGAACAGATCTTTTGGAGCTTTTTGTCCATTCTCATTGTATTTCCCTTCATGCTCATTGTACTTGTAAAGTTTTTTATCATAGTGAAAATGTGACGGAGTTTTTGGTTGTTGTTTGTGGGTTATGCCTTTGGTTATGCTTATTACGATTCAAACTGATATTAGAAATCCTCCTCGTAGCATCCCAGGATCGGAACCTGGCGAATGGGCGCCGGGAACCGAGAATGGGGTTCTACGGAGGCTGTCGGCGCCGGATTCGGCGATCGGGAATTTTGTGAGCCCGGTCCCCGAGTTTGGGGCGTGACATTTGCAGATTTGATGAAATCTTAATTTGAAATGAGCATGGTTGGGGAATTGAATTACTTCCTTGGGTTACAAGTACAATAACAACCTGATGGGATGTTCATATCTCAATCTAAATATGCTATAAACTTAGTTAAGAGATTTGGATTTGAGAATGGTAAGAAATTTGGTACTCCTATGAGTACAACTTTGAAACTCTCAAAAGATTCTGCAGGTAAAAATGTAGATCAGAAACTATATCGGAGTATGATTGGTAGTTTACTGTATTTAACTGCTAGTAGACCCGATATTGCTCTAAGTGTTGGTATTCGCATTAGATATCATTCTGAACCTAAAGAATCACATTTGATTACAGTCAAACGAATTATACGCTATATTGCTAGTACTGTTAATCTCGGTTTATGGTATTCAATTAGCTGGGTACTCAAATGCTGACTGGGCTGGTAATCTTGATGATAGAAAATCAACTAGTGGTGGTTGTTTTTTATTAGAAACTGTTTAGTTTCTTGGCTTAGTAAGAAACAAAGTTCTATATCATATCACTTTCAACAGCTGAAGCTGAATATATTGCAGCTGGTAATGCTTGTACACAGCTTGTTTGGATGAAACGTATGCTAAGTGATTAGGGAATTAAACAGGATTCTATGTTATTATATTGTGATAATACCAGTGCCATAAATATTTCAAAAAATCCAATTCAGCATTCTCGTACTAAGCATATTGATATTAGATTTCATTATATTCGAGATTTAGTTGATGAAAAGGTAATATCATTGGAATATATTCCTACCGAGAATCAACGTGCTGATATTTTCACTAAACCGCTCGACAAAAGCAAGTTTAATAAAATGAAATTTGATTTTGGCATGTGCATTTTAAAATAATTATTTATGCCTATTTGTATCATATTGTATATATTTGCTAGATTATATTTTCAATTTTTTGAAATATGCATGAAAATTTTTTTTGGTGATACTCGACCTATCATGGCACGATCGGTCGAAGAAAACCCACGACCAGCCGTAGATCGCGTGAATCACTTTTAATTGGGGGAAAAACTCTTTCTTTCTCATTTCTTCTTTCTTCTCCGACTAGCTGACGCTCGACCTGTCGAACCCACCTTCTAAATCCTTTAAGGTTAGTGCTTCATTTGCTTATTTCTTGTGGATTTGTGTCTAGATTACTTCTCTTTTCCTCTTGAAGTTGTCCATTTCAATTTTTGTTGAGATTTGGGGTTTTCCTTTTGAAAATTCTGATTTGAGCAAACCCTCTTCTCAAACCTTTGCAACTCTTTATTTTATTGAAATCTTTGTTGCAAATGACATCTAGAGGGAGAAAAGTAACATCCTGTGGTCTGTCTTCTTCGTCCAGATCAGCCCTTCTCACTAAGCGTCATCTTCGGCCTCCCGAAGATGATCCGTCTTATGTTCAGGACATCAGATTATGTAATGTTATTGTTGAACTTCCTGTTGATGTTAATCATGTTGCTCCTTTTGATATCCTTCCTATGCTTCAAGCTGTAGGTTGGGATAACTTATTACATTGGGGTGGGCCAGTATACCGGTCCATTGCTCAGTCCATGTTTGCATGTATATGTGATTTTTCACTGGAGAATTTAACTCTTAAAATAGCCAATAGAGAAGGACCATTTGACATTGATCGTCATTTGATTTCAGCTCTTATGGATATTCCTGTGAATGATGAGGGGATTCCTGTCTATAACTTATCTGACAAACCCTCAGAATCTGAAAAACGTCTCCTCATTAGAGATTTATGCAATCTGAATGCTCAATGGACTCATAAAGGGAATGCGCTTCCCTCAAAGTATTTGTTACTCAAATACAGAGTTCTTCACAAAATCTTTGTGTCTAACTTATATCCACTATCGGGTAATAAATCTGAATTGACTTCCTACATGGTTCGTGTTCTTCATGCTGTTGCCAGTGGTACGTCTATCTGTTTACCTTCCTTGATTTGTCACTTCATTATTAATTTTCGTCTCCATCCTGGACACAGTGACATTCCTTTTGCTTATTTGATGATTGTGTTGGCTACTCATATGTTAATCAATATGCCAGTTAGAGGGGCCCCTATCCGTCATCTAATATTCAATAATTCTAACTTAAATAAGATGAAGTTGGAGTTCCTCCCTAGTCAAGGTGATGGTGTTGGCAATGCTGAAGCAACGCATGAGGAAGTAGCTGGTGATCCTCCTTCTGATGATATTAATATGGATGATATCTTTGAAGAACTTGATTCTGATTCTACGAATGATCCAGATTTTGAACCTTCTGACTTTGATGCATGTCTCCATGCATTGGAGGATAAGGTTGATAATATTAATGTTTAGATGGAAAACATGTCTGTCACTCATGATTTACAATTGAAGTATATGCATAAATATCTTAGGCGCTTGAACAAAGGCATGCATAAACTTGATCCTTCCATCCCTGCTCCTTCATCAAGTTCAGATTAGTTCTTTTCAGCAATCTAATTTGTAATAACTTTACTATTCTTGTGTTACAATTGGTTGGGAGATTGCTGCTATCTATGACTTACTCAGTCTATGTATTATGTTAGTTGATTATTCTATTTTCTATTATCTTGTCTTGTTACCTCTCATATATCTCTCTAATTATTTCTCCTCAGTTTATTTATTCTGTGCTTCCTTTGTCCTCTTGTGACAAAAGGGGGGGAGAATAATGCTTATGCTCATATGAATGGAGAATGGAATAGCATTGCGCATGCTTTATGCATATGTTACTCAGGGGGAGTATGATGTTACTCAGGGGGAGTATGTGTAGAGGAGAAGGACTATTGATATACAGGTTCATGTTAACTATTGATGTAACGCCCTGAAATTCGGGGGTCGAGTATGAACTCAACTCCCGAGTTCCAACGCATCACTTATGCAACATACACAATGTCGGTTAAATGTTGTCTGAGTTAGCGCAATAAACATGAATGAGATTAAACCAAAACAGTAATTCATACCCAGTTCAATTGCATTTAAAAACAGCGGAAGACTGAAATTTTATATACAAGTATGTAAAGTAACAAAATTTTCTGAACTTCAGGGTATGAGCACTAGCTGAGCACCAATATACATGTAAAGTTTGTAAATTAAAAACCCAAAATACATCCTCAAAAGAGGCCCCAAAAGTCCCGCGATGCAGCCGGCCTAGGCGTAGCCGTCAGAATACTGCATGAAAGAGAACTCCTCCTGGTCCTCATCAACGTCGGGCTCTGGCTCCTGAACCAAGGCGCCCTCTAATCCTGCAACAGAGTCTGGTTGGTGTGTACAACACCGTCCCGTATCGTGGGAGTGAGTAGCTAACTCAGTGGAACAATAATGCATAAGTTAACATGTTATCAAATCAACCAAGCAGTAATGATAAAGCAGTACAAATCAAGCATTTCTAACTACTCTTGTTAAATGCAAAAATGATATGACATGATGCTGTATGCCCTTGCCAAACCACCCTCAAGCGACATCATCTTACGTTCGCGAATGCTTAACTCCCTCAGTGCGCCACATCTACAAAGCACATGCGGTGCGATGATGCTCGTGATTGCCAAGTTATTATTAGTCCATTTCAATCAGCAGTATTGGGAAACTAAGGTACCTCCCTTGTATCATTCCCAACATGATCCATTCTAGGGTCGTCAATCCTAGTTATTCTCATACGATGTTATGGTTTGAGAAGCTTAGTGATGGCATCGCAACAGGTTCGTCACCCGTCAGCGCGGATACAGATCTCACCGTATGCGGCTCAATTGCTGGCCGTCAGCTCGAGTACAGGTCTCACCGTACTCGGCTCAATCACTAGCCGTCAGCTCAAGTACAGGTCTCACCATACTCGGCTCAACTCACACTCTAGTTACTGTGAAAGGCTCGTGGCCAATCACAGATACTTAAAGTACACTCGATGATACCACGGAGGACTCGTCGCCCGTCAGCACGAGCACAGATCTCACCGTACTCGGCTCTCGCCGAAGTATCGACAGCTCGAATACAGTGTCCCATACCACCGTATTCGGCTCACGAGATAGTTGCGCAATGGTCACTACGGGGAGGCACATGGCCCCAGCATAGGCCGACAGCTCGACCACGGTGTCCCATACCACCATGCCCGGCTCATGCGTCTTAGCGGATCTAGGTACCATGGTTAAACAGGAATCACCACTGGTAAGTTTGGTACCCTAGGTTCAAGCAGTAGCGACCAAACAAGGTGAACACACAACTACACTTCGGTTCAAGTGGCGAGCCTGACTAGCTCGAGCGCACCACAAGTTGAGCGATATGGAGCGCAAAAGCACTCCGCGTGGCCAACCACTATCGCCAACCGAAGTACGACTCGGGTTCGCCGGACCCGTCCTTTGTGGCGACATGAATCTCAGCCACAATCACAAGTCTGGTACCGAGTGTTTGGACTATAAACATAGTCCCAAACTCAAACAGTTTTCATCGCTAGCATGTGAAGTAAAGCATGGTAAACAAGCAATACAAGCATGTTAGTCGGCATGTTATAAAGCATAAAGTAAGACATGAAGTAAAGCATGTTACAAAGCATGTTGAGAAGCATGTTACAAAGCATATTGTAATGCATGTACTGAAGCACTATCCCCATAGGGATAGAATTGTGTGTGCACTACAATTAAGTGGTTGCGGTGAACCACCGCATGGAGGGGATCCTACATGTCTCTAAGGGAGTTGGAGAATCCATATCAGCGCCTATCTAAGGCACTAGTACATGTACATGTACACCTACATGCACATACACAAACACTTAGAATACACGTTTCCAACATACACGACGTATGTTAGGCAAGTTCGTGATTGGGCTGTCCCTAAGCCCCGGGAGTATTTTTCCCGCGTATATCGTATTCATACAACAAATAATCATTACAATTACATAACCAAAATCCGCACGCATGCGGGATTTCTAGAATACGCAATTTCGACATACATGGCATTTACACATGAACATATATTTTTGCGATCTCTTTCGCCAAACTAGTATTTTATCCACACATGATATAATCAAACATTAAATAAACATGTCAAACATTTTCTCAACAAAAATACGTATACGGTATTTCTACGTATATCAAGAGTATGTAAAATTCCATAATCTTTATCGCTAATCGAAACAGGAAACGGAAAGCACTTTGTACATGTGCATTTGCATGCAGATCATGAATCTATCATTATCTGACATTGAAAGCGTTGAAAACCGTAACTTATACGCTTAAAGTCCTCACCTCAGCCCTTGGAATTCCAACGAATCAGCAAGAAGGTTGGTGCTTCCGTATACGGGAGTTTCTTAGCCTAAAGATCGCATTCGATTAGTCTTTCCTTAACCTATCACTAATTAGGCTCAAATCAGACCTAGGGTTAGGGTTTCTTACCTTCAAATGGGGTGGAAACCGCCGGGAAACCACTTGGAATAGCGCGGTGTAGGCCGTGGGAGAGGTGGAAGCAGCAGGAGGAAGATCGGCTTCGATCTCCACAAGTTCTCTCTCTTTTCTCTCTTTCTCTCTTAGGGTTTTAACCCAAATTCGTATGGCTGTGAGAGGGGCTGTTCTAAGCCCCTTTTATAGCCACAAACCTTCCCAAAACAGACTCAGGTTCAAGGGTAACTGCTTACATAGGCATTTCGCCACTTTCCAAGCTCAAAAGGGGTGTTCTGGTGGCCCTCTTTGAGCCAAACGTCAGACTTAAGCTCACCCACTGCGGATCCACGTGGGATTACGTTTTCGGCTCGATCGGATTCCCAGATCGCACGTGGCGGACCACTCTCAGTTCAACGGTCCGTGGGCCACGATCGGAATTTCTGAGTACATGTAAATGTTCCTGAAATTTTTCTTAATCCGAGGGTGTAATTTGGTCTGATTCCGACGGTCAGGTTGCTTAATACTGACGTGCAACCGAAAGGTGCCAGATCACTATTCCAGATATTTTCTCTTGATGGAAATAGTGTTTTTCACACTCCCTCGCTCCGGAGTGAAAATAATGGCCGTGGGACATCGGAATCATCTGATTTTTGAGATGATTGTCAAGCCCAGTGGGGCGGTCCTGGTTCCTTAGCTTCGTGTTAATCGGACTCCCGATGTGCGATCTAGACCTCATACGAAGTTTCGTTTCAGTCCCGAGAGCAGACGGGTAATGAGTTTGGCTCTAGACTTTAGGGTAACCTAGAGTCACCAATTCTGCAAGTTTTGGGTCTTGCAGATCGTATTTAAAGCGATCCCAACGGATTTCATGATTTACCGAGTTTAGTACTTAGTTAACTTTGTTAAATTTCTAAAGGATTTAATCCTATGTGATTTCTGGTCGAGGTGGTACTCGGCCCAATGTACGGAAATTTTCAGGTCGTTACAATCTACCCCCCTTAAACAAAAATTTCGTCCTCGAAATTTATACCTTTTCGTAGTCCTCGAGAATCTGAGGGTAGTTCTTTCTGACCTCGGCCTCAGTCTCCCAGGTAGCCTCCTCCTCGGAATGATGTGTCCACAGCACCTTCACAAGTGGGATGACCTTGCTACGTAGTACCTGCTCCTTCCTATCAAGGATACGCGTCGGGCGCAGCTCGTACGTAGCATCCTCGCTCAACTGTACCTGCTCCCATCTGATGATATGCGTAGGATCAGGAACGTACTTCTTCAGCATAGAGACATGAAATACGTTGTGTACAGAAGCAAGCGGCGTAGGCAAGGCGAGACGATACGCCACATCACCCACTCGATCCAGTATCTGAAATGGACCGATAAATCTCGGTGTGAGCTTCCCCTTCTTCCCGAACCGAAGGACTCCCTTCATAGGGGAAACTCGAAGGAAGACATGATCCCCGACATCGAACTCCAGCGGTCGCCGCCTCGTATCGGCGTAACTCTTCTGTCTGCTCTGCGCTGTGCGTAATCGACGCCTGATGATATCAATCTTCTCTGTAGTCGTCTGGACCAACTCTGGGCCAATCAGGCTGCGCTCGCCAACCTCTGCCCAGCAGTGCGGTGCCCTACAAGGTCGACCATATAAAGCCTCATAAGGCGCCATACCAATAGTCGCCTGGAAGCTGTTATTGTAGGCGAACTCTGCGTACGGAAGACAGTCATCCCAGCTGTCCTTGAAGTCCAACACACACGCTCGCAACATATCCTCCAAAATCTGATTCACCCGCTCTGTCTGCCCATCAGTCTGAGGATGAAACGCTGTACTGAACTTCAACTTCACACCCATCGCCTCCTGGATACGAGTCCAGAAGATGGATGTGAATCGCGTGTCTCTGTCCGACACGATCTCTAAGGGAACTCCATGCAGACGAACGATCTCTCTGATGTACAGTCTAGCCAGCTCGTCTGCAGAGTTCGTAACTCTGATAGGGAGAAAATGGGCTGATTTGGTCAACCGGTCCACAATCACCCAAATAGAATCATGTCCCTTCCTCGTCCTCGGCAGCCCAGATATGAAGTCCATGGAGATGAAGTCCCACTTCCACTCCGCTATAGGCATGGGCTGAAGCAGTCCAGGAGGTCGGCGATGTTCTGCCTTGACCTGCTGGCACGTCAGACACCGAGATACATACTCAGCGATGTGGGCCTTCATGTTGTCCCACCAGTAAGTCCGTCTCATGTCCTGGTACATCTTCGTGCTACCAGGATGCATCGCAAGCTTCGAGTTATGGGCAGACTCGAGAAGCTCGCGTCTCAAGTCAGCCACATCAGGAACACATAGGCGGCCACGGAATCGTAAACCCCCATCAGAACCAACTCTCCACTCGGAATCCACGGCGTCGCTAGCCTGCTCTCGAAGCTCAGACAGCCGTATATCGCCCCTTTGGGCCTCAACAATCCTGTCGTCAATAAGTGGCCGCGCCCGAACGTGCGCAACACACTCAAAAGGCTCCTCGACAGTGAGTCTCTGCTCGAAGTCGCGCACAAACTCCATCATGTCCCACTCGGCTATCATCAGCGGTGCCGCAAATGCAATCATCTTCTTGCGGCTCAACGCGTCTGCCACAAGGTTCGCCTTGCCAGGATGGTAGGAAACCTCGAACTTGAAGTCCTTCAAGGTCTCCATCCATCGGCGCTGTCTCATATTCAAGTCTCGCTGCGTGAATATATACTTAAGGCTCTTGTGGTCGCAGAAAAGCTCGAACTCCTCTCCATAGAGGTAATGTCTCCAGAGCTTCAATGCAAAGATGACTGCTGCCAACTCCAGGTCATGTGTAGGGTAATTCTCCTCGTGCTTCCTTAATTGTCTCGAGGCATACGAAATCACCCTATCCTTCTGCATCAGCACACAACCCAAACCAACGCGAGACGCGTCAGTATATACCGTGTACTTCACCCCTTGCTCTGGCAATACTAGCACAGGGGCGGACGTCAACTTGTCCTTCAGCTCCTTAAAAGCTGCCTCCGCCTTCTCATTCCAGGCGAACTTCAGGTCCTTCCTAGTCAACTGCGACAATGGCCTGGCGATCTTCGAGAAATCCCGAATGAAACGTCTGTAATACCCAGCCAGACCAAGGAAACTCCTCACCTCAGTAACCGACTCAGGCTGCTGCCAATCCTGAACCGCGGCTACCTTAGCAAGGTCCACTGCTATCCCATCCTTGGACACCACATGTCCCAGGAACTTGACTTCCTCCTGCCAGAAGTCGCACTTCTTGTATTGCGCAAACAACTGGTTCCTTCTAACGTACCCAACACTGCTCGCAGGTGCTCCTCGTGCTCCTCCCGACTCGTGGAGTATATCAAAATATCATCGATAAAAACGATGACGAATCGGTAAAGGAAGGGCCGAAATACCCGGTTCATCAGATCCATGAACACGGCTGGTGCGTTCGTCAGACCGAACGACATCACCAAAAACTCATAGTGCCCGAAGCACGTCCTGAAGGCTGTCTTCTGTATATCTTCCTCTCTCACGCGCAACTGATGGTACCCTGACTGAAGGTCAATCTTCGAGAAATACTTCGCCCCCCTCAACTGATCAAACAGATCATCTATCCTGGGCAAAGGATACTTGTTCTTCACCGTGACCTGGTTCAACCTACGGTAATCAATACACAACCGTAGCGACCCGTCCTTCTTCTTCACGAACAACACAGGTGCTCCCCAAGGAGACACACTAGGTCGAATAAAGCCTTTCTCTACAAGTTCGTCAATCTGTTTCCGCAGTTCCTCCATCTCGCATGGAGGCATACGATAGGTCGGCAACGAGATGGGCATCGCACCAGGCGTAAGGTCAATCGTAAAGTCAATCTCGCGCCGAGGAGGTAAACCAGGGATAGTCTTAAAGACTCCAACAAACTCCCTAACCACTGGCGTACCCTCCAGTGTCGGACCATCAATCGGCACAAGTAATGCAGCATAACAATCAACTCGACAGGGCCAACTGACCTGTACAGAGAACGTGAACGCTGTGCCGTCAGGTCCATAGGCGGTCACGATCCGAGCATCGCAATCTATCTCCGCCCTCATCTTGGCGAGCCAATCCATGCCAAGTATAACATCGTAGTGCCATAGCGGAGCAACAATAAGGTCGACGTGCTCCGTGCTGCTACCCAAATCTATCGCGCAACTCTCGCATAAACGCGTGACATCCGAGAAGGTCCCGGTGGCCGTAGTGAGTCTCGTTCCCTTAGTGGGAACAGAATGCAAAGATAGGCGTTTCACCGCCCCACATGAAATGATAGAGATAGTGGACCCAGTGTCCACCAGTAGAGAAACGGGAGTACCATGGATATGAGCCGTGCCCTCGAAGGCCGTCGGTGCCGATATCGACGCCTCCGGTGCCTCAGCAACAAGGGTATGCACACGGGCCTGCTGCTGGCGATTCGGCTGAGGAGCCTGGGGTCGCTGTGGCGGTCTGAAGAACGGCACAGGAGGTCGGAATGAAGGATGTGCAGGAGCGGTCTGTAGCGGCGGAGCTGAAATGGTCTGGGGATAAGAGCGACCCAATCTCTGCGGTGGCGCAAATCCGCTAGCCCGCATGCGCGAGAAGCAGCTCTCGGCAGGATGTCCTGGTTTCCCGCAAAACGTGCAGGTCACCAACGGGCGTCTCATGGGAAGCACTGGCGCTGCAGCCCTGGGGGGAGAATCGGCTCGAGGCCTCTTGCCTAAAATAGGCCTGCTCTGTGTATCCTGGCGCGGTCTCGCAACCATAGTACCGCGTGATCGAGCCAGACGGTCCACATCCTGCTCGGCCGTCATAGACATGTGGACCAGCGCTGCATAAGTAGGGATAGTGTGGCAGCAAAGCTTCGACCGTATGTCAGGTCGCAAGCCTCCAGTAAATCGTCGCATCCTCATCTGCTCATTGACGAGGATGGTCGGGACAAAGCGGCCCAACTCGGTAAATCGGTGCTCATACTCCGTCACCGTCATGCCTCCCTGCCTGAGGCGCAAAAACTCGTCCTCCCGCTCATGTCGATATGTCTGCGGGTAATACTTCTCGTGGAACCGAGACTCGAAAGCCTCCCAAGTCCACACGAAGTCCACTGCGACCGTGCGCAGCACACTGTCCCACCATAAACTGGCCTCCCTCTCAAACATAAAGGTAGCCAGCTCAACCTGCTCTGCCTCAGAGCAATGTAACATCCGTAGCATCTTGGAGATGCGGTCCAACCAGAACTCTGCCTCCTCGGGTCTGTGAGAACCCGCAAATGAAGGAGGCCTCAAGCGCTGAAATCGCTCGAGTAGCCCTCGCGTACCGACATCTCCAGTAGGAGGTGCAACGGGTGCAGGCAGAGGCGCATCCTCACATCGCGCAGGAGGCTCAGAATACTCCTCAGGATGCGCAGACGTAGTAGGTGGAGCCGCACCACCTCCGTGGGACAAGGCCTCAGCAATAGTGGCCATCAGATCCTGATGCTGCTGCTGCTGTATCTGCTGCTGCATCTGCTGCTGCTGCTGCATCTGCTGCTGCTGCTGCTGCATCTGCTGCTGCTGCTGCATCTGCTGCTGATGCATCATCATCATCAGCTGCTCAAATCTATCAGGCTGTGGAGCAGCCTGGGAATCATGATGTGCAGCAGATGACGGCCGATACTGCTCTCTGACCGGGGGTGTGTAAGGTGGCTGTCCACCACTAGGACCAGCAGAAGGCTGATCAGATCCCAATCCACGGTCAGTAGGACCGCCACTACCAGAAGGAGTCTGGTCCATAGAGCCGGTCAAACGTAGATGTGCCGTGCTCCGCGTATACTGCCGCGGCATGCCCTATACAACATAGGGTAGATCATTCGTGAGATATAGCACAAAACACATCATGAGGCACTTACGCATTCCACACATCATCAATACAAAGAGGCTACATGCTTTTCATTTACTCAAAATTGTCATAATACATGGACACAGAGTTACATGAATCACGACAGAACATCACATGATAGCCATTACATTCGTTACATAAAAACATACAAAGCATGCTACTACCTACTACATCAACAACATAAAAACATAAACCGCCTATCGCGGTAACCAACATAAGCAACAACACACAACACATGGATGACTAAGCATCCGAAGTAGGCGGTGGAGGAGGAGCATTCTTATCCTGCGCACAGCACAGGATGGCCTTCAACGTACGGGACATCTTCTTGAAGCTTCTCTTTATATAAGCGTCAGTCTCTTCAAGCTTGGCTCGAACTTGACCAATTTCTTGCTGCAGGGCGGCTTGCCCTTCCTCAAGACGGGCAAATCGCGCGTCAAAAGCATCCCGATCAATACCAGGCTCCTGAGCCACAGGAGGTGAACTCTCCTCGGTGTCCTGAGCCTCAGGTTCTTCTTCCTGTATATCATCATCGCCCTCCTCATCACTCTCCTCGCCGGCACTATCCGACTCATCACCAGAGTCGTCGAGTCGGGCTTGCCGCTGTTGAGGGCCGATCTTCATATTCCTGAGTGTCGCTTCACTTATGATTCGGACCGGTGCAAGATCCTCCATGTTCAGCCTGTAGCCTACATCACGAGCCATCCTGCAGATCAGACGGCCAAATGGAAGCGAAAGATCGATCGTGCCTCGTAGAACGAACGGCATGCACTATCTGAGATAGGATGAACGTAGGTAGGCATATATCGTCTCCATGTCCCATCTTGTACAAGAAGTCTACCATCACCCGAGTACATTCCGTGCGGTTACCCATTCGTGGGTACACGTTGTAGGTGAAAATATGATGGAGTAACCGGTAGTCTTCCGCCATTTTTGTCGACGCAATGCTGTTTCCTCTCCTCCAAGCAACCCGGCGACCACAGAGATATCGCGCGCGGCGATCCCTTTCCCGCGCACTTCTGGAAAAGCTACCACTGGGGTGTACCTGACCACGCGGCAGCTTGGTGATCCGAGCCACTTCATCCACTGTAATCGTGCGTCTAATGCCCCTCACAGAAACAGTAAACTGAAGAGGCTCAACAGATGCGTCCACGATGTGAGCATAGAAGGCGCGGACCGTGTTATCACATGCAGGCGACTGGCCATCAAATATCGAATTCCAACCGATGTCCACCAGGTGGTCCATCAGTGGGTGTAGCCCGAACATCCTTTCATCTACATGGGCTTCAAACACAACTTTGCGGCCCGCAAAGCGCCCATATTCCACGCCAATCGGGTAAGCATTTCTGACGGGATGGTCGGGATCCAAGTCTCGCTTTGACCTAAATTCCCGCACGGTGCTTGGGCCGGCCCCGACGTCGGATCTTCTTTGAGAATGGGCTGGCCTACTTGGGCCGGCATCATCAGCCGCGGTTTTCCTCTTTCCCATGAAAGATAGGATGGAGGAAAGAGAGAAAATGGTGGCCACCACACCAAGGAGGGCCATGGAAATTTGCCCAAAATGGGATTTAAGGGCTGATCTCTTTGCTCCACCACAAATAATCAATGCAATGGGTGTGGGAGGAGCCCAAGAGGTAGAAAATGAAGAAGAAACAAGAAGGAAGTGGGATGGGTTTGAATCTTACCCGATTTTGAGCTCCAAAGAGGGATATGAGAGCTCCAACTTGAGAAAATGGGGAAAGGGGAAGCTAGGGCTGTCGTGGGAGGTTGGGATGGGTGAGATATGGAAGAAAAATGGAAGATTTGGAGGTTGTAGGGATGGGTTTTTGGAGAAAATCGAAAATGGGTGAAAATGCTTGAAAAGAGGGGTGAAATGCAAAGGGGGTGCTTCCAACCCTATTTATTCTAATCAAACCACAAACCGCACGTGCCAACGTGTTGGGGGGGTCAAACCGACCCAGCCCATGCTTGAAATCCCACCGGAAAAGCAACCGGCCGGCGGCGCGCCGCCCGACCCGCGGCGCCGCCGCGGCCGGACTTGGCCGGAGCCACGCTGCCGCCGCCTGGTCCACCTTGGCACGTGCCCAGGGTGCTGAATGCACCCTGGCTTGGTCAAAAAATGTAATGGGCTGACGTGGGGGGCCCACGAACTCCGTTCGGCTCCCAAACGGGCAGTTTCCGGAAATTTCAGAATCAATCTGATTTTTCCCGATTTTTAAGGGATTCTTTTTGGTGAAGTGTGACCATGACACGTCAATAGACGGTCAAGGGGTGATTTGGAGTCCACGTGTGCGGTCAGGATCGAGTACAAACTCGATCAACGCGTCTATTTTCAACGAATTTCACCGAACGGTGAAGTCGGGAGACCCTAGGACTGTTTCTAAACGTTTGCGCACCCTCCTAAGTATAATGCGTCAGCGTACGTAGTGGGGACATAACTCAGGTCCGTTTTAATCAAAATCATGCTCTGATACCAACTTGTAACGCCCTGAAATTCGGGGGTCGAGTATGAACTCAACTCCCGAGTTCCAACGCATCACTTATGCAACATACACAATGTCGGTTAAATGTTGTCTGAGTTAGCGCAATAAACATGAATGAGATTAAACCAAAACAGTAATTCATACCCAGTTCAATTGCATTTAAAAACAGCGGAAGACTGAAATTTTATATACAAGTATGTAAAGTAACAAAATTTTCTGAACTTCAGGGTATGAGCACTAGCTGAGCACCAATATACATGTAAAGTTTGTAAATTAAAAACCCAAAATACATCCTCAAAAGAGGCCCCAAAAGTCCCGCGATGCAGCCGGCCTAGGCGTAGCCGTCAGAATACTGCATGAAAGAGAACTCCTCCTGGTCCTCATCAACGTCGGGCTCTGGCTCCTGAACCAAGGCGCCCTCTAATCCTGCAACAGAGTCTGGTTGGTGTGTACAACACCGTCCCGTATCGTGGGAGTGAGTAGCTAACTCAGTGGAACAATAATGCATAAGTTAACATGTTATCAAATCAACCAAGCAGTAATGATAAAGCAGTACAAATCAAGCATTTCTAACTACTCTTGTTAAATGCAAAAATGATATGACATGATGCTGTATGCCCTTGCCAAACCACCCTCAAGCGACATCATCTTACGTTCGCGAATGCTTAACTCCCTCAGTGCGCCACATCTACAAAGCACATGCGGTGCGATGATGCTCGTGATTGCCAAGTTATTATTAGTCCATTTCAATCAGCAGTATTGGGAAACTAAGGTACCTCCCTTGTATCATTCCCAACATGATCCATTCTAGGGTCGTCAATCCTAGTTATTCTCATACGATGTTATGGTTTGAGAAGCTTAGTGATGGCATCGCAACAGGTTCGTCACCCGTCAGCGCGGATACAGATCTCACCGTATGCGGCTCAATTGCTGGCCGTCAGCTCGAGTACAGGTCTCACCGTACTCGGCTCAATCACTAGCCGTCAGCTCAAGTACAGGTCTCACCGTACTCGGCTCAACTCACACTCTAGTTACTGTGAAAGGCTCGTGGCCAATCACAGATACTTAAAGTACACTCGATGATACCACGGAGGACTCGTCGCCCGTCAGCACGAGCACAGATCTCACCGTACTCGGCTCTCGCCGAAGTATCGACAGCTCGAATACAGTGTCCCATACCACCGTATTCGGCTCACGAGATAGTTGCGCAATGGTCACTACGGGGAGGCACATGGCCCCAGCATAGGCCGACAGCTCGACCACGGTGTCCCATACCACCATGCCCGGCTCATGCGTCTTAGCGGATCTAGGTACCATGGTTAAACAGGAATCACCACTGGTAAGTTTGGTACCCTAGGTTCAAGCAGTAGCGACCAAACAAGGTGAACACACAACTACACTTCGGTTCAAGTGGCGAGCCTGACTAGCTCGAGCGCACCACAAGTTGAGCGATATGGAGCGCAAAAGCACTCCGCGTGGCCAACCACTATCGCCAACCGAAGTACGACTCGGGTTCGCCGGACCCGTCCTTTGTGGCGACATGAATCTCAGCCACAATCACAAGTCTGGTACCGAGTGTTTGGACTATAAACATAGTCCCAAACTCAAACAGTTTTCATCGCTAGCATGTGAGTAAAGCATGGTAAACAAGCAATACAAGCATGTTAGTCGGCATGTTATAAAGCATAAAGTAAGACATGAAGTAAAGCATGTTACAAAGCATGTTGAGAAGCATGTTACAAAGCATATTGTAATGCATGTACTGAAGCACTATCCCCATAGGGATAGAATTGTGTGTGCACTACAATTAAGTGGTTGCGGTGAACCACCGCATGGAGGGGATCCTACATGTCTCTAAGGGAGTTGGAGAATCCATATCAGCGCCTATCTAAGGCACTAGTACATGTACATGTACACCTACATGCACATACACAAACACTTAGAATACACGTTTCCAACATACACGACGTATGTTAGGCAAGTTCGTGATTGGGCTGTCCCTAAGCCCCGGGAGTATTTTTCCCGCGTATATCGTATTCATACAACAAATAATCATTACAATTACATAACCAAAATCCGCACGCATGCGGGATTTCTAGAATACGCAATTTCGACATACATGGCATTTACACATGAACATATATTTTTGCGATCTCTTTCGCCAAACTAGTATTTTATCCACACATGATATAATCAAACATTAAATAAACATGTCAAACATTTTCTCAACAAAAATACGTATACGGTATTTCTACGTATATCAAGAGTATGTAAAATTCCATAATCTTTATCGCTAATCGAAACAGGAAACGGAAAGCACTTTGTACATGTGCATTTGCATGCAGATCATGAATCTATCATTATCTGACATTGAAAGCGTTGAAAACCGTAACTTATACGCTTAAAGTCCTCACCTCAGCCCTTGGAATTCCAACGAATCAGCAAGAAGGTTGGTGCTTCCGTATACGGGAGTTTCTTAGCCTAAAGATCGCATTCGATTAGTCTTTCCTTAACCTATCACTAATTAGGCTCAAATCAGACCTAGGGTTAGGGTTTCTTACCTTCAAATGGGGTGGAAACCGCCGGGAAACCACTTGGAATAGCGCGGTGTAGGCCGTGGGAGAGGTGGAAGCAGCAGGAGGAAGATCGGCTTCGATCTCCACAAGTTCTCTCTCTTTTCTCTCTTTCTCTCTTAGGGTTTTAACCCAAATTCGTATGGCTGTGAGAGGGGCTGTTCTAAGCCCCTTTTATAGCCACAAACCTTCCCAAAACAGACTCAGGTTCAAGGGTAACTGCTTACATAGGCATTTCGCCACTTTCCAAGCTCAAAAGGGGTGTTCTGGTGGCCCTCTTTGAGCCAAACGTCAGACTTAAGCTCACCCACTGCGGATCCACGTGGGATTACGTTTTCGGCTCGATCGGATTCCCAGATCGCACGTGGCGGACCACTTCAGTTCAACGGTCCGTGGGCCACGATCGGAATTTCTGAGTACATGTAAATGTTCCTGAAATTTTTCTTAATCCGAGGGTGTAATTTGGTCTGATTCCGACGGTCAGGTTGCTTAATACTGACGTGCAACCGAAAGGTGCCAGATCACTATTCCAGATATTTTCTCTTGAATGGAAATAGTGTTTTTCACACTCCCTCGCTCCGGAGTGAAAATAATGGCCGTGGGACATCGGAATCATCTGATTTTTGAGATGATTGTCAAGCCCAGTGGGGCGGTCCTGGTTCCTTAGCTTCGTGTTAATCGGACTCCCGATGTGCGATCTAGACCTCATACGAAGTTTCGTTTCAGTCCCGAGAGCAGACGGGTAATGAGTTTGGCTCTAGACTTTAGGGTAACCTAGAGTCACCAATTCTGCAAGTTTTGGGTCTTGCAGATCGTATTTAAAGCGATCCCAACGGATTTCATGATTTACCGAGTTTAGTACTTAGTTAACTTTGTTAAATTTCTAAAGGATTTAATCCTATGTGATTTCTGGTCGAGGTGGTACTCGGCCCAATGTACGGAAATTTTCAGGTCGTTACAATTGATATGCAGGTTCATGTTACTGTGTTAGTTGATAACAACTGGTGGCTGATTCGTTAATTAGATATTCTATGAACTAACATATCTTGGAAGTGTGTTTTGTCACTAATTTGACAAAGGGGGAGATTGTAAGTGCTATTGTTTATAGCCCCTTTTGTTGTCAAATTTATGGTGCCGAAGACACTGTTATGAAGCTTGCATATGTGAAGATCAAAGCGCTACTTAAGATCAACTGTGATGAACAAGCACAGCTCTCAAGTCAAAATCTCGAGATGCTTTCAAAGTTCAAGAAGCTTTCAAGTTCAATCTCAAGATTTCAAGAAGCCTTCAAGTTCAATATTAAGATCTCAAGATTAATCTCAAGATCTGATTATGCTTTCAAGTTTGAACTACATTAAGACTTCAAGCTTCACTACTTTCAAGGTCCTTAAGTTTCAATTTCCTTACTTCACTATTAAGTTTGACTAACCATAGGTTGACCTTGAAAGTAGTGAAGCTTGAAAGTAATGAAGCTTATTCAGTCGTAAGTTGGACTATCCATAGGTTGACCTTTAGAGTAGGCCACTTTAGATACATAATTCACATATTCTATATAAGTGAGTCTGGCCTGTTCTAAGACTAGTCCTGGTCTCTAGTCGACTAGTCCTAATATTGCTTCGACCTGTCTAAGGATTTCCTGGATCAGTTGTAAGTTTGTTGTAAAATTCGGATATTTTATGTTAAGGTTCGACTAGTCCTGGGGACTGTTCGACTAGTCGTAGGAACAGTGTTGACTGGTTCTTCGATCAGTCGTAGATCTTCGACTCAAACTACAGCGATGATTTACACTTTGGTTCGACCAGTCGCGTGTGACCTTCGACCAGTCGAAGGAGACTTACGACTAGTCGAAGGTGCCCTTCGACTAGTTGTGAAACTGTCTTATCTTATCGCGCCTGAATTTTCAAATATCTGTTGGATCTTCGACCAGTCGGAGCGACTTAAGACCAGTCGAAGACATGATTTTTTTCACACTATAAATAGAGTACAAATCTCAGAATTAAATAGACCATTCAATCTAATTTAATTCGGCCTTTTGAGAGATAAATCTGTGCTCCGTTTAAAGCTAAGTGTGCTTATTTAATATTTTATTTCTTTAGCTTTGTTAATTGATTTTGTTTCTTGCATTTCAATCTAATCTGTAAAGAGAAAGTTTTATTTTCCTTTTACTGGAATAAAAATCAATTCTAGTTAGCCAATTTGTTTTAAATTTAAATTTATTAGAAATTAAAGCCATTATAAAGTGAGTATTGGACATTGAACTTTGACATTCAAATCTCTACTCTGACTTGGTTCTTCTAGGCTGCTAGAACAAAGAAGAAATTCAGGTATTTTACATTTATTGTAAATTCATTTGTTTTGGTTTTATTTGAGGTTAAGCCAGAAAAATCTAAAAACTGTTGGTTATCTGAGGAGAGCCAGAAAACTCAGAAGTGAGGGTCTTTTTCTGAATTGTGTAAGCCCTTTGAAAAAGACACAATTGTAAAGGTTTTGGGTGAACCTGTGAAAACATACTTGATAGTGAACGCTAATATCCCCTGTGTGAGGATATTAAGAGTGGAGTAGCATTCTGTGTGGTTGTTTTTGAATAGTTGGTGTACACACAAGCGAACCACTATAACTCCTTGTGTTGTGTGGAAGTGTGCTTTATTTTCCTATCTTTGATTATTCTTTTTGTGGAATGTATGTGGATGTGAATGTTGTAATCATTTTAATTTCAAGCTCAGTGGGGAATGTTGTAATAGTTTAGATTTAAATTTCTGTAATTTATTTCTAGCTATTTCTTTATTTGAGCTTTATTGTTCTAGTAAGGTTGCCCTGTTATTTCTATGGTGTATGGTTGTCCCTAGAACAATCAATTACATTCTATTCATCTGTTTTGTTTCAATTTGATTATTCCTAGAAAGTTTGAGTTCTTGATACAAAGATCTTTTTAGAAATCAGGTTGTCCTATCATAAACTTTGGTTTTTGGTGTAAGGTTGTCCTTAGAACAACTTTTGTATCAATCTCTCAATACTTGTTTATTGAGGTTGCTATTCTTTTATGCATTGTGGATTGATTTACTTTATTTGGCTATCTTGTTAATTAAATTCCACTGTAATTAATTTAAATTTGACATAGTCTTATTCACCCCCCCCCCTCTAGGACATACAGCTTGGCCATTTCAGTTGGATGTGGGTATTTGTAAGTGTTATAGTTTATATCTCTGTCTGTTGTCAAATTTGTGGTGCCAAAATCACTGTTATATAACTTGCACAAGTGAAGCTCTCTCAAAGATCAACATTCATGAACAAGCAAAGCTCACAACAAGCAAAGCTCACAAGTACAAAGATCAACCTTGACTGCAAGAACTGGTCACAATGCAAGACTTCAAGAAGAGTACAAGGTAGTTCATAAAGAACTCAAGACACTTTTAAGGTTGAGCAACATCAAGATTTCAAGATTGAACTACATCAAGACTTCAAAGCTTAAACTTCAAGGTCACTTGTTCCTAATGTTTCAATATCCTTACTTCATGTTTGAGGTTTGACTGACCTTAGGTTGACCTTAGGAGTAGGTCACTTTGGATACATAAGTCGGATGTTTATTTTACATGAGTTTGGTCTGCTCTTCGACTAGTCCTAGGCTTTCTTCGACTAGTCTTAGCTTTGCTTCGTTCAATCTAAGAAATTCCTCGATCAGTCGTGAGTTTGTTACAAAATTCAGATATTTTCTGTTAGGCTTCGACTAGTCCAGGAATCTGTTCGACAAGTCGAAGGAACAGTGTCGACTGCATCTTCGACCAGTCGAAAGTCTTCGACTCAAAGTCCAGCGATGAAATTCAGGTTCTTCGACCAGTCGAAGGAGACCTTCGACCAGTTGAAAGTGACCTACGACCAGTCGAAGGAGACCTTCAACCAGTCGTAAAATGGTCAAAGCTTATCGCGCTCGATTTTTCAGATATCTGTTAATTCTTCGACTAGTCGAAGAGCTCCCTAGACCAGTCGAAGATGCGATCTGCTCACTTATAAATAGAGCACGAATCTCAGAAGAATTCATCGAATTAATTAATCCATTCAAGCCAATCTTCGTTAAACTTCTGAGAGATAATTCTGTACTCCATCTAAGCTAAGTGTGCTTATTTAATATTCTCTTTCTTTAGCTTTATTTAATTGATTTTATTTCTGCTATTTCAATCTAATTTGATAAGAGGAATTGTTATTCCCTTTCTTTGGAATCAAAATCAATTAAGGCAAGCCCTATTTGGTTTAATTTAAAATCTATTAGAACTAGAACCATTGTAATTGAGTACTGGACATTGAACTTGGACATTCAATCATTTACTCTGACTTGGTTCTACCGGGCTGCTACAACGAAGGAGATAAACTTGGTTCTACCGGGCTGCTACAACGAATGACATTCAATCATTTAATCAGGTATTTTACATTTAATTGTAAATTCCTTTCTGTTTTGGTTTCTTTCAAGATTTGCCAGAAAAATCTTGTTGTATTGGTTATCTGAGGAGAGCCAGGAAAACTCAGAAGTGGAGTTTTTTTAATTGTGTAAGCCCACAGACAAAGACACAATTGTAAAGGTTTTGGGTGAACCTGTTAAAACCTATTTTGTTTGTGAACGCTAATATCCCCTGTGTGAGGATATTAGGAGTGGAGTAGCATTCTGTGTGGCTGTTGTTTAACAGTTGGTGAACACACAGGCGAACCACTATAATCCCTTGTGTTGTGGTTGAATGATTTATATTTCTAATATTTAATTATTCATTTGTGGGATGTATGTATGGTGGTGAATGTTGTAATCATTTAATTCAAGCATTGTGGGAATTTTGTATTAATTTAGAATTTATTTTCTGCTATTCCTTTATCAGCTTGATATTCAATTTCCTTTAAAGTTGTTCTCGCAAGGTTGCCCTGCCATTTTTATGGTGTATGGCTGTCCCTAGAATAATACATTTATGATTACAATTTATTTCAGTTCAGTTTGTGTTTATTTCTGTATTCCTCTTTGGTTTGAGATTTGATACAAAGATCTTTCTAGAAATAAGGTTGTCCTACCATAAACTTTGGTTTTTGGTGTGAGGTTGTCCTTAGAACAACATTTATATCAACCTCTCAAGATCTGAATTTTGAGATTGTGATTTATTTTGGCTATCATATTCTTTTTAATTCCGCTGCTATAAGTTTTATTTGGCATAGTCCTATTCACCCCCCTCTAGGACATATAGCTAGGCCTTTTCAAGAGGTTTCAGAGCCTAATAGCTCTTTTTAATTCTTAGATTTATTCCTGAGCTAACGATTTAAGCTATTTAAGATGTCAAATTTTGATAGCCTTCCAGTCACTAGGTCTCCACCCTTTGATGGCTCCAACTATGCCTATTGGAAAGCGAGAATGAGGATCTTCCTCAAATCAATGGATGAGAGTGTGTGGCAAGCCACAGTGACTGAATGGAAACCTCCTATCATGGAAGTTACTAGGGTTGACGGTTCAAAATCTATGAAAGTCACACCATATTACCAATGGACCACACTTTAGAAAAGTGAGAGTAGTGCAAATGCTAAAGCACTAAATGTAATCACTTGCGCACTATCACCGGATGAGTTCAAAAGAATCATTTCCTGTGATACTGCAAAGCAAGCTTGGGATATATTAGAAATGACACACGAGGGTACTACAATTGTCAAAAAATCTAAAGTCCAACTCCTCACAACCAGATTTGAAGAAATTCGTATGGAGGAAAATGAAATGTTTATGGACATTTACACTAGATTGAATGACATTGTAAACTCAATGTGGGGTCTTGGCGATAAAATCCCAGAAATTAAAGTATGTGCAAAGATATTACGCTCACTTCCTGAACGGTTCAATTCTAAAGTAACCGCGATCCAGGAACTTCGTGATACGGATAATATGAGGGTAGAAGAACTAGTTGGTTCTCTACAAACCTACGAGTTAAACTTTAAAGCTCCTAAAGGTAAATCTATCGCACTAAAATCTTCTAAATGTAATTCAGAAGATGATATGGCTCTTTTAGCTAAGAAATTTTACAAGATTTTCAAAAGCAAGAAAAGGGTTGATTTTAAAAAATTAAATGATAAAAAGAAGTTTAGACCCAAATCTCGAAAATCTTTGGAAGATAGTCAATGTTACAACTGCCAAGAATATGGGCACTTAGCAAATAGATGTCCTCAAAAGGACAAACCCAAGAAGAAGGGTATGTTGGCTACATGGGATGAATCATCTGATTCTGAAGCTTCTTCTGAATCAGAAGATTCTGAAACTGAGTCGGGTAATGAAGTTAAAGCTCTTATGACTCTAGCCAAATTCACATTTTCAGATAATGACTCAACAAGTGAAGAAAATCTGAGTAGTGAATGTGAAAATGAAGATGATCTTCAAGACACTTATAATGCCCTATATAAGGAAAGTTGTAAAATTGCTTTCAAACTTAAACTTCAAAAAGAAAAGTTTTCTAAACTCAAAGAATGTTTTGAATCACTTGTCTTAGAAAAATCACAAATTTCAGATTGTTTTGAAAAATCAAATTGCGATTTGGAATTTAAAAACTCCCTAATTATTAATTTGAAATCTGAAATTGAGAAACTCAAAAATGAAGTATCTTCTCTTCTGAGTTAAAGGACACATGGAAATATGCCCAAGGTGATCCAAAGTTAGAAAAACTTTTATCCGGATCAAGAAAATGTGGCGATCTATCCGGGTTGGGCTACGATAAAAATTTATCTCCTAAACAAAAGTATACTCTTCCTATGTTTGTTAAAGGAGAGTCCTCAAACTCAAAAGGGAAAAGTACTTATCAAGGTTTTTCTAGAAATTCAAAAACCTAGAAGCAGCCATGTCAACTTTAATCAGAAACGAAATCCACTAGCTGAAAAGATAGTTGATTTACTCAAGGAGCTCTTAAAATCTAACTCTATAGGTCATTCTTACAACTATAAAAAAGAAGACCAACTATGTTCCTAAACCCAAAACAGTTATGAAATGGGTTCCTAAAGTTGCCTGCTTGGTTGCTCACACTGCTTTCAAAGCAACAAGTCATTCAAAGTGGTACCTAGACAGTGGATGCTCCAGGCATATGACAGGTGACAAAGCTTTATTCATGGATCTGAAAGATATGACTGATGGTTCAGTCACATTTGGTGATGGTAGCAACTGCAAGATTATAGGCCAAGGTACGGTTCAACTTTTTAATCATCGTGTGTTTAAAAACGTTTTATATGTTGAAGGCTTAAAACATAACTTGCTTAGTATATCTCAAATATGTGATAATAACCATAGTGTTCGGTTTTCTAATCAAAGCTGTGAGATACTAAAAATAAGGGTTCTGTAATATTAACTGGACGTAGAACGTCTGAAAATTGCTATATTATTAGCGAATCCAGCTCATCTAATCAAACATGTTACATGGTCCATACAGACGAACTGATTTATGGCACAAACGTCTTGGACATGTACATTATCGAAATTTATATAGATTGAGCAAACGAGAACTTATAAGAGGTTTACCCAAACTTCAGAAATTAGATAAAATATGTGGTGAGTGCCAGATAGGCAAACAAACAAGGAACTCACACAAAAAGGTGAATTCAAATACCACATCAAGACCACTCGAACTCCTCCACATGGATCTAATAGGACCTACCAGAACGGAAAGTCGTGGTGGGAAAAAGTATATCCTGGTAATAGTTGATGACTTTACCAGATTTACATGGGTAGTCTTCTTAAGGGATAAATCTGAAACCCTTGAAGAAGTAAGAAAAGTTCTCAAAAGGATTCAAACTGAAAAATGTTCTCAAATCAGTAAGATTCGTAGTGATCATGGATCTAAATTTGAGAATAGCAGTTTTGAGAAGTTCTGTACCGACCAAGGAATATTACATGAATTCTCAGCTCCCGAAACTCCACAACAAAATGGAATTGTGGAAAGAAAGAATAGGGTGCTTTAAGAAATGACTAATGTCATGTTGAATAGCATGAAGCTCTCTAAAAATCTTTGGGCTGAAGCAGTTAACACAGCTTGCTATATTATTAACCGAGTCTACACTAGCAAAGATAATAATAAAACGGCTTACGAATTGTGGTTCAATAAAAAGTCCACTGTCAAATACTTTCGAGTTTTTGGCAGCAAGTGCTATATTTTACGAAATCGTGAAAATTTGGGAAAATTGGATACGAAGAGTGATGAAGGGATTTTTCTAGGATATTCCTTAAACAGTCGAGCTTATAGGGTTCTGAACAAAAGAACTGGTGTGATTCAAGAGTCCATCAATGTTGTCATTGTGATCACTTAAACACGTCAATCCCTAATTCAGATAATGATGAAGTTCTAATCATTGATAAACCCGATACTTCATCGAATCAGACTGATTTTGAGTTGAGGACTGTTAAAGATCAACTAACCACACAAATTCTTGGAAACCCTCTCACCGGTGTTCGCACCCGTAGACAACTTGAGGATATATGTAATTATGTATGTTTTACATCCCAAATAGAACCATCTAACGTAAAAGAAGCTCTTGCTGATGAGAACTGGATTGTTGCGATATAAGAAGAACTTTACCAATTCGTAAGAAATGATGTTTGGTATCTTGTACCAAGACCTAAAGATAAACACATCATTGGAACAAAATGGATTTTCAAAAATAAGTCTGACGAGCGTGGAAATATAATTAGAAACAAGGCTAGACTAGTGGTACAAGGTTATACTCAAATTGAAGGAATTGATTTTGATAAAACTTTTGCACCAGTAGCACGTCTTGAATCTATCAGACTATTTATATCTATTGCATGTTTTAGAAAGATAAAGATCTATCAAATGGATGTGAAAAGTGTTTTTCTAAATGGCGATTTACATGAAGAAGTCTATGTTGAACAACCAATGGGTTTTGAAGATCCCAAAAATACTAATCATATGTATCGGCTTAAAAAGGCACTTTATGGATTAAGACAAGTACCTAGGGCATGGTATGAGAAACTAACAAAATTTCTTTTAAGTCATAATTTTCAAATGGGATTTATTGATAAAACTCTGTTTGTTAAAAAACATAATGATCATATCTTAATGGTACAGATTTATGTTGATGATATCATTTATGGATCAACTTGTACTGACTTGACTACTGAGTTTGCAGATTTGATGAAATCACAGTTCGAAATGAGCATGGTTGGGGAATTGACTTATTTCCTTGGATTGCAAGTAAAGCAACAACCTGAAGGAATATTCATTTCTCAATCTAAGTATGCTTTGAATCTAATCAAGAGATTTGGATTTGAGAATGGCAAGAATTTCGATACTCCTATGAGTACTACCCTGAAACTCTCAAAAGACTCTAATGGTAAAAATGTTGATTCAAAACTTTATCGGAGTATGATTGGTAGTTTGTTATATTTAACTGCTAGTAGACCTGATATTTCTCTAAGTGTTGGTATTTGCGCGTAAGATATCAATCTGATCAAAAGAATCTCACTTGATTGCTGTCAAGCGGATTATTAGATATGTCGAAGTACTGTAAATCTCGGTCTCTGGTATCCTCATGAGACTAGTGTCCAATTAGCTGGGTACTCGGATGCTGACTGGGCTGATAATCTAGATGATAAAAAATCAACCAGTGGTGGTTGCTTTTACATTGGAAATTGTCTAGTTTCCTGGTTTAGTAAGAAACAAAATTCTATATCACTTTCAACAGCTGAAGCTGAGTATATCGCAGCTGGTAATGCATGTACACAGCTTGTTTGGATGCAACGAATGCTAAGTGATTATGGAATTAAACAGGATTCTATGTTATTACATTGTGATAATTCCAGTGCGATAAATATTTCAAAAAATCCTATTCAACATTCTCGTACTAAGCACATTGACATTAGATTTCATTATATTCGGGAATTAGTAGAAGAAAAAGTTATATCTCTGGAATATATTCCTACCGAAGATCAACGAGCTGACATTTTCACAAAACCTCTCGATAAAAGCAGGTTCAAAAAGATGAAATTTGATCTTGGCATGTGCATTTTAAAATGATTATTTATGCCTACTTGTATCATAGTGTATATATTTGCTAGGTGGAATTCCAATTTTTGAATAATTTGCAAGAAATATGAATTTTTGGACATTCTTCGACCAGTCGTGAGTATACTCGACCAGTCGAACTTTGACCGGTCGTAGATATCCACGACCAGTCGTAGATCTCGGGAATCACTTAAAATTTGGGGATTTTGCTTTCTTCCGCATTCCGTTTTTTCTCTTTAAGGAGCCGAGCTTCGACTTGTCGAACCCATTGTTCATGTTCTTCAAGGTTAGTGTTCCAAATACGTTTTTCTTGCAGATTTGTTTCTAGATTGTTTACTTTTCTAGCTTGAAGCTTTCTATTTTAGATTTCATTGAGATTTGGGGTTTGGATTTTGAAAAATCTGTTTCGAGTAAACCCACTTCTCTATCCTTTGCAACTTCTTATTTCCTTGTTATCTTTGTTGCAAATGGCTTCTAGAGGTAGAAAAACTACTTCCCGTGGTTCTTCTTATTCCTCCAAATCGACCGTTATCTCTAAGCATCATCTTCTTGTTCCCAATGACGATCCATCTTATGTTAGGGACATTAGATTACGTAAAGTTATTGTTGAACATCCTGTTGATGTTAATCATATTGTACCTTTTGACATCCTTCCTATGCTTGAAGCTGTAGGTTGGGTTAACTTATTACATTGGGGTGGGCCAGCATACCGGTCCATTACCCAATCCATGTTTGCATGTATTAGTGCTTTCTCACAGGATGATTTAACTTTTAAATATCTACTAGAGAAGGGCCTTTTGACATTGATCGTCATTTAATTTCAGCCCTTATGGACATTCCTGTGAATGATGAGGGTATTCCTATCCATAACCTAACTGATAAACCCTCAATTTCTGAAAAACGCATGCTCACTAGAGATTTGTGCAACATGGATGTTCAATGGACACAAAAAGGGAATGTGCTTTCCGCAAGGTATTTGTTACCCAAATACAGAGTTCTACACAAAATCTTTGTGTCTAATCTGTATCCTCGTTCGGGTAATAAAACTGACTTGACCTCGTTTATGGTTCGTGTTATCCATGCTATTGCCAGTGGTACTCAGATTTATTTACCATCCTTAATCTGTCATTTCATTCTTCAGTTTAGACTCCATCCTGGTCATAGTGACATTCCTTTTGCCTATTTAATGACTGTATTGGCTACACATATGTTAGTCGATATGCCGGTTGATGAGGCACCTATCCATCATCTGATTTTCAACAATACTAATATCAATAAGATGAAGCTGGAATTACTTCCTGAACAAGGTGGTGGTGGTGGTGGTCATGAAGAAGCTGGTGATGACATTAATATGGATGACATTTTTGAGGAACTGGATTCTTATTCAACAAATGATCCAGATTTTGAACCATCTGATGTTGATGCTCGTCTGAGTGCATTAGAGGATAAAGTTGAGAATATAAATGTAAAGATGGAAAACATGTCTGTTGCTCATGATTTACAATTCAAGTACATGCGCAAATATCTTAGGCGATTGAACAAAGGCATGCACCAACTTGATCCCTCTATTCCTGCTCCGTCATCTGGTTCTAGTTCTGATTAATTTATATGGGATTTCTGGTCTGTAATAACTTTATAACTTAGCACTAGATTGACTAATTTTGAGTTGGATACTATCTTTGTTTTATGCTGGATATTTGTTCTATGTGAAACTATGCTGAGTATCTCTATCTCTGATTTTTGTATTCATCTCATAACTCCTCATGTTTACACTCATATATCCCTTTATTTAGTTCTCCTTTATTGTTGTTTCTTTTGTCATATTGTGACAAAAAGGGGGAGAATGATTTGTTCTTAACGATGTGATTGTGAGAGGAGTAGCATTGGTTATGTTACTCAGGGGGAGTATGTTTGAACTAGTTGAATGAACTGGTTGAATGTTTAATATTGAATATTGATTTACAGGTAAGCTAGTTGATATTAACTGGTTCATGATTCTTTAAGCAGTTGTTTTACTTTATGTTTATCTTGGTTATGTGTTTTGTCACTAATTTAACAAAGGGGAAGATTGTAAGTGCTATAGTTTATATCCTTGTCTGTTGTCAAATTTGTGGTGCCAAAATCACTGTTATATAACTTGCATAACTGAAGCTCTCTCAAAGATCAACATTCATGAACAAGCAAAGCTCACAAGTACAAAGATCAACCTTGACTGCAAGAACTGCTCACAAGACATGACTCAAGAATGCAAGACTTCAAGAAGAGTACAAGGCAGTTCGTAAAGAACTCAAGACACTTTCAAGGTTGAGCTACATCAAGATTTCAAGATTGAACTACATCAAGACTTCAAAGCTTAAACTTCAAGGTCACTTGTTCGTAATGTTTCAATGTCCTTACTTCATGTTTGAGGTTTGACTGACCTTAGGTTGACCTTAGGAGTAGGTCACTTTGGATACATAAGTCGGATGTTTATTTTACATGAGTTTGGTCTGCTCTTTGACTAGTCCTAGGCTTTCTTCGACTAGTCTTAGATTTGCTTCGACCAGTCTAAGAAATTCCTCGATCAGTCGTGAGTTTGTTACAAAATTCAGATATTTTCTGTTAGGCTTCGACTAGTCCAGGAATCTGTTCGACCAATCGAAGGAACAGTGTCGACTGCATCTTCGACCAGTCGAAAGTCTTCGACTCAAAGTCCAGTGATAAAATTCAGCTTCTTCGACCAGTCGAAGGAGACCTCGACCAGTCGTAAAACGGTCAAAGCTTATCACGCCCAATTTTTCAAATATCTGTTAATTCTTCGACTAGTCGAAGAGCTCCCTAGACCAGTCGAAGACGCGATCTGCTCACCTGTAAATAGAGCACGAATCTCAGAAGAATTCATCGAATTAATTAATCCATTCAAGCCAATCTTCGTCAAACTTTTGAGAGATAATTCTGTGCTCCATCTAAGCTAAGTGTGCTTATTTAATATTCTCTTTCTTTAGCTTTATTTAATTGATTTTATTTCTGCTACTCCAATCTAATTTGATAAGAGGAATTGTTATTCCCTTTCTTTGGAAGCAAAATCAATTAAGGCAAGCCCTATTTGGTTTAATTTAAAATCTATTAGAACTAGAACTATTGTAATTGAGTACTGGACATTGAACTTGGACATTCAATCATTTACTCTGACTTGGTTCTACCGGGCTGCTACAACGAAGGAGATAATTAGGTATTTTACATTTAATTGTAAATTCCTTTCTGTTTTAGTTTCTTTCAAGATTTGCCAGAAAAATCTTGTTGTATTGGTTATCTGAGGAGAGCTAGGAAAACTCAGAAGTGGGGTTTTTTTTAATTGTGTAAGCCCACAGACAAAGACACAATTGTAAAGGTTTTGGGTGAACCTGTGAAAACCTATTTTGTTAGTGAATGCTAATATCCCCTGTGTGAGGATATTAGGACTGGAGTAGCATTCTTTGTGGATGTTGTTTAACAGTTGGTGAACACACAGGCGAACCACTATAATCCCTTGTGTTGTGGTTGAATGATTTATACTTATAATCTTTAATTATTCATTAGTGGGATGTATGTATGGTGGTGAATGTTGTAATCATTTAATTCAAGCATTGTGGGAATTTTGTATTAATTTAGAATTTATTTTCTGCTATTCCTTTATCAGCTTGATATTCAATCTCCTTTAAAGTTGTTCCAGCAAGGTTGCTCTGCCATTTTTATGGTGTATGGCTGTCCCTAGAACAATACATTTGTGATTACAATTTATTTCAGTTCAGTTTGTGTTTATTTCTGTATTCCTCTTTGGTTTGAGATTTGATGCAAAGATCTTTCTAGAAATAAGGTTGTCCTACCATAAACTCTGGTTTTTGGTGTAAGGTTGTCCTTAGAACAACATTTGTATCAACCTCTCAAGATCTGAATTTTGAGGTTGTTTTACTTTCCTGCATTGTATTTATTTTGGCTATCATATTCTTTTTAATTCCGCTGTTATAAGTTTTATTTGGTATAGTCCTATTCACCCCCCCTCTAGGACATATAGCTAGGCCTTTTAAGTATTATATACCCTATATCTAACAGCTAATGGGTAGCCCAACTCAGGTGGTATCCAAGAAGTTCAGGATCATCATCGTAGCCAATGCGGATAATGAACTCGTGCTAACCAAAGTCACTACTGGGTGGAGAATGTGCATTGAATACAGAAAAGTTGAATATTGTCATAAGGAAAGACCACTTCTTTTTACCTTTTGTTGATCAAATATAAGAAAGGTTAGGTAGTCTTTCTTATTATTATTTTCTTGACGGGTATTCGGGCTACAAACAAATAGAGATAGCCCTTAAAGACAAAGAGAAGACAACATTTACATGTCCTTTCAGCACTTTTGCATATCAAAGGATGTCATTTAGACAATGTAATGCTCTCGCCACCTTTCACTGATGCATGTTGAGTATTTTCTCTGACATGGTAGGGCAATTCTTAGAGGTTTTCATGGATAATTTCTCTGCTTTTAGTATATTTTTCAACGAATGCCTCGATAATCTCAAACTTGTGCTGAAAAGATGTGAAGAAAAGAACATTATGCTAAATTAGGAAAGATGTCATTTCATGGTTCAAAAAGGAATATTCCTTGGACATATTATCTCGTCCAATGGAATTGAGATAGACAAAGCCAAAATCGATTTAATCTCTAACCGACCTTCATCTACGAGCATACGTGATATACGATCATTTTTAGGACACGCCAAGTTTTACCGAAGGTCCATAAAGGACTTTAGTTTCATCTCTCGTCCTTTGTGTAATCTTCTTCAAAAGGATACTCCCTTTGAATGGAACAAAGAATGCCATTAAGCTTTAACTATGTTCAAAAGCATGTTGACTAGTGCTCCCATCATGCAACCACCTGATTAGAGTTTACCTTTTGAGATTATGTGTGATGCTAGTGATTATGCTATTGGGGTGAGTTAGGCGAGAAAAAAGAGAAGAGGCTTTACATTATCTACTACATAAGTAGAACTCTAAACTCTGCCCAAGTAAATTATTCCACTATGGAAAAGAAACTCCTATCCAGAGTGTTTGCTTTGGACAAGTTTAGGTCATACTTGATAGGATCTAAGATTATTGTGTTCACTGACCATGCGGCATTGAAGTACCTTCTTTTTAAGAAGGATGCTAAGCCCCATTTGTTAAGATATATCCTTCTACTCTAAGAGTTCAATATAGAAATAAGAGAGAAGAAAAGAGTAGAAAATGTAATGGCCGACCATCTTTCATAGCTTGTTTTATCAGATTCCATGGAGATGACTCACATTAATGACATGTTCCCTGATGAACAAGTTTTCAAAATCTCTAAATTACCTTGGTATGTTGATATTGCTAATTATCCTGCCACAGGTACTATTCCCATTTATTAAAATAAACAAGATAAAAAAAGAAGTTTTTCATTGAGGTACGCAAGTTCTTTGAGAATGATTCATATCTATTTAAATATTACTTAGATCAAATCACTAGGAGATGTGTTCCTGACAATGAACAACATAGTGTCATATCCTTTTACCATGCGTGGTGGCCACTTCTCAGCTAAGAAAACCACAACAAAAATTTTACAGTACGGCTTTTACTAGCCCCACTATGTTTAAGGATATATAAGAATTTTATAAAGCATGCGAGCGTTGTCAGAAATTAGGAGGATTGTCTCATAGAAATATAATGCCACTGAACCTCATTCTTATCATTGAAGTGATGTGTTCATAGAATCTAACCTGTCCATTAGAGGCGCCACCTCCAAAAACCATATTATTGTAGTGTGATAAAATTCCCAAGTTGTTAAACATCGAGACAAGTTGAATCAAGTCTTCAAATCAACCCAACACGACAGGACATTGATTTAGTCGAGTTTTTGAATTTTTAAAACAAGCTTCCCACAATGAGTGGTGAGGAGGGGAAGACGATTAGCTGTTGTACCTAGGGGTGCACACGGGTCGGTTCGGTCCGGTTTTGGGGTGAAACTAGAACCGAACCATTCCTAACAGTTCTGCAAATATTGGAACCGGAACCGGACCGTTAGCACCCTAGAATCGAACCAGAACCAGACCGTGAAGAATGGTTTGGTCCCGGATCGGATCCACGGTTCTGGGCTTTTATAAATCCAACCCAGTTAGTTGATTTGAAAAAAAAAAAACAAAACAAAAAAGAAATTTCCCATCAGCTGACTTCACGACCAGCGCACCAAAATCCTATACTTGAGCTGATCAAGGTTGGGGATTCAATCCAACCGTTCATTTCACCTGAGCTGATCAAGGGTGGTGATTCATGATAGTTCTGGTGGTAATTCATGATAGTGCTGGTGGTGATGTTGTGGTGGGATTTGAGATGATTTTCTCCTGTGAATGTCACATAGCAAATGTTTTTTTTTCCTTTCTTAAAGAACTCAATTGCAAACTCCCACCTATCTGCAACAATCTTTCTAAATCCTTGCATACATAAACATGAAAAATCAAACAAAAGCAAAGACCATGATCTTAGATGGTTGGTGACTCATCCACCGTACATGTTAGCATATAGTGCATGTCGATCGGGAATGAGCAAACCATGGGCCATGATTTTATCGCATTGATCGGATGATTCTGACCATCTAACTAATGGATGGTTAAAAAAGGTTGCTGGTCAAAATATGGATGATATAAAATGGGTAATGATTTTTGGTCAATGATCCATCCACAATGGTGCCCCATCATTTGGACGGTCTGGATTTGACATACATGTTTGTAATGGGTGTGTTGGAGGAGTCACCACCATTTAAGAAATGGTTTGAAATGCACATGTGTCTATGCTATGACCATGAAAGAAATAACTTCTTGCTGTCAGATCAATGAAAACAACATCTCAGGCACCATCTTCTTGGAAAGATTATTGAGAAAAGGCTTTATTAAGATATGTGTGGGAACATTTCAAATAGCCATTTCCCAATCGTTTTCTTTTCTTTTCTTTTTCAGAGAACTTAAACTAAAACCCATTTGAATAATCTCAGTGCTTTTACACTAATTTGCAAGAAAGGAGATGCACAAAATAGAAAATAAGATTAATGTAAGAGGCTATTTACACAAACTGATTAGAGAAAACCCAAGTCAGAGAGAGAGAGAGAGAGAGAGAGAGAGAGAGAGAGAGAGAGAGAGAGAGAGAGAGAGAGAGAGAGAGAGAGATTAGACGCGCCAGCCGCATGACCTTCAGGCTAGGGGGGTGCCGGTGTCTGGGACCGGGACAACGAGAGAGAGAGAGAGAGAGAGAGAGAGAGAGAGAGAGAGAGAGAGAGAGAGAGAGAGAGAGAGAGAGAGGGCAGAGGGAGTGCGGCGAGAGAGAGGGCAGGGGGCAGGGAGTGCGGCGCGAGAGAGGGCAGGGCGTGGTCTTAGGAAACTTTAGGGTTTTTTTTTTTGGGTTTTAAAAACATCGGATCGATGGTTCGGATCCACGGTTCCTGTCACAGATCGGTTCGGTTCGGTTCTACATGACCCTAAATCGAAACCGATCTGTAATCAACGGTTTTCAAATTTTGGGAACCGGAACCGGACTGTTACCACCCTGGAACTGAACCAAACCGGACCGATCCAACGGTTCCGGTTCGGTTCCATGGTTCCAACGGTAAAATGTGCGCCCCTAGTTGTACCACACACCACCAACCTGGCTAGTGTGGGTATGTGTGGTGCGAAGATGAGCATTGATGCTCATTGAGCTTCAAGTTGTACCAATAGTTCAAAGGATATCAAAGTTACGTGCCCCCAAAATGATGCATATTATATCCACATCGTTCATGCAGTTTTTTTAAAAGATCATTTTAGAGCGTGATCCCAAAAATGAATCATATCCAGAGCTCAAGTGGACCACACCACAAATAACTGTGGGGATAATGACTCTCACCGTTAAAACATTTGTAATGCCCACCATAAGGTTTGTTTTCCATCCAATCTGTTCATAAGGTCAGAAAGACTTGTATGAAGAGGAAAAACAAATATCATATTGATCCAAAACGTTTATGATCCCCAAAAGGGTTTCAATGGTAGACATCAAATCCCCCACTGGTTTTCTCAGTGTGGTCCACTTGATCTTTGGACCTGTCTTATTTTTTGTCTCATGCCTTATGAGGAGCTCGCAAAATTGACGATTGGTTTGAATATAACACATGCCTCACTATAGGACCCACGGAATTTGGTGACGTCAACACATCAGCGAGGTCGGTGGTGTGTGGTATGCCTGCCAATATGCTTTGGCACACCACACACCACCAACCTAGCTAGTGTGGTACGTGTAGTGTGAAGACCAGCATTCACGCTCCTCAAGCTCGGAATTGTACAAATGGTTCAAACCAAATCAAATTTATATGGGCCTCATAATGATGCATTTATTATATTCACACAGTTCATCCTTTTTGCGAAATCATTTTAGATCTTAATCCCAAAAATTGAGTCATATACAAAGCTCAAGTGGACCACACCACAAATAGCAGTGAGGATGATGATTCTCACCATTAAACCATTAGTAGGGCCCACCATAACGTATACTTTCCATCCAATTTGTTCATAAGGTCACACATACCTGAATGAAGAGGAAAGAGAAATATCATATTGATCGAGTATTTCTATGACCCCCAAAAGGGTTTCAATGGTAGATGTTCAATCCCCCACTGCTTTTCACAGTGTTGTCCACTAAGTTTGGATATATCTCATACATCATTATGAGACCCACATAACTTGATGATGTCAACACACAAGCCAGGTCCGTGGTGTGTGGTACACCACCAAATCTGCTTCCATCTGCTTATGTGAGGAGGATAGAAGTGATCAATTGGCTATGTGTCGTGCAAGACAAGCACTGACGCTTCTTGAGCTCCAGTTGTACCAACAGTTGAAGGGAGATCAAAGTTATATGGACCACACAATGATGTATTTATTAAATCCACCTCCTTCAACCATTTGGCAACATCATTTTACATCATGAGCCCAAAAATGAGTCATATCCAATGCTCGAGTGCACCACACCATAAGTAACAGTGGGACAATGATTCTTACCAATGAGTCATATCCAAGGCTCAAGTGGACCACATCACATGTAATAGTGGGGACAATTATTATCATCGTTGAAACATTTGTAGGGCCCACCATAGCTATTATTTCCCATCCCATCTGTTCATAAGGTCCCACGTACATGAAGGAAGAGGAAAAACAAATATCATATTGATTCAAAACTTCTACGACCTAAAATTGGTTTCAATGGTAGATGTTCGATCCTCCACTACGTTTTGCATTATCGTCCACTTGATATCTGGATGTCTTATATTTCAGCTCAAGCTCGCCAGACGGACGGACGGTTTGGATATATATATATATATATATATATATATATATATATATATATATATATGTATATATATATATAACACATACCTTATGATAAGACCACGGAACTTGGTGGCCGTCAACACATTGTTAGTGGTGTGACGTAAACCAGCCAATCTGCTTCGGAGGAGGATTTCGTTCGGACATGTGACAGCTCATGCATCAAAATCAACTGCTTTTAAATGGCGACATGACCTTTTTGGACGCGGATTTCCTACGAAAGCCTTCCATAGGAAGTTCCTACACAAGATTCTGTTTGGGGCCCAGTTAGATGTTTGTGAGAAATCCAATCCCTTTATCGGCTTTTGAAGCTCATTTTAGGATGTGAAACCAAAAATAAGGAGCATCAAAACTTAAGTGGGCCACACTAGAGGAAATAGTTGAGATTTAGTGACCACCGTTGAAACATTTATATGGTCATAAAAGTTATGTAACAGTCTAATTTTTTAGTTTTTTCACCTTACCTGTGTGAAAATGACCTTATAAACAGCTTAGATGACATATAAACAGCAATGTAAAGCCTACAAAGGTTTCAACTGTAGCCATTCCTTTTTCCACCGTTTCATCTCGTATGACACACTTGAGTTTTGAATCCTCCTCATTTTTTGGTAGCACGTCTTAAAATGAGGTTGAAAAACTAATGGACAGGTTTGACTTTTCATGAACATTGCAGTAGTCCCAACCAGAACCCTTACGCAGGAACTTCGTACAAAAGGTTTTCGCATAAACCTGCGTCCGACTTTTTTACCCTTTTGTCTGTACCGTTCTGAAAAGCGTACCAAGCTTCGTTAAAACGTACGCTGGCTTACAGAGAAACAAAATCAACCTCCTTTTGTTCATCACGATTGACAATATAGAAGTGCCTAGATAGCGAATCCAGATTCTTCATCTTCTAACAGGCCGCACCGTGATGCCACACGCCGGTTAAATCGAACTTATTAGTTGGGCACATCGTTAATCGGTCAAAATTAGACCCTCATCAATATCCGAGAATAGAAGCCGGAAAGACATTTCTCGCTATTTATTGCGAAAATGCAAGTCCCCTGTACGGGTAGGTCTTATCCTATCATTGTGATTTTTGGGCCATTCTTTCTCCCATCCAAGAAGGGCGCTTGGATCGAATTAACTGTATCCCACGCGTGCAGTGGGTGGGTGGCTAGTGGCATAAGCAAGTGTTGATCTGTTTAAAAAGTAGAGAAAAAACTTTGATGCTCTGGCAAAGGGTGATGGATGATACGCAGGCACTTACAAGTTATTTAGAAATTGCACAATTGAACTCTCCAACTTATATGTCCAGTTCAGATTCATCATGAACCGGTCCAACTCTTAGATTTGGGGACATATAATGGACTGTTAAAAATGAAAAATATCCTATGGTCCTATTCAAGTGTTCATAAATCAAGGTATCTTTCACCCAACCAGATTTTATGAGGGTGCGGATTGGGTACTTCGCCACCGGGAAGCTAGCTAGAGACTGATATTCATGTCAGGTGCTTTGTGGGGGCCATCATGATATACCTGTTTTATCCACCCGACCATTTATTTTGAAATATTATTTTAAGGTATAAGCTGAAAAAGGAGCCAGATGGAAGGATCAAGTAGAGTAGACCACAAGAAGCAGTGGGGGTTGAGCACCTACAGTTGAAAACTTCGTAGGGCTCAGCGTGTTGTTAAAAAATTTCTATTACCTGATTTTCACCATAAGGCAACTAATCTCCTCTGTTTCAGGATATGCCATAAAATTATTTTTCAAACATGATGTATATGTTTCCGGATATACATATACATCATGGGAGGCTCCACAAAGGCCTTGACCGGTTGGTCTGGCTCTACCAAGGTCTGGTGAGGGTAGTGCTAATCCGTGCCGATTTTGTAACCGTGGCTCAGCAACATTAAATAATAATAATAATAATAAGGCAGATCCAAATCTTAGGTGGATCACACCCCAGATAACAGTGGCAATTTTTGCTCACTGTTGATGAAAATTTTTGGATCACGGGAGCTTATTTTTGTGTTTCCCTTGGTCCTGGTCCGTAGGTTTACGTGACCTTTTCAGCACGTTGGACGAAAATAAACATTACAATATGTGGCAGAAAGTTTTTAATGGTGGACATTCAATTAGCATTGTTTTCCTAGGGTGTAGTTCACTAGAGATTTAGATTTACCTCATTTTGAAGCTCACACGTTAAAATGAGCTGAGAAAATGAATGCCCGGTGTGGATAAAATACGTATATCATGGTGTGGTGAGCCAGAGAGCTTTGACACCAGCTAGCTAGCCGGCTGGTGTCGAGTCCGTGCCTTTGATTTGCCTTGAGAATTACTGCATGCACGGGCAGTAAGTATCATGCGGACTATCAAGGGAAGCGGATTAGATACTGACGAGGTCAGTAGCAAAATTGCGCATTTTATGCCTGAGGAAAAGAATGAGATATATCTATAGTTAAAGTGCACCCACCACACAAAACTGTGGGAGCAGTTACACCCACGTTCAAACATTTATAGGGTCCACCGTGTTGTATTTTTGAGATCCAACCTATTCATAAGTTAAGATAAAGATAGATGAAAGGAAAAAATAAATATCAGCGTAATTAATAGTAAACTTCCGTGGCTCCTACGAAATTTTGAACAGCTCCACTGTTTTGAGAAACTGACCAATGTAGAGCAACTTTTTACCCCGTTTCTTTTTATGGAGAGTCCAAAAACTTACCTTCGCAACTTAGACGTTGGATGTAAGGATGAACATTTGAGGACCAAAATACCCCTGCCTTCATTTCGGAAGCGGATTGGCTTGTGTGCGAAGACGAGCGCCGACGCTCGTGGGCCCCACCATGATGTATGTTTTGTATCCACACCTTTCATCCATTTGGAGAGATCATTTTAAGGCAATATCCAAAGAGCGAGTTAAATCCAAATCTCCAAGTGGACCCCAACACAGAAAACAGTGGGACAGTGATGCCCACCATTAAAAACTTCTAAAGGCCGCAAAGTTTTAAATCAAGCTGATAGTTGTGTTTTCCCTTATTTCATATCTTTTTTAACTTTTGAACAGGTTGGATTTCAAATAAACATTATGATGGGACTTAGGATAGTTTCAACGGTGGGAATCACTCTCCCCACTGTTTTCTTTGGTGGGGTCCACTGCAGATTTTTATTTGCCTCATTCTTTGGTTCATACCTGAAAATGATATCTAAAAATGGATGGACGGTGTGGATATAACATATACATCATAGCGGGGCCCACATAACTTGGTGACGTCACTTTAGTAGTTGACTTGCTACTCAAACGGATTGGCTACTCCCCTTGCCACCAGCCATGTGGCTGGTGGTCGGTGCTCTGTGGGCCCCAACTTGACATATTTGCTTCATCCATTGCATTCATTCATTTTTACAGATCATTTTAGGGCTTGATATAAAACTGATAAGAATATAAATCTCAGGTGGACCACACCATACGAGAACCGTAGTGATTGGATATCCACCATTAAAATACTCCTAAGGCTCACTGTATTGTTTATTTGACATCCAATATGTTGATTAAGTCATACAGACCCAGATGAAGGGAAAAAACAAAGATCAGCTTGATCCAAAACTTTTATGCCCCTCAAAAAATTTTTAATGGTCCAAATTCATTCAACACTATTTCCTGTAATGTGGTCCACTTAAAATTGGGATATACCTCATTTTTTCTCTCATGCAATAAAATGTTCTAGAAAAATAGATGCACGTCATGGATGAAACACATATATCATGGTGGGGCCCACAGAACACCGACCATCAGCCATTGGCCAGTGGCAGGGGGAGTAGCCAATTTGTTTCTCGCGTCCGAGCGTCAGCGTTTGTCTTCGCACACCAGCCAATCCACTTCTGAAAGGAAGGCAGGGGTATTTTGGTCCTCAAATGCTCGTCCGTATGTCCAACATCTAAGTTGGGAAGGTAAGTTTTGGATTCTCCATGAAAAGAACCAGGTAAAAAGTGAAATGGCGGTAAAGACCGCACTAGTTGAAGAAGGAATATGCCAATATGTCCTAGAGGAGGGTGAATAGGACTTTTCAAAGTTTTTATGATTTATTTAAAAAGATCCTACTTCACTAATCCTATGATCATGCAATTCTCAAGATTACTCAAATGTAACTCTACTGGCTTCAAAGCCTGGTAGAGCATCCAATCACAAACTGCTTAAGGAGTAAACAATATGCAATCTAGTTCATGATGGATATGACTATGTAGGTGTGTGAAGAGTGATCAGATATTCAGATATAGAAGTATTAAAGCAAATCACTCAATCAAAATAACAATCTCAAACACAGTCATTTTATAGTGGTTCGACGATAAGTCTACTCTACTCCCGGTAACCGCACTCAACCCTTGAGTGTACCAAATTTCACTAAGGAGGTTTCACATAGTTCACCTCTAACCTAAGGTTTTAAATCAAGTTCACCGTCAACCTTTACTACCTACATTGAGGCTGACTGTTTATGCTCTCACGAGTAAGGGTCAACACAACGCACTCACTTTTAGGCACACTGGCCAAGGATCTTCCATAAGACCCTACTGGAGGTTTCTACACGGTTGACCTCAAACCCTAAGGTTTTACTCGGTTCACCTAAAACCCAGAGTTTTACTGGTTCACTCCAAACTAGATGTTTATGCTCTCCACAGAGCAAGGGTTCACACAATGCACCCACCACGTACACTCCCGCCAGAGGCCTCCTTGAGGACTTCAAAGGGTGAGAACCACTTAAGACTTAATCCTAGAAATGAATGATCACAAGTGTCCTCTTGGACTCTGGATACTTACAAATAAGCTGATGAGTCCCATTTAGCACAGTGTTGAAGATCTCCTCCTCCTTATTGACGAATAGTCTTCTGCTCCATTGATCCGCAACACAGAGTGATATACCAATACTCGGCTTCGGGTTGGGTCAAGGTTATGATGGAATCCTACTCTCTAAAGATTTTCCTATAGGGAAGATAGAGTAGTTCCAATCATCTAGGCATTCAAGGCATCCCAACTTAATGATTTGCCATTAAGGTAGTAGCTGGAGGATCCTTGAATGAGAAAGTTCATTCCCCAATCCACTCTTTTGAATATCAATGATAAGGGTAGATTGAAGGATGAACTCCCTCGAGAGAAAGGGCTTTGGATATAAGATGTAAGTTAAAACACACAAAAGCTCTCTCTATTTTCTCTCACAGCAACAAAAGACAAGTCCTCTATATATAGGCAAAAAGTTCCAACGGATATAAAACGGCCACATTTATGACAGAGTTCGATATCATCGAGCAGGTTCGATATCATCGAGCGTATACTCTCGATAGCATCGATGGTCTGCTCGATGACTCGGACTCAATGTTATACGCTTTTGAAACCCTTTACCAATTGGTCAATGAATCGAAATTATTGTCGATGTCATCGGATTTCGAACTCCGATTCCATCGATGATAGGTTCGATCTATCGACACATGAAAAATGAGAGAGACTTGACTTTGAAATATTTCAGGTTTTCATGAATGATCGGGGATCCATCGATATCATCGGAATTTGAATGTCGATGATATCGAGATCAGAGTCGAGGCATCGATAAATCCAGCCGATTTATCTTTGAGCTTGCTGGACAGTTTATAACCTTGTTCGATGCAATTGATCTGATGTCGATATCATCGATATTTGAATATCGATTCTATCGAAGGCCCCCCGATCATAGTTAAAAACGACCTGAAATATCTGCTATGAGAAATGCGCGTCCTCTATCGACTTCCGATGTTATCGATATTTGATTTCAGATCATATCGGAAGAGCATCGATATATCGAAGGAATTTGAGATTTTCATTAAAAAACAGGGCCGCCGAAAATCTGCCTGTCGATCTTATTGAGCCATTCTCGATGGACTTGAGATTTGAATGTCGATGATATCGATAGGTGTATCGATACATCGATAATTCGTCCAGATATGTTGTGCAGTTGCTGGACATATTTAGTGCTTATGTCGATGATATCGATAGGTGTATCGATACATCGATAAATCCGTACAGATGAATATTTAGATGCTGGACACTTTTGGTCCTCTCATCGATAATATCGTTTAAGGTATCGAGGAAATCGATAGAGCAGGTCGATTATATCGAGGGTGTTTCGATGAAATCGACCAGGCAAGAAAAACTTAGAGATTTTCCTATTTTGTAAAAAGGTTTCTCACCCTAAAACCTTATGATTTCTAACTCGTTTTTAAGAGTTTTCTTTTCCTGGTGTTTTGGGTCATGGGATGTGAGGCTTTAGTTTTACCTATGACGAGCTTGCACACATCCGGTTGAGGCAGATGCTTGAATTGATCTTCCTATCAGGTTCTGTAGACACTCTGACTCAACATACACATAACTTGACAAACCAGGGCACTTTAAAAAAGTTGCATCTACAGTGGTCAATTTCTCCACTGTTTTCTATGGTGGGGTCCACTTGAACTTTAGATCTATCTCATTCATTTTCTCATGCCATAAAATGATCTCTCCAAATTAATGGATAGTATGGATACAACACATGCATTATGGAGGGGTCCACAGAACTTGGTGACATCACTTCATTAGCGATTTCGCTACTAACCTTATTAGTATCTAATTTGCATTTGCTATTAAGCAACTTCGCCATATAGATCATCTGGAAGCGGAATGGTTGGTATACCACACACAACCTGTAAGGCCCGTATCCTAGACCATACCGTTCCGTAGGCCTCCGCGGTCCTCCAGTCAAATTTCGATGACCTGCGGTCTGTTATCGGCGTTTGTGCGCGATCCTGAGTCATGTCCCGGATATCAGAGTCGGCTCGACTCGAAACTTGTACCCTTGTGATCGTGCCATCGCTACGGTTCCGACGCAACGTCTTGCGTGTCGAGGCGATACCCGGGCCAGGAGATGTGGGCCCGCGTTTAGTTTGAGAAAATGTCACGCTTTGTAAAACCCAAGAGAACCTTTCAACTCAATCACATCACATCCCATCAATCAAGTACATGTCCCATCCCCAAAAGCAAACCCTAAAGTCAACTCTCTCTCTCTTTCCACCCATACATGTCAAGTACACACCCATCACTTCCCATCACTCCATCACTCACTCACACCCATCTCTCTCTCTCTTACACTCTCTCTCTCTCTCTCATTCTCCCAAGCAACCCCAAAGGAGAGAACCGTCCAAGCTCTCCATGAGAAGAGCTTGGTGTGGCCCATCTTCCTACCCCTCATCTCCTATCTCCACAGTCCAATCTCCATCATCCTCTGTTAAAGACGAAGCCGAGGAGCTAGGGATTTCATCGGACTAAGAAGAAATGAAAATGGCGAGTGATTTCATGACTTCCATCATTGTTTTTATTGTGATTTGAGGACCCACATATGGTGGGACCCATCTTGATGTATGCATTGTATAGGGAGGGCCCATAGTGGCGGGGTCCCTCCCCTCCATCACGATTTCTTTCTCTTTCTCTCTCTCTTGATGTGTGGCCCACCTGAGGATGCATGTGTTTTATCCATGCCGTTCACCACGTGGACTACGCCGCTGACCATCCAGGGGCCCACCTTGTTGCCCATTTTCGGGTGGGCCTGGATGAAGGAAAACATGTATGTCAGTTGATCCAAAACGGGTGGGTCATATCCTCGTGGGACCCAGCTTGATAACATGTGTTGTATCTGCATCGTCCAATCCTTAGATGGTGGGATTGGATTGGCTGGGGTACCTCATACCAGCAACCTCAGTCGCTGTATCATGTCAGCAAGTTCCGTGGGTCTAACCACAGGTATGTGTTTAATCCAAACCATCCACCCACCGTCCAGTTGCGTGGACGGTGGGGCTTGCCCTGACACGTGGGACCCACCTCTTTGTATGCATTTAAGATGTGGATGGTGGGGCTTGCCTGACACGTGGGACCCACCTCTTTGTATGCATTTCAGATGCCATCCATCTGTGGATTCCATCCACGTGGCCCACCTAGATGTAGGTGTTCTATCCACACCATCCATTGACGGTGGGATTCCATCCACGTGGCCCACCTAGATGTAGGTATTCTATCCACACCATCCATTGACGGTGGGATTCCACCATGATGTATGGACCGTCCACCCCTTTTAACTGGATGTGGGACATGGGACCCACCCCACACGTGTTGCACGTGTGGGGGTGGGCCCACCTTATAGTATGCTTTGTACCCACACCATCCCTCTATGGGACCCTGATGATGTATGTATTTTACATCCACACCATCCATAGAATGGTGGGACCCTCCTCGCCGTGTGTGCTGTCCACACGTGGGACGTGGGGGGGCACGTGATATATGTGTTTATCTAAATCATCCACTTGTGTGGACCCCACGTGATGTATGGGATTTACCTTGACCGTACATCTGTGTGGGTCCCACCTTAATGCATCTATCATAGCTGTACCGTCCACCTGGACGATGTGAACCCCCCACCATGATGTGTGTGAAATCCACACCGTCCAGCAGCAGGCCAGACACAGTTGGACAGTGGGGACTAACATCCATAATTGAAACCTTCTCAGACCATTGGGCTGTTCGTGGGAGGCCCACGGCCTGGCCCACTCCTTGGGTGACCCACAACCAGTGGGGCCCACCATGTATATGTGTTTTTATCTAGGCAATCAGTTGTCTGGACGCCCAGTTGAGCCTGGACGTCCAGCGGGTAGCCCACCGTGATGTATGTGTTGTATATTCATGTCGTCCATGAAGTGCGGCCCATTATGATGTATGTGGCCCACCGTGATGCGGCCCACTTTGATGTATTTGTGGCCCATTTATGAGACCCACCTTGACGTATATATTCTGTATTCACACCGTCCATATGTACGGTGTGATGTATGGGCCATACGATTGGACGGTGGACCATAGTGATATATATGTTCATCAACACCGTCCATCTATTTTATATCAACACCGTCCATTTATTTTATATCAACACCATCCATCTATTTTATAATCCACACAGTGCATCTGTTTTATACCCACACCGTCCACCCATTTTTCTTCTGGACCATCTATCTATGTGGGCCCTACCGTGGTGTATGTATTTTATCAGCACCGACCAGCTGGGACGGGACCCATCTGAGGTATGTTTTGTATGCACGCCATTTATGGGTTGTGGTCCACCATGATGTATTTTACCCACGCCGTTCAGGGCAGGCAGCCCGTTGTGATGTATGCGTTGTATATCCATGTTGTCCATCTGGTGGGGTCCATCTGACTCATGCAGGCCCACCTGCTATATGTGCAGGGCTCACCTGTTGTACATGAGGCCATGTGTGAGGCCCAATGTGATGTACATGAGGCCCATGAGATAAGGCCCACTTAATGTTTATGAGGCCCATTGGTACGACCCATTGATGCGGCCCACTTGATGTTTATGAGGCCCATTGGTGCGGCCTACTTGATGTTTATGAGGCCCTTTTGTGAGGCCATGGGCCACTATATATATTATGTTAGGCTCTATGCGGGCCACTCCTTGGGAGCCATGTTGGTTAAATGTCCACATTAGTGGGCAATGATGGTTGAATGACCATATTGTGACCTTCCCTTAGGCCTCGTTAGTCCCATTCTCATCGAGGCCGATTGTCGAGGCCGATTTCGATTGTCGAGGTCGATTGTCAAGGCCTATTCGGATTATCGAGGCCGATTATCGATACTGATTATGAGTATGTGACAACATAACACCATGATACATGTCCATACACACATATGCATGTTTGTTATGAGATGTGATTGACCATTGCATATGCTATTGAGCAGGTTGTTTATGGGACTCCCTAATAGGCGGAGTTGCCCCACATAAGCACGCGGTACGCGTAGGTTTGATACATGACTGGATGAAATGACTCATGCATCTCGCATTTTGTGATATGACCACCATACGCCTTAGCGACATTAGGGTCATAGCCTCCATAGGCATATCGTGGATGGCCAGATGGGACACCAAAAATTTGTTATACATGGGGTGCTATAGATATCCTTCGGTGAAATTTCCTAAACCTACTTGGTTCCAGAGGTTGCTCCAACGTCTAGACCGAGTGGATGCATGAGCGCATGAGGGTCGTACACCATTAGACCGCGTCTCCCACTAGGTCATGGTCAGTTGGAAGGGGGTGCGGCTTTACCTGCCCGAGAGGAGGGGGAAAAGCTAGGTTGAGTTTGACCAGCTTAAGGAATGGGTCCACTATCGACGAGCCGGGCCTGATATTGGCAGGCGGATAGTGAGGTCTCTTCCACTCACCTTGTTGTACGCGATGGGGCGGCAATTTGGTTTGGAGTGTACTAGACCCCGGTGATGATCCCAGAGATGTATGGTATTGATATGTGGACTTAGGGCGTATTTGGATCGCGGCCCAGAATGTACAATATTGTGTTAATATAAAATATTACATTAACATATGTTTGAATCGGATTTGAAATCTGATATACACTCGCCGCCCTAAGTACGCCTCCGAACTGAAACGAGCGGGCATGCGTCACTGCTCTTACGTCTTCTCATATCGGGCAGTGCAACCGACTTCATTGCACAAAGACAGCTTTGAAGAAAAAATCCCCCTCTCCTATGGTGTCTTGAGAGACCATTGCACGACCGTATACGTGAAATCCCTCTTCTCCGTTCGTCTATTGTTCTGCAAAAGAGGAGATCGTGCCTCTCCATTTGAATCTTGGACATTAGCCGGGATGTACACCCGTCCGTCGTTCGCTTCATCGTTGATGCAATGAACTTTTGTGTTGTTTCTTCCTGAGAAAAAATCGTCCTTCCTCTCCCGTATACTCATCATTCTCACAGGCTTTGGAAGACCAGGTATTGTATTTTCCATCGTTTGTAGTACTCGGACAAAGTCCGATCACTGTTTCCTTTAACTGCATGCATTTTATGTCTTCTGGATATACATTTCTCTCCATGCACCTTCTATTCTTGGAGCAGTCGATTAGGGCTATGGAGACAGTTCTCCCCTATACCCTAGAAAGAGACAATATTCTTCAGAAGGAAATCTTTATTTGTAAACTGCGTATCAGCAGAGTATTCGAAGATGGATTCACCTCCTCACACCTTCGACATGACTTGTGCATGTCATAGAGTGTGTGAGGAGATGAACTCCCCCGACCAAAATTAACTTCATTTATTGGTTGCCTATAAAAGACACTTCTGTCTTCTATATTCTGCCTAGAAATTTCAAAAGAGAAGAGAGATCTATGTTCTGAAAATTTTCTCAGCTGCGTCTATAAGATCCAGAGGGTATTTCATTATCGAAGGTAATATTCTATCTTCTTTCTTGCATGATTGAAATTGCATGGATCTTGTTTTCACATATGGCTGATAGGATGCATCTTCCTGCGATTTTCTGTACTGATTGTATCCAATGTATTATTTGGAGATGTTCATTTGCTTGATAGATCTCTGAAGGACCAACAGATAATATCTCATTTTGTATACTATATTTGATAAATACACATTTATCATTTTAACTTTGTAGTCAGATGACTGTTCGATATAGTAGTATTTGGAGATGTTCATTGGAGATGTATCATGTGTAATATCTGAGACTTGATTGTAATATGTTGAACTGTTAAATATAATTGATATTTTAAACCAACTCATCTTCTGTGTACCTGAATTCTATTCTGTATTAATTATGTCATATTGTCAATTGCACTAATAAATAGAAAATCTCGAAATGAATAACAGGTTACAGACCCTTCTGTCTTATGGGGTCTAATAGTGGTGAATCTAGCTGTGATCAGTCCTCCAATAGTGAATGGAATGAAAATGAAGTAGCGGCTGCATTAATGGCGATTGCAGCGTCTGCGTGTGTCATGGGAGCTGCCGAATATTATCGACGTTATTGTATAAAGGTTTCGCTTAGACGTGATAATATAGAGAGGAATATATTCATAAATGGAATCATTAGGAAAAGTGATGCTGACTGCCTAGCACAACTGAGAATGAGTCGGGACAAGTTTTTCGAATTGTGCTCTCTAATGAAAGATAGAAATTTACTTTCTAATCCAAAGAGGTGTAGCTTAGAGGAACAGGTGGTATTGTTTCTTCACATTATCGGCCATAATGTGCGAAATCGTGTCATTGGTCATCGTTTTTCAAGGTCTGGTGAAACAGTCAGTCGTTATTTTCATAGAGTTCTTGACGCTATAATTGGACTGTATCCTGAATATGTGAAGTTTCCAGGTTTACATACTCCGAAAGAGATATCCGATAATCCTATGTGGTCGCCATACTTTCAGGTAAAACACTTCTCAATTCAGAAATAAATTAAATGAAATGTGTGCTAAACAGTAAATAATAACCTAAAGGTCACAATGAATTTCTTGTAGGATTGTATTGGGGCACTTGATGGGACTCATATCCATGCATATTTAGCCAAGGAAGCCAGCGCTACCTTTCGAAATTGGAAAAGTTTTCTGTCTTAGAATGTAATGACAGCCTGTGCGTTCGATATGAAATTTGTATATGTGCTTGCCGGTTGGGATGGTTCGGCCTCTGATGCTCGTGTTTTGTAGAATGCGTTAGCCCATCGACCAGATTGTTTCCTTGTTCCACATGGTAAATACAAATTATTGTTATTTCATCTAAAGAGTAAGACAATGGCAATTGTCAGATCCTTAATATACATAACTTGGTTTGTGTAGGGAAATACTATGTCATTGATGCGGGATATGCGCATTCTGCTGGGTTTATGGCACCTTATCGAGGTGTCAGATATCATTTGAATGAGTATCGTAAAGGACGAAAGCCTGCTAACAAGAAAGAACTCTTTAATTATCGTCATGCACAGCTGCGAAATGTCATAGAGCGTTGTTTTGGTCTCTTGAAAGGCCGTTTTCCTATACTACGTGTAGCACCACAGTTCAAGTTTATAACTTAAGTAAAGATTTAGTGCTTTACCCCTAGATGCCCAGTTAACTGCTGTGCCTCAACGCATTTCGAGGAGAACCAGCTAGCTCTGGGTTCGAGTGGCATTTCACCCCTAACCACAACTCATCCGCTGATTCTTCAACATCAGTCGGTTCGGACCTCCACTTAGTTTCACCCAAGCTTCATCCTGGTCATGGATAGATCACCCAGGTTTGGGTCCATAAGCAGTGACAATTGCCCTATGAAGACTCGCTTTCGCTACGGCTCCGGTGGGTTCCCTTAACCAAGCCACTGCCTATGAGTCGCCGGCTATAGCTTACTGTGTTATACACAACTTCATTCGTGTGTGTGGTGTTGATGGATTTTTAGAGACAATTGAGGATATTACAGACAAGGATGAGGAAATATCACTATCTCCAGTGGACGTGACTGCAACCGAAGAAGATCACGCTTTATCTTGCGTGACTGATAAAGCAAGGGAAGACTGAGTGAAAAAGAGGGATGACATTGCAAATAGGATGTGGAATGACAGTCTCCCAAGGACCCGGCAACGACGTTGACAATTCTAAGTTTCTAGACATGTATATTGCTGTTTTGTGTAACAGCAGAATTTATTTATTATTATTATTATTTTTTATAATCATCTGTTTTGGTTTGTGGTAGTTGCTGAATTTATGGTTAAGGTAGTGATGGATCATGCATGGATGTTATGGTATATGTACTTGGTCTATATTTTAACTGGTACTTTTAATATCCTATCATCATCTCTCCATTATGTGAGGACACATGTCTGCGATGTTTCTTAATATTATGTTTTCCTATTCCCATTAACTGTTACTAATGCATAGGTAATATGAATTTCCTACGGAATTCGTACAAGGGGAAAAGATCTCTGTTTCAATCGGGTTCCCCTGCACGGGAGACATGCTCCCCTAAAAAAATCATCTGCAACACCGAGTAAATAAATTGGTAGCCCAAGTAAGAGAATGCCACACCGAGCAAAAGTAGGAAAAATACAAGTAGTAGGATATGTGGTCGGGTTTAATGGACGGATGATATGGACAATGCACTAGTGGATGCACTAGTGGAACAGGTGAATCTCAGAAGAAAGAGTGATATCGGTTTCAAACCTGAGGCGTACAGGGCCACAATAAATGAAATCTCTATTAAATGTGGTGTTCTTTTAGAGAATAAACACATCTCAAATCGATTGCGTACATTGAAGAGATTTTATTGGGAAATCCAAGACATGCTCAATGCTTCCGGGTTTATGTAACGTCCCGGAAAAATTCGTACACAGACCCGAGTACCACCTCAGGGAGAAATCACTCAGGACGAAATCCTTTAGAAATTAGATGAAATTAACTAAGTGTTAAACTGAATTAGTTGTGAAATTTATTTGAACCACTTTAAATACGAACTACAAGACCCAAAACTTGCAGAATCATCGACGCTACATTACCCTGAAATCTAGGATCAATCTCATTACCCAGTTGCTCTCGGGGGCACATCGAAACTCCGTATCGGACTTGGACCGTACGTCGAAAGTCCGATTACTACGAAATTATATAATTAAGACCACCTTGCTGGACTTGACAACCACCTTAGAAATCAAGTCCAGATAGTGTCCCGAAGCTATTCGCTTGAGCCCGGAGTAAAGTGTGTGAGAAACGTGGATATTTTAGAAATAAAAATTCAAATTTAAGTAATCTGAGACTTGTCGCTTGCGGGCCGAATATAAGGATTCAGACCGTTAGAATCTGACCCAAATACACCCTCGGATCAGGAGAAATTTCCCATACATGGCAGTGTACCTGTGGCCCTGATCGAGTTTCGGTGACTGTCGAACTGAAACTGGTTTGCAGCGGTCGATCTGTATACCTTAACCCTGGGGTCATTCCCATCAGTTTTAGGCCTATATAAGGGCTTGAAACCCTCACTCTCTCACTCCATATAAATTCTCTAAACCCTAAGAGAGAGAAGAGGAGAAAGAGAATGAAAGAGAGAGAAAGAGAGAGAGAGAGAGAGTTGGAGTTCATCCCTGGGATTCAATCCCATCACTCCACGGGTTGAACCAACTTTTCTGTATCACTATTCTGGCGATTCCGATCCTGTTCTTAGATAAGAAATCCAACCCCTAATCTTTTTTAGGGTTTCAGATAGTGTAAGTGATGAAATAGTTAACCTAATTCATGCTATAGGTCGCCAATCCGCCGTTGACAAAGACTAAGTGTCTAAAATGACTCTGTTACGCGTTTACCGGCATAAGGTGCAGACTATAGACGTATAGGTTATGATTTTCAAGGCTTTTAATGTCAGTTAATGATTTATTCTTAACGTGGATGCTATTTCACATGCAAAATACGATGTCTGTTTTGCGTTTCAGTTATATACGAACTATGTGGAGTTTAACGTATTCTTTGTATTTGTAGAAAGTACCGTATACGTATGAAATTTGAAAGGGTGTTTGCCATGATTAATTGTTGTCTATGTATGCTTGATGTATGTATAATAACTTCTGGGCGAAAGGATTAGCCTTAATACATGTTATATCAACATACGATGTGTATGTTATTATGTGTAGTTTAAGTGTTTGTGAAAATGACTGAATGAGTATAGAATTTGCATTCGTGCTCACCATGACTAATTGTTGTGATATATGATTATCGTATAGGCGACAACCCTTTGACGAAAGGATTTGCCCTTATATGTATGATAACTAATATACAATGTATGATGGAGGGTGTAGTCTAAGTGTTTGTTGAAATAACTGAATCAATATGAAATCATGATTTGTGCCTACCGTGGCTATGGGATGCAAGTACATGATGATTGTGTATGTGACAACTCCTTGTCGGAAGGATTTGTCCAAGTACATGTTAAAAATCGACGTATGTCATGTAGGTTGATAGGTGTAGTATAAGTTTTTGATAAAATGTTTGTATGAGTAAGTATTTGGTGAATTGTACTGTATATGGGTGTTGAGATAGGATTCTCAACTACCTTAGGGATGTGTATGATTTCCTCCATACAAGTTGTTTAGTACTTTACTTGTGAAAGGCATGTGTACGGATTCTTGTTTATGTTGCATCTTATAACATGCTTGATAATATGATTGGACTACTTGGTTACTTCTGTTCTGACTACTCCACATACTTTTTGGTTAAGGTTGAATGTGTATGGGGCTATGCTATGGTCCAAGCAATCGGTAACAAGCTTTGAGTTCGTGGCTGAGATTCATTCGCCACGTAGGACGTGTTTGACGAACCCGAACCGTACTAGAGTTGTCGGCAGTGGTTAGGCCACACGGAGTGTTTACGCACTTCATGTCGATCAACTCGATGTGCGCTCGTGCTAGTTGAGCTCGTCAAGTAACCTAATTGACCCGATGTATGTTCACCATGTTTGACGCTATTGCTTGAACCTAAGGTACCAAACTCACCAGTGAAAATCCCGTTAACCTTGGCACCTCGATCTGCTAAGACTTATGAGCCGGACATGATGGTATGGGACACCGTGGTTGAGCTGTTGGCCTACGCTGGGGTGACGAGCCTCCCCGTAGTGACTAGTGAGCAACCCAAACTCGTGAGTCGAATACGGTGGTATGAGACACTATATTCGAGCTGTCGGCCTCCATTGGTGCAGCCTGGCTGTGGTCCCCAGTCGGGTTGGCGACGAGCCTTCGAAAATAGACTGCCAGTTAATTGGGCGTTGGTGGAGTGACCTCGAGTACAAAATAAGCCTACCCCGTCACAACCTGGCTGTGGTCCCCAGTCGGGTTAGTGACGAGCCTTCGAAAATAGACTGTCAGTTGGTAGGATGTTGGTGGTAGTGACCTGAACTTGCCTATCGTATGTGATTAACTAGGATTGACGACCCTAGATGGATCATTGTTTATGAATTGATATAAGGGAGGTACCTTAGTTTTTCAATCCTGCTGTATGAAAAGGACTAATAAAAACTTGGTAATCATGCTCATAACAGTGCACTGCATGTGCCCTGGGTTGAAGAGCACAGAGGGAAGAAAGCATGCCACAATCGTAAGAAGGTGTCGCACGAGGGAGTGTAGGCGAGGGCATGCATCATTATTTATATCATTCTTGCATTAATAAGAGTATTCAGGGATGTTTGATTTTACTGCTTTATCATTACTACTTGACTGAATTGAGAACATGTTAACCTTTGCTGTATAGTTCCACTGAGTTGATCACTCACTCCCACGTTACAGGACGGTATTTTAAACACCAACCAAACTCTGTCTTGATTGCAGATGACGACGCGACTCCTGAGGCGGAGCCTGACTTTGAGGATGACGAGGAGGCATTCTCCTACATGTAGTTTTCAGGCGGGTCTATGTAGTCCATGTTCTGATCGACAGGGTTACAGGGATGTTGATCAGACGCCGTTACACTTGTTATTTTGTACTTTTGGAGCACCCATGTATATTATTTTTGTTCATTTTTGGAGTATACATGTATATATAACCTGGTAACATGTTCTTACTCTGGAGACTAATAATAGTTTATATATTTTATATATCACAGTTTTCCGCTTGCCTAATTTAATCATCTCTGGAGTATGATATGCTGTTTTGGTGTAATCCCACTGATGTTTAATGCGCTAACACGGACAACATTTAATCATCATTATCTATGTTGCATAAGTGATGCGTTGGAACTCGGGAGTGGAGCTTATGCTTGACCCCCGATTTTCAGGGCGTTACAGTTTGGCTGGGATAGTCAGAAGAAAATGGTGATAGCAACTGAAGAAGTATGGGATGGGTACATTTTGGTAAGTAATAGCTTTTACATTTTTCCATTATATCTAATCATTGGAAATTGATGAAAAGTTGCTAAGGAGACTACATTAACTCTGTTTTGCAGTAACATTCGTTCGCCGAAAAAGTCTGTGACAAACATATCGACAGATACTCCGATCTAGCTAGAATGTTCGGAAGTGACTGTGCCCATGGCTCATTTGTTAGCACTGCTTATTCATCACCATTGTCTGGTCGTCGTCGATCTAGAAATGAATTCAATAGTGATTCTGAATCCGATGATATTGGGACTGAGACAGTTCGCCTTTCCTCTGATTTTGGGGATGACCACGACAGTGGTTCAGCCTTTCGTGCCATCGATGGATCAACGGCTCAATAGTGGTAGAACAGTACTTGTAGAGACCTGTAAGGGCTCAAGAAGTACTAACTCAGCCGCAACAGGATATATCCGACAAGAAAGGGGTAAGCCGAGTGATGTTATCGGTGACAGAATGGGAGAAGTGGCTAAAGCTGTCAAGTCCCTTACTATCACAATGTCTCAGGGCACAATAATGACTAGATTGCAGAGAAAGTTGGCCATACTTGAAGAAGTTGATGGTCTCAGCCCCGAGGACCAAATACGGGCTGCCTGGTTGATGCAGGGGGATCTTATTAGTGCTGGATATTTCTTGAAGATGGGCCATGAAAGGAGAAAGGAGTGGGTACAGAAACTCCTCGAACGTAGTGGCCCAGTTTGATAAATGAAATTGCATTTGATAAACTTTAGTGATGAAGTCTGATAAATGAACTTTTTCTGTGTTTTTGTTTGTTTTGTAAAAACGTTATACTAGAATGGGTCTAGATGGGTGGTGAAGGTGGATTAGATGGGTGCTCATTTGAGCACAGATTACTCTGGTTTGTTGTTAATTTTGGATTGTGGTGAAGCTGATGGTTGCACCATCAGTAATTTTGATGATATATATATATATATATATATATATATATATATATATATATATATATATACCACTGTATGCAGGTCCACAATAGCAATGACCTGCATTGCACTTTGTCTAGATCTATTACAGAAGTTCTACTTGCAGTTGTGGAGATGTTAGATCTATTCCAGAGGTTCTACTTGCAGTTGTGGAGATGTTGGATCTATTACAGTGGTTCTACTTGCAATTGTGCAGATGTAGAGGGATAAATTACGGTGGTTCTGCTTGTTGTTGTAGAGATGTTGGATTGATTACAGTGGTTGTACTTGCTGTTGTGGAGATGTTGGTTCTAACAATCTTCCATTCCTCTATATTAGTCAAATGCTATGTTTGAGATAATCTTAAATTTGTATGTTATTTTTCTGCATCTGATCAGTGTTGGTTTTTAAGACTGATTTCATATCATCAAAATGGAACTTGTATAATTCTTCATTCAAGTAAGTAGGGTCTGTAATATTCTTTTCACAAATACCAGGATGTGAATCCATCCGTCTGATGGGTATTAATATGTCAGTTTGGGTTTGAAGGGTGACTATCAGGTGAGAAAGAGTATGTTCATTTTCTACATAGATTTTCAATTTGGCTTTCTATTTATAAATATTCATTGCATAATTTTCAAGAGAGATGTTTTGAGATCTATACTGGTTGGAAAAACACAGCTTCATCAGTCATTGCACTTTCAAACTGACGGTAATTAGGTTTTTTATAGGTACAATTGGGAAAATACTATGTGGTATTTGTCGGCAGGGTACCTGAAATTTATGAGAATTGGGAGCTTGCTTAGGCACAAATAGAGGGATACAGTGGGTGCAGACACCAATCATTTAAATCGTACGCAGCGGCTGTGACAGAGTGGACGAAATTCATGGTATGGATTTACATTTCTTCTGCGTTGGTCTATTTCACCTTTGACATTTTTTCTGGCTATGACCAGCTTTGTACAGCATATTACCTTTCAAAAATATCAGATGGACATTCGTCTTCAATGATTGTAGGCCACTCAGCATAATGTTGGATCTTCAACCAATCCAGTAACTCCGTACAGGGCGTCAAAATTCAGGACCAAAGGCCTCACCAGAAGAGTCGAAAGTGAGTCTGCACTGCTTCATCGTTTGCCTTCAAGACCTATTGATGAAGTTAAGATGCACCTTCTTGAAGAGCTCAACTCGGAAGACAATGGGGTTGATACAGAAGGAGGGATTATGCATGCCATTTTGAAGGTGATTATTGGAGTGATGCTCATATACGCAGTCATATCTTGGTTTGTTTCCACGCTTTGATTATAACAATGTGGAACAATTGCTTCCCTAGATGACTGGGGCATAAAACATATAATCGTTCAGACTCAGAAATAACCTTTTTGGGTTTAACTTGGTGATCGTTCATTTTTTTTTTCTTTTTTGTTGTAAATACTTTTTTAGTTAATGGAAGTACGTGATTAGGTATTTGTATTAAATGTAATACATTACAGTGTTTTCTATAATGAGGTTTTTATTTTTTGTTTTTGGGTTATCTATGTGCTGTGGAGCGAATGGAAATTAGTCAGTGGTCGGTGCTCTGTGGGCCCCACCATGATGTACAGTTACGGACTTTTCACACTAGGGAAAGGATTGGCTACTCCCTCTGACACCAGCCCCGTGTATGGTGGTCGGTGCTCTATGGGCCCCACCATTTTCTATACGTGTTTCATCCATTCCGTTCATCCAATTTTACAAATCACTTTAGGGCTAGATACAAAAAATGATAGGGATATAAATCTTAGGTGGGCCACACCACAGGACAAAATTAATGAATGGATTTTCACAATTACAATCCTGTTAAGGCCCACTCTACTGTTTATTTGACATCCAATCTGTTGATTTGGTCATAAAGACCTAGAATAAGGGAAACAATAAATATCAGCTTGATCCAAAACTTTTATGGCCCTCAAAATGTTTTTAATGGTCAAAATTCATTCAACACTATTAACTATAATGTGGTCCACTTGAGATTGCGATATACTTCATTTTTTCTACTATATCATAAATTGATATATAAAAATAGATGGACGACATGGATGACACACATACATCATGGCAGGCCCCACAGAGCACCGACCACCAGCCAATGGCTGGTGTCAAGGGGAGTAGTCCATCTGTTCACTCACACTATGAAGTCCGTTCCTTGAACAAATAGTGAATTCAGATTATCCACTGAATACATATCCACAGTCACTCCATACCAAATATTCTAAAAAATACATGTAATACTCATGTCTACAGTGTACAATGTCCGGAGTATTTGTGTTGTATTGTATTACATCGCAATACAATACTATACGCGAATCCAAACATGCCCTTATTGAGCAGGAGTTGCATACTCATTCATTCATTAATTCATTATCCACTCGGGTTAGTGATGCCAACTATTTGTTACGTGTACTTTCGAATGGCCAGGATTTTGGTTGGGGTGCGCGACTAACCTGAGATAAGGAGTCTACCACATTATGTCTGGCTATCCAAATTTAGGTATGGGACTGGTTTGGATAGAAGTCCCTTGTGATGGACCCCATAGCCTGCAATACTACGTACTATCATCCCGACTTCACACTCCAGCTTGGTCATTACATTCGCACTGCATATTGCATTACCTCCGCGGCATATGACATTTTGGGTTACTATGTTTCTGCATTTATATGGCCTAGATACGGCTGACGGTATTCGTGAATTCATCAGGAATTGCATATTTCATTGCATCCTTAGTATATGATATTTGGCTCTCTATGTCTCCGCATTGCATAATCTATCTGCATCGCATACTCTGATATTGTATGATTTATAGACTTGCCAGTATTTCCGACATTGTATGATTTATGGACCTGTATTGTATACTTGGCACTTACCTTATGCGCACACTTACACCACCCTCTAAGCTTTCTATAAGCTTATACTAAGGATGCATGTAGGTGACGTTAGGTTGCAACAGCGTTGAACTTGGAGCGTGCAGCGTTCTTCTGAAGCTTTGATTTTCGATATATGTATTTCCCTTTCAGCATTGTATTCAACTATTTATATTAATGGATATGTGATGATGATGTTACCTTTATGATTTGGGTAAACCTGTGGTTATGCTTCTTATGAGACAAATGTACGTTGGAAAATCTTCCTTGTAGGATCCCAGGATCAGAATCTGGCGTATGAGTGTTGGGAGCCGAGAATGGGATACTACGGAGGCTGTCGGCACCGGATTCAAAAATTGGGAATTTTATGAGCTCGATTTCTGGGTTTGGACCATGACACCAGCGATATTGCTAGTGTGGGTAGGTGTCCTGCAAAGACGAGCATTGCAGATCTTAGTTGTACGAACAGTTCAAAGTATATCAAAGTTACATTGGCCTTAAAATGATGTATTTATTAAATCCACATTGTTCATCCATTCTGTGAGATTATTGTGGAGCATGATACCAAACATTATGTTTAAGTGGACTATGAGGAGTTTCAACTCCCGGTCAAGGGTTCGAGTACCCATAGGTGGTGAAATCCACCAGGCATGAGTGTGTGGTGGTGTGTGTGCGTGTGTTAAAAAAAATAAAACAAAATAAATTAAATAAAGTGGTCCACATCAGAAATAGCAGCAGAGATATTAATTCACACCATTAAAAAGTTCGTAAGACCTACTATAGTGACTTAGTAAAAATATATTATATAGATCCAAAACTTCTGTGACCTCTCGAAGGATTTCAATGGTAGTCGTTCAATTGCTCGCGTTTTTTTGGCAGTGGTCCATCTTTAGATATGTCTTATTTTTCGGTACACCAGCCAAATCTGCTTCCAGTGTATACATCCAATGACTTGTAAGAACTGTGGACGAGTCAGTCGGCACTGTCAAAGAGACAGAGGTGTTAGTGGTTAATAATGGCAGCCATCATGCTGTTTCCAACCATTATGGAGTGTTGTTCTACATTAAAAAAGGTATGAAACCTAGAATGTCACGCCCCAAACCCGGAAATTGGGCTCACAAAATTTTCGATCACCGAATCCAGTGCCGACAGCCTCCGTAGTACCCCATTCTCGGCTCCTAACATGCATACGCCAGATTCTGATTCTGGGATCCTACAAGGAGGATTTTTCAACGTACATTTGTCTCACAAGAAGCATAACCACAATTTTACCTAAATCACAAAGGCAACATTATCATCACATATCCACTAATATAAACTTTAAATACAATGCTGAAATGGAAATACATATGTTAAATAAAATCAAAGCTCCAGAAGACAGCTGCACGCTCCGAGCTCAACACTGCTGCAACCTAACGCCACCTGCACGCATCTATCGTGCATAAGCTTATAGAAAGCTTAGTGGTTGGTGAAAGTGTGTGCACAAGGTAAGTGTCAAGTAAGCAATATTAGAGTAATCAGAGTAAGCGAAAATACTGACAAGCTCATATATCATACAATATCAGAATAATGCGAAAACATGCTTATAGGCCCATAAATACCATCATCCTTACCCAAGCTATGCAATGCAAAAATATAATAAACCAATATCATATAACGAGGAAGCAATGTAGATCAACTATGCAATATGGAGACAGTTAGTCAAATACTATGTGTTGAGGATGCAATGCAATATGCGATGCGAATGAAATGACCAATGTGAAATCGGGATGATAGTACGTAGAATCGCAGGCTACAGGGTCCACCACAAGGGACTTCTATCCAAACCAGTCCCATACCTAAATATGGATAGTCAGACTCAATGTGGTAAACTCCTAATCTCAGGTTAGTCGCACGCCCCTACCGAAATCCTGACCATTGCGAAGGTACACATAACAAAAAATTGCGCACCACCAGCCCGAGTGGATAGTGAGTAAATGAATGAATGAATATACAACTCCTGCTCCACAAATCAGTACTGTACATCTCTGGGATCATCACCGGGGTCTAGTACACTCCAAGCTGGCTACCGCCCCAGCCGGCCGTGTAGCCCAGCGAGTGGAAAAGTCGACACTACCTGCCTGCCAGTAGTATACCAATGCCTACCCGGCTCGTCGATAGTGGACCAATTTGGGAGCCGGTCAAACTCAGCCTAGCTTACAACCCCCTCACTTGGGCGGATAAGGCCACACCCCCTCCCAACCGACCATGACACAGTGGAAGACGCGACTTACTGGTATTCGGCACTCAGGCGCTCATGTATCCACTCGGTCTAGATGTTGGGGCGTCTCCTAGCCATAGAGGTTTAGGAACTTTCACCCACAAACATCTAAAGTTCCCAGATGCTCAAACCAAACATTTCCGGTGTCACATCTAGTCATCCACGACATGCCTATGGAGCTCACAGCCTTGATGTCGCTAGGGCGTACAGTAATCACAACACACAATGCAAGGTGCATGAGTCATACAATCCAGTCATGCATTAATCCTTCGCATACCGTGCGCTCATGTGAGATAACCTCCTCCTATCAGGGAGTCTTATAATAACCTGCCCAATGACATATGCAATGGTCAACCACACCTCATAACAAACATGCAGAGTATGCGTATGGGCATGTATCTTGATGCTATGCTGTCACATACTCATAATCGATATCAATAACCGGCATCGACAATCGACCTTGACAATGTGGACATTTAACCAACATTGCCCCTAAGGAATGACCCATATAGAGCCTAACATATAGTGGACCCATGGCCTCACACAAGGGCCAAATACACAACATCATGGGCCTCACTCGAGAGATTAATACACATCACGATAGGCCTTTCACATGGGTGTAACATACATCACGATGGGCTCCATCGTCTGGCCCTCAAATGCATCACCATGGGCCTCATCACATACGCCTCATATAATCACATTGGGCCTTAAACACGGGCTGAATACACATCACAACGGGCCTCAAATACGGGCCACATATACATCACATTGGGCCTCGACAATCAGAATCGACAATTGGCCACGACAATCGGAATCGACAATTGGCCACGACAATCGGAATCGACAATTGGCCACGACAATTGGAATTGGCAATCAGCCACAACAATCGAAATCGGCAATCGGCCATGATAATCGGCCTCGATCGATAATCGGCATTGATAATCGGAATCGGCAATTGGCCACGACAATCGGAATCGACAATCGACCTCGATAATTGGAATCAGCAATCGGCCACGACAATCAGAATCGGCAATCGGCCACGATAATCAGAATCAACAATCGGCCACGATAATCAACCTCGATCGATAATCGGCCTAACGGAAGGTCACAATGTGGACATTAAACCATCATTGCCCATCAATGTGGCCATTTAACCAACATTGCTCCCAAGGAGTGGCCCACATAGGGTCAAACACATAGTGGACCCATGGCCTCACACAAGGGCCTAATATATATCACGACGGGTCACATCCATGGGCCTCTTATACATCAGGTGGGCCGTATCATATGGGCCACATATACATCACAATGGGCCTCAACCCATGGGCTCCAAATACATCACAATGGGCCTCAACTATGGGCCCCAAATACATTCGACGGGCCGTATCAAATGGGTCACAACAACTACACCATCATCCATCTATAGAGATCATTTTAGAGCATTATCCAAACAATGAATCATATCAAAAGGTCATCTGGACCATACCACAAATAATAGTGGTGATAGTGATCAAAAGATCAGTTAGACCACAACACAAATAGCAATGGAGATAATGTTTTCCACTGTACAAAATTTCACAGGGGCCATCATAACATGTATTTTCCATCCAGTCTATTCATAAGTCACAAGGACCTGAACCAACCTGAGAAACAAATATCATATTGGTCCAAAACTTCCATGACCCAAAAGGGTTTCAATGGTAGACGTCCAATCTCCACTATTTTTGGCAGTGTGGTCCACTTGATAACTAGATCTGTTTTATTTATCACCCCAAGCTCTGGGACAAGCTGATCAAATGGATGGACGGTTTGGATGATTGACATACATCAGGGTGAGGGTCCACGTACGTGGCCCACCTAAGACCAGCTTGCCAAATGTATGGACGGTTTGGATGGAACACATCCATTAGCCATGGGTCCCATCGTCCAACCATCTGGATGGTGTGGATACAACACATACGTGTGGGTCCCACGTGGTGGGCCACCCACACAGCCCTCTCTCTCTCATATTTATATCATATAATATAGTATATATATACATATAAAACACATACATCATCCATCCGCGACCCAGCTGGATGAAACAGATGGACGGTAGGATATAGAATTCATACAGCAATGTGGGCCCCACCCCACACGTGCAACACATGTGGGTGGGTCCCACTGTCCAGTCAATCAATGGAGGGACGACATGGTTGAAACGAATACATTAGGATGCGTCCAGCACCAGCACCGTCCATGCACGGACGGTGTGGATAAGGAACACATACATCAAGGTGGGTCCCATCCACCACACGTGTCATACGTGTGGGATGGGCCCATACCCAAAATAAATGGATGGTATGTATAAAACACATACATGAAGGTGACGTTCCACACAATCTGTCCATATGGACGGTGTGGATACAATACATACATTAAGGTGGGGTCCCACTGTCTGGACCGTCCATCAAAGTGTACAGACGGTGTGGATTCATACAT
>JAJHSJ010000002.1:31001425-31113638 GCA_021015155.1 Magnolia officinalis
GGGTAGATTAATGTGGGGTCCGTGTTGTATCTCTTTATCCACATAGCCCATCCCTTTTCTAAAATCATTTTAAGATTTGAACTTAAAAAATAAGTAGTTCTTAAGTGGATGGATGCGGATTAGCTACTAATAGGTTGAGCAGCGACACTCGCTACTGAAGTGAGGTCACCAAGTTTTGTGGGCCCCACAATGATGTATGTGTTATATCCACTCCGTCCATCCACTTGGAAAGATCATTTAGGGCATGATCAAAAGAATGAGATAGATCTAAAGCTGAAGTGGACTCACCATAAAAAACAGTGAGGAGAGTGATGCCCACACTTGAAACCTTCCTAAGGTCCACCATGATGTTTATTTGAGATCCAACCTGTTCATGTGTTCACGCACACATGAAAGAAGGGAAAACACAAATATCAGCTTGATTAAAAACTTTTGTAGCCCTTAGAAGTTTTTAATAGTGGGCGTCACTTTGCCCACCATTTTTAATGGTGGTGTCCTCTCGAGCTTTAGATCCGACTCATTTTTTTAGCTCGTACGTGCCTTAATTTAATCTCTCCAAATGGATGTACAATATGGATACAAAACATACATCATGGTAGGGCCCACATAACTTGGTGACGTCACTTCATTAGGGAGTCTTGCTACTCAACTTGTGAGTAGGTAATCCATGTCCTAAGTGGACGACGTTAAAGATGCTTCTTGCATTTAATTCAACGTAGAATAATGATTGGCATTTAAAGCTATGTGCGTTTAATGTAACCTAAGTTTATTATTTTATTATGGTCCACTTTAGTGTTGCATCTGCCTTTTTTTTTTTTTTGGCTCATACATTGAAATGATCTTAGAAAAGTCACTCTCCCATAAACAGATACATCACGGTGGGTGCCCATTCCTAGTTAGAGACTGGCCATTAGAATACAATCCACTTCCCCTACCAGCCAGATCAGAACATAGTCAAGATACTAAAGAAAACAGTGACTGGGAACAAGCGTGATTGGGACGAAAGATAACAAGAAACATTATGGGCATCTAAAACTACTCACCGGACATCAATAAGAGCGACACTGTACTCGTTGGTCTATGGTGTCGAAGCAGTAATCCCAATTGAAATACAAGTAATGTCACTTAGAGTAGCAGTATATCAGTCCATCACAAATGATGAAAAATGTAAGAATAAGGTTGAAAGAGCTAGATTTGGCTCGTGAGAAACGTCTGGCAGCCCAATAGCGATTGCAATCGTATCAAGCAAGAATATCAGTTGCCTTTGACAAACGAGTTAAACATCACTCTTTCAAAAAGGGGGATATGGTACTAATGTTGAAAAGACCTATAGTGGTCACTCGTCGAACAGGGGGCAAGTTTGTGCCTAAATGGGTTGGGCCGTACATAATAAAAGAAGTATACTCCAATGGTGCAGTACAATGCCATGGATCAAGATGGACTAAGTATCAGTATACCAGTCAATGCTCGCTTCATCAAAAGGTATTGTCCCTGAAGATGCTGTTAATTTTGATCCAAAATATTATCAGGATATTGATTCTATATCAAAAGGGGGCGAGAATAAATAAGACCATGGCTATGTACAGTCAGATGAATGAATAAAGAAAAAATTTGCAAGCATATCAAGGTAAGTACAAACAAGCGTAACAAAAGAAAATGAACGTATCGTCATCGTTAAGCGAGCCCTATAAAATCCTATTGAAATTGATATCGTCACTCAGCTGATATATTACAAACAACATAGACAGACACTGCTGAAGATATTAGCAGAAGTGGTAACGTATCAATCTCAGTCAGAGATGTCTATTATTCTCGCGGCAACGATGATCACACCTTCTATTATTTTTTAAGGCATTATAAGATAGCCTAGCCAATCCCTAAAAGTGCCAACTACGAATAAGACCTATCATTTTCGCCATTCGGGTAGCAATGAGAATTCACTGGCCCTAAAAATCCGTGAAGGCCATCATATGCATACTCATGAGGGCAGCTGATGGAGCCAGTGACTAAAAGCCTAAATGGCCAAAAGTCTTTAACGACCAGTCAACGCATAAGATCAATGCCATCTGTATATCTTTCTGGCAGCATCATGGGGAACGGAGGAAAATGCCGTCCCATGAATGGGTTGGACCTTGCAGATGAAGGAAAAGCGGGCCGTAGTGTGAGCTCTTTGGCCATGTCCATAGATAAGCTAACCATGCATAAGACCCCCCAAATCTTTGGTTTGATTTTAGTTCTAACTCATGAGGAAGGGATTAAACCTACTCATTGACGGACTGACAGCCCTAGATTTGGTACCCCAAAGGTTGCCTTACGAGCTCTGTGAACTCTAGAGAGTTACCACGGCCAACCCTGTGCATAATTTCAACCGAGTTCACGGCCCCGGTAGCTTCACTGGGCCCTCTAAAGGATCGCGGTTTGTGAACTCCCCAGGCTATGAGAAGTCCAGTGAACTCCTAGGAGTTATAGAGAACATTATGTGAGACCCAACTCCACTACTCAAGAGTCTAAAAAACTGTGGGGGCTCCACTACTTAAGAGCTTAAACTGACTAAATTAAAACTTAGCACCGCCTATTAAAATAGATCATATAAGAAATCCCGCACTAACATGCATAAAATATGGGTGTTTGATAATTAGTTCTTCATCAAATATCATGTTAGTTGTAAAATGAATATGCTTGAATGAAGAAGTACTATGCAAGAATACGTAATACTGGGATGATGTGAGAATGTACGAACATATATATATATATATATATATATATATATATATATATATATATATATATCTATATATATATATTCATCTGAAAAAATACCAAAATATGTTGAGTGTTTGATGAAATACAAAAATATGTTGATTGTTTGATGAAATGCTAAATATATTGATTGTTTGATGAAATGACATAAATCACAAGATTTCACATGCTGAATGTGTTTCTTCTAAAGTAAATGAAATCACAATTATATTAAGTTAATTCAAGATATCCAATGTTTGAAATCTTTTTACTCTAAAGTTAAATGTTTCAAAATATGTTTACTCTTCTGAAGAGGACAAGTCTACAATGATAATATGTTTGTCCTTTCGAGGTGGATGACGATGCTCTGGCATCTCCGGCCTTTTCAATGATAAAGGGGAATCATCTCGTAATATATGCAAAGGCGGAGGAAAGTATAACTGTGGTGCATCATCATTTTGATGAGTATTCATCAGAGGAGTGCCAAAGCTATCCATCCTTCAAGGTCATCAGCAAGTTTTGCTTCATGAACAACATTTTCTAAAGAGATCTTCAAACTAAGTTGATCTAGAAAGGGAGGAGGGCTCGTCTCTTCAAAGTAGCCGATGCCCTGGTCTTTCTGATAATCTGTAACATCCCGGATTTTTGCCAACCTGGAATTAGATGTCCTAAGGCAATGGATCTCTCCTAACACCTTATTAACTTATCAGAACTCAATCCCACAGTCTAAAATCGCTTTTAACCCTTTTCCATCACAAATCTCACCTTTCACTACCTTATCCTTCAAAAGTAACTAAGTGTTAAACTAGATTAGCTACGAAATCCGCTTGATCCACTTTAAATACGATCTACAAGACCCAAAACTTGTAGAATCATTGACGTTAGGTTACCCTAAAATCTCGGATCAATCTCATTACCCGGCTGCTCTCGGGAGCATCACGAAACTCCATATCAGATCTGGACTGCCCATCGAAAGTCCGATTAACGCGAAGTTATAGAATTATGACCGCCTTGCTGGGCTTGACAACCATCTCGGAAATCAAATCCAGATAATGTCTTGGGGCTATTCGTTTGAGCCCGAAGTGAAGTGTGAGAAACGTGAAATTAATTAAAAATAAAATACAAATTTATGTAATATGAGACTTGTCGCTTGCAGGCCAAGTATGAGGATTTAGACCATCAGAATCGGACCCAATTACACCTTCAGATCAGGAAAAATTTCCAACACAGGTCAGTGTACTTGTGGCCATGATCGAGTTTCCGAGACCATTGAACTGAAACTGGTCCGCCACGGGCGATTTATAAATCCGATCGGACTAAAAACGTAACTCGACCTAGATCCAATGTCTGTGAGCTTAAGTCCGACCTTTGGCTCGAGGGGGGCTTCCAGAAGTGCTCCGTTGAGACGGAACAGTCTCCTTTTGGACATAACCTAAGTATACCTTGGCCCTGAGTCTAATTTGGTGAGTTCTGGACCTATATAAGGACCTTAAACCCTCACTCTCTCATTCCATACGAATTTGAGAAATCCTAGGAGAGAGAAGAGAGAAAAGAGAGAGAAAGTGTGAGAGAGGTGGGAGCATCTCCCTCCCATTCTAATCGCCTTTCCGACGATTCCGACTTCATTTCTAGGTAAGAAAACCTAACCCTAAGTTGTTTTAGGGTTTCCAAGAGTGTAGGTGATGTAATAGCTGACCTGTTTCATGATTCAGGTTGCCTAATCACCGTAGGTGAAGGCTTAGAGATTCTAGCGTATTCGTTATGATTCTACGACAAAAGGTGCGGACTTTAGACGTATAGGATATGGTTTTCAACGTTTTCAATGTCAGATAATGATAGATTCATGATCTGCATGCAATTGAACATGTACAAAGTGTTGTCCGTTTCGTTTTTCCGATATACGTTAACTATGTTGAATATATTGTATTCCTTGTATTTGTAGAAAATACCGTATACGTATGAAATACGGATTTGTGCTTGCCATGATTAATTGTTGTCTAGGTATGCTAGATACATGTGTATCAACTTCTGGGTGAACGGATTAGCCTAACACCTGTTATATTAACATACGTCGTGTATATACTAGTTGTAGCCTAAGTGTTTGCAGAAATATTCAAATGAATATGGAACTATGATTTATGCTTGCCAGGACTATTGGTCGTGAATGCATGATCGTGGTTCATGTGGAAATACTTTGTGAAATATAGGTATGTTGGAATGTGCAGTCTAAGTGTTTGTGAAAATGCTTATATAGGTATGTACTTAATCTAGTAGTGCCTTGAGTAGGTGTTGAGATAGGATTCTCAACTACCTTAGTGATGTGTATGATTTCCTTCATGTAAGTTATTTAGTTTAATCATTTACTGGTTTATGAAACGTATGTGTTTGGATTTCTTGTTTGCCTTGTGTTTTATAACATGCTTGTTAATATGTTTGAATTACTTGTTTATTTAATTCTGTTCTGACTACTTCACATGTTTAAGTTGTATTCCATAAAATCCGTGAAGGGTGATGGGGGAGTGGTGTAACGATTCCGTGCAATAGCCCTGACAGCCCTAAGTGGACAATATTGAATATTTGATTGTATGATTTGAAATCTTGATCCATTACTGCTTTAATTGTTTCGTAATTGAATGTGATTGGGGCTATCGTATAGTCCAGGCAATCGGTAACGGGATTGAATTCGTGGCTGAGACTCATTCGCCACATGAGATGTGTTCGACGGACCCGAGTCGTACTTCGGTTGGCGATAGTGGTTGGCCACGCGAAGTGCTTATGCACTTCATATCGTTCAACTTGTCGTGCGCTCGAGCTAACCGATCTCATCAAGTAACCCAATCTGTCTAATGTATGTTCACCATGTTTGGACGTTACTGCTTGAACCTAAGGTACCGAACTTAGCAGTGCAACCCCGTTAACCTTGGCACCTCGATCCACTAAGACTCATGAGCCGAGCATGGTGGTATGGGACACCGTGGTCGAGTTATCGGCCTATGCTGGGGCGATGTGCCTCTCCATAGCGACCAGTGAGCAACCCAGATCGTGAGCCGAATACGGTGGTATAGGACACTGTATTCGAGCTGTCGGCCTACACTGTTTTGATAGGTGATGGGGGAGTGTTTTAACGATTCCGTGTAACAGCCCTGACAGCCCTGACCATACCTGGTGTAGTGACCTTGAACATACTCTGAATCTATAGTAAGGCGACGAGCCTTCCCATAGTAAACAGAGTATAAACTAGGCCTGTATTGATAAGGTGATGGGGGAGCGGTGCAATGAGTGCATGTAATAGCCCTAACAGCCCTTTGCAGTGACCTAGAACAACACTATCGTATGAGATTATCTAGGATTGACGACCCTAAAATGGATCATTGTTTGGGAATGATATAAGGAAGGTACCTTAGTTTCCCAATACTGTTGTATGAAAAGAACTAATAACACTCAGTAATCATGCTCATCATCGCACTGCATGTACCTGGAAGATGTGGAGCACTGAGGGATGAACGCATGCTGAGGACGTAAGATGGTGTCGCATGAGGGAGTATGTTGGTGAGGGCATGCATCATTACTGCATTTTCATACTTGCATTAATAAGAGTATTTAGGAGTGTTTGACTTTACTGCTTTATCATTACTGCTTGACTGAATTGATAACATGTTAACCTATGCTTTATTGTTCCACTGAGTTGATCACTCGCTCCCACGTTACGGGACGGTTTTCCGGACACCCACCAGACTTTGTCTGATTGCAGATGGCGACGCTACTCCTGAGGCGGAGCCGAACTTTTGTGACGATGAGGATGTTTTCTCGTATATGCTGTTTTCTGGCGGCTTCATGTGAGTTGTGCTTGATCGACGGGGTTACAGGGATGTTGACTAGAGGAACTTACACATTTGGTATATTTTGAAATTGTACTTGTAATGAATTAACCTGGTAACATTATCACACTCTGGAGACTCACCACAGTTTATATATTTTATATATCTATCATAGACTTCCGCTTGCAAATTTAACCGTATCTGGAGTATGATATACTGTTTTGGTATAATCCCATTCATGTTTCAATGCTTTCATCATAATCATCATAATCTATGTTGCATAAGTGATGCGTTGGAACTCGGGAACTGAGCTTTGCTCGACCTCCGATTTTCAGGGCGTTACATAATCTCTAAGGCATGGAGGAGGAATCTACATGGCATGATCTATTGGAAGATAATTGTCTACCAAGTAATGTTGGTGAACCCACTATCGCATCCAGCAGTAAGAAGTGCTAACTGGATAGTTATAGCCAGGAATTATGAAGTGCGATCCAGTCCGAACGATCAAGAGCTACTTCCATATCAAGGCCCAATTATACCTAATGTCATAGCTTCTCATCGCTCTTGTGACAATGTCACGAGTCTCAAGTACGGCTTGATCAAAGCTAAACTGGAGAGCAAACCGATTAGGGTAGTACGGTTCGCGCTAGAATATGCTACCTTCTCTCCATGGAAGAGTACTGGGTCTGATAGAAACAAGGAAGGAATGCTCACCAAATGAGATAGAATCATCATCAATTGCATCTACATCTTCGGGATAGTTAAACAATGGAAAGTGGTGAAAGTCAATGGGATCATCGCTTTTTAGTCTCCTAGAAATCCATCCAGTTGATTCCTTGATCATGTCCCTTAATTGAAAATGCTGAAGAGGAATTCGATGGGGGTTTGAGTATGCCCTTCCGGAGTCAGCGAATGTCCAAGGAAAGTATACTCCTAGCCAACCTATGAAGAAATGCCAAGGAGCACAGACCAGAAAGGCTTCAGGGACAGGATCTTTCGAACTAGAAATAACATTTTCGAAGGCGCGGTAGAGAGAACACGACATTGGAGGAGCTAGTGAATATTTCTGACCTTCCGCCATTGCTCCTGTGACCACGAAGAATGAGGGTCTGATAGTGTCTGCTTCATCAGAATCAAGGAATATCACTAAGCTTAACCAGTAAGCAAGAAAGGCGGCTAATTCACAAGAAGGACTGTATTCTGCAGAATATTCTGTTTTCTTACGAATGCCCTTGAGTTCTAATTGGTTGTGGCTTGCAAAGCTGTTAAGATGTAGATGCAATACTTCAACAAAATGTGTTTGAAAATGGGATTAATGAAAATAGAAGAAAAGAGGAAAGAAGTATACCACAAATTTTGAGAAAAGTAAGCCAGCCATTCAAGAGAAGTGAGGTGATTAGGATGAGGGAACGTGGCCAGTGTACTGAAAAGTTCAAGGGTCGTTCTAGAAATTTTAGATATGCCCCCTCTCACAGATGCAGAAGCAAGCTCTTCATTGAAGGGTATATACGCATCGAAGATATTACCTATGATGGGAAGGCCTGCTATACGAAATAAATCCCATAAAGTGATGCTCATTTCACCTAGGGGAAGATGAAATGAATTAGTGATTAGAGACCAATGATTAAGAAAGCATCTGAGGATAGTAGTATCCACATGAAAGTGTTCCGATGTGGCTATAATTGTGTTATAAAGCGAAATCTGATCCAGTATAGCCGAATGTCTTCGAACGACAGCGCGAGCCCAAGCACTGTAAAAATCACGTATAGGCAGTAGGCCTGTGATTATGAATCTCCCTGTACTCCAAGGCAATTTCTCAAGAAAGAAGAGTTGCTGAGCTAACTTAAAATAGTGGAAAGGAGAAGGAAGTTGAGGATCATAGTGAGGACACAAAAATCTCATTCTGTGAATCCTACCCGCTCTTTGACAGAGCCCGTTCTCTTCCAAATATCTTGTCAAGATTCTCGGCTCTATCGTAATCCAGTCGTCTATTGAGACAAAGGTATTCTGTCGGTCAAAGGGTTCACTGTGTAAGATCGACCAGTGACGTGGTAAATTGACAGGAATAATGGTTCGATTACTAGTGAAAGAGTTATGGAGATCCAAAGTTTTTTCATTTATCTCCATATGTTTCCAAGAATAATGGAGAGGTTGCTTCGGTCTAGAAGTGGACGAACGATTCTTTCTTCTAGAAGAGGAAGCTCCAGAATGAGCCATAATAAAAAGGGGGGGGGGGGGGGTGAAGGACTTGAAGACTTGAAGGTATTTGAAGAAAGTTCACAGAAGGTAGAAAATTCTCCAAAGCTCTAATTACGTGATACCCTGCAAACAATGTCAGATGAGCAAGACAACGCAGAGGCTAGAAAGTATTGCGCGAATAGAAGACTATTGTGCGGGTCCATGCAAATGAAAGTCGTTGCATAGTGGAGAATCATCAGGACAGAGATTAGCTACAATAAGTGAAAAGTGAAGAATGACTTAAGGGTTGGGGTACAGTCGAGTGCGGTACGTAGGTCTCAGTTGCGTGGACCCACACAAACCCTTTCATAATAGAGAAGTTGATCCTTTTCTTTGGTTTTTGGGGAAACAAAGAAAGGATCAAGGGGGCATCTGTTGAGGCATAAAAAATGATAGAAGGATTCAAGTAAAAGAAGATTGGAAAGTAAGATATTGAGAGACAAATGAAAGGAGAAAGAGAAGTGACTTTGAGTTGTTTGCGCGGGTTCGCGCAAACAATATCAGTTGCGAGGGACCGCGCACCCCAAAGATCAGTTGCGTGGGTTGCGCAACTGGTTTTAGGAAAAGATTCCCTTGAACGGTTAAAATTGATCCAAGGTGGGCCCCACGGTACCAAAATTGAGGTACTACACGTGCGAGGGCCTATAAATACCCCTTCCCCTCCTTCATTTGGACGGATTGAAGATTTTAGAGAGGAAGCAGAGTAAGGAAGAAGACCGAAAGTGAGGGAGAGAAGTTCCGGTGGTTTGCGCGGACCCGCGCACACCATATCAGTTGCGTGGGTCCGCACAACCAGACTGACCTGCAGTCTATGAAGTTAAGGAGTCGTTATGCTGCTGAAATGGCCAAGTCTCAAGATTTCTTCTCCAGATTTCTTCTGTTCAAGCTTCAAGAGGAGAAACCAGTAGAAGAGATATTCGAGTCATATTCCTCTTAAAGAGATGATCAAATCATGAGTCGAAATGCTACCAAATTTGATATCTGACTTGGACATTTGAACTTTGTTAATTCATATATTCTAAAATAATCTATCTTAGAATCAAGGGATGTTAGAGGATGTAAATGAATTCAGTAATAATAAAATACGATGATTGTCTTCAATACTCTCTCTTTGTTATGTTTGAATAAGATGATATCCCAAACCAAATGCATTTGTTTCTTGTTCGAAACAGTTATTAAACGACTGGAGAGGGACATTCTTGTAATCCTTTGCAAACTTGAAAGAATATTTCTACCTCCGTTTTTCGATGTCATGGAACACCTAGCGATTCACTTACCGCATGAGGTGAATCTTGCAGGCCCAGTACAATATCGTTGGATGTATCCGATCAAAAGGTGGTAGAACCTATTAAAATTTTTATTCATTCCATAAACTACATATATTCATGTTTTCATATGTATAACATAGTGGTTTTGTGTACAGATACCTTCACACACTAAAACGATTTGTGAGGAATAAGGCACGTCTGGAGGGATCCATTGTTAAGGGGTACATTGATAATGAGTGCCTGATATTTTTCTCCATGTATCTTCATGGTATAGAGACTTGATCAACCGAGAAGATCAGAATGTCGATGAAGGGTAGGAGCATGAACAAGGACTCATATCTATATTCACACATAACGTCTGTCCTTTAAGATCCAGGACGTTTCTGGATATGGACCTTGGGGATCAAGCAAAGGCGCATTGGTATGTATTGCATAATTGTGAAGAAATAGAGTCGTACTTAGAATAAGTCTTCCCTCAATAATTGTATCTCTACATACGATGATCTTAATGTTTCTTGCTGATGACGTGTCAATTATGTGTACTGAACACATCGAGGAGATGAAGTCCCAATACCCGAAAAATTATGATCGAATGCATCAGGATCAGTTTCCAGAATGGTTAGCAAAACGTGTAAGATTTCACCTTGTATCTCACCACACTTAGAATTTTTTTGTATTGCACAATATTTAAACCTAAGAAAATTCCTAAACAATTACATTTTGTATATGATAATAGATGAAGACATTGCGTGTTAGCAACTCTTCGGATGCGTCTGATGCACTCTACTTACTGGCGTGTGGCCTTGATAGTCGTGTATCTAGATATACAGGTTGTATTGTAAATGAGATTCGGTTCCACATTGAAGAGCGTGAGAAGTATAGGACCACACAAAATAGTGGGGTGGTTGTAAAAGGAACACATAAGGAGGTAGTAATTGACTTTTATGGCTTTTTGACTGATATTATTGAGCTGAGTTATTGTATGAGAAAGTGGGTGTGCTTATGTAAATGTGATTGGTGGGACATTGGAAATAAGAAGTTGGGAATACAGACCGACAACTACTTTACAAGCGTAAATTTATCTCAGAAGTGGTTTAAGGATGACCTATTTGTCCTCGCCAGCCAAGTCGAACTAGTATTTTACCTTGCTGACATCAAGTTATGCGGCTCTTGTCACGTGGTGCATAAATTAAAGCCCAGGAACGTATTTGACGTTCCCGAACCAGACGTTGAAGATAGTGAGGATGGGGGAAATGAAATGTCTAGGGTTGAACAAGCATATCGAGAAGACATGACATCTGGGGATAGAGGGACCAATCTAAATGTTGATATTGATGTGGTGCAATTGGATAGAGATGATGTGCCACCTGATCATGTTGATGCCTCAATAATATATGATATTGTTAGAGATGATAGCGGTTTCATTGATGACAACGTTGTAGACGATGAAGAGGAAATACTGATCAGTGATAGTGATGGTGAAGAAGAAATAGTCCCAAGTAATGTGATACAGACGACAATTATTAAATGTACACATGATTTACATGTCATTTTTCAATTCGAATAATTTCATTATTACATGTATACATGTTTTATAAGTCATGATTTTTTCCTTTAATTGACTCGTTTATAATCTACATTTGCAATTGAGTCAATTTCTGATCATGTCCTCCTCAAACCGGAGCGTAGCGGAAGCACGCAACATACTTTGTCAGCTGTTGCGGATGGACTTTCCGGCCCTATCTTCTTCTGGTAGGACCAAAGAGATACCCGGTCTGGTCGATGAGTGTAGGGAGGAATATATCAACGTGACTCAGATAAAAAGATTATACAATCTCAAAGAAATTTTAGACCTGATGGAGGAATATAATCGTGAGAAACTTCATGTGGAAGATGCAGTTTTGTCACTTGCACATCTGAATGGAGTCTCGAGAGACCAGATTTCTCCTATTGTGACTGAAATGTTGGCTGTAACAATGTCGAGTGCCTCACACAACTTAACATATACTTCTGTAGCATACGATAACTTACGCAGGGAGTACTTTGGATAGTTGATCCGAAGTTGTTTCGTATTACAATGAAATACATGTATTTACTATAGAATGACAATGTATAATGAAAATTTCAAATTTTACTAGAATATTTACGATTTTATTATATTCTGCTTGCATTATAGTGTAATGGTCCAATCATATTTTAATCTTCTCTCTAAGAATTATCACAAATTCATTCTACCATCAACAATACTTGTATAATATTTTAGTATATTCCACTTGCACTGTAAAGTTTAATGTGTTTATTATATTGATGTTCATACACTTGTACTGACATTATTTAAATTTATAAGTTTGTAGTTCGCATATATTCAGTCATGGCACCAGGTGGGAGATCACGTCGTTTGCGCACTGGATCTACCCCTTCCACTCGTGATGCGATGGAGACAGCATCGACGTCGAATGCTGCATCACAGGTGTCTGAACCCTCGGTTGAGCATAAACCGGGTACTACATGTAAGTGTAGACATATATTTCTTCTAGTGACTTCTGTTTATATTTAGACTTACATATTTCTTTTGCGACAGCATGGTCGACCAGCCGACGAGGACGTGGACCTACGCATGGGTTAATTTTAGAGTGACTTATGCGTGAGGGTAGGGTGACGGTAGAGTTCCCATAGGACTGCCTTAGACCTGTTGAGGACAATACCAAATGTCATTTGTACGACATCGTCACAACATGGTAAGAAATTTCTGGTGATTATTAAGTTGATGTATTCTTTCCATGCATTTATATTAACTCTATTGTCCTTTCAATTGCGCAATGAAATTCCGTCACCGGCAAGGAGCCTGGACCAATAGACCTCTACAGAGAGACTCACCATCGGCAGGCAATGGGATCTTGGGTTTATCCTAGAGCCAGCGAGAATTGGGTAAAAATCCTTACATTGTAAGATTTAATTGCATTGATTTATAATAATGTCATTTGTTATGAAAATTCATATGTTTTCATTACATGTGGCAATGGACATGTAACGCCCTGAAAATCGGGGGTCGAGCATAATCTCAACTCCCGAGTTCCAGAACATCACTTATGCAACAAAATGAATGATGATTGAATGTTGACTGTATTCGTGCATTGAACATGAGTGAGATTAAGCCAAAACAGCATATCATACTCTAGAGACAGTTAAATTTGCAAGCGGAAGACTGTGATAGATAGATAAAATATATAACTTATGATGAGTCTCCAGAGTGTGATAACATTACCAGGTTAAATAAATACAAGTGCAGTTCTAAAATGTACCAAATGTGAGGAAGTGTAATGCCTCCTATCCCATGTACCATAGCCCCGTCAATACAATATCAGGTCTTCATTGACCTGCCAGAGAGATACAGACAGGAGAATTCCTCCTATCATCGTAGAAGTAGTCCGGCTCTGCTTCACAAGCATCGCCACCACCTGAAACTCAACAAATCTGGTTGGTGTGTACAACACCGTCCCGTAACGTGGGAGTGAGTGATCAACTCAGTGGAACAGTAAAGCATAAGTTAACATGTTATCAAATCAATCAAGCAGTAATGATAAAGCAGTACAAATCAAGCATTTCTAACTACTCTTGTTAAGTGCAAAATGATATGACATGATGCTGTATGCCCTTGCCAAACCACCCTCAAGCGACATCATCTTACGTTCGCGAATGCTTACTCCCTCAGTGCGCCACATCTACAAAGCACATGCGGTGCGATGATGCTCATGATTACCAAGTTTTTATTAGTCCATTTCAAACAGCAGTATTGGGAAACTGAGGTACCTCCCTTGTATCATTCCCAAACATGATCCATTCTAGGGTCGTCAATCCTAGATAATCTCATACGATATTATGGTTTGAGAAGCGTAGTGAAGGCATCGCAAAGGGCTCGTCACCCGTCAGCGCGGATACAGATCTCACCGTATGCGGCTCAATTGCTGGCCGTCAGCTCAAGTACAGGTCTCACCGTACTCGGCTCAATCACTAGCTGTCAGCTCAAGTACAGGTCTCACGTACTCGGCTCAACTCACACTCTAGTTGCTGTGAAAGACTCGTGGCCAATCACAGACCCTTGGAGTGTACTCGATGATACACGGAGGACTCGTCGCCCGTCAGCACGAGCACAGATCTCACCGTACTCGGCTCTCGCCGAAGTATCGACAGCTCGAATACAGTGTCCCATACCACCGTATTCGGCTCACGAGTTGGTTGCGCAATGGTCACTACGGGGAGGCACATGGCCCCAGCGTAGGCCGACAGCTCGACCACGGTGTCCCATACCACCATGCCCGGCTCATGCGTCTTAGCGGATCGAGGTACCATGGTTAAAAAGGGTTCACTGGTAAGTTTGGTACCCTAGGTTCAAGCAGTAGCGTCCAAACAGGGTGAACATGCATAAGGCAGATCGGGTTACTTGACGAGCTCGACTAGCACGATCGCCCGTTGAGCTGCACGACATGAAGTGCATAAACAACTTCGTGTGGCCTAGCCACTGCCGACAGGCAACGCACGACTCGAGTTCGTCGAACACATCCCACGTGGCAAATGAATCTCAGCCACGAGTTCAATCTCGTTACCGATTGCCTGGACTATAATCATAGCCCCAAACACAATCAATTACAGAGATATAAAGCAGTAATGGATCAGGATTCAAATCATACAATCAGTCTGGTATTATCCGTTTAGGGCTGCCAGGGCTGTTGCACGCACTCGTTGCCCCGCTCCCCCATCACCCATGACGGATCATACAACATAAATATAAATTTAAACATATGCATTACATAGTTAAAATCATAAAACAGTTGAGCATGTTATGAAGCACAACACAAGCATGAGTTTGTACATGTTCAAATCCTAATCACACAACTATCAAAGGAGATCATACACAGTGAAAAGAGGTTGAGAATCATATCTCAACACCCTCATATATTACAATCTGCCAACTACTACACGTTCAGACATTTCAAGAAACACTTAAATAAACATACATCAACATACATGACATATGTCGATCACATAGGCATTAGGCCAAATCCTTTCACTAGGGAGTTGCCCCAATCATAACACGCGTACACCCACGACGGATAGTCATGGCACGCAGGAACCCAAGTTCCATATTCATTCAGCTATTTCACAATACTTGGGCCACACATTTTAGCACATATAGTGAATACTGGCTGTGGCGTGATTTAGGGCAAATCCTTTCGTCAAAGGGATATCGCCATTACAACAATCATATATCCATGACAATTAGTCATGGCGAGCACGAATGAGAATTCTATACTCATTCAGCCATTTTCACAAACACTTAGAATACACTATTCCAACATACATAGTGTATGTTAGCAAACATGTATTAGGGCTATTCTTTTGCTAAGCGGTTATTTTATCCGTGTATACCGTATTCATACAACAATTAATCATGACAATTACATTTCCAAAATCCGCACGTATGCGGAATTTCTAGAATGCGCAATTTCAACATACATGACATTTACACATGAACATGTATTTTTGCGATCCCTTTCGCCAAACTAGCATTTATCCACACATGATATAATCAAACATTAAATAAACATGTCAAACATTTTCCCAAGAAAAATACGTATACGGTATTTCTACGTATATCTAGAGTATGTGAAATCCATATTCTTTATCGCTAATCGAAACAGGAAACGGAAAGCACTTTGTACATGTGCATTTGCATGCAGATCATGAATCTATCATTATCTGACATTGAAAGCGTTAAAAAATGTAACTTATACGCTTAAAGTCCTCACCTTTTGTCGTAGAATCGTAACGGAGTTGATAGGTTCGCTAAGCTTCCGTATACGGGAGTTTGGCAACCTAGAGAACGAAATAGGTTAGCTATCTCATAACCTACAACCACCCAAGCCCCAAATCAGATTAGGGTTAGGGTTTCTTACCTAGAAACGGGGCTGGAATCGCCGGGAAAGCGATGAGAAAGGGATGGTGCAGCCCGTGTGGTGGCAGGGAACGACGGCAGGGAGATTCTCCCACTTCTCCCTCACTTTCTCTCTCTTTTCCCTCTCTCAAATCCAAATTCGTATGGCTGCCATGAGAGAGGGTTTAAGGTCCTTATATAGTCTCAAAACTCACCGAAATAGACTCCTGTTCAAAGGTTACTGCTAATATAGGTATTTCGTCACTTTTCCAGCTCAAAAGGGGTGTTCTGGTAGCCCTCTTTGAGCCAAACGTCAGACTTAAGCTCACCCTCTGCGGATCTACGTGGGATTACGTTTTCGGCTCGATCGGATTCCCAGATCGCACGTGGCGGACCACTTTCAGTTCAACGGTCAGTGGGCCACGATCCGAAATTCCAAGTACATGTAAATGTTCCTGAAATTTTTCTTAATCCGAGGGTGTAATTTGGTCTGATTCTGACGGTCAGGTTGCTTAATACTGATGCGCAAGTGAAAGGTGCCAGATCACTATTCCAGATATTATTTTGGAATGGGAATAGTGTTTTTCACACTCCCTCGCTCCGGAGTGAAAAGAATGGCCGTGGGACATCGGAATCATCTGATTTTTGAGATGATTGTCAAGCCCAGTGGGGCGGTCCTGGTTCCTTAGCTTCGTGTTAATCGGACTCCCGATGTGCGATCTAGACCTCATACGAAGTTTCGTTTCAGTCCCGAGAGCAAACGGGTAATGAGTTTGGCTCTAGACTTTAGGGTAACCTAGAGTCACTAATTCTGCAGGTTTTGGGTCTTGCAGATCGTATTTAAAGCGATCCCAATGGATTTCATGGCTAATCGAGTTTTGCACTTAGTTAACTTTGTTACATTTCTAAAGGATTTAATCCTAATTGTTTTCTGGTTGAGATGGTACTTAGGCCATTGTAGTTTGTATATAAAGTGATCCAAGTTTTACTACTTAGCTAGTTTAAGATAGTGTCTAGGGCGAAAGTGCTTTGAAAAATTGAAAGCACAAGGTAGTGAAGGGTGGGATTTGTGAAGAAAATGGTTTAAGAAGGAATTTGAGGCTTTAATTGAGCGTTTGGGAAGTTAAACCTGTGTTAGGATTGACCCATCGCCTAAGGATGTCTAATCTCAGGTTGGCAAAAAATCCGGGATGTTACAGGACACCATCCGCAGTCAGCCCACTCCCGATCTTAGTCAGTGGAGTGAGCCAGATATTCGGAGCAAGGTGATTGGCGCCCGTTCTGAATATGTGTGTAGGCTTGACCATGGTACCAAGCTCATGTCACCCGCTAGAGCTGCTCTAGCCGATCCATCGCTAGGGAGAGCGCCTTATGCCAAGCTGATATGGCATAAAGAGAGATTCAACAGCTACGACTCATCGTCGATGACATCAGAGAGCAGTTGGAGCGGCAGAGGGAGGAGGAGCAGAGGCGTAAAGAGGAGCAGAGGCATAGAGAGGAGAAGAGGCAATGGGAAGAGGAGGAGTAGAGGCGGAGAGAGGATGAGAGGGGACGGGAGGATCAGGAGAGGAGGATCGAGGAGATGCGGGTGGATCATGAGCGACGGATGTAGGAGATATTTCAAGCACTCGCTGCACGCTTTGCCACCGATGCCCCACTACCTCTGCCTTCATGTTCGAGATTTTTTTTTAATTTTATTTACGATTTATTTTATATATGAATGTTAAACTTATATGTATTTGTGCATGGATAAATGTGGGTTGTATATATGTGGATGTAGATGTGGATAGGATTGTTTGTGTATGGATGGATGTGGTTTGTGTTTGGATGGATGTGGATGTGAATATGATGAAAATGTATTGTAACAGGTGTATTTATAGGTGTATATCAGGAATTTTTTCCTGAATTTTGAAAAAAAAAGAGTCTATTACCGACAAAATATTTCGTTTGTAATAATAAGTCGAAAACTTATACCGATGAAATATTTCGTTTGCAATAATAGGTTGAAAACTTATACCGACAAAATATTTCATAGTTAGAAATTAATACAAAAATTTATACCGACGAAATATGTCATTGGTAATAGTAGGTTGAAAACTTATACCGACGAAACATTTCGTAGGTAGAAATTAATACAAATATTTATTCCAACGATCTATATATGAGATATACCAACGAAATAATTGGTCGGTAATAGTTGTCTTATGCCGACGAACATATTTCATAGGTAATAGTTTATACCGATGAAATATTTCGTAGGTAAAAGTTTATACCGACGAATATATTTTGTAGGTAATAGTTTATACTGACAAAATATTTCGTAGGTAAAAATCGATCTATATATGAGATATACCAATGAAAGAATTCATCGGTAATAGCTGGCTTATGTCAACGAACATACTCGTCGGTATTATTAATCTATAGTTTTACCGATGAAATATTTCGTCGGTATAAGCTATGTTTTCTGATGAAATATATTGTTTTCTCCTACTAAAAGTAGCATGTTTTGCCAACAATTTTTTTTGTCGGCATTTGTTTTACCATTGCCGACAAAGTAATATTTTGTCGAGAAAAGCCTTTAGCCACAGTCTTATTGCACCGATCTTTCCGATGACATATTTCGTCGGTAATAATGATTACCTACAAAAAAAGATAAAATAACGACGAATTATGTCATCGGTAAAAGAGCAATTTCCTGTAGTGGTACTACTTTGATTGACTCAAAGCCTTGAAAGCAGTGTGGGCAATCAGACAAGCAACCTTAGGGACCTATTTCATTACTGTTTTGGGTTTTGGAGCATAGTTGATTTTTCTATGTTTATAGTTGTTATACATTCTACCATTTGAGTTAGATTTTAGAAGCTCCTTGAGTAAATCTACAATTTTCTCAGCTAAGGGGTTATGATTCTGATTTCTATAATTGATATGGTTGCTTTTAGGTTTCATATCCTGAAAAGTTTTAGGATTTTCAAAACTATTTTGATTCATACTTTTCTCTTTTGAGTTAGAGGACTCCCCTTTGACAAACTTAGGAGGAGTGGACTTACTTTTAGGAGGTGTATTCTTATCGTAGCCCAGACTAGATCTATCACCACATTTTCTTGATCCGGTTAGTAATCTTTCTAGTTTAGGATTACCCTGGGCATACCTCCAAGTATCCTTCAAACTCAAGAGAGAAGAGACTTCTAGTTTTAATTTTTCATTTTCTGATTTAAGGTTTTCAACTTGGGAGGTTTTGAAATCTAAATCATACTTAGCTTTTTCAAAACAATCAGAAAAATGTGATTTCTCTAAAACTAAGTTATCAAAATCTTCTTTTAACTTTAAAAACTTTTCTTTTTGAAGTTTTAGTTTTACAGCTATCTTGCAACTTTCCCTGTATAGGGCATTATAGGCATTTTGTAAATCATTATTATTTTCAGGGTCGCTTCTCAGATATTCATCATAAGTTGAATTACACCTGTTTGAGGAAGTGACTTTGGCTAGAGTCATTAAGGCCTTGACCTCATTAGTAGACTCAGGTTTGGAATCATTAGACTCAGAAGAAGCTTCAGAGCAAGATGACTTGTCTCATGTAGCCAACATACCTTTCTTCTTAGGTTTGTCCCATTTTGGACATTTGTTTGCCAAATGCCCGTATTCATGGCAGTTCAAGCATTGGTTGTCTTTAATAGATTTCTAATTTTTAGATCTAGTCCTTTTCTTTTAAGAAGGTTTTTGAAAATCTACCCTCTTTTTGCTTTTGAAAATTATATAAAACTTCTTCGTTAATAGTGTTATATCATCTTCATAATTTTCACAATTAGAATTACTAGCTTTATCATGAGAAATATTTTTAGAAGACTTAAGGGCTATGGACTTACCTTTATGAGCCTTAAAATTTAACTCGTAGGTTTGTAAAGAACCAACAAGCTCTTCCACCCGCATATTATCTGTATCACGAAGTTCCTGAATGGTGGTGACCTTAGAATTGAACCTATTAGGCAATGAGCGCAATATCTTTGCACGGACTTTACTTTCTGGGATACTATCACCAAGACCCACATACAGTTGACTATGTCAATTAACTTAGTATAAAAGTCCATGAAAGTTTCACTTTCTTCTATATGTATCTCCTCAAACTGAGTAGTGAGGATTTAAAGTTTAGATTTCCTGACAATAGTCATACCCTCGTGTGTCATTTCTATAATGTCTCAGGCTTGCTTTGCAGTATCACAAGATATAATTCTTTTGAATTCATCCGGTGATAGTGCGCAAGTGATTGCATTTAAAGCCTTTGTATTGGAACTACTCTCATTTTTTTGAAGTGTGGTCCATAAAAAATAAGGTGTAACTTTAATAGATTTAGTTCCATCAGTGCTTAGAACTTCAGTTGTGGGCGGGTTCCATCTAGTCACTGTGGCTTGCCAGATGCTCTCATCTATGGACCTTAAAAAGATCTTCATTCTGGCTTTCCAATAGGCATAATTGGAGCCATCAAAAGGTGAGGCTTTGTAATCGAGAGGCTATCAAAATTTGACATCTTATAAGCTCAGATCGGTTAGCTCAGGAAATGAATCCAAATAATAAAACGGAGCTATTAGGCTCTGATACCACTTGAAAAGGCTGAGCTTAAAGTCTTGGGGGGGAGTTAAATAGGACTATGCCAAATTAAAAAATAAATGTGAAATACAAAGATAGATAGCACAACCAAATAATAAAATAACATAAGTAAATAGCAACCTCAAATGCACTAGGTCTTGAGAGGTTGATACAAACTTAGTTTTTAGGACAACGTAACACTAAAAACCAAAGGCTTATGGTAGGACAACCTTACTAGAACGTTTGTAAGTATTAAAAACTCAAACTAATAAAGAGACAAAGGAAATAAACTAAGTTATTACCATATTCACCATAAATGCACAAAGTAAATTACACCATTCACCACAAGTGCATAAAGTAAACTACAACATTCACACAAATAAACAAATCCAATCATCCACCACAACACCATGAATTATAGTGGTTCGTTTCTGTGTACACCAAATTTTAAAAAATAGCCACACAACTACTCCACTCCTAATATCCATTCCCTCAGGATATTAGCTTTCACTATGAAAAAGGTTTTCCAAGGTTCACCTTAAAACCTTCACAATTGTGTCTTTAGATGGGCTTACACAATTACAGAAACCCCACACTCTGAGATTTTCTAAATTATAAGACAAAACCAAAAATGAGATTTTCCTGGCATAACCTCACAAACCACAAAAGATACACAGATATTAAATGGTACTTATCTGAAAATTCTTCTTCTGAAGAAGCTTGGTAGAACTAATACGATGTAGACGAAGATGTTCAATGTCCAGTTTCATAAATGAAAGGTTCTAGATCTAAATGATTTTTAGATTAATTTAGCCTGGGCTAGCTTTATTTGATTTTGATATCGAAGAGGGTAAAATCACAATTCCCTTCTTTAAAGAAATAGAGTTGAATGGAGATCACAAAATCAAATACAAAAAGCTATTTAAGAGAATTTAAAATGAACACAATATAGCTTAAGAAATGCAGAAACTTATCTCTCAAAGTGATGGTTTGATATAGCTTGGAATGAATGAAAAACTCTGAGATTCATCCTCTATTTATAGGTGAAAATACTGTTCTCTCCACTGGTCTTAGGATCAGTTCGACTGGTCGAAGGACCAACCAATTTTTAAAATTTCTGGCATGATAAGATAAGGTCGTTACTCTACTGGTCGAGTGACCTGCTTGACTGGTTGAGCAATGCACTCGATTGGTCGAGTGGGACAAAAAAAACCTTGCTAGACTTTGAGTCGAGCCTACACGACTAGTTGAGCACTGTTCACTCGATTGGTCGAGAGTCCAACAGAAAATTCAGAAAATTTGTAACAAATCTAAGACCAGTCGAAAAACTCTTAGACTGGTCGAGCCAGAACTTGGACTAGTCGAACAAAGACTAGGACTAGTCGAGGAAATGACCTATGAACTTATGAAATGACCCACATAGCATATGTAGTGAATATGACTCAATCTATGGTCAATCTAGGGTCATCCATACCTTGTTTGTGAGTTTGAACAATTGAAACAATGTTCGCTTTGCTAATTCTTACACTTGAAATACTTGAAGCTTGTCTTCAAATCTTAAACTTGAGTTTGAGTAAAGACTTGAGTTCTTGAGATTGTTTAATTAAGGTATTGATCTTGAAGATTAAACTCGAACTTGAGCCTTGAAATTGTACTTGTACTTGAGCTTGAAATCTTGAACTTTGACAACGTTTCTTCAACTTGAATACATAGAGAAGTTCAACGAACACTTGGAAAACTTTAAACTGCACGAAGTCGATCAATTCAACTCATCGATACATGATACAGATTCTAAATGATTTGGCACAATAAAATTTGACAACTCTGGGTGCTAGATTTACAATATAGCATTTACAGCTATAATATCAGACAAGCTCTCACTGGAAAAGGTCCCTCCTTACACGCTTGTCCTCATTAAGGATGCCCTTTCTGCCACTACTTATATGTTCAAGGATCCTCAACAATGGCCCTTTTTGAGCAATGCTCTCATTATTGTAGATCATGTAGCAAACATGTCTAACATAAACATCCTTCCTTTACATGACTCGTTAACCCATTTCTGTGCTTCATTACGTCAATTGGAGTCAGCATGTAATGTGGTTATCACTCCCAAGATTTTAGAGCGTCAAAGGGAATTGTTGTCACTTAAGGAAAAGGTTGTTTCTGGTTATAACGATGAGTATAAGTCTCTTCAAGAATGACTGAACACTTCTGAACAAAACATCAAGATCATTGGGAATCAGATAACTTATATGAAAGAACAGATCCTCCAGTTTGAGATTCGGGACCAAGAGGAGGAATTGAACATAAGTAAAGTCAAAGTAGACATAGAGGATAATATTCGTATCACTGAACTTGAAAAATCTGAAATTGCTAAGAATGAAACAATGATTGTTTCATTGGAGAAAGAATTGATTGATGCGCCTGATCAAGCCAGAATTATTCTCGAAGTCAAATTGACGATTGCTGCTGCTCAAGTTCAACTGAAATAAGATTTACAAAGATATATGACAACTTTAGGTGTATCATGAAACTTGTAATAATTTTAATTCCAATTATGTATCAGGAAACTTGTAATGTTTTCTTGAAAGTGATCTTTGAATTATAATAATTGATAAACATGTTCTTTATAATCAGGAGCATGGTGAGGTGAACATATATATATATATATATATATATATATATATATATATATATATATATATATATATATATATATATATATTCTTATTCATCAATTCAAGACTTTGATTGCACATTTGATAAGATATGTAATTTAAAACACAATGTGATAACAATACATTCTTTTGTTAGTATCCCCTATATGACATTTATTTTGATGCGTAGATTTAATTTAAAGTTAAATTAGTCCTTAAGGCGTTACACACTATTTAAGCTCTTGAGTAGTTGGAGAAATCACAGTTTTTTAGGCTCTTAAGTAGTTGGAGCTGGGGGAGCTTACACAAATGGTCTCTATAACTCGTAAGAGTTCATTAAACCACTACAGTCGAGGAGTTCACGAACCATGGTTCATTAGAGGGACTCAGTGAAACTACTGAGTCCATGAACTCGGTAAGATATATGCATAGGGTTGGCCGCAATAACTCTCTAGAGTTCATGGGACGCGCACGATTACTTGTTTGGATACCAGATCTGAGGTTGCATGTCCATCAATGGGGGGTAACTTCCTTAGAAGTCGACCATTCTCCATGCGTTACTATTGAAATCAAGCCAAAAACCTAGGGGGTCTTACGCATGGTTGGCCTATCTATGGACAAGATAGAGTGCACTCTGCAACTCACTTTTTCTTTGCTGTAAGGTCTGACCTAATCATGAGAGGCCAATTTCTCTCACATTCCCTTATGACGCTGCCAGAAGCTAAACAGACGCCATTGATCTTACATGTAGTTGCCCTCGTGGGTGCTCTCCACTGCCTGTATGGGTCTAAGTATGTGATTGCCTTCATAGACATTTTAGGGTCACTGGATTTTCATTATTGCTCGCATGATATATGGCAGATGATATAGGTCTTATGCGTGCTTGGCCTCATAGGCGCTCTCTGCTGTCATAAATGATATATTATCATCGTTGATAATGTAGAGCTTACACGTGGTTGGCCTCATGGGCGCTCTCTGCTGCTGTAAATGGTATATATATATATATATATATATATATATATATATATATATATATTGAGATTAACATGATCAGCTTGACAATAATACCATTCTTAGCGATAATTGGGAATAATTGATATTCATCGTTGATCTAGAAGGCTTTTCTAGAGGAATAACCATATGTTGTGTGAATTTGTTCTTCATTCAATTTATGAAGAGGAATACATGGCTTTTAGGCACCTGTTGAGGCTTTTTCATTCATTTTAATTTCTCTAATCACTGTTGTGCTACTAATCATTGTTCATCGAGTATATCCAACTCTGTGAGCCTCATTTTGGCATTTTCATCATCTGTAATTGATTCATGCACTATTACTTTGAGCGACACAACTTTTGTTTTAATGGGGATGACGGCTTCAATACCATAAACTAGTGAATACGATGTGGCTTTAGTCACTGCTTGATGAGTTGTTCGGTAAGCCTATACAAATTCTTACAGTTTTTCGTCCCAATCGTGTTTATTCCCTGCGACAATCTTCTTTAATATCTTGACTATAATTTTATTAAAGGCTTCGACCAATCCATTGGCCGGAAGATAATAAGGTGCTGAGAATGAATGTCGAATACCAAATTTCGGGCATAATTTCTACATGTTCCTAGTTTTAAAGGGAGTTCCATTACCTGTAATCATTTTCTTTGAAATTCTGTGGCGATATATGATCACATGGAGAATAAATTTGACAACAACTTTTTATTTAACGCCGCATAGTGTGATTGCTTCAGTCCACTTGGAAAAATAATTTGTCATTGCCAAAATATATTGTCGTCCCTTGGATGAAGGAGGATTGATAAGACCGATGACATCCAATCACCAGGTTGCGGAAGGCTAGGAGGTTACTGATTGATGTAGATCTTTGGGAGGCATATGTCTAATATCGTCATGCACTTGCCATTCATGACACCGTTTTGCATAAGTTAATGCATCTTTAAACATAGAGGGTGTTCACAACCCCAAGTGTAGGGTCGCGATGTAGTAATAACTCGGTGAGATTGAGGTCAAATCCACAGGGACTAATCTCATGTCTATTCTGAAAGTAAGTAGAACTATAACTAGAAGAAGATGTAAACCTAAATCTGAAGTATTTGAGAAAGTGATGTTGATTAAGATAATTGAAACTAATAAATTTAAAGGTGGTAACTAGGGTGCTAAGGATCCACTTGTAGGATCTCAGGATGCTACGTTGCTTTATTTAAGGACACAACTAGAATCAGAGTCCTATTTAAGAAGAGATTTGTTAGATCTCTGAACTTCTCATGAATCTACTCATCAATGGATGAGAGTTGTGAGGATTTGGAAGTAATTCCATCACGTAACCATGCCCAGGAGACAAGGCAAACAACAAGATTTACCAATCCCACAACCAATCATAAGAGAATTGTGAAGGTTAGGAAGGATTCCATCATCCTACCATGCCCATGAGACAATGGTGAACAACGGGACTTGGTAATTTCACAATCTCAAATCAGGAAAAGAAGATATTCAAAACTATCACATATCTATTGTAATTTGTCACAACAAACCAGTAAAAACTAAAAATATTCCTTATAATCAAACTAGAATCCAAGAGAGTTCAACAAAACATGAATCAAAACAAAGCAAACATCCCAGTCACACTACAAAATTCACCTCTTATCCCTAGCTAAGAGGTTTAGCCAACCATAGACATGATTGAACTAAAGACTCTTAAACAAAACATCAACTAAGGAAGAAGAAGAAAAACTCTCAGAACGCGGCTCCACCCTTTTGCTCCACTCCTTAAACCCTAGAAGATGCCTAGGAACGTCCTAGGGACTCCTATTTATAGTTATACATCCCCCTATTACGCACCGACTTGAAATTTTTGGAAACCGCTTGCGAAAGGCCTCAATTTACGCAATCTGCGTCGTCCCTGCGCAACAACTCTCCACGATTTCGGTAGTACCGAAGTTGGCTTCGGTAGCACCGAAGTCATATCTAAAATTTATCGCATCTGAAATTATATGTGTAGAGTGCTTAGGTAGTTACCGAAATTACTTAGGTGGCTACCGAAATTGGCTTCGGTGGTATCGAAAGTACCGAATTAAGTTGTTTTCTTGTTGGACAATTTTGTGCACTTTAGGTAGCTACCGAAGTTGGCTTAGGTAGCACCAAAATTGGCTATTTTTCTGTTGTTTTACTTGTGCTTTTGTCAATCTTTTCTCCATCATTTGTACTTGGTTTCCTTGGTTTTTCGTCATGAGAATTCTCCGTTTTTGGTCTCTAAGGTCCCTCCTTTGCCCAGGTGATTCTTGAGCACTAAATCCATGCTTTTAGCATCCTTTTCAATCTAAGTTCTTAAATTCACCTTGTAACACAAACATGATTAAAATAGAACACTAAGCATTATCATGTTTATAAAACCACGAATAAATGGGGGATAATATGGAATATTTGACCCTCAACACAATCTCCAACCAGCATTTTCCTAGTCCTGAGCAAAGTATGCGAAAAATGAACTTCAATGCTCAATGTTCAAACCATTTTCAAAAAATAATCTTTTGTATAATCAAGTATGAATGAGTAGAGTCAAGACATGAAAGTGGTATATTGAAAATTTAGAGCCGAATCACATAAGCAACCAATCAAATAAGTTCTTTATCATTTAACTCAGAGCATAAGGTCATATTCCAAGTTTTACCAATGAATGTTAACTTACTTTCCATGGGAATACTATTATTTCATAATGTTATTCATGTTCATCATATCAAAATTAGTCAAAATTTCAAGTACTAATTTCGAATATATCCCCCGTTTTCTTCTTCTCCCAGTTTATATATATATATATATATATATATATATATATATATATATATATATATATATATATATATATATATATATATATATATATATATATATATATATATCGACGGCTACTCTTATTCATTCTTTTTCAAACAATTCATCATTTTTAGAAACCTTTTTCATTCTCCTCAGAGATGTTGTCATTTTTCATTCTTTTCATGGCCTTTTTGTCGATCTCCTATTTTTTAAACTGGTATTTCATCTTTTAAGGTAGGTAAAATTATCCAGGCTCAATTCTCAACATTTATCAATGTAACATCTCAGATTTTTGCCAACCTAGAATTAGACGCTCTTAGGCAATGGGTGGATCCTAACACCTTATTAACTTGTCAGAACTCAATCCCAAAGTCTAAAACCGCTTTTGAACCCATTTCCTTCACAAATCCCACCCTTCACCACCTTGTTCTTCAATTTTTCTAAGTACTTTCACCCTAAACACTATCTTAAACTAGCTAAGTATTATAACTTGGATCACTTTATATACAAACTACAAAGGCCCAGGTACCACCTCAGACAAAAATTACTCAAGACTAAATCCTTTAGAAATTAGGCGAGAATTAGCTAGTGCTAAACTAGAGTACCTGTAAAATTAGCATCAATCACTTTAAATACGATCTGCAAGACCCAAAACTTGTAGAATCATTGACGCTAGTTTACCCTAAAATCTAGGATCAATCTCATTACCTGGCTGCTCTCGGGAGCATCTCGAAACTCTGTATCAGATCTGGACCGCAAGTCGGAAGTCCGATTAACAGGAAGTTAAGGAATTAGGACCGCCTTGCTGGGCTTGGCAACCATCTCAGAAATCAAATCCAGATAGTGTCCCAGTGCAATTCGCTTGAGTTCGGAGCGAGGAGTATGAGAAACACGAAAATAATTTCAAAATAAATAAGGATTTATGAAATCTGGCATGTGATGCTTGCGAGTCAGTATTAAGCAACCAGACGTCAGAATCAGACCAAATCACACCCTCGGATCAGGGATATTTCTCTAAACATATTCATGTACTCGGAATCTCCGATCGAGATCCACTGACCGTTGAACTGAAACTGGTCCGCCATTTGCGATCTGGAATCCCGACTGAAACGAAAACTTAGCCATACCTAGTCCAGTGTTAGTGAGCTTAAGTCCAACCGTATACAGAAAAGGGGCCGCCAGAAATCCTTCGCTGAGCTGAAACTAACCCACTTTGGTCATAACCTAAGTATAACTTGACCTTAGGTCTATTTCGGTGTAGTTTTAGGCTATATAAGGACCTTAAAACCCTCTCTCATTCAGCCATACGAATTTGAGAAAAACCCTAGGAGAGAGAAGAGAGAAAAGAGAGAGAAAGTGTGAGAGTTGTGGGAGCATCTCCCTGCCACCTGATCCTGCCGCTCTGCAAGCTTAACCACTCCATTCTAATCGCTTTCTCGGCGATTCCGGCGTCATTTCTAGGTAAGAAAACCTAACCCTAACCAGTTTTAGAGTTCTAGGTAGTGTGTCTTGTGGAGTAGCTAACCTATTCCCTGTTGTAGGTTGCCAAATCACCGTAGACAAAGGCGTTGGGTTCAAACTGGTTTAGGTTCAAGCTTACCGACAAAAGGTACAGACTTTAGGTGTATAGGTTATAGTTTTCAACACTTTCAATATCAAATAATGAGAGATTCATGATCTGCATGCAATTGCACATGTACAAAGTGCTGTCTATTTTCCGTTTCGATTAAATACGGAGAATATGGAATTTTGTGTATTCTAGGTATTTGTAGAAAGTACCGTATATGTATAAATTTTAGAAATGTGTTTGCCATGATTATTTGCTGTATGAACATATTATATATGTGTATAATACTTACTTGGCGAAAGGGTTCACCCTAATACATGTTTTTGCTAATATATGCTATGTATGTTGAAATAGTGTATTCTAAGTGTTTGTGAAAATGCTTGTGAGAGTAAGTGCTTGGATGATGGTACTTTAGGTGGGTGTTGAGATGGGATTCTCAACTACCTTAGGAACGTATATGATTTCCTCTATGATTGGTTGTTTAATTTAATCGCTAACTATGAAACATGTGTTTGTATTTCTTGTTTATATTATGCTTTGTAACATGCTTTATGACATGTTTGTTAACATGCTTGAATTACTTCAATTATTATGCTTTACTCCACATGCTTCTGAATAAGGATTGATTGTGATTGGGGCTATGATTATAGTCCAGACAATCGGTAACGGAATTGAATTCGTGGTTGAGATTCATTTCGCCACGTAGGATGTGTCTGACGAACCCAAGTCATACTTTGGTTGGCGACAGTGGTTGGGCCACACGAAGTGCTTATGTACTTCATGTCGTTCAGTTGATTGTGTGCTCGTGCTAGTCTGACTCATCAAGCAACCCGATGTGTCTAATGTATGTTCACCATATTTGGACGCTACTGCTTGAACCTAGGGTACCAAACTTACCAGTGAAATACTGTTAACCATGGTACCTCGATCCGCTAAGACTCATGAGCCGGGCATGGTGGTATGGGACACCGTGGTTGAGTTGTCGGCCTACGCTGGGGCCACGTGCCTCCCCGTAGTGTCCATTGAGCAACCAGACTCGTGAGTTGAATACGGTGGTATGGGACACTGTATTCGAGCTGTCGACCTACACTGATTGGTGACGAGCCCTTTGTAGTGACCTCGAGCATACTCTGAATTTGCGGTGAGGCAACGAGTTTTGCCGCGGTGTATATAGTATGAACTAGGCCTGTATCAATTTAGTGATGAACCGTTAAAAAGGTGATGGGGGAGTAGTGTAACGATTGCGTGTAACAGCCCTGACAGCCTTTATAGTGCCCTAAAACCACACTATCGTATGAGATTATCTAGGTTTTGACGACCCTAGAATGGATCATGTTTGGGAAAGATACAAGGGAGGTACCTTAGTTTCCCAATCCTGTTGTTTGAAATGGACTAATAATAACTCGGTAATCATGCTCATCATCGCACTGCATGTGCCTGGAAGATATGGAGCACTGAGGAATGAAAGCATGCCGCGAACGTAAGATGGTGTCGCACGAGGGAGTATGTCGGTGAGGGCATGCATCATGACTGCATTCATACTTTCATTAATAAGAGTAGATAGGAGTGTTTGATTGTACTGCTTTATCATTACTGCTTGACTGAATTGATAACATGTTAACCTATGCTTTATTGTTCCACTGAGTTGATCACTCACTCCCACGTTACGGGACGGTGCTTGCAACACCAACCAGACTGTCTTAGCTGCAGGTGATGGCGATGCTTGTGAGGCGGAGCTGGACCTTTGTATTGACTATGATGCTTGCTCGTGTTGGTTGTTTTTTGGCGGCTTCATGTGAGCCGTGTCTTGATTGACGGGGTTACATGGATGTCGACTAGATGATTTTACACATTTTGGTACATTTTGGAGTTGTACGTATAATTATTTAACCTGGTAACATTATCACACTCTGGAGACTCACCATAGTTTATATATTTTATATATCTATCATAGTCTTCCGCTTGCAAATTTAACTGTCTCTGGAGTATGATATGTTATTTTGGTATAATCTCATTCATGTTTCAATGCTCTCATCATAATCATCATTATCTGTGTTGCATAGTGATGCGTTGGAACTCGGGAGCTGAGCTTCGTTCGACCCCCGATTTTCAGGGTGTTATAATCAATGATTCACATATTAACCATTAGCAATCCTAGCACATCCCAAGGAAGTAACTTGAACGTGTTTTGTGATTTCAATTAACATAATATACAAGTTTCCTCTTAATCATTCAAGAATCTTAGGTGATGGTTTAATCAGGTAATCAAACTCTAACAATTCAAGATCTAATCTTCATTTTATTATCTCACTCAAAGCATTCTTAAGTACACAAACTTTTGTTTCCAAATACATTCTAACATGAAACATTGAAAATTTTCAAAATTTTTTGCTCAAAACTGAGAAAACGCTGATTAGTTTACCTAATCCCCCATCCCCAACCTAAAATCTACATTATCCTTAATGTAACAGAAGTGAGCATGAAATACATATGAGGCAATGAAAAGAAAGGGAATAATGATGGAAAGATAGTACCTGGAAGAAGGAAATTTGAAGCTTTTCTATGAATCTTAGCGTAAAATTGGTTAGCACAAAACAAAACTCAACAGAGTATATGTAAACTATCCTAAATAGCGGAACCAAACTACCCTAGCTTATGAAAGCAATAAATTCCAATCTTAAACTAGGAAAGTAAAAGAAAATCTACTCAATCATGCAGCAATGTTCCTCCTCCGGCCAATATCTTGATAAATTTTTCAGTAGGTTTCTCAACAAGATCATCCAAAAGCCCTTTTTGCAATATGCTTGGATGCCCTGGAGCATGAATGTCTAGAGAAATTTATGGACCTCAGCATAAAGTTTCTTTTTAATCTCTTGAGGTGTCCAAAGTATATATGATTCACGTGTGAAAGAAAAAGTTTCAACGTTAGTATAACATGATGAATCAAAGACTACAAGTAGATGAAATTCTAAAAAATTCTTAGTAGATGATGTAGTCTCAACATATTCTAAAGTTTCGGACTACAGTTCAACTTTCAGCACCTCCTCCCTTAATGGTAAACATTCAAGATCTGAGGAAGGAGGGGCTTCAAAATAAGGGTTCTCTCGGTCAGTAACAACCACCGAAGTATTGTTTTACAAGGCATTCATTATTTCTTTTATCATGAGATCATTTGAATCTTCAAAATATGCCAAGTAATCTTTCAAAGAGTTGAGAAATTCAGTTGAGAGTGACTCATTCTCTACATTGAAGTTTGTGTTGATTTGCCTAAGGATTCCATCGTCTCTTATAGTGGATGGAAGCATGACCTCTTGCTCTTCATCGTGGTGAGAATAAATCGTCACAAGATATATCTTGTCTTGTCTTACATAGATAGATTGAAGATCAACAGGCGAAGAATTAATGTGAAGACTCTGTTCATCAATACTACTCAGTAAAGACATTGTATTGTCAAAGGTTGACAACTCAAATGGTGGCCTCGACTGGATGGTTTCAAATTCCAGAGTAATATCGAGAAACTCGTCCATCTCCCGAATCATATCATCATTCAATTCAGGGTAGTGGTAAAAACAAACCTCACGAAAGTTGGAAGGGTTGGTTGAAAGTGGTTCATCCTCCACATTTAAATCGGACAACTTCTTAAACCTCTTAATCATTGATATGGGCCAAACTTGATATTGATTCCAGGAGGATTTGAGCTATATATTCCTGATTGTCATCCCAATACTCATCATCTTCCAATTCAGTACAGTACACACGTGGAATGGGATCACTTTCCTCACATTATGTTCCTAGATTGGGTTGATGTTCGAATAAACTAACCTCTTCATCATCATTGAAACTAGGTGTGTCAGTATCATTATATTGGAAAACTAACAGTGTCTCTTGATCATTCCTTTGGACAGTCATTGAGATCGACTCTTTGGAAAATTAAATCGTATGCTCATTAACGAAATCCAACTCCTCATTCCAAATTTTAGAGTTCTCTACAAGCAAGTTAGGATCACTTTTCTCGCATTGTGTTTCTGAATTGGGCTGTAGTTGGGACGAACGAGCCTCTACTATATTATCGATTTGCAAATCAAGCACTTCTAATGTTTTTCTAATATATGCAAGATAATCCGTGTAACTCTGAAGTGAATCCTTTTGAATCGTTTCTGGTTGGATTTCAAAGGTAAGGGATCCAAGAGAATTTCACTATGATGTGTTGCTGTTTTTTCTTCCAAATATCTTTATTTCCACTGTTCGTAATCATATAGGTCATGGTGGGAGAATTTGGTGGTTGTTGAGACATATTATCAGCCATAATACATTCACCCATAATTCTCTTCTTGCTAGATGGTTGATAATTATTCTCATTCCAATAATTACGATGACCCCAATAATCGCGTACTGTTTTCTTAATCCGTGGAGTGCAATTATTCTCCCGCCTATAATCACCGAAAGACTTCTTAACTGGTGGCGCATCATATTTTGGTTGGTTCTCGATGATGTTTTCAAAATTTTTTTGAGACATAGGCTGTTTCCTATCATAATAATCATACATCCATTCCCAATATCTCTTAGCTATCTCAGCATATTGACGTTCTCACTCTTGCATGGTGAAACCCTAACTCTGAATCTAATCCTATAAGAGAATAAAAGAAAAAATCCTACAACAACATGGAAAGTAAGTAGAGGAGAAGTTAGAAGGAAGTTACCAAATTGGAGGTTTCTAAATTGGTATCCTGCAAAAGGAAAAGGAAAGTAAATTAGTTTCTAAAAGAAAAAGGAAATTAGTTTCTAAAAACAAATTAGGAAAGTTTCTAACCTAGAATTAGAAAGTAAATTAGTTTCTGAAAATAGAAAATGAAAGTTTCTAAATATAGAAATAAAAAGCTAAGTTAGTTTCTAAAATAATTCTGAAGAAAAAAAAAAAAAACTAACTTAAAAACATAAAGTAGAAAAACCTGAATCTTAAACAAATTTTAAAACTAGTTAATCTCAGAAAAACGCAACCGTTAAACCCCGGCAATGGTGCCAAAAACTTGTTCACAACCCAAGTGTAGGGTCGTGATGTAGTAATAACTCGGTAAGACCGAGGTGGAAGCCACAGGGACTAATCTCGTGTGTATTCTTAAAGTAACTAAAATTAGAACTAGAAGAAGATGTAAATCCAAATCTGAAATATTTAAAAAAGTAATTTTGAATAAGGTAATTGAAACTTATAAATTTAAAGGTGGTAATTAGGGTGCCAAGGATCCACTTGTAGGATCTTAGGATGCTGTGTTGCTTAATTCAATGACACAACTGGAATCAGAGTCCTATCTTATCCAATTGGTAAAAAGAGATTTGTCAGATCTCTGAACTTCTTATGGATCTAATCATCAATGGATGAGAGTTGTGAGGATTTGGAAGTGATTCTATCACGTAACCATGCCCAGGAGACAAGGCAAACAATAGGATTTACCAATCCCACAACCAATCATAATAGAATTGTGAAGGTTAGGAAGGATTCCATCATCTTACCATGCCCACGGGACGATGGCGAACAACGGGACTTATTAATTTCACAATCTCAAATCAGAAAAAGAAGATATTCAAAGCTATCACAGAGCTATTGTAATTTGTCACAACAAACCATTAAACACTAAAAATATTCCTTATAATCAAACTAGAATCAAAGAGAGTTCAACAAAACATGAATCAAAATAAAGCAAACATCCCAATCACGCTACAAGCTTCACCACTAGCCCTACCTAAGAGGTTTAGTCAACCATAAATGTCACGCCCCAAACTCGGAAACCAGGCTCACAAAATTCCCGATCGCCAATTCGGTACCGACAGCCTCCGTAGTACCCCATTCTCGGCACCCAACGTCCATATACCAGATTCCGATCCTGGGATCCTACAAGGAGGATTTTCCAATGTACATTTAACTTGTAATAGGCATAACCACAAGTATACCCAAATCACAAAGGCAACATCATCGTCACATATCCACTATTATAAACATTTGAATACAATGCTAAAAGGGAAATACATATATCGAAGTCAAAGCTCCATAAGACCGTTGCACGCTCCATGCTCGACACTACTGCAACCTAACGCCACCTGCATGCATCTATCGTGCATAAACTTATAGAAAGCTTAGTGGGTGGTGAAAGTGTGTGTAAGATAAGTGACGAGTATGCAATACAATGCCATAAATCGTACATTATCGAAATAGGCAAAAATACTGACAAGATCATGAATCATACTATATTAGAGTAAGCGGAAATATACTCATAAATCTATGAGTGCCATCAGCCATACTAAGGCTATGCGCTGCAAAGCATGAATGCTAACGGTCATATCAATGCATAAACATGGCAACCCAAAATGCTAAATATTGTGGATGCAGTGCAATATACGGTGCGAATGAAATGAATAAGCTAGAGTGAATTCAGGATGATAGTACGTAGTATCACGGGCTATGGGGTCCATCACAAGGGACTTTTATCGAAACCAGTCTCATACCTAAATTTGGATAGTCAGACTCAATGTGGTAAACTCTTGATCTCAAGTTAGTCGAGTGCCCCAACTGAAATCATAACAGTTGCGAAGGTACTCGTAACAAATAGCTGCACACCACCAGCCCGAGTGAATAGTGAATGAATGATGGAGTATGCAACTCCTGCTCAATAAGTCCACACATCAGCACTGTACATGTCTGGGATCATCACCAGGGTCTAGTACACTCCAAGTGGCTACTGCCCCAGCCGGCTACGTAGCCTGGAGAGTGGAAAAGACCTCACTACCCACCTTTTAATAGTATACCAATGCCTACCCGACTCGTCGATAGATGACCCATTTGGGAGCTGGTCAAACACAGTCTAGCTTATAGCCCCCTTACTTGGGGGGATAAGGCCACTTCTCCTTCTAACCGACGACGACACAGTGGGAGACGCGGCCTACTGGTATTCGGCACTTGGGCGCTCATGTATCCACTCGGTCTAGATGTTGGGGCGTCCTCTGGTACCAAGAGGGTTATGTGATTTTCACCCAGTGCCATCTATGGCAACCCAATGCTAGTAATAGATTTTCGATGTCCCCATCTGGCCATACACGATATGCCTGTGGAGGCTACGACCCTGATGTCGCTAGGGCATACAGTAATCACAATCATACAATGCAAGATGAATAAGTCATGTAGTCCAATCATGCATCAATCCTGCATACCGTGCACTCATGTGAGATAACTCCACCTATCAAGTAGTCTCATAAACCATCTGTACTATGACATATGCAAGGGTCAATCACATCTCACAATAAACATGCAGATGATGCGTATGGGCATGTATCATGATGCTATGCTGTCACATACTCATAATCGGTTTCAATAACTAGCATCAACAATCGGCCTCGACAATGTGGAAACTTAACCAACATTGCCCCCAAGGAATGGCCCACATAGAGCCTAACATATAGTGGACCCATGGCCTCACACAAGGACCTAATATATAACACCATGGGCCTCGTTCAAGAGCTTAATACACATCACGATGGGCCTCTCACATGGGCCTAATATACATCACAATGGACTCCATCGCCTGGCCCTCAAATGCATCACAATAGACCTCATTACATAGACCTCATATTCATAACATTAGGCCTTAAACACGGGCTGCATATACATCACATTGGTCTCAACAATCGGCCTTGACAATCGAAATCGGCCTCAACAATCAGAATCGACACTCGGAATCAGCCTCGATACTCGGCCTCGACAATCGGAATCGGCCTCGATAATCAGAATCGGCCTATACAATCGACCTAGACAATCGGACTCGGCCTCGACAATCGGAATCGACCTATACAATCGGCCTCGACAAATCAGAATCGGCCTCGATACTCAACCTCGACAATCGGAATCGGCCTATACAATAAACCTCGACAAATCAGAAGAGGCCTTGATACTCGGCCTCAACAATCAGAATCGGGCTATACAATCGGCCTCGACAAATCGAAATCGGCCTCGACAATCGGAATCGGCCTATACAATCGACCTCGACAATCAGAATCGGCCTCAATACTTGCCTCAACAATCAGAATTGGGCTATACAATCGGCTTCGACAAATCGGAATCAGCCTCGACAATCGGAATCGGCCTCGATAATCAGAATCGGCCTATACAATCAGCCTCGACAAATCAGAATCAGCCTCGATACTCGGCCTCGACAATCGAAATCGGCCTCAATACTCGGCCTTGACAATCAGAATCGGCCTATACAATTGGCCTCGACAAATCGGAATCGACCTCGATACTCGACCTCGACAATTAGAATCGGCCTTGACAATTTGAATTGGCCTCGAAACTCGGCCTCGACAATCGGAATTGGCCTATATAATCGGCCTCGATACTTGGCCTCGACAATCAGAATCGGCCTATACAATTAGCCTTGACAAATCGAAATCGGCCTCGATACTCTGCTTCGACAATCAGAATCGACCTATACAATCGGCCTTGACAAATCAGAATTAGCCTCGATAAACGGAATCGGCCTCGACAATTGGAATCGGCCTCAATACTCGGCCTCAACAATCGGCCGAACAAGGCCTAAGGGAAGGTCACAATGTGGACATTAAACCATCATTGCCCATAAGTGTGTACATTTAACCAACATCTCTCCCAAGCAGTGACCCGCATAGAGCCAAACATATAATGGGCCCACGACCTCATACAAAGGTCTAATATACAACACAATAGGCCTTACTCAAGGGTAACATACACACAACAGGTGGGCCCTGCTCATGGGCCTCAAATACATGACATGTGGGCCCTACACATGGGTCTCATATGCATCAAATGGGCCACGTATCTGGGCCTCAAATACATCAAATTGGCAATGCATCATGGGCCTAATACATATCACAATGGGCCTTACCCATAGGCCATGAATACATCACAATGGGCCTTACCCATGGGCCTCAAATACATCATAATGGGCCCCATCATATGGGCCTTAAATACAAGGCAGGTGGGCCCTATCACATGGGCCTCAAGTATACATCATGATGGGCCTCATGGATGAGCCGCACCAATGAGCCTCAAGTGGACTATAAATATATCAAGGTGGGCCTCAGAGATGGGCCACGAAATACATCAAGGTGGGCCTCATTAACGTCAAATCAGGCCCACCATTCTAGGTGAGCAACCTACACCAGACATCTATTTTTAGAGATCATTTTAGAGTGTTATCCAAATGAATCATAATGGGAGATCATCTGGGCCATACCACAAATAACTGTGGAGATAATGGTTCTCACTGTTAAACTAATCACAGGCCCACCATAAAGTTTATTCCCTATCCAATCTGATCATAAGGTCACAAAGACCTGGATTAAGGTGGAAAATAAATATCATATTGATCCAAAAACCTCTATGACCCAAAAAGGGCTTCAATGGTGGACGTTCAATCTCCACTGTTTTCTGTAGTGTGGTATCTCTCAAAATGGTTGGACGCTGTAGATAGAGCACCTGCATCATGGTGGGTCACTGCAAGGATGATGTATATGTAGAGCATTAGGGTGGGCCATACATGGCACCGTCCAAAAGGATGGTGCAAATAAAACACATAGATCAAGGTGGGTCCAGGAGCGTGGCCCACCATGGTGAGCACGTCAATGGATGGACGGTCTGGGTTTCTCAAGTCCAGGTCCCACCGTCCAGAGCACATGGACGGTGAGGATATAGGCCACATACAACAGGTGGGTTGCCACGTGGAGCCCACCACATATGATATATATATATATATATATATAATATAAACAACACATACAGCCTACCCACGTCCAGCGACCACCGTCCAAATGGGCTGAACGGTGAGGAAGCAAGACACATGCATCACGATGGGGTCCACTGAATATGATGACGTCAGTATAGCAGCCATCTGGCTGGGCTGATGGCCCACCAGCAGATGAACGGTCTGGATTAACTTATACAGTGTGATCAGACCCTTTGAACTTGCTGACGTCTAATTGCTGTGGATGGCTTGGATTAAAATACAAACATCAGTGGGCCCACAGTTGCTGATGCAATACAGCAGTTACGTACATGGCTACGTGAGTCCCACCGTCCCACACCGTGGACGGTGAGGATCATGGCTACGTGGGTTCCACCGTGGACGATGAGGATCATGGCTACGTACATGGCTACGTGGGTCCCACCGTCCCACACCGTCCCACACCGTGGACGGTGAGGATCAACATCAAGGTGGGCCACAAAATGGGAAAAAGAGAGAGATAAAAATGTGGAAAGGGGAGGGACCCCGTCACTATGGCCCCTCCCTATACAATGCATAAATCAAGATGGGTCCCACCATAAGTGGACCCTCAAATCATTGAATCCAAGCAAAAACATATGAATCTAATCCTATAAAAGCACCCACCTTTGATCTTCTCCTCCTCCTTCCACCAAAGCATTCTAGAGCTCCAAAGGACGAACTTCAAGGGTTGAGATAGGTTTTGGAGGGTGGGGATGGGAGATAGGAAGTGGGCCACATAAAGTCCTCTCTCATGGAGCTTGCTTGGACATGGGTTGCTTGGGAGGAAATGAGAGAGAGATGAGAGAGAGAGGTGTAAGAGAGAGAGGGATGGGTGAGTGATGGGGTGTGATGGGTGAGTGAGTGATGGATGTGTACTTGTGTAAGAGAGTGTTGACTTTTGGGGAGGGTGGTTGTACTTGGGGATGGGATGGAGTGATGAGTTGTACTTTAATTGATTGATGTGACGTGTCGTAGAGATTCTCTCCAAATTATAATGCGCGATTTTTTCCTCGAACTGAATGCGAGCCCATATCTCTTAGCCCGGGTATCACCTCAGCGTGCGAGACACGGCGCCAAAACTTTAGCGACGGCGCGGTCACACTAGTTCAAGTCTCGACTCGAGTTGACTCAGATATACAGGACTCGGCTTAGGCTCACGTGCAAACGTCAGTTACAGGTCGCGGGTTGCTGGAATTTAACCGGGAGGACTGTAGGAGTATACGGAACGGTACGAACTAGGATATGGGTCTTACAATAGACATGATTGAACTAAAGACTCTTAAACAAAACATCAACTAAGGAAGAAGAAAAACTCCCACACGGCGGCTTCACTCCTTAAACCAAAGATGACGCCTAGGAACGTCCTAGGGACTCTTATTTGTAATTGTGCATCCCTCTCTTACGCACCAACTTGAAATTTTTGAAAACCGCTTGCGAAAAGCCTCAATTTACACAATCCATGTTTGCCTTGCACAATAACTTTATGCGATTTCGGTAGTACCTAAGTCATATCTGAAATTTATCGCATCTGAAATTGTATGTGCAGAGTGCTTAGGTAGCTACCGAAATTGGCTTCGGTAATAAGGAATTAAGCTTTGGAAGCACCGAATTAAGCTGGTTTCTTACTGATTATTTTGTGCACTTTATGTAACATCCCGAATTTTTGCCAACCTGGGATTAGACGTCCTTAGGCAATGGGTCGATCCTAACACCTTATTAACTTGTCAGAACTCAATCCCAAAGTCTAAAACCGCTTTTGAACCCATTTCCTTCACAAATCTCACCTTTCACCACCTCGTTCTTTAAATCCTTCTAAGTACTTTCACATTAGACACTATCTTAAAGTTTAGGTGATGATGAACAATACTTAAACTAAACATTGCTACAAAGGCCTAAGTACCACCTCAGACCGAAATCACTCAGGACTAAATCCTTTAGAAATTAGGCGAGATTTAGCTAGTGTTAAAGTAGAGTGCCTGTGAAATTAGCACCAATCACTTTAAATACGATCTGCAAGACCCAAAACTTGTAGAATCATTGACGCTAGGGTACCCAAAAATCTAGGATCAATCTCATTACCCGTCTGCTCTCGGGAGCATTACGAAACACCGTATCAGATCTGGACCGCACGTCGGAAGTCTGATTAACACGAAGTTAAGGAATTAGGACCGCCTTACTGGGCTTGACAACCATCTCGAAAATCAAATCCAGATAGTGTCCCAGTGTAATTCGCTTGAGTGCGGAGCGAGGAGTGTGAAAATACTTGATTTTCTTTAAAAATAAATATCTCAAATAGTAATCTGGCACCTCTCGCTTGCGGATCAGTTTTAAGCAACCAGACCGTTAGAATCAGACTAAATTACACCCTCGGATTAGGAGAAATTTCATACACATATCCATGTACTCGGAATCTCCTATCGAGATCCGCTGACCGTTGAACTGAAACTGGTCCGCTACGCGTGATCTGAGAACCCTACTGGAACGAAAACTTAATGGAACGTAGATCTAATGTTAGTGAGCTTAAGTCCGACCTTTGGCTCAAGGAGGCCCACCAAAAGTCCTTCGTTGAGCTGGAACAGGTCCGCTTTGGTTATAACCTAAGTATACTTTGACCTGAAGTCTATTTCGGTGAGTTTTTAGGCTATATAAGGACCTTAAACCCTCTTTCATTGCAGCCATACGAATTTGAGAAAAGCCCTAGGAAAAGAGAGAGAAAAGAGAGGAAAGAGTGAGAGATGTGGGAGAACCTCCCTGCCATGCTTCCCTGCCGCTCCACGAGCTCCACCACTCCGTTCTAATCGCTTTACCAGCGATTCCAACTCCGTTTCTAGGTAAGAAACCCTAACCCTAATCTGTTTTGGAGTTTTGATAGTTGTACGTTATGAAATAACTAACCTAATGCATCCTATAGGTTACCAATCTGCCAAATACGAAAGCTTAGCAAACCTATCGACTTCGTTACGATTATACGACAAAAGGTGCGGACTTTAGATGTATAGGTTATGGTTTTCAACACTTTCAATGTCAGACAATGATAGATTCATGATCTGCATGCAATTGCACATGTACGAAGTGCTGTCTGATATCCGTTTCGATTAAAGATGAAGAATATGAAATTTTACATACTTTAGGTATTTGTCAAAAGTACTGTATACGTATAAATTTTGGAAATGTGTTTGCCATGATTATTTGTTGTATTGATATATGATATATAGATAAAATACTTATTTGGCGAAAGGACTCGCCCTAATTCATGTTTTTGCTAATATACACTATGTATGTTAAAATAGTGTATTCTAAGTGTTTGTGAAAATGACTGAATGAGTATAGAATTCTCATTCGTGCTCGCCATGACTAATTGTCATGGATATATGATTGTTGTATTGGCGATACCCTTTTGATGAAAGGATTTGCCCTAAATCACGCCACGACCAATATACACTATATATGCTAAAATGTGTGGCCCAAGTGTTTGTGAAAATGATTGAATGAATATGGAACTTGGATTCCTGCTTGCCATGACTATCCGTCGTGGGTGTATGCGTGTTATGATTGAGGTAACTCCCTAGTGAAAGGATTTGGCCTTATACCTATATGTTCAACATATGTCATGTATGTTGGTGTATGTAGTCTAAGTGTTTGTTAAAACGTTTGAATGAGTAGTAGTTAGTAAATTGTAATGTATAAGGGTGTTGAGATATGATTCTCAACTCCTTTAACTATGTGTATGATTTCCTTGGATAGCTGTGTGATTAGGAATTGAATATGTACAAACTCATGCTTGTGTTGTGCATCATAACATGCTCAACTGATTGTATGAGTTTATCTATGTAATGCATATGTTTAAATTCATGTTTATTTTGTATGATCCATCATGGGTGATGGGGGAGTGGAGCAACGAGTGCGTGCAACAGCCCTGGCAGCCTTAAATGGATAATATCAGACTTTGATTGTATGATTTGAACCTTGATCCATTACTGCTTTAACTATCTGTAATTGATTGTGTTTGGGGCTATGATTATAGTCCAGGCAGTCGATAACGAGATCGAATTCGTGGCTGAGTTTCATTTGCCACGTGAGATGTGTTCGACGAACCCGAGTCGTACTTCGGTTGGCGATAGTGGTTGGTCACACGAAGTGCTTATGTGCTTCATATCGTTCAACTTGTGGTGCGCTCAAGCTAGCCGAGCTCGTCAAGTAACCTGATCTGTCAAATATATGTTAACCATGTTTAGTCGCTACTACTTGAACCTAGGGTACCAAACTTACCAGTGGAATCCTGTTAACTATGGTACCTCGATCCGCTAAGACTAATGAGCCGGACATGGTGGTATGGGACACCGTGGTCGAGCTGTCGGCCTACGCTGGGGCCACGTGCCTCCTCGTAGTGACCAGTGAGCAACCAGAGTCGTGAGCCGATTATGGTGGTATGGGAACTATATTCGTGATGTCGGCCTACATTGATAAGGTGATGGGGGAGCGGTGTAACCTTTGTGCGTAACAGCCCTTACAGCCCTTTGTAGTGACCTCGAGCATACTCTGAATTTACGGTGAGGCGACGAGTGTTGCCATAGTGTATAGAGTATGAACTAGGCCTGTATCTGTATAGTGATGAATCGTTAAAAAGGTGATGGGGGAGTGGTGTAACCTTTGTGCGTAACAGCCTTGGCAGCCTTTGCAGCGACCTAGAAACACACCATCGTATGAGATTAACTAGGATTGACGACCCTAGAATGGATCATGTTTGGGAATAATACAAGGGAGGTACCTTAGTTTCCCAATACTGCTGTTTGAAATGGACTAATAATTACTCGGTAATCATGCTCATCATCGCACTGCGTGTGCCTGGTAGATGTGGAGCACTGAGGGATGAACGCATTCGCGAACATAAGATGGTGTCGCATGAGGGTGGTTTGGCAAGGGCATACATCATGACTGCATTCATACTTGCATTAATAAGAGTAGTTAGAATTGTTTGATTTTACTGCTTTATCATTACTGCTTGACTAAATTGATAACATGTTAACCTATGCTTTATTGTTCCACTGAGTTGATCACTTACTCCCACGTTACGAGACGGTATTCCAAACACCCACCAGACTTTGTCTGATTGCAGATGGTGACGCTACTCTTGAGGCGGACCCGGACCCGGACCTGTATGATGGCAATGATGCTTGTTCGTATATGTTATGCTGACGGCTTCACGTGAGCCGTGTCTTGATCGACTGGATTACAGGGATGTTGACTAGATGACACTACACATTTGGTATAAACTGTACTTGTAATTCATTAACCTGGTAACCTTATCACACTCTGGAGACTCACCACAGTTTTTATATTTTATATATCTATCACAGTCTTCCGCTTGCAATTTAACTGTCTCTGGAGTATGATATGTTGTTTTGGCTTAATCTCACTCATGTTCACAACTCTAATACAGAAAACATTCAATCATCATTATCTATGTTGCATAAGTGATGTTCTGGAACTCGAGAGTTGAGTTACTACTCGACCCTCGATTTTTTAGGATGTTACAGTTGGTATCAGAGCATGATTTTGATTAAACCGGACCTGGGTTATGGTCACACGACGCACACTGACGCACTCTGACTTAGGAGGGAGCGACGGGATGTAGAAACAGTCTTAGGCATCTCTATTCCGTCCAACGGCTAGTTCACTGAAAACGAACGCCGAAATCGAGTCTGTATTCAATCATAGGCGCACGGGTCGACCTTAAAACATTCCTAGGCCGTCTATTAATGAGTCTAGATCACAATCCACCTCATCCCAACCGTTGAAAATCGGTAGAATACAGGATAAACGTGATGAGGATAACTACTCCGAATCCTCGGAGCTTCTCTGGACTCCTCATAGAGACTTCTCGAGTCTATGAGAAAAGAAAGCGGAAAGTAGAAATAAATTCTAATAAATTCGAAATTGATTAATGAATGATAAAAGAAAAAAAGAGTTCACAATCCTTTAAATAGGGATACCAAGTAATGGGAAAGAAATCAAAATCGAACTACAACTAAAACTCCTAGAATTCGCGACTTACTATAAGGTCGTGATGTCTACTAGTGCGCAAGGTTTTCAGCCAAAAATAGTAAGTTTCCTATTTGGCTTCACCAAACCATTCTCCTAATTATTCTAAGCTCTTTTCGCAATGGGCGTAACTTCTAAAGCCCAACGAATGAAGAGTAATCAAACTAAAACTACTATATTTTAGTAAAACGAAATTGAAACAGGGAAACGACCATCAATCGGGGGGTTTTTTTCGCAATTCTGGGCTGCATAACCCAGCACATCAGGGTTAGTTGGCTTCATTAGCTCGTTCTACCCCAAATTCATATATTTTAAGTCAGATAACTCATTCTAGATTGCAAGATACGTTCGATTTGACTCAAAACGACTCGAAACAGAGTCGGGGGCCACACGCGTCAATCCGGAGGGAAACCAAGTGAACCCAGGGTGCATTTGGCACCTTGGGGGGATGGTGAACACCGCCTAACTGTGGTGGCACGGCGCCGGGCAAGGCAGACCGCGGTGGAACTGCGGTCAGGTCGGGCCGGTGCTGGTCGTGATCGGCCTGACCCCTAGGCAAGTGTGGTGCGTGCAAAATTGCGGGGGGACCCCTATTTCATGTCGTTTTGCCCCCCTCTCTCTCTCTCAAACGCCCCTCCAAGCCCCCTTTTCTCTTTACGGTTGCTGTTTTCTCTCTCAAACCTCTCCCAATCACCTAATCCCTTATTTTCGAGCACAACCCATCCATATCCATCGTTCACAGCAACACCTACCCTCTACTCTTTCTGTTTTCTCTCATTTGAGCTCCTACACCCCCCCATTTGAAGCTCAAAATCGTGTAAGCTCTCTAACCCATCCATTTTCTTCACTTTCCCTTCTTTACTCCTTGTCAGTTGGGCCTCTACAACTCCTGTTGAGACCCAAGTCCGTGGAGAACCAACCCTCCAGCCCTTTTTCTTACCTTTCCTTCACTTTCTATAGCTTTCTTTGTCATTATTACAGCCAATTTCTTGGAGGCCTAATCATCTATATTGTTGTCTTGTAGTTTGCATGGGTTACCGTCTTTAAGTGAGTTTAGGTGGATGGAATTGTAAAAGTAACAATAAATGCATGTGTTAGGTATTGTCCTTGGATTGGGTGTATCCCATGTTTTCCAATACCATGTTTCGAATGTATGCAATTAAAAGTAAACTCCGAGATTTCCTTTCAAAATTACACTTAGAAATTCATCATCATGGGATTTGGAACTCCCATCTCACGCTTTCCCACACAATACTCATTTTCCAAAGCCTATAAAATTAATCCCCACCCGCCCTCCTACCAAACATGTCATTCCCAATCTTGAGGTAGGATTAGCAATGCAAGCCCATTAAATACAACTTACGACCACTGGCCAAATAGGCCCTTGGAGTTTCGGACTTAGAGCGGTGCTCCTAGATTTCGACAGACATGACCGTGTAGGAAATCCAACAAATATATAATGTGAACCTTAGGACCCTCTTAGTTGGAATGAGCATATGTGAAATGCTCAGGCATAGTTAAATTTAAGTTCGGGCAACTCAATTCCACTTAGACAACGTTTGACCCTACGTGATAAATAATTTCTTGTATTAGAAATGATCTGAAATCATCTACTGTATAAGAATAGACTTTGGATTACACTTAGAGGATATCGCTACTTCTAAATTAAGACTAGGCTACTGATCACACTGGAGAATGTCAGAGACCGATAGATGTAGCTAGGTCAAATCAATACACCTCTTTGATCTGGGTGGCGCAGCGAAAGCGCAATGGACCCTACCCCATTGGCCCAGGATCGAAACTGTGCTCGTTGAATACGAACATTATAGAAGCCCTAGCCAGTTCTACTATGAGAAACCGTTTTAGGATGACCTAGTAAGATTTGATTTACCATTTCCTTAGACATAGATAATAACAAAGACTCTCTTAGACTAAGACCTAAAGGGCAACCTTAGACATAGCCAATTTGAGCCTTCCAATGAAGGACATTCCCTCCGTTTTTAGAGTGATCGGACTACAAAGTTACTGAAATATACAATTGCGAAACATTCGCGGCTTGACCCAATTCTCAATCCCGGGCGACTACCAACAGACTCACTGCTTAACCGAGTAGAAGACTAGGATCTACCAGGACTTGGAAGGGATATGATGAGCCTTCTACCCTGGTCAGGTAGATGATCGATGTATTGTGATCAAGCCCACCAAAAACGTCTCTCCGTGTTGGTTAAACAATGAAAACAACTATCTTACTCTAAATAATTGGGGATTGTCGTCAAGACTCCAAATAGGTAAAGAAATAAATTGTAGCAAACCATCAGGGTACGAGAAATGGATAAAGAAATAAGTTTTAAGAGGGGTAGACTAAAATGAACCAGACTAGTATATACCCTACCACGCGTAGGAACTCGAAATCAATAAAACTTAGGCAAAAGAAATAATTAAATCTTTACTTATTACCCTTAGCCAATTTCGGGGACGAAATTTTGTTTTAAGGTGGGTAGATTGTAACATCCCGGATTTTTGCCAACCTGAGATTATACGTCCTTAGGCAATGGGTCGATCCTAACACCTTATTAACTTGTCAGAACTCAATCCCAAAGTCTAAAACCGCTTTTGAACCCATTTCCTTCACAAATCTCACCTTTCACCACCTCGTTCTTTAAATCCTTTTAAGTACTTTCACATTAGACACTATCTTAAAGTTTAGGTAATGAAGAACAATACTTAAACTAAACATTGCTACAAAGGCCTAAGTACCACCTCAGACCGAAATCACTCAGGACTAAATCCTTTAGAAATTAGGCGAGATTTAGCTAGTGTTAAAGTAGAGTGCCTGTGAAATTAGCACCAATCACTTTAAATACGATCTGCAAGACCCAAAACTTGTAGAATCATTGACGCTAGGGTAACTAAAAATCTAGGATCAATCTCATTACCTGTCTGCTCTCGAGAGCATTATGAAACACCGTATCAGATCTGGACCGCACGTCGGAAGTCTGATTAATATGAAGTTAAGAAATTAGGACCGCCTTACTGGGCTTGACAACTATCTCGAAAATCAAATCCAGATAGTGTCCCAGTGTAATTCGCTTGAGTCCGGAGCGAGGAGTGTGAAAATACTTGATTTTCTTTAAAAATAAATATCTCAAATAGTAATCTGGCACCTCTCGCTTGCAGATCAGTTTTAAGCAACCAGATCGTTAGAATCAGACCAAATTACACCCTCGGATCAGGAGAAATTTCATACACATATCCATGTACTCGGAATCTCCGATCGAGATCCGCTGACCGTTGAACTGAAACTGGTCCGCCACGCGTGATCTGAGAACCCTACTGGAACGAAAACTTAATGGAACGTAGATCCAATGTTAGTGAGCTTAAGTTCGACCTTTGGCTCTAGGAGGCCGGATAGAAGTCCTCCGTTGAGCTGGAACAGGTCCGCTTTGGTTATAACCTAAGTATACTTTGACCTGGAGTCTATTTCGGTGAGTTTTTAGGCTATATAAGGACCTTAAACCCTCTTTCATTGCAGCCATACGAATTTGAGAAAAGCCCTAGGAAAAGAGAGAGAAAAGAGAGAGAAAGAGTGAGAGATGTGGGAGAACCTCCCTGCCATGCTTCCCTGCCGCTCCACGAGCTCCACCACTCCATTCTAATCACTTTTCCGGCGATTCCAGCTCCGTTTCTAGGTAAGAAATCCTAACCCTAATCTATTTTAGGGTTTTGATAGTTGTAGGTTATGAAATAACTAACCTAAAGTATCCTATAGGTTACCAATCTGCCAAATACGAAAGCTTAGCAAACCTATCGACTTCGTTACGATTCTACGACAAAAGGTGCGGACTTTAGATGTATAGGTTGTGGTTTTCAACACTTTCAATTTTAGATAATGATAGATTCATGATCTACATGCAATTGCACATGTACAAAGTGTTGTCTGATTTCCGTTTTGATTAAAGATGAAGAATATGGAATTTTACATACTTTGGGTATTTGTAGAAAGTACCGTATACATATAAATTTGGAAATGTGTTTGCCATGATTATTTACTGTATTGATATATGATATATGGATAAAATACTTGTTCGGCGAAAGGACTCGCCCTAATTCATGTTTTTCCTAATATACACTATGTATGTTAAAATAGTGTATTCTAAGTGTTTGTGAAAATGACTGAATGATTATAGAATTCTCATTCGTGCTCGCTATGACTAATTGTCATGGATATATGATTGTTGTATTAGCGATACCCCTTTAACGAAAGGATTTGCCCTAAATCACGCCACAGCTAATATACACTATATATGCTAAAATGTGTGGCCCAAGTGTTTGTGGAAATGATTGAATGAATATGGAACTTGGATTCCTGCTTGCCATGACTATCCGTCGTGGGTGTATGCGTGTTATGATTGGGGTAACTCCCTAGTGAAAGGATTTGGCCTTATACCTATGTGTTCAACATATGTCATGTATGTTGGTGTATGTAGTCTAAGTGTTTGTTAAAACGTTTGAATGAGTAGTAGTTAGTAAATTGTAATGTATAAGGGTGCTGAGATATGATTCTAAACTCATTTAACTATGTGTATGATTTCCTTGGATAGTTGTGTGATTAGGAATTGAATATGTACAAACTCATGCTTGTGTTGTGCTTCATAACATGCTCAACTGATTGTATGAGTTTATCTATGTAATGCATATGTTTAAATTCATGTTTATGTTTTATGATCCATCATGGGTGATGGGGGAGTGGAGCAACGAGTGCGTGCAATAGCCCTGGCAGCCCTAAACGGATAATATCATACTTTGATTGTATGATTTGAACCTTGATCCATTACTGCTTTAACTATCTGTAATTGATTGTGTTTGGGGCTATGATTATAGTCCAGGCAGTCGGTAACGGGATCGAATTCGTGGCTGAGTTTCATTTGCCACGTGTGATGTGTTCGACGAACCCGAGACGTACTTCGGTTGGCGATAGTGGTTGGTCACACAAAGTGCTTATGCGCTTCATATCGTTCAACTTGTGGTGTGTTCGAGCTAGCCGAGCTCGTCAAGTAACCCGATCTGTCTAATGTATGTTCACCATGTTTAGTCACTACTGCTTGAACCTAGGGTACCAAACTTACCAGTGGAATCCCATTAACTATGGTACCCCGATCCGCTAAGGCTAATGAGCCGGACATGGTGGTATGGGACACTGTGGTCGAGCTGTCGGCCTACGCTGGGGCCACGTGCCTCCCCGTAGTGACTAATGAGCAACCAGACTCGTGGGCCGATTATGCTGGTATGGGACACTATATTCGTGATGTCGGCCTACATTGATAAGGTGATGGGGGAGCGGTATACCCATTATGCGTAACAGCCCTGTCAGCCCTTTGTAGTGACCTTGAGCATACTATGAATTTACGGTGAGGCGACGAGTGTTGCCGAAGTGTATAGAGTATGAACTAGGCATGTATCTGTATAGTGATGAACCATTAAAAAGGTGATGGGGGAGTGGTGTAACCTTTGTGCATAACAGCCCTGACAGCCTTTGTAGTGACCTAGAAACACACCATCGTATGAGATTAACTACGATTGACGACCCTAGAATGGATCATGTTTGGGAATGATACAAGGGAGGTACCTTAGTTTCCCAATTCTGCTGTTTGAAATGGACTAATAATTACTCGGTAATCATGCTCATCATCGCACTGCGTGTGCCTGGTAGATGTGGAGCACTGAGGGATGAACGCATTCGCGAACGTAAGATGGTGTCGCATGAGGGTGGTTTGGCAAGGGCATACATCATGACTGCATTCATACTTGTATTAATAAGAATAGTTAGAATTGTTTGATTTTACTGCTTTATCATTACTGCTTGACTGAATTGATAACATGTTAACCTATGCTTTATTGTTCAATTGAGTTGATCACTCACTCTCACGTTACGGGACGGTGTTTCGAACACCCACCAGACTTTGTCTGATTACAGATGGCGACGCTACTCTTGATGCAGAGCCGGACCTGTATGATGACAATGATGCTTGTTCGTATATGCTATGCTGACGGCTTCACGTGAGCCGTGTCTTGATCGACGGGATTACAAGGATGTTGACTAGATGACACTACACATTTGGTATAAATTGTACTTGTAATTCATTAACCCGGTAACCATATCACACTCTGGAGACTCACCACAGTTTTTATATTTTATATATCTATCATAGTCTTCCGCTTGCAATTTAACTGTCTCTGGAGTATGATATGTTATTTTGGCTTAATCTCACTCATGTTCACAACTCTAATACAGACAACATTCAATCATCATTATCTATATTGCATAAGTGATGTTCTGGAACTCGAGAGTTGAGTTACTACTCGACCCTCAATTTTTCGGGATGTTACACTTTAAGTACCTATCAAAGTTGGCTTAGGTAGCACCGAAATTGGTTATTTTTCTACTATTTTACTTGTACTCTTACCAATCTTTTCTCCATCCTTTGTACTTGGTTTCCTTGGATCTTGGACATGAGAATTCTCTGTTTTTGGTCCTTAAGAACCCTCTTTTGCCTTGGTGATTCTTGAGCACAAAATCCATGCTTTTAGCATCCTTTTCAATCTAAGCTCTTAATTCACCTTGCAACACAAACATGATTAAAATTGAACATTAAGCATTATCATGTTAATAAAACCAAGTAATAAATGGGAGATAATATGTAATATCTGACCCTCAATAGAGGGCCAGTAATATCACATACGGTGTATGCGATGAAACAGATTTCGGCTAGCCTGATGAGCTCCGTTTTCCCCTGAATGTGATTCCTGTAATACACATATTACTTCTTTCGTACCAAACAACGTAATAACATTTCATTATAAGACTTTTTGTATAATGTTTTGTTATGTACGATAAACCTTTTTTTTTTAATCACTACTTGATCTACAATTTCTATGACTGATCTTCTGGAAGGATGTTGTATTTGAGATATTCGATGAAGGGTTGATGTCAATCATATATGTTGATCTCTAAACGTGATATCGGTAGTGCTTGAAGATTCTCATTCATGATTTCTGGTGATGCAAAAAATCTTCATTCTTTAATTGTTATCTAGAGAGGACTTCGATCAGGGCAAGATAAAGTTGTAACCAAACTAACTAAAACATCTGCCCTTGCATTCTCATATCGCGGAATATGCTTGACTTCGATGCTATAGAATCCTTCTAACAACTACTGTGCTCGTTAACAATAAGGTAACAATTCTTGTTTTCTTATTTCAAACTCTGTCGTGAGCTGATTTATCATTAGTTTAAACTCCTCGAATATCTGTAAGGCTTTTATCATCATCTCTTGCATTATTTCCATCCTTGAGATGAGATCATTGTATTCAGCCTCTTTATTGGTGTATGCAACACCCAACATGAAGGAATACGACAATAAATTGACGTGAGGGCTGATGAATATTATTACAGCGCCAGCTCCTGACAGTCGGGAAGCACCATCAAAATATATTTTCCATGAATTAGGCGATTCAATCAATAATACTTGCTCGTCTGACAACTCGTTAGAAATTTCTTCATTACTGGGAATAGGATGAGCTGCCAAGAAATCCGCCACCGCTTGCCCTTTTACTACTTTTGACGATTCATAGGAGATCATGTATTCAGAGAGGAGCAACATCCACTTAGCTAGCCTTCCAGACAACATTAGTCTTATCATTAAGAATTTTATCAAATCAGCCTGCAATATCAAAGTTATGTCATGAGAAGGACAGTATTGTTGCAGTTTTTGCACTGCGAACACCAAAGCCATGCACACTTTTTCTATCAGAGAGTAATTACATTTTGCGCCTATTAAGGTTCGGCTTAAGTAATAGAGAGCGCTCTCCTTTCCTTGTTCATTAGACTAGACCAACAGGGCCCCCGGGGAATTTTCAACTATGGAGGTATATAGAATTAGAGGCTTGCCTTTTACATGGGCCGCTAATACCAGAGGTTATTTCAATAACTCTTTAATAGAGTTAAATGCATTCTGACATACCCAGTCTTATATAAATTCTTCTCCTTTCTTCATCAGATGATCAAATGGTTGACACCTACCAGCCAGATTAAAAATGAAGCACTAAATATATGCCAATTTTCCTTGCAAACGTTTTAGCCCTTTGAGTGTTTTCGGCGGTGGCATATCTTGAATAGCTCTGATCTTTCCTGGATTGACCTCGATTCCTCTATGCCTAATGACAAAACTGAGGAATTTACCTGATGATACACCGAAAGCATATTTTGCGGGGTTCATTTTCAACTGCTTCTTTCTGAGTCGACGGAAGACCAAAATTAGATGTTCGTGATGTTCTTCATGATCATTTGATCTTGAAAAATATTATGCATTGCTCTTTGATACGTGGCACTAGTATTTTTAAGACCAAAAGGCATCACTTTATAGCAATAAATCCTGAGAGAAGTTCTGAATGTTGTAGCTTCTTCATCTTCAGGTGCCATACGTATCTGGTTATATCCGGCATATCCGTCCATGAATGACATAACTTCAAAGTTTATCGTGCTATCTATTAGCAATTTCGTTATCGGCAATGGGAAATCATCTTTTGGGCAAATTTCATTCAAGTATCTAAAATCGACGTATACTCTGATTTGTCCGCTTTTATTTTTTACTAGGACAATATTATATATCCATTTAGGATACTTAACTTCTCTTACGAAGCTAACTTTGACAAATTTATTCACTTCCTGTAATGCCCTGAAAATCAGGGGTCGAGCATAAGCTCAAACTCCCGAGTTCCAAAACATCACTTATGCAACATAGATAATGATGATTGAATGTTGTCTGTATTAGTGCATTAAACATGAATGAGATTATACCAAAACAGCATATCATACTCCATAGACAGTTGAATTTCGCAAGCGGAAGACTATGATAAGTATATATATAAAGCATATAAGTAATTGTAGGTCTCCTGAGTATGATCATGTTATCAGGTCAATAATTACATGTAAATTCTCAAAATGTACAAAATGGTAATGTGTAATGTCATCTAGTCCAAAACCCTGTAGCCCCGTCAGCGCAACTCTAGGTCTATATAGACCCGCCAAAGAGTTGCATATAGGAGAACTCCTCCTCATCATCATAATAGTCTGGCTCTACCTCATAAGCATCGCCATCACCTACAGGTATGACAGAGTCTGGTTGGTGTTTATAACATCGTCCTAGAACGTGGGAGTGAGTGATCAACTTAGTGGAGTTATAAAGCAAAGGTTAACATGTTATCAATTCAGTCAAGCAGTAATGATAAAACAATACGTTCAAGCATCCCTAAGTACTCTGGTTAATGCAAAAATGATATGTATTAATGATGCATTCCCTTGCCTGCACTCCCTCTGCGATGTTCCTCTTACGGTCGCGGCATACATCCCTTCCTCTTTGCTCAACACCAACGCCAAAGGCACATGCAATGCGATGTATGAGCGTGATTACCGAGTTCTTATTAGACCATTTCATACAGTAGGATTGAGAAGCTAAGGTACCTCCCTTATATCATTTCCCAAACAATGATCCATTATAGGGTCGTCAGTCCTAGCTAGTCTCATATGATGTTGTGGTTCCATGTCGCTACAAAGGGCTCATCACCGCGATACAGGCCTAGCTTATATTCTAGTTGCTACGGAAAGGCTCGTCCCCTCAGTGCATGTAACATCTCAAATTTTTGCCAACCTGGAATTAGACCTCCTTAGGCAATGGGTCGATCCTAACACCTTATTGAACCACCAATTTTCAAGGCGTTACAGTGTAGTCTTAGAGTATGCTCGAGGTCACTACGAATGGCTCGTCACCTAGCCGTAAGCCGACAGCTCGAATACAGCGTCTCATACTACCGTATTCAGCTCACGAGCTGAAGTTGTTCACTGGTCACTATGGGTGAGCTCGTTGCCCCGGTGTAGGCAGACAGCTTGACTACGGTGTCCCATACCACCATGTCTGGCTCATGAGTCTTAGCGGATCGAGGTACCAAGGTTAACGGAGTTTTCATTGGTAAGTTGGTACCTTAGATTCAAACAGTAGCATCCATATATGGTGAACATACATTGGGCCAATCGGGTTACTTGACAAGCTCGACTGGTACAAGCGTACGTTGAATTGATCGATATAGAGCGTGTAAGCACTCTACGTGGCCTAACCACTGTTGACAATCTCTGTACGACACGGATTCCTCGAACATATCCGTTGTAGCGAGGCTATGTCAACCACTTGTTCGGGAGCTATTATTGATAGCCTGAACTATGTAGTAGTCCCAAACACATTTAAACAAAATAGGATAACATGAGTGATAGCATTTCAACATTAAACAATTGATTTGAAGAACGTAACCATTTAAGCATTTCATAAAATACAAAGTAAGCATGTTTCGTACATATGCATTTCATACTAAATCACACAATTTTAAATCTAAGTTGCATGAAGGGATTTATACACATAACTAAGGCAATTGAGAATCTCACCTCAACACCTTCATAAAGTACAAGTTTCCAAATACTTACTCGTTCAGACATTTTTACAAACACTTAGACTACACACTTCAACATACTTGGCTTATATTGGCCATAACACATATTAGGGCAATTCCTTTCTCCAAGGAGTTGTCACACGTGCAACCATCATGTATCCACGACCGATAATCATGGCAAGCACGAATCCCAGTTCCATACCCATTCAGACATTTTTATAAACACTTAAACTACACATTTCAACATACATGACGTAGATTGGCCATAACATGTATTAGGAAAATTCCTTTCACCAAGGAGTTGTCACACGTGCAACCATCATGTATCCACGACGGATAATCATGGCAAGCACGAATCCTAGTTCCATACTCATTCAAACATTTTCACAAACACTTAGACTACACATTTCAACATGCATGACGTAGGTTGGCCATAACATGTATTAGGGCAATTCCTTTCACCAAGGAGTTGTCACACGTGCAACCATCATGTATCCATGACGGATAATCATGGCAAGCACGAATCCTAGTTTCATACTCATTCAGACATTTTCACAAATACTTAGACTACACATTTCAACATACATGACGTACATTGGCCATAACATGTATTAGGGCAATTCCTTTCACCAGGGAGTTGTCACACGTGCAACCATCATGTATCCATGACGGGTAATCATGGCAAGCACGAAACTAAATTCTAAACTCATTCAAATATTTCAACAATCACATGGAATGCACTATACTCAACATAGTTTATATATATATGTAAAGCGAGGGAAACATCTCATTTAGCATGTGAAATGACACCTAAGTCAGTTATAAATCATTAACCGACATTAAAAGCCTTGAAAACCATAACCTATACATCTATAATCCGCACCTTTCGCCGATAAACAAGAATCGAACTCAGTTTGTATACCGAGTATTTATCTATGACACAACGGCAACCTACAGTATGAAATAAGTTAGTTATTTCATCCTTTACACTATTTAAAACCCTAAAATAGATTAGGGTTAGGTTTTCTTTCCTAAGAACGGGATCAGAATCGCTGGAATAGCGATACAGAGGTGATAGTTAAGCACGTGGAGTGGCGGGATGGAATCCCACAAATAAACTCCAACTCTCTCCCTCACTTTCTCTCTCTTTCCTTCTCTTTCTTCTCTCTTCTCTCTCTAGGGTTTGCAAATTCGTCTGACATGAGAGAAAGAGAGGGTTTAAGGTCCTTATAAAGGCCCAGAAGTGATGGGAATGGCCCCATGGCCATGGTATACTTAGGTTATAGCCAAATATTGGCTGTTTCGATCCAACGGAGCACTTCTGAAGGCCCCTTTTCTGCATGTGGTCGGACTTAAGCTCCTTGGAATTGGATCTAGGTCGAGTTAAGTTTTCGGTCCGATCAGATTTATAGATCGACCACAGTGGACCAATTCAGTTCAACGGTCATCGACACTTCATTAGGGCCACAAGTACACTGACATGTGTATGAAGTTTTTCCTGATCTGAGGGTATAATTGGGTCAGATTCCGACGATCTGAAATCTTAAATTTGGCCCGCAAGAGAACGGCCCAGTTTACTTAAATATAAGTTCATTTCCTAAAGGTATTCGCGTTTCTCACACACTTCGCTCGGAGCTCAAGTTGTGCGTTTCTGGGTATCATTAGGAATTAATTTTCGAGATGGTCGTTAAGCCCAGTAAGGCGGTCATAAGCGTATAGTTTCGTAGTCATCGGACTTTCGACGCGCGGTCCAGGTCTGATACAAAGTTTCATTATTCTCCCGAGAGCAACTAGGTTTAGAGATTGATCCTAGATTTTAGGGCAATGTAGCATTAATGATTCTGCAAGCTTTGGGTCTTGTAGTTCGTAATTAAAGTGATTAGTGCTAATTTCACAGGAAATCTAGTTTAACACTTAATTTCATCTAATTTATAAAGGATTTGGTCCTGAGTGATTTCTGCCTGAGGTGATACTCGGGTCTTTGTACGAATTATTTTGAGACATTACAATCTACCCCCTTAAAGAAAAATTTTGTCCTTGAAATTAGTACCTTTTCGTACTCCTCAAAAATCTGAGGGTAGTTCTTATAGACGTCGGCCTCTGTCTCCCAAGTAACCTCTTCTTTAGTGTGATGCGTCCATAATACCTTCACCAGCGGAATAACCTTACTGCACAACACCTGCTCCTTCCTGTCCAAGATACGCGTCGGTCGCAGTACATAAGTAGCGTCCTCACTTAACTACACCTGCTCTCACTTGATAATGTGGGAAGGATCGAGAATGTATTTCTTCAGCATAAATACATGAAATACGTTGTGCACGCCCGCAAGTGGTGTGGGCAAAGCAAGGCGGTATGCCACCACACCCACTCGGTCCAGTATCTGGAATAGGCCAATAAATCTCAGCGTGAGCTTTCCCTTCTTGCCAAATCGAAGGACTCCCTTCATAGGAGAAAATCTAAGGAACACATGGTCTCCAACCTCAAACTCAAGCGGTCGTCGCGTCGTAAAGGCGTAACTCTTCTTCTGTTCTGCGCTGTAAGAAGTCGACGCCTGACAATGTCGATCTTCTCTAAGGTTGCCTGTACTAACTCGTTGCCAACTAAACTTCTCTCGCCAACCTCTGCCCAGCAATGCAATGCTCTACATGGACGCCCATACAACGCCTTATAGGGGGCCATGCCAATACTCGCCTAGAAGCTGTTGTTATAGGTGAACTCTACATAAAGAAGACAGTCATCCCAACTGTCCTTGATATCTAGTACAGAAGCTCACAGCATATCTTCCAACACCTGATTTACTCGTTTCGTCTGCCCATCCGTCTGCAGGTGGAATGCGGTACTGAACTTCAACTTCACACCCATCACTTCCTGGATACGAGTCCAAGAAGATAAATGTGAATCGCGTGTCTCGGTCTGACACGATCTCCATAGGAACTCCATGCAGACGCACTATCTCCCTGATGTACAATCTGGCCAAGTCGTCTGCCAAGTTTGAAACTCTAATAGAGAGAAAATGGGTCGATTTCATTAACCGGTCCACAATCACCCAAATGAAATCATGTCCCTTCCTTGTCTTTGGTAGCCCTGAGATGAAATCCATGGAAATGAAGTCTCATTTCCATTCTGCTATGGACATGGGCTGAAGTAGTCCACGAGGTCGGTGATGCTTTGTCTTGACCTGCTGGCATGTGAGACAACGGGACACATAATCTGCTATATGGACCTTCATGTTGTCCCACCAGTACGAGCGCCTCATGTCTCATATATCTTTGTACTGCCAGGATGCATCGCCATCTTCAAATTGTGAGCAGCCTCGAGTACTTCTCTCCTCAAGTCATGGAGATTTGGGACATAGAGGTGGCCACGATAACGTAAACCCCCATCCATACTACCCCTCCATTCGGAGTCTTCAGTGTCGCTCGCCTTCTCTCTCATCTCAGCCAATCTCTCATCATCCTTCTGAGCCACTATGATCCTGTCATCAATAAGTGGCCGCACCCGAACGTGAGTGACGCTCTCATATGGCTCCTCTACCGTGAGCTTCTGCTCAAAATCTCGTATGAACTCTACCATGTCCCACTCTGCTATCATCAGTGGAGCTGCAAACGTTATCGTCTCCTTGCGACTCAACGCGTCTACCACATGATTGGCCTTGCCAGGATGGTAGGAGACCTCAAACTTGAAGTCCTTCAAGGTTTACATCCATTGACGCTGCCTCATATTCAAGTCCATCTGAGTGAATATGTACCTAAGGCTCTTGTGGTCGCAAAAGAGCTCGAACTCCTCCCCATAGAGGTAATGTCTCCAGAGCTTCAGTGTAAAGATGACGGCCGCCAACTCCAAGTCATGTGTAGGGTAATTTTCCTCGTGCTTCCTCAACTGTCATGAAGCGTAGGCAATCACCCTGTCCTTCTGCATAAGGACGCAACCCAGACTAACATGAGACGCGTCAGTATATATCATATACTTAATCCCTTGCTCTGGCAATACTAGCACAGGGGTGGATGTCAACCTATCCTTCAACTCCTTAAAAGCTGCTTCTGCCTTCTTATTCCAGGCGAACTTAAGATATTTTCGAGTCAACTGAGACAATGGTCTGGCTATCTTGGAGAAGTCCTAAATGAATCATCGATAGTAACTTGTTAGGCCAAGAAAACTCCTCACTTCGGTAACCGAACTGGGCTGCTCCCAATCCTGAACTATGACTACCTTAATAAGGTCCACAGCTATGCCTTCCTTGGACACCATGTGTCCCAAGAACTTCACTTCTTCCTTCCAGAAGTCGTACTTCTTGTACTGTACAAACAACTGGTTCTTCCTGAGAGTATCGAAGACTGCTCGCAGGTGCTCCTCGTGCCCCTCCCGTCTCTCAGAGTATATTAGGATGTCATCAATAAACACGATGACGAATCGAAAAAGAAACGGCCGAATGGGAGTGAGATGGTGGTCCTAGTGGAGCGTTCGGTCAAAACTATCTGTCACAGTACATACATAGGCACGCACAACCTCTCTCCCTACCCAGCTCGGTACAGAAAGTCTACCATCAGGCGCTTGCACTCACTGCGTTTGCTCCACCTGGGGTACACGTTGTACGTGAAGATGTGGTGGAGCAGGAGAAAGTCGTCGGTTATATTGATCGCCAGGAGGCTATTATTTGGATTCCAGTGGGTTAGTTGGCCACAAAGGAATCGCGTGCGACGATCCCTCTCACGCGCAGTCCTAAGACTCTCCTTGCTAGCATGGACTTCGCCCAACGACATTCTCATGAGTCGGGCTATTAAGCCCACATCAATTGTGGCATCTCGTCTTCCCACGGAAATTTTGAACTGCAAGGGCTCCATCGTAGGCTCTCGAATATGGGTGTAGAAGGCTCAGACAGTGCCCACATTTGCACGAGACTTTTCCTTAAATACGGGACCCCACCCGGGTTCCACCAGGTGGTCCATCACCAGATACTCTCCAAAGAGCCTCTCGTCCACGTGTGCTTCAGAAAAAGGACCCTATGACCCTCATAAATCCCATGAGACAGATCCGCTAGTAGAGCTCTTGGGAGGGGAGCCTATGGATCGAGGTCTCGCTTCGTCCGTATCTCTCAATCGGTGCTTGTACCTGCGGCGGTGCTCCTTGGCCTCCTTGAATGAGTAGGGCGGCTAGGCCCGACTTCATCCACGGGAGCTCTCTTCTTCCCCATGAGAGAAAGAAGCATGGAAATGGAGAAAATGGCCGCCACAAGCTCAAAAAGATCAATTGAAGTGGAATAAAATGGGGAAATATGATGGGTTGTTGGATTCCAAGATCTTTGGGACACAAAGTGATGTTTGTGTGCTCAAATGAAAAAAAGAAAAAAGAAGATAGGAGAGGGGTTTGGCTGAACAACGGTGGAGTGTAAGTCTTGAAGGAAAATGAGAAAATGAGAGAATGAAGGGGAGATTTGAGAGAGGAAAAAGGGTTTTTGCAGAGAAAGAAAAGCTTGGAGGGGTGGAAAATGAAGGAAATAGGAGGGGTCCCATGTGATTTTATGGGCCCCACATTGTCCCACCATCGTTGGCCCGCCAGGCCCGCGCCGGCCCGATAGGCCCTGACCATGCGATCGGCGAGGCCTCGTCGATCCGGCAATGGCATCGCCGGTAGCTGGACACCTAGACGAGCGCTTGCCCTAGGGGCGATGCCATCCTCCCCCCTGGATGTTGGAAATGTGTGGGGTACACTCTGCCCCCCCCCCCCCCCCCCCCGATTTGTACGATTTGGGCCCCCGACTCTGTTTTGAGTCGTTTCAAGTTCTATCTCATGTACATTCAAGTTTTCCAGATCGTTTGCGGTTGGAATGGGTTAAATCTTCGCCTAAACCCATTGATTGGTGGTCTAAAAGTGATCTGGGATTGCCTAAAGTGATCACGGGTGTGTACAGTCCCAATCTCGGCGGTCGATTTCAGTTAATTTCGTCGATTGGTAAAACTGGGAATCCTAGGCTAGTTTCTACGTTTCAATGCTCCCTCCCAAGTCAAAGTACGTTAGTGTGCATCGTGTGACCATAACCCAGGTCTGGTTTAATCCAAATCATGCTTTGATACCAACTTGTAACCCCCTGAAAATCGGGGGTAGAGCATAAGCTCAAACTCCCGAGTTCCAAAACATCACTTATGCAACATAGATAATGATGATTGAATGTTGTCCGTATTAGTGCATTAAATATGAATGGGATTATACCAAAATAGCATATCATACTCCAGAGACAGTTGAATTTCACAAGCGGAAGACTATGATAATATATATATATATATATATATATATATATATATAAAGCATATAAGTAATTGTAGGTCTCCTGAGTATAATCATGTTACTAGGTCAATAATTACATTTAAATTTTCAAAATATACAAAATGGTAATGTGTAATGTCATTTAGTCCAAAACCCTATAGCCCCGTCAGCACAACTCTAGATCTACATAGACCCGCCAGAGAGTTGCATATAGGAGAACTCCTTATCATCATAATAGTCCGGCTCTGCCTCATAAGCATCGCCATCACCTGCAGCTAAGACAGACTCTGGTTGGTGTTTAAAACACTGTCCCAGAATGTGAGAGTGAGTGATCAACTCAGTGGAGCTATAAAGCAAAGGTTAACATGTTATCAATTCAGTCAAGCAGTAATGATAAAGCAATATAATTAAGCATCCCTAAGTACTTTGGTTATTGCAAAAATGATATGTATTAATGATGCATGCCCTCGCTTGCACTCTCTTTACGATCTTCCTCTTTCGGTCGCGGCATGCACCCCTTCCTCTTTGCTCAACACCAACGCCAAAGGTACATGCAATGCAATCCATGAGCGTGATTACCGAGTTCTTATTAGACCATTTCATACAGCAGGATTGAAAAGTTAAGGTACCTCCCTTATATCATTTCATAAATAATAATCCATTATAGGGTCGTCAGTCCTATCTAGTCTCATATGATGTTGCGGTTCCAGGTCGCTACAAAGGGCTCGTCATCGCGATGCAGGCCTAGCTTATACTCTAGTTGCTACGGAAAGGCTCGTCGCCTCAGCACAGTCTTAGAGTATGCTCGAGGTCACTACGAATGGCTCGTCACCTAGTCGTAGGCCGACAGTTCGAATATAGTGTCCCATACCGCCGTATTCAGCTCACGAGTTGAGGTCACTTGCTGGTCACTACGGGTGGGCTCGTCGCCCTGGTGTAGGCCGATAGCTCGACCACGGTGTCCCATACCACCATGTCCGGCTCATGAGTCTTAGCGGATCGAGGTACCAAGGTTTGAAAAGGCCAAGCTATATGTCCTAGAGGGGGGTGAATAGGACTATGCCAAATTTAAAATAAAATCAGCGGAAATAAAGTAAACCAATAGCCTTACAATTATGAATCAATTCACAATGCTAAATTTAAATCACCTTGATAAATAAGTATGGAGAGATTGATACAAATTCAGTTCTAAGGACAACCTTACACCATAATAAACAAGGGCTTATGGTAGGACAACCTTATTTCTAGAACATCTTTTGGATCAAGGACTCAATTTTAATAAAAGTAAATGAAATAGCAAGGAATTGAAATTAAATGCAGAAGTATAGATCTAAATTATTACAACAATCCCCACACTTGCTTGAAATGTAAATAGTTACAACATTCACATCCACTTGTACATTCCACACAATTGAATGATAAAAGATATGAAAATTAAGCAAGCATTCAATCCACAAGACAAAGAGTTATAGTGGTTCGCCTGTGTGTACACCAACTGTCTTTCAACAGCCACACATAAAGCTACTCCACTCCTAATATCCTCACACAGGGGATATTAGAGTTCACTATCAAATAGGTTTTCACAGGTTCACCAAAAACCTTTACAATTGTGTCTTTTTCCCTTGGGCTTACACAATTCAAAAACCCCTCTTTTCTGAGTTTTCTGGCTTTCCTCAGATAACCAATACAATGAGATTTTTTTTGGTTCAACCTCAAACAAAACCAATACTATGAGATTTTTCTGGCTTAACCTCAAACAAAACCAAAAGTAAATAAATTTTACAGAATTGTAAAATACCTGGATTTCTCCTTTTCGTAGCAGCCCGGTAGAACCAATCTGAGTAGATGATTGAATGTCAAAGTTCAATTTCCAATACTCACATTCATATGGTTCTAAATTCTAATTGATTTTAGATTTTAACTAGTTGGGCGTAGCTATATTTGATTTTGATTCCAAGAAGAAGGAATAAGGTAATTCCTCTTTTCAAATAAGATTGGAATACAGAAACAAAATCAAATTAAATAAGCTAGCAAAAAGGAATATTAAATAAGCACAATGTAGCTTAAAATAAACACAGACTTATCTCAGAGTGATCACTTGAAATTTCTTGAATTGAATCGAGTTGAACTGTAAAAACTTTGAATTTCGTGTTCAATTTATAGAAGCAAAAATCGCTCCTACGACTGGTCTTAGAAACCTTCGACTGGTCGTAGCTCTAACGGATATTTGAAATATTGAGCGCGATCTTTGAAAGTCGTTCCACGACTGGTCGTGAGAAGCCTACGACTAGTCGTGGGTCACCTACGACTGGTCGTAGATCTCTACGACTGGTCGTAGGACCATAGATTAGGTTGCTGGACTTTGAGTCGTAGCTCTACGACTGGTCGTGGACGAGTCGAAGCCACACCTACGACCGGTCGAAGGACCTCCAGGACTGGTCGTGGGTGTACTAAAAAATTCTGAAAAATCTTCAACAACTTAGGACTGGTCGTGGAATTTCTTGGACAAGTCGAACCAATGCTAGGACTGGTCGAACAAGAGCTAGGACTGGTCTTAGAATAGACCAAACTTATGTAAAATAAACATTTGATTTATGTATCCAAAGTGACCTACTTAAAGGGTCAACCTAAGGTCATTCAAACCTGAACCATGTCGTATGGACATTGAACTTCAACCATTCATTGAATGTAGATTATTTTTGAACCATATCAGGCTTGAGATCTTGAACTTGTTGTAGCTTTAAACTTGAGATCTTCATCAGCATAAAAACTACTTCATGCGTTGCTTATTAGTCTTGAAGTCACTTCTTGAGTTGTTTCTTAAGACTTGAACTTCAACATTGTAGTTTCTTGAACTTCAATAATGTAGCTTCTTGAGACTTCAACATTGTAGCTTCTTGAACTTCAATAATGTCATGAAGTGTTTATGCAGTGTCTTGAATACATATAAATCACCATAAAGACACAGATAGATGTTTTGACACATCAAAATTTGACAACCAAAGGAGCATGAGACCATAGCACTTACAATCTCCCCCTTTGTCAAATTTGTGACAAAACACCCAAATAATAATACTTCCAATAGAAATAAGAGAAGTACACACAACAGGTTCAAAATAGAGAAGCATGCACAGTTATATAGATATGATAAGTAATAACTAGCATCATTCTCCCATAACTACCCCTGAGAAGCTTAACTCCCCCTGAGTAATAGGAGAGTAATAGGAGCACATCATAATCATTAAATTCAAATAAAGCCAAAGCCTCCCAAAACTTCTCCCCCTTTTTGACACAAAATGACAAAGGAAGAAGAGCAACAATGATAATGAAAATAAGAGTTGATTCAAGAGAACATAGTGCATAATTCAAAAAGTCAGTAAGCATGTAAAGTTCAGACTAAAAAAAATATTACAGACCCATCAAAAATTCAGTCAGAACCAGAAGAGGGAGCAGGATTAGATGGATCAATTTTGTGTAAGCCCCTAGCAACCCGCCTCATATATTTGCGTAAATAAGAAAATTGCGTGTCTTGGGTAACACGAATTTGAGCCACCTGCTCTTGAAGGGAATTCAATCTCTCATCAAAATTAGAAGGCTGAAAATCAGGATCATCAGTCGAGTCTGACTCAAGTTCTTCAAATAAATCATCCATATTCACGTCTTCAGGAAGATCACCAGCTTGATCTGCATTTCCTGCTTCAGCACCACTGCTACCAGCATCCACTTGGCCATCAGCCAATTCTAAATTCATCTTGTTAATATTGGAATTATTAAAAGGGAGATGATGGATGGGTTTTTCTCTAGCAGGCATAGCCACGAGCATATGATTTGCCAGCATAGTCAACAAATAACCAGAGGGAATATCACTATGTCCTGGTTAGTGACGAGACAAAATAATGGAATGACAAATTAAAGAAGGTAGACATATTTTTGCACCAGAGATGACAGAATGCAAAACACGAACCATGAAAGCAGTGAGTTCGGTTTTATTACCAGAACGTGGATAAAGATTGGAGATGAAAATCCTATGAAATACTCTGTGTCTGGGTAACAAGTACCTTAAGGGAAGTGCATGACCTTTATGAGTCCAGTGAACATCCAAATTACATAAATCTCTAGTAAGCATTTTTCGTTCAGATTCTGAGAGTCTGTCATGTAAAATATCAATTGGAATGCCCTCATCATTGACAGGTATTTCCATAATGTGAGCAATCAAATGTCGATCCACTGAAAATAATCCTTCTTGAGTATCAATTTTAAAAGTTAAATTCTCAAGAGAAAAATCACAGATACATGCAAACATGGATTGGGCAATGGACTGGTATGCAGCTCCACCCCAATATAAGATGTTATCCCATCCCACAGATTGCAACAGAGGAAGGATACCAAAGGAAGCAATGTGATTAACATTAACAGGATGCTCAACAATAATATTGCGCATACGCAAATCCCGAGCATTAGAAGGATCATTTTCGGGAGAGCGAAGATGACGTTGTGCAATAGATGCTGATCTAGATGAAGAGGGACCTCGTGTAGTTTTCTTTTTACCTCTAGCATCCATTTTCAAAGGAGGACTCAAGGAAACAAAAAGATGCAAGATAGAAGAAATGGGGTTTTGATAGAACAGATTTTTCAAGATAAAACCCCAAACTTGCAATGAACGACCAAATAGATTCTACAAGAATGAGATTTGAAACACCAATAACAAGAATCTACAAGAAAATTGCAAAAGAACCACTAACCTTGAAGTACCATGAAGGTGGGTTCGACCGGTCGAAGCTAGGACCGTTGGAGAGTAAAAAAGAAATGAAGAAGAAGAGTCAAAATCCCCAAAATAAAGTGAAATCACGAGTTTCACGACCGGTCGTGTAAGTGTTCGACCGGTCGTATCACGACCGGTCGTGTACACTCACGACTGGTCGAGTACCGACTCAAAATTTGCAAATTTTTTTTTTTCAAATAATTTTCAAATTTAAGCAAATAAAACATCAAACTTATGTATATTATGATACACCAAATCATGCAAATTCAATTTAAATTGCACATACCGAGATCAAACTTTAATTTATTAAACCTGCTTTTGTCGAGCGGTTTAGTGAAAATGTCCGCAAGTTGAGTCTCGGTTGGAATGTAATCCAAATATATTAATTTTTCTTCCACTAATTCACGAATGTAATGAAATCTAATGTCAATATGCTTAGTACGTGAATGCTGAACTGGATTTTTAGAGATATTTATTGCATTGGAATTATCACAAAATAAAATCATAGAATCTTGAGTAATTCCATAATCGCTTAACATACGTTTCATCCAAACAAGTTGAGTACATGCATTTCCAGCAGCAATGTATTCAGCCTCAGCTGTTGATAGCGATATAGAACTTTGCTTCTTGCTAAACCAAGAAACAAGACAATTTCCAATGTAGAAACAACCACCACTGGTTGATTTCCTATCATCAATGTTTCCAGCCCAGTCAGCATCTGCGTACCCGGCTAATTGAACATTAGTCTCATGTGGATACTAGAGACCCAGTTTAGTAGAACTTGCGACATATCGCATAATCCGCTTAACAGCAGTTAAGTGAGATTCTTTAGGATTTGATTGATAACGAGCACAAATACCAACACTCAAAGCGATATCTGGTCTACTAGCAGTCAAATAAAGCAAACTACCAATCAAACTACGATACAATTTAGGATCCACATCATTACTTGTAGAGTCTTTTGAGAGTCTCAAAGTTGTACTCATAGGAGTATCAAAATTTTTACCTTTCTCAAATCCAAATTTCTTAATTAAATTCAGAGCATATTTGGTTTGAGAGATAAAAATTCCATCAGGTTGTTGTTTTACTTGCAACCCTAGAAAATAGTTTAATTCTCCAACCATGCTCATTTCGAATTTAGACTTCATCAAATCTGCAAACTCAACAATCATGTTAGTATAGGTTGATCCATAAATAATATCGTCAACATATATTTGAACCATTAGAATATCATCGTTATGTTTCTTAACAAAGAGCGTCTTATCAACACATCCCATCTGAAAATTATGACTCAGTAAAAACTTAGTCAGTTTTTCGTACCATGCTCTGGGAGCTTGTTTCAGACCATAAAGAGCCTTCTTAAGACGATACACATGATCAGTAAATTTAGGATCTTCAAACCCTGTAGGTTGTTCAACATATACCTCTTCATGTAAATCACCATTCAGAAAGGCACTCTTTACATCCATTTGGTAAATTTTAATCTTCCTAAAACAAGCAATGGAGATAAAAAGTCTGATTGATTCAAGACGAGCTACAGGGGCAAATGTTTCATTATAGTCAATACCTTCAATTTGTGTATACCCCTGTACAACTAGTCTTGCTTTATTTCGAATAATATTTCCAAGTTCATCAGATTTGTTTTTGAAAATCCATTTTGTTCCAATAATATGTTTATCTTTAGGTCTAGGAACAAGGTACCAGACATCATTTCTGACAAACTGATTAAGTTCTTCTTGCATCGCAAGAATCCAGTTTTCATCCGAAAGTGCTTCTTTTACGTTAACTGGTTCAATCTGGGATGTAAAGCATACGTAGTTACATATGTCCTCTAATTGTCTACGAGTGCGCACACCAGTGAGAGGGTTTCCAAGTATTTGAGAAGTTGGATGATCTTTAACAGTCCTTAATTCAGAATTAGTTTCACTTGATGAAGTATCTTGTTTTTCAAGTATAAGCACTTCATCATTATCTGAACTAGGGACAGGTGTATTCAAAAGATCGTCAATCACAACATTTATTGACTCTTGAATCACACCAGTCCTGTTGTTCAGAACACGATATGCACGACTGTTTAAAGAATATCCTAAAAAGATCCCTTCATCACTTTTAGTGTCAAACTTTCCCAAATTTTCACGGTCACGCAAAATATAGCACTTGCTACCAAAAACTCGAAAGTATTTGACAGAAGGATTTTTCTCAAACCACATTTCATAAGCCGTTTTATTATTAGATTTACAAGTATAAACACGGTTAATAATGTAGCAGGCTGTATTCACTACTTCAGCCCAGAGATTCCTAGGGAGCTTCATGCTATTTAACATAACATTTCCCATTTCTTGAAGCACTCTATTCTTCCTCTCGACAATTCCATTTTGTTGAGGAGTTTTAGGTGCAGAGAATTCATGCGATATTCCCTGATCACTACAGAATTTCTCAAAACCGCTATTTTCGAATTCGGATCCATGATCACTACGGATCTTGTTGACTTGAGAACATTTTTCAGTTTGAATCCGTTTTATAATCTTTTTCACTTCATCAAGGGTTTCTGATTTGTCTCTCAAGAATGAAACCCAAGTGTATCTTGTATAATCATCTACAATAACTAAGATGTACTTTTTGCCACCACGACTTTCCGTTCTTGTTGGTCCTATAAGATCCATGTGGAGAAGCTCGAGTGGTCTTGTGGTGGTATTGGAGTTCACCTTTTTGTGAGAGCTCCTAGTTTGTTTACCATACTGGCATTCACCACAAATCTTGTCTACTTTTTGCATCTTAGTTAGACCTCTAATTAGTTCACTTTTGCTCAATCTGTATAAATTTCGGTAGTGTACATGTCTAAGGCGTTTATGCCATAATTCTGTCTCATCGGTATGGACCATGTAGCACGTTTGTTTAGATGAGCTACCATTGCTTACTATATAGCAGTTTTCAGAAGTTCTGCGACCAGTTAATATTACAGAACCCTTTTCGTTTATAATTTCACAACCTTGATTAGAAAATTTAACATTATGGTTGTTATCGCATATTTGAGATATGCTCAACAGGTTGTGTTTTAAACCCTCAACATATAAAACATTTTTAAATAGGGGAAGGTTATAGAGTTGGACCGTACCTTTGCCAATTATCTTGCAGTTGCTACCATCACCAAATGTGACTGACCCATCAGTCATATCTTTAAGATCGGTGAATAGTGCCTTGTCGCCTGTCATATGTCTGGAGCATCCACTATCTAAGTACCATTTCGAATGGCTTGTAGCTTTGAAAGCAGTGTGAGCAACCAAACAGGCAACCTTAGGAACCCATTTTAGAACTGTTTTGGGTTTAGGAGAATAGTTGGTCTTCTTTTGTTTACAGTTGTAAGAGTGACCTACAGAGTTAGATTTTAATAGTTCCTTAAGTAAATCAACAATTTTTTCAGCTAGTGGGTTTCGAATCGGATTTTTGAAATTTATATAGCTGCTTTTGGGTTTTTGAAAAGTTTTTGTATTTTTAGAAAAAACTTGACTAGTACCTTTTCCTTTTGAGTTAGAAGTCTCTCCTTTCACAAAATTGGAAGGAGTATTCTTCTGTTTAAGAGATGTGTTTTAATCATAGCCCAACCCGGATCGATCGCCACATTTTCTTGATCCGGATAATAATTTTTCTAATTTTGGATCACCTTGGGCATATCTCCATGTGTCCTTCAAACTCAGAAGAGAAGATACTTCATTTTTAAGTTTCTCATTTTCAGATTTCAAATTTTCAATCAGGGAGGTTTTGAATTCCAGATCACACTTTGATTTTTCAAAACAATCTGAAATTTGAGATTTTTCTAAAACAAGGGTTTCAAAACATTCTTTGAGTTTAAAAAAGTTGAAGTTTAAGTTTGACAGCAATTTTACAACTTTCCTTATATAAGGCATTGTAAGCATCTTGAAGATCTTCATCATTTTCATGATCACTATCCAAATTTTCTTCACTTGTTGAATCATCGTGATCTGAAAAAGTAAACTTGGCTAGAGTCATAAGGGCCTTAAGTTCACTGCCCGACTCGACTCGGTTTCTGAATTTTCTGATTCAGAAAAGGCTTCAAAATCAGACGATTCATCCCAAGTAGCCAACATACCCTTCTTTTTGGATCTGTCCTTTTTAGGACATTTGTTTGCTAAATGCCCATATTCTTGACAGTTGTAACATTGACTATCTTTCAATGACTTCCAAGTTTTAGACTTAGGTTTAGAACGTTTCTTTTCATTTGCCTTTTGAAAGTCGACTCTTTTCTTACTTTTGAAAATCTTATAAAACTATTTCGCCAAAAGGGCCATATCATCTTCAGACTTTTCTGAATCTGAATTTTCTTAAGTAATACTTTTAGATGACTTCAAAGCAATAAATTTACCTTTAGGAGCTTTAAAACTTAATTCATAGGTTTATAAAGAACCAACTATACTGTAACTGATCAACTCCCGAGTTCCAGAACATCACTTATGCAACAAAATGAATGAGGATTGAATGTTGACTGTATTCGTGCATTGAACATGAGTGAGATTAAGCCAAAACAGCATATCATACTCCAGAGACAGTTAAATTTGCAAGCGGAAGACTGTGATAGATAGATAAAATATATAAACTATGATGAGTCTCCAGAGTGTGATAACATTACCAGGTTAAATAATACAAGTGCAGTTCTAAAATATACCAATTGTGAGGAAGTGTAATGTCTCTTATCCAAAGTACCATAGCCCCGTCAATACACTATCAGGTCTTCATTGACCTGTCAGAGAGATACAGATAGGAGAACTCCTCCTATCATCATAGAAGTAGTGCGGCTCTGCTTCACAAACATCGCCATCACCTGAAACTCAACAAATATGGTTGGTGTGTACAACACCGTCCCGTAACGTGGGAGTGAGTGATCAACTCAGTGGAACAGTAAAGCATAGGTTAACATGTTATCAATTCAATCAAGCAGTACAAATCAAACAATTCTAACTACTCTTATTAAATGCAAGAATGAAATGACATGATGCTGTATGCCCTTGCCAAACCACCCTCAAGCGACATCATCTTACGTTCGCGAATGCTTAACTCCCTCAATGCGCCACATCTACAAAGCACATGCGGTGCGATGATGCTCATGATTACCAAGTTATTATTAGTCCATTTCAACCAGCAGTATTGGGAAACTAAGGTACCTCCCTTGTATCATTCCCAAACATGATCCATTCTAAGGGTCGTCAATCTTAGTTAATCTCATACGATATTATGGTTTGAGAAGCATAGTGAAGGCATCGCAAAGGGCTCGTCACCCGTCAGCGCGGATACAGATCTCACCGTATGCGGCTCAATTGCTGGCCGTCAGCTCGAGTACAGGTCTCACCGTACTCGGCTCAATCACTAGCCGTCAGCTCGAGTACAGGTCTCACCGTACTCGGCTCAACTCATACTCTAGTTGTTGTGAAAGACTCGTCGCCAATCACAGACCCTTGGAGTATACTCGAAGATACTACGGAGGACTCGTCACCCGTCAGCACGAGCACAGGTCTCACCGTACTCGGCTCTCGCCGTAAGTATCGACAGCTCAAATACAGTGTCCCATACCACCGTATTCGGCTCACGAGTTTGGTTGCGCAATGGTCACTACGGGGAGGCACATGGCCCCAGCGTAGGCCGACAGCTCGACCACGGTGTCCCATACCACCATGCCCGACTCATGCGTCTTAACGGATCGAGGTGCCATGGTTAAAAGGGAGTTTCACTGGTAAGTTTGGTACCCTAGGTTCAAGCAGTAGCGTCTAAACAGGGTGAACATGCATAAGGCAGATCGGGTTACTTGACGAGCTCGACTAGCACGATCGCCCGTTGAGCTGCACGACATGAAGTGCATAAACAACTTCGTGCGGCCTAGCCACTGCCGACAGGCAACGCACGACTCGAGTTCGTCGAACACATCCCACGTGGCAAATGAATCTCAGCCACGAGTTCAATCCCGTTACCGATTGCCTGGGCCATAAGCATAGCCCCAAACACAATCAATTGCAGATAGATAAAGCAGTAATGGATCAAGATTCAACTCATACAGTCAAGGTCTGGTATTATCCGTTTAGGGCTGCCAGGGCTATTGCACGCACTCGTTGCTCTGCTCCCCCATCACCCATGACGGATCATACAACGTAAATATAAATTTAAACATATGCATTACATAGTTAAAATCATAAAGCAGTTGAGCATGTTATGAACCACAACACAAGCATGAGTTTGTACATGTTCAATTCCTAATCACACAACTATCAAAGGAGATCATACACATAGTTAAAAGAGGTTGAGAATCATATCTCAACACCCTTATACATTACAATTTGCTAACTACTACACATTCAGACATTTCAAGAAACACTTAAACAAACATACATCGACATACATGACATATGTCGATCACATAGGCATTAGGCCAAATCCTTTCACTAGGGAGCTGCCCCAATCATAACACACGTACACCCACGACGGATAGTCATGACAAGCAGGAACCCAAGTTCCATATTCAATCGGCTATTTCCACAAACACTTGGGCCACACATTTTAGCATATATAGTGTATATTGGCCGTGGCGTGACTTAGGGCAAATCCTTTCGTCAAGGGGCATCGCCAATACATAAATCATGAATCCATGACAATTAGTCATGGCGAGCACGAATGAGAATTCCATACTCATTCAGTCATTTTCACAAACACTTAGAATACACTATTACAACATACATGGTGCATGTTAGCAAAACATGTATTAGGGCTATCCCTTAGTCAAGCGAGTATCTTATCCATGTATAACATATTATTACAGCAAATAATCATGATAAATACATCTCCAAATTTATACGTATACAGTATTTCTAGAATACACAATTTCAACATACGTAGCATTTACAAGTGAACATGTATTACGGCGATTCCTTTCGCCAAACTAGTATTTTATCCATATATAGTATAATCATACATTAAATAAACATGTCAAACATTTCTCCAAAAAAAATACGTATACGGTATTTCTACGTATACCTAGAGTATGTGAAATTCCATATTCTACAACGTTAATCGAAACAGGAAACAAAAGTACTTTGTACATGTACAATTGCATGCAGATCATGAATCTATCATTATCTGACATTGAAAGCGTTGAAAACCCTAACCTATACACCTAAAGTCCACACCATTTGTCGTAGAATCGCAACAGAATTGATAGGTTTGCTAAGCTTCCGTATTCGGCAGTTTGGCAACCTAGAGAACGAAATAGGTTAGCTATTTCACAACCTACAACAGTCTAAACCCCAAAACAGATTAGGGTTAGCGTTTCTTACCTAGAAACGACGCCAGAAACACCGAAAAAGCGTCAAGAAAAGGATGGTGCAGCCCGTGTGGTGGCAGGGAACGACGGCAGGGAGATTCTCCCACTTCTCCCTCACTTTCTCTCTCCTTTCCCTCTCTCAAATCCCAAATTCGTATGGCTGCCATGAGAGAGGGTTTAAGGTCCTTATATAGTCTCAAAACTCACCGAAATAGACTCCTGTTCAAGGGTTACTGCTAACATAGGTATTTCGTCACTTTTCCAGCTCAAAAGAGAGGTTCTGGTGGCCCTCCTTGAGCCAAACGTCAGACTTAAGCTCTCCTCACATGGATCTACGTGGGATTACGTTTTCGACTCGATCGGATTTCCAGATCGCACGTGGCGGACCACTTTCAGTTCAACGGTCAGTGGGCCACGATCCGAAATTCCAAATACATGTAAATGTTCCTGAAATTTTTCCTGATCCGAGGGTGTAATTTGGTCTGATTCTGACGGTCTGGTTGCTTAATACTGATGCGCAAGCGAATGGTGCCAGATCACTATTCCAGATATTTTAATTTCAAAGGGAATAGTGTTTTTCACACTCTCTCGCTCCGGATCCAAACGAATGGCCGTGGGACATCGGCTGGACCTAATTTTTGAGATGATTGTCAAGCCCAGCGAGGCGGTCCTAGTTCCTTAACTTCGTGTTAATCGGACTTCCGATGTGCGGTCTAGACCTAATACGAAGTTTCATTTCATTCCCGAGAGCAGCCGGGAAATGTGTTTGGTTCTAAACTTTAGGGTAACCTAGAGTCACTGATTTTGCAAGTTTTGGGTCTTGCAGATCGTATTTAAAGCGATCCTAACGGATTTCATGGCTAATCGAGTTTTGCACTTAGTTAACTTTGTTAAATTTCTAAAGGATTTAATCCTAGTTGTTTTCTGGTTGAGATGGTACTTAGGCCTTTGCAGTTTGTATATAAAGTGATCCAAGTTTTACTACTTAGCTAGTTTAAGATAGTGTCTAGGGCAAAAGTGCTTTGAAAAATTGAAAGCACAAGGTAGTGAAGGGTGGGATTTGTGAAGAAAATGGTTTAAAGAACAATTTTAGACTGTGGGATTGAGTTTTGACAAGTTGATAAGGTCTTAGGATCAACCCATTGCCCTAGGACGTCTAATCCCAAGTTGGCAAAAATCTGGGATGTTACAATCTACCCCCCTTAAAACAAAATTTCGTCCCCGAAATTGGCTAAGGGTAATAAGGGAAGATTTCTATTATTTCACTTGCCTAAGACTGATTGATTTCCAAGTTTCTACGCGTGGTAGGGTATATACCAGCTGATTCATTTTAGTCTACCTCCCTTAAAACTTATTTCTCTATCCATTTCTCATACCCTGATGGTTTGCTACCATTTATTTCTTTACCTATTTGGAGGCTTGACGATAATTCTCACAATTTAGAGTAAGATAGTTGTTTTCATTGTTTGACCAACACGGAGAGACGATAATAGTGGGCTCGATCCTGATACATCGATCATCTACCTGACCAGGGTAGAAGGCTCATCGTATCCCTTTCCAGTCCAGGTAGATCCTGGTCTTCTGCTCGGTCAAGCAGGGAGTCCGCTGGTAGTCACCCAGGATTGAGAATTGGGTCAAGCCGCGAATGTTTCGCAGTTGTATATTTCAGTAACTCCGTAGTCCGATCACTCTCTAAGAGTAGGGAATGTCCATCATTGAAAGGCTCAAATTGTTTATTCTAAGGTTGCCCTTTAGGTCTTAGTCTAAAAGAGTCCTCGATATTATCTATGTCCAAGGAAATGGTGAATCAAATCTTACTAAATCATCCTAAAACGGGTTCTCATAGTAGAACTTGCTAGGGCTTCTATAATGTTCGTATTCATTGAGCACTGATTCGATCCTGGGCCAGTGAGGAAGGGTCCACCACGTTTCCGCTGCGCCACCCAGATCAAAGAGGTGTATTAGGTGACCTAACTAGCTTGGGCTCATAATGTTCTACCCCCCTTAAAATTTTATTTTCACCCTCAAGGCTCAAGAGCTATGTCCTGATCCGTAAGTCGGATCAAGGTGTAATTTATAACCTATCCTTGACATGAAATGGGAAAGACATTGGTCTGCCTTTCATCGACGATGTGTACTATGACATTGATACCTATGGGTATCGAGAGGATTCAACAAAGGAACGGGGTCTCGTTCCAACCTATTCAAGCCAACTAACTACGTCCATCACTCAATTATCTTAGTATTGTTAGTCATTTATATTTCTTAGTCTAATCAGCAGCCTAGGCTCAACGTATGCGTAGCGGTAATCCACTAGTTGTGATTCAAGGTCTATGCCTCTACGCTAGATGATTTCACTTCATTTCTAATACAAGGAAGGGTTTTGTCACTTAGGGTCAAAGTTGTCTAATTGGAACTGAGTTGCCTATAGTTGAATTTAACTACGCCCGAGCATTTCACATATGCTCATACCAGCTAAGAGGATCCTAAGGTTCACATTATTAATTTGTTGGGTTTCCTCTACGGTCAGGTCTGTCGAAATCTAGGAGCACTGCTCTAGGTCCAAAACTCCGAGGGTCTATTTGTCAAACAACCATTTACTCAAAAAGCTTAAGCTATCAGAGTGCGGTAGGTTAATGTATATCAAGGGACTTTATCACTTCAACACTATTTGGCAAGTGGTCTTAAGTTGTATTGAATGGGACCGCATTACTAATCCTACCTTGGAATTAGAAGTGGCTTGTTTGGTAGGAGGGTGGGAGGGGATTAAAATTAATGGTATAGGCTTTGGAAAATGAGCCTTGTGTCGGAAAGTGTGAAATGGGATTTCCAAATCCCAGGAACCGGAACTCCTAAGTGTAAGAGGAACACCCGGGATATACCCTTTATTGCATACATTCCAAACATGGCATTGGAAAACATGGGATACAACCAATCTAGGGCCATACCTACACATACATTTATTGTTACCTTTTCAATTCTATCCACCCTAACTCACCTAATGCAATTGGCCGAACGGGCCCTAAACGTCCTCAAATATCTAAAATATTCTACCAACAACTACAACCATCAACATGAAGTCATAAGCACCCTAAGACAGTAACCCATGTGAACTACGAGGCAACAATATGGATGATTAGACATCCAAGAGAATAGCCGTACTTGCTCGGATAGAGCCATGGAAAAGCGAATGAAAAGTGATGGAGAGAGAGAGGTAGGGCTGGAGGTTTGGTTCTCCATAGATTTGGTTCTCATCAGGGGTTGTAGAGGCCCAACTGACAAGAAAGAAAGAAAGAAAAATGAAGAAAATGGATGGGTTAGAGGGCTTACCCGATTTTGAGCTCCAAGTGGGCGTGTGGGAGTCCAAATGAGGGAAACGGAGAGGGTAGAGGGTGGGTGTTACTGTGAACGATGGAAGGGAGTGGGTGATGACCGAAAATGGGAAATGAGACGATTGGAGTGGCGATTTGAAGAGAAAACAGCAAGAATAGGAGGAAAAGAGAGATTGGAGGGGCGTTTGAGAGAGAGGGGAGCTCCGGACCTAAAAATCCCAAACCCCAGCCAAAACCGCACGTGCCAAGGGGTAGGGGAGGTCGGGCCGACCAACCCCAGCCCCGGCCCCACACCAGGTGGGCCACCGGACCGCGGTCCACCGCCGGAACCGCGGTCCAAGGTGGCCGGTCGGCTGCCGCCGCGGGTGGGGTGTGTTCTCCATGGTCCCAAGGTGCCAAACGCACCCTGGTTCGACCCTGGGTCCCATCGGATTTAAGTGGGGAGGCCCCCGAATCCGGTTCGCTCAATTTCGGGTAGTTTCGGGTCAAACCGGACGTAACTTGCAATCCGGAATGAGTTATCTGACGTAAAATATATGAATTCGGGGTAGAACGAGCTAATGAAGCCAACCAACCCTACTATACTAGGTTGCGTAGTCCAGAATTGCGAGAAAACCCTCCGATTGACGGTCATTTCCCCGTTTCAATTTCGTTTTGCTAAAAATGGTAGTTTTAGTTTAATTACTCTTCATCGGTCGAGCTTTAGGAGTTACGCTCATTGTGAAAAGAGCCTAGAACAATTAGGAGGACGGTTTAGTGAAGCCAAATAGGACACTTACTATTTTTGGCTGAGAACTTTACCCACTAGTAGACATCACGACCCATAGTAAGTCGCGAATTCTAGAAGTTTTAGTTGTAGTTTGTTCCTGATTTCTTTCCCATTACCTGGTATCCTTATTTAAAGGGTGGTGAACTCGTTTTTAGTCATTCATTAATCAGTTTCGAATTTATTAGAATTTATTTCTATTTTCTGCTTTCTCCTCTTGTAGATTCGAGAAGTCTCTGGGAGGAGTCCAGAGAAGCTCCAAGGATTCGAAGTAGTTATCCTCATCATGTTGATCGCACACATTTTACTGATTCTCAATGATTGGGATGAGGTGGATGGTGATCTAGACCCTTCACTAGACAACCTAGAAATGTTTTAAGGTCGACCCGTGCGACCATGGTTGAATACATACTCGATTTCGGCGTTCGTTTTCAGTGAACTAGCCGTTGGACAGAACAGCGATGCCTAAGACTGTTTCTACATTCCGTCGCTCCCTCCTAAGTCAGAGTGCGTCAGTGTGCGTCGTGTGACCATAACCCAAGTCCGGTTTAATCCAAATCATGCTTTGATACCATCTTGTAACGCCCTGAAAATCGGGGGTCGAGCATAAACTCAACTCTCGAGTTCCAGAACATCACTTATGCAACAAAATGAATGATGATTGAATGTTGACTGTATTCGTGCATTGAACATGAGTGAGATTAAGCCAAAACAGCATATCATACTCCAGAGACAGTTAAATTTGCAAGCGGAAGACTGTGATAGATAGATAAAATATATAAACTATGATGAGTCTCCAGAGTGTGATAACATTACCAGGTTAAATAAATACAAGTGCGGTTCTAAAATATACCAATTGTGAGGAAGTGTAATGTCTCTTATCCCAAGTACCATAGCCCCGTCAATACACTATCAGGTCTTCATTGACCTGTCAGAGAGATACAGATAGGAGAACTCCTATCATCATAGAAGTAGTGCGGCTCTGCTTCACAAACATCGCCATCACCTGAAACTCAACAAATATGGTTGGTGTGTACAACACCGTCCCGTAACGTGGGAGTGAGTGATCAACTCAGTGGAACAGTAAAGCATAGGTTAACATGTTATCAATTCAATCAAGCAGTAATGATAAAGCAGTACAAATCAAACAATTCTAACTACTCTTATTAAATGCAAGAATGAAATGACATGATGCTGTATGCCCTTGCCAAACCACCCTCAAGCGACATCATCTTACGTTCGCGAATGCTTAACTCCCTCAGTGCGCCACATCTACAAAGCACATGCGGTGCGATGATGCTCATGATTACCAAGTTATTATTAGTCCATTTCAACCAGCAGTATTGGGAAACTAAGGTACCTCCCTTGTATCATTCCCAAACATGATCCATTCTAGGGTCGTCAATCCTAGTTAATCTCATACGATATTATGGTTTGAGAAGCATAGTGAAGGCATCGCAAAGGGCTCATCACCCGTCAGCGCGGATACAGATCTCACCGTATGCGGCTCAATTGCTGGCCGTCAGCTCGAGTACAGGTCTCACCGTACTCGGCTCAATCACTAGCCGTCAGCTCGAGTACAGGTCTCACCGTACTCGGCTCAACTCATACTCTAGTTGCTGTGAAAGACTCGTCGCCAATCACAGACCCTTGGAGTATACTCGAAGATACTACGGAAGACTCGTCGCCCGTTAGCACGAGCACAGGTCTCACCGTACTCGACTCTCGCCGTAAGTATCGACAGCTCAAATACAGTGTCCCATACCACCGTATTCGGCTCACGAGTTTGGTTGCGCAATGGTCACTACGGGGAGGCACATGGCCCCAGCGTAGGCCGACAGCTCGACCACGGTGTCCCATACCACCATGCCCGGCTCATGCGTCTTAACGGATCGAGGTGCCATGGTTAAAAGGGGGTTTCACTGGTAAGTTTGGTACCCTAGGTTCAAGCAGTAGCGTCCAAACAGGGTGAACATGCATAAGGCAGATCAGGTTACTTGACGAGCTCGACTAGCACGATCGCCCGTTGAGCTGCACGACATGAAGTGCATAAACAACTTCGTGCGGCCTAGCCACTGCCGACAGGCAACGCACGACTCGAGTTCGTCGAACACATCCCACGTGGTAAATGAATCTCAGCCACGAGTTCAATCCCGTTACCGATTGCCTGGGCCATAAGCATAGCCCCAAACACAATCAATTGCAAATAGATAAAGCAGTAATGGATCAAGATTCAACTCATACAGTCAAGGTCTGGTATTATCCGTTTAGGGCTGGCAGGGCTGTTGCACGCACTCGTTGCTCCGCTCCCCCATCACCCATGACGGATCATACAACGTAAATATAAATTTAAACATATGCATTACATAGTTAAAATCATAAAGCAGTTGAGCATGTTATGAATCACAACACAAGCATGAGTTTGTACATGTTCAATTCCTAATCACACAACTATCAAAGGAGATCATACACATAGTTAAAAGAGGTTAAGAATCATATCTCAACACCCTTATACATTACAATTTGCTAACTACTACACATTCAGACATTTCAAGAAACACTTAAACAAACATACATCGACATACATGACATATGTCGATCACATAGGCATTAGGCCAAATCCTTTCACTAGGGAGTTGCCCCAATCATAACACACGTACACCCACGACGGATAGTCATGACAAGCAGGAACCCAAGTTCCATATTCAATCGGCTATTTCCACAAACACTTGGGCCACACATTTTAGCATATATAGTGTATATTGGCCGTGGCGTGACTTAGGGCAAATCCTTTCGTCAAGGGGCATCGCCAATACATAAATCATGAATCCATGACAATTAGTCATGGCGAGCACGAATGAGAATTCCATACTCATTCAGTCATTTTCACAAACACTTAGAATACACTATTACAACATACATGGTGCATGTTAGCAAAACATGTATTAGGGCTATCCCTTAGTCAAGCGAGTATCTTATCCATGTATAACATATTATTACAGCAAATAATTATGATAAATACATCTCCAAAATTTATACGTATACAGTATTTCTAGAATACACAATTTCAACATACGTAGCATTTACAAGTGAACATGTATTACGGCGATTCCTTTCGCCAAACTAGTATTTTATCCATATATAGTATAATCATACATTAAATAAACATGTCAAACATTTCTCCAAAAAAAATACGTATACGGTATTTCTACGTATACCTAGAGTATGTGAAATTCCATATTCTACAACGTTAATCGAAACAGGAAACAGAAAGTACTTTGTACATGTGCAATTGCATGCAGATCATGAATCTATCATTATCTGACATTGAAAGCGTTGAAAACCCTAACCTATACACCTAAAGTCCGCACCTTTTGTCGTAGAATCGCAACGGAATTGATAGGTTTGCTAAGCTTCCGTATTCGGCAGTTTGGCAACCTAGAGAACGAAATAGGTTAGCTATTTCACAACTTACAATAGTCTAAACCCCAAAACAAATTAGGGTTAGGGTTTCTTACCTAGAAACGAAATAAATGCCGGAAAAGCGTCAAGAAATGGATGGTGCAGCCCGTGTGGTGGCAGGGAACGACGGCAGGGAGATTCTCCCACTTCTCCCTCACTTTCTCTCTCCTTTCCCTCTCTCAAATCCCAAATTCGTATGGCTGCCATGAGAGAGGGTTTAAGGTCCTTATATAGTCTCAAAACTCACCGAAATAGACTCCTGTTCAAGGGTTACTGCTAATATAGGTATTTCGTCACTTTTCCAGCTCAAAAGAGAGGTTCTGGTGGCCCTTCTTGAGCCAAATGTCGGACTTAAGCTCTCCTCACATGGATCTACATGGGATTACGTTTTCTACTTGATCGGATTTTCAGATCGCACGTGGCGGACCACTTTCAGTTCAACGGTCAGTGGGCCACGATCCGAAATTCCAAGTACATGTAAATGTTCCTGAAATTTTTCCTGATCCGAGGGTGTAATTTGGTCTGATTCTGACGGTCTGGTTGCTTAATACTGATGCGCAAGCGAATGGTGCCAGATCACTATTCCAGATATTTTAATTTCAAAGGGAATAGTGTTTTTCACACTCCCTCGCTCCGGATCCAAACGAATGGCCGTGGGACATCGGCTGGACCTGATTTTTGAGATGATTGTCAAGCCCAGCGAGGCGGTCCTAGTTCCTTAACTTCGTGTTAATCGGACTTCTGATGTGCGGTCTAGACCTAATACGAAGTTTCATTTCATTCCCGAGAGTAGCCGGGAAATGAGTTTGGTTCTAAACTTTAGGGTAACCTAGAGTCACTGATTTTGCAAGTTTTGGGTCTTGCAGATCGTATTTAAAGCGATCCCAACGGATTTCATGGCTAATCGAGTTTTGCACTTAGTTAACTTTGTTAAATTTCTAAAGGATTTAATCCTAATTGTTTTCTGGTTGAGATGGTACTTAGGCCTTTGCAGTTTGTATATAAAGTGATCCAAGTTTTACTACTTAGCTAGTTTAAGATAGTGTCTAGGGCAAAAGTGCTTTGAAAAATTGAAAGCACAAGGTAGTGAAGGGTGGGATTTGTGAAGAAAATGGTTTAAAGAACAATTTTAGACTGTGGGATTGAGTTTTGACAAGTTGATAAGGTCTTAGGATCAACCCATTGCCCTAGGACGTCTAATCCCAGGTTGGCAAAAATCCGAGATGTTACATATCCGTATCACGAAGTTCCTGGATTGCGGTTACCATAGAATTGAACCGTTCAGGAAGAGAGCGTAGTATTTTTGCACACACTTTACTTTCTGGGATCTTATCACCAAGACCCCACATTGAGTTTACAATGTCATTCAATCTACTGTAAAAGTCCATAAACATTTCATTTTCCTCCATATGAATTTCTTCAAATTTAGTTGTGAGGAGTTGGACTTTAGATTTCTTGACAATTGATGTACCTTCGTGTGTCATTTCTAAAATATCCCAGGCTTGCTTTGCAGTATCACAGGATATGATTCTTTTGAACTCATCCGGTGATAGTGCGCAAGTGATTGCATTTAGTGCTTTAGCATTAGCACTACTCTCATTTTTCTGAAGTGTGGTCCATTGGAAATACGGTGTAATTTTCATAGATTTTGAACCATCAACTCCAGTTACTTCCATGATAGGAGGATTCCATTCAGTCACTGTGGCTTGCCACACACTTTCATCCATTGATTTGAGGAAGATCCTCATTCTGGCTTTCCAATAGGCATAGTTGGAGCCATCAAAGGGTGGAGGCCTAGTAACTGAAAGGCTATCAAAATTTGACATCTTTTTATATAGCTTAGATCGTTAGCTCAGGAAATAAATCCAAATAAAAAGCAACAAAAATGAGCTATTAGGCTCTGATACCACTTGAAAAGGCCAAGCTATATGTCCTAGAGGGGGGTGAATAGGACTATGCCAAATTTAAAATAAAATCAGCGGAAATAAAGTAAACCAATAGCCTTACAATTATGAATCAATTCACAATGCTAAATTTAAATCACCTTCATAAATAAGTATTGAGAGATTGATACAAATTCAGTTCTAAGGACAACCTTACACCATAATAAACAAGGGCTTATGGTAGGACAACCTTATTTCTAGAACATCTTTTGGATCAAGGACTCAATTTTAATAGAAGTAAATGAAATAGTAAGGAATTGAAATTAAATGCAGAAGTATAGATCTAAATTATTACAACAATCCCCACACTTGCTTGAAATGTAAATAGTTACAACATTCACATCCACTTGTACATTCCACACAATTGAATGATAAAAGATATGAAAATTAAGCAAGCATTCAATCCACAAGACAGAGAGTTATAGTGGTTCGCCTGTGTGTACACCAACTATCTTTCAACAGCCACACATAAAGCTACTCCACTCCTAATATCCTCACACAGGGGATATTAGCGTTCATTATCAAATAGGTTTTCACAGGTTCACCAAAAACCTTTACAATTGTGTCTTTTTCCCTTGGGCTTACACAATTCAAAAACCCCTCTTTTCTGAGTTTTCTGGCTCTCCTCAGATAACCAATACAATGAGATTTTTTCTGGTTCAACCTCAAACAAAACCAATACAATGAGATTTTTCTGGCTTAACCTCAAACAAAACCAAAAGTAAATAAATTTTACAGAATTGTAAAATACCTGGATTTCTCCTTTTCGTAGCAGCCCGGTAGAACCAATCCGAGTAGATGATTGAATGTCAAAGTTCAATTTCCAATACTCACATTCATATGGTTCTAAATTCTAATTGATTTTAGATTTTAACTAGTTGGGTATAGCTATATTTGATTTTGATTCCAAGAAGAAGGAATAAGGTAATTCCTCTTTTCAAATAAGATTGGAATACACAAACAAAATCAAATTAAATAAGCTAGCAAAAAGGAATATTAAATAAGCACAATGTAGCTTAAAATAAACACAGACTTATCTCAGAGTGATCACTTGAAATTTCTTGAATTGAATCGAGTTGAAGTGTAAAACTCTGAATTTTGTGTTCAATTTATAGAAGCAAAAATCGCTCCTACGACTGGTCTTAGAAACCTTCGACTGGTCATAGCTCTAACGGATATTTGAAATATTGAGCGCGATCTTTGAAAGTCGTTCCACGACTGGTCGTGAGAAGCCTACGACTGGTCGTGGGTCACCTACGACTGGTCGTAGATCTTTATGACTGGTCGTAGGACCATAGATTAGGTTGCTGGACTTTGAGTCGTAGCTCTACGACTGGTCGTGGATGAGTCGAAGCCACACCTACGACCGGTCGAAGGACCTCCAGGACTGGTCGTGGGTGTACTAAAAAATTTCGAAAAATCTTCAACAACTTAGGACTGGTCGTGGAATTTCTTGGACAAGTCGAACCAATGCTAGGACTGGTCGAACAAGAGCTAGGACTGGTCTTAGAATAGACTAAACTTATGTAAAATAAACATTTGATTTATGTATCCAAAGTGACCTACTTAAAGGGTCAACCTAAGGTCATTCAAACCTGAACCATGTCGTATGGACATTGAACTTCAACCATTCAATGAATGTAGATTATTTTTGAACCATATCAGGCTTGAGATCTTGAACTTGTTGTAGCTTTAAACTTGAGATCTTCATCAGCATAAAAACTACTTCATGCGTTGCTTATTAGTCTTGAAGTCACTTCTTGAGTTGTTTCTTAAGACTTGAACTTCAACATTGTAGTTTCTTGAACTTCAATAATGTAGCTTCTTGAGACTTCAACATTGTAGCTTCTTGAACTTCAATAATGTCATGAAGTGTTTATGCAGTGTCTTGAATACATATAAATCACCATAAAGACACAGATAGATGTTTTGACACATCAAAATTTGACAACCAAAGGAGCATGAGACCATATCACTTACAAGGTTAATGGGGTTTTCATTGGTAAGTTGGTACCTTATATTTAAACAGTAGCGTCCATAATGGTGAACATACATTGGGCCAATCGGGTTACTTGACAAGCTCGACTGGTATGAGCATACGTTGAATTGATCGACATAGAGTGCGTAAGCACTTCACATGGCTTAATCACTGTCGGCAATCTCCGTACAGCTCGGATTCCTTGAACATATCCGTTGTGGCGAGTCTAACTCAACCACTCGTTCGTGAGCTATTACCGATAGCATGGATTATGTAGTATCCCAAACACATTTAAACAAAATAAGATAACATGTGTGATAGGCATTTCAATATTAAATAATTGATACGAAGAACGTAACCATTTGAGCATTTCACAAAATACAAAGTTAGCATGTTTCGCACATATGCATTACATACTAAATCACACAGTTTTAAATCTAGTTGCATGAAGGGATTTATACACATAGCAAAGGAAATTGAGAATCTCACCTCAACACCTTCATAAAGTACAAGTTTCTAAATACTTACTCGTTCAGACATTTTTACAAACACTTAGACTACACACTTCAACATACATGACGTATATTGGCCATAACACGTAATAGGGCAATTCCTTTCACCAAGGAGTTGTCACACATGAAACCATCATGTATCCACGATGGATAATCATGGCAAGCACGAATCCCAGTTCCATAATAATTCAGACATTTTCACAAACACTTAGACTACACATTTCAACATACATGATGTACGTTGGCCATAACATGTATTAGGGCAATTCCTTTCACCAAGGAGTTGTCACACGTGCAACCATCATGTATCCACGATGGATAATCATGGCAAGCATGAATCCCAGTTCCATACTCATTTAGACATTTTCATAAACACTTAGACTACACATTTCAACATACATGACGTACGTTGGCCATAACATGTATTAGGGAAATTCCTTTCACCAAGGAGTTGTCACACGTGCAACCATCATGTATCCATGACGGATAATCATGGCAAGCACGAATTCAAATTCTAAACTCATTCAGACATTTTCACAAACACTTAGACTACACATTTCAATATACATGACGTATGTTGGCCATGACATGTATTAGGGAAATTCCTTTCACCAAGGAGTTGTCACATGTGCAACCATCATGTATCCATGATGGATAATCATGGCAAGCATGAATCCAAATTCTAAACTCATTCAAACATTTCAACAAACACATGGAATGCACTATACTTAATATAGTTCATATATATCTATAAAGCGAGGGAAACATCGTATTTAGCATGTGAAATGGTACCCAAGTCAATTATAAATCATTAACTGACATTGAAAGCCTTGAAAACTATAACCTATACGTCTATAATCTGCACCTTTCACCGATAAACAAGTATCGAACTCAGTTTGTATACCGAGTTTTTATCTACGGCACAACGACAACCTACAATATGAATTAGGTTAGCTATTTCATCCTTTAAACTATTTAAAACCCTAAAATTGATTAAGGTTAGGTTTTTTTTTGCCTAAGAACGAGATTGAAATCACCGAAATAGCGATACAGAGGTGATAGTTAAGCACGTGGAGTGGCGAGATGGAATCCCACAAACAAACTGCAACTCTCTCCCTCACTTTCTCTCTTTCCTTCTCTTTCTTCTCTCTTCTCTCTCTAGGGTTTACAAATTCGTATGACATGAGAGAGAGAGAGGGTTTAAGGTCTTTATATAGGCCCAAAAGTGATGGGAATGGCCCCAGGGCAATGGTATACTTAGGTTATAGCCAAATATTGACTGTTTCGATCCAACGAAGCACTTCTGGAGGCCCCTTTTCTGCATGCGGTCAGAGTTAAGTTCACTGGCATTGGATCTAGGTAGAGTTAAGTTTTCAGTCCGATCGGATTTACAGATCGACCGCGGCGAACCAGTTTCAGTTCAACGGTCACCGACACTTGATCAGGGCCACAAGTACACTATTATGTGTATGAAATTTTCCCTGATCTGAGGGTGTAATTGGATCAGATTTCGATGGTCTGAAACCTTAAATTTGGCCCGCAAGCGAACAGCCCAGTTTACTTAAATCTGAGTTCATTTCCTAAAGGTATTCGCATTTCTCACACACTTCGCTCCGAGCTCAAGTTGTGCATTTCTGGGTATCATTAGAAATTGATTTTCGATATGGTCATCAAGCCCAGTAAGGCGGTTATAAGCGTATAGTTTCGTAGTCATCGGACTTTCGACGCGCGGTCTATGTCCGATACGAAGTTTCAATGTGCTCCCGAGAGCAACTGGGTTTAGAGATTGATCCTAGATTTTAGGGCAATGTAAAGTAAATGGTTCTGCAAGTTTTTGGTCTTGCAGTTCGTATTTAAAGTGATTAGTGCTAATTTCACAGGTCATCTAGTCTATCACTTAGTTAATTTCATCTAATTTCTAAAGGATTTGGACCTGAGTGATTTCTGCCTGAGGTGGTACTCGGCTCTTTATATGGATTTTTTCAAGATGTTACACTTCCTCTTCTATCAGAGGTATTATATCTGTACGAAATTACCTTTGTGCTTGTTTCACCGGTCTTTTATAGTCAAAAATGTTAAGTTGATGCATCGCCACTAATGGTTCTAAACCTAGTATTTCCACGTATGTCTAAGTGAACACATCTTTATTCTCTTTCAACAATTTAACACATCGATCAACTTCTTATTTAGATAAATTGGCGTTTATGTATGTATACCATGGTTCTTCATATGTTCCCAAATTTACTTCTCACAGAGTATCGACTGTTGGTTGCCCCCCATCTTCTATCTGTTTTGGAGCTATTTTAGGATGCTTAATCATTTCAGGATCTGCCTCTTGACTAGCTACCAGATTGGTATTGATTGCGTTCACTTGTACACGCGAAGATAATGCTCCCTTTGAGATTTCTCTTGTTTCTTTTCATTCGCACCAATCGGGATCTGTATGACTTTGCCGTTATTTAACCCTGTAGGTTCTTCACAATCAAAACCCTTGTTTTGCATAGTTTTCTTACTAACTATACTGTATCTCTTTAAATCTTTTGGTGTTAACTTGTCACGAACCATATTGTCATTAATTTCCTCTTTCATTCCTTTTTCCAATGGTGCATAGAATTCAATTGGCTTGGAATTCTTTGAGTTAGGTCTGACAAAAAATCGTCTTGGCATGGCAGGGAATGGTTTACTTCTTTCGATATGCGGCATCCACATTATACTGTTGGACTACAAAATCTTCATATGTTCGGGCGATAATAACGTTAGAGGGGGCTAACCAGGCTGCCTTAAATCTTTTGGGACATAATAGAATTTCTTCTTATTTCCTTTCTTCTCAGACAATTCCATTTCTACGATTATTTTTCTATTCCTGGCATCTTACTATCCCTTGATTTCATATCTTCTTTACTGACTTCATTACTGTCCTCCGACATGAACTCACTATAGTAGCTTGCATTTACGAAGAAAGATTCCGCTTCTGTGTATGGTTTTGTATCAGCCATTACTTTGTATTGAATTCCATTTCTACAATATTTGAGGCATTGATGCAAAGTAGACGGTATGATGCCATATTGATACATCAACGTCTCCCTAATAGGATATTATATGTAATTACTGCATTGATCACATGACATATAACACTTGTAGTTAATTCACCTATTTCAAGCGTTAATGTGATTTTCCCCAGTGCTCACAGGCCATCTAGATTGAGACCTTGAATCATCATCCCACTAGGACACAAATGTGATCGACGATATCCTAACTTGTTCAGCATGTTCATCGGTAACAGGTTTATAGCAGAATCATTATCCAACATTATCCGCTTAATTTGTTTATCGCATACATGTCCGACAATTATCTATGGTTTGTTACGCTCTTTGTCACTGATTAGATCGAAAAGGTAATAACAAACATGCAATCGTTTATTTCTATCATTTCTAATGCTTCAAGATATGCGAGACGACTTTCTGTCTTTGGTTTTGTGTTTTTCATTTCAACGAGTAATGCTTCTCTGATGCTATCGTTTAACAAGAATAAAATCAGTGTTTGATGAAAGTCTTTCGACAATTGTAACGCTTCATATATACTCAAACAGGCAAGAATACCTTTCAGATGACTTATAACATCATAAGTTACTCTTTCAACTTTGTTCTTTTAGTCCTTTTCATTATCGGGCAATGCTTCAGATGTCTTGCTTTGCTTTACTTCAAGTCTCTGCTCTTGAGAAGGACTTGTTATCTTCTTTCTTGAACGTAATGTGACCACTGCTGCTTTGCATGTATTTGTCAGCAGTATGCAGACTGGTTCGTTAGAAGATTTAACAGTAATCATATTGTAACTTTCTCTTCTTTTCCATTCATGGTACATATGCGAGCAATGTTGTTCAGGCTTGTTCTTTTCACCTGTGGCATTCTAGGACTATAATGTGTTTTCCATCGCTTTCTTGTTTCTCTCGTTTTCTTTTCCAATTATAATTTCACCCCTGTTTATCATCTTCTGTAATATATTATTTAATGTAAAGCAGTTTTTTGTTGGATGTCCTATCAGACGATGGTAACAGCAATGGTTCTTCTCTTTCATCATTTCAGCTTCTTCGAGGCTCTTGGACTGAGGTAATTCAATTATCCTAGCGGTTAATAGCTGGCTCATCATAGGGATGACATCCTCCCTTTCAAACTCGCATCCTTTATGAGAATCATACGGTCTTGGTCGTTTATCATTTACCTTGCCTTTACTGAGATTTGTATCTTCTCTTCTTTCTATTCTTCGCCTATTATGGGGGTCTTCTCTTTTCCTCTCGTGATCCATGACATTTGGTCTCACTATGGAACACTGACATTCTCTTGGTCATCATCTCAAGTGCATGGGCCTTCATAGCAAGATCATGGAAAGTCCATATATCTGCACTTGTCAAACCAAATGCGATTCTCGTCTCCGTTGATTTTAAACACATTTTCATATGTTCTTTCTCTTTAGAAAATTGTCTGCATGATGCCCCTAGGGCCTTCCACCGGTTGATAAACTTCTCCAATGGTTCATTTTCTCTTTGTCGTACAGAAGCCAATTCAGTGATGCTGACATCTCGATCGGACGAGAAAGAGTTTCCTATGAAAGTATCTTATATCTGATCCCAGGTATGTATGGATTATGGCACTAGACTGGAGTACCATTGGAATGCTTTCCCTGTTAGAGAGGATACAAACAGTCACAGACAATATTGCGGAACCTTAAAAAAATTAGCCATGGTTGTGATAAAATGTATGAGGTGTTCTTCCAGAGATCCATCTCCATTAAATTTATGAAAATCCCGGTATTTGAAATTTGTAGAAAATGGATTGTCTTCGACTCTCAGGAATATAACGTTCTAAAACTTAACCTTCCCGGGTGTTCTCAATCTCTTTCATTTCTAACAAACTCTGTTATTACCTGTCGTATTTCATCTTGTGTTATTGTTCTTGCTGCTGGGGCTAATCCATGCGACCTTGGCGGCTGTGATTCTTCTGATTGTCGTTCGTGACCATTTGTTGTCGCCATCACAGGAGGAACCATGACCTGAGCTACATTATCTGATAGAGTGGTTAATGATTCTCGAAGACTCCTACATTCCTCCATTAAGGCTGTCTTGTCTGCGCACGAGCCATTTCAGTAAAACTTTCATCTGAAGATGGTAACGGATTTTGGCTCGCATCTTCCATACAGACAACAACTTCTCTACTTCTTGATTGCGTCATTATAGGAGTAGGGGCTATAGAAGAATTTGGTGAAAAGGAACTCTGATTAGATCCCTTGACACTTTCACGGGATCCTAATGATTTAGGCATAGTGGCTTGTGGAGACATTGTTTGTGATGATGGAAGAGCAGCAAGCTTTAAAGAAGATGATTCATTCCCTATAGGAGACTTTCCTTTTTCTTTTCTGGTCCATCGGGTAGCTTTGGCAGAAAGAGTCGGGAAATCTTGCAGAGTGAAGGAGCTGGCAGATTGTCTTGGATACAATGAAGGTGGGGTGAGTGTGGGATTTCGCTTTGCAGCATTACGTGTGATCGACCCTCTAATGATTTGCAATGAGACTAGGCTAGCAGTTGCGCAAGATCGAGCCCTTGATCTTCTTGGTGATACCACGGTCCACTCTTCTTCATTATCCTGGTGTATGGGTGATACAAATATCACTCCTGCTGTAGCTTTAATCAAGGTTGATGGAATTTCTTAATTCTAGGATTCAGATGATGTTTGCTTATTACGGGCATAGTTGATAACGAAACCCATGGATGTGAAGTAAAAGATTGTCTGATTCAAAAAAGCCATTGCGATCGAAGGTGTAAAGGTTCTAGATTTTCTATGAAAGAGAGTTTAGTGTTATGGATTTTGACAACTATACATTTGATCTTGGAGATGAAGGGAAGGATGTTCCCGTTGAGAGTTGCCATTTTGGCACCATGATGGCACCGATTAATGATAAAAGTTCTCCAAATAATATCTAAGTTAATATTGAATAAGTTATGTCCCCACTAGTGTCGCCATTTTGTTTCGACAAGATACAAATGTATTTGGATAAGGGATATTTGATTCAATAATAATAAAGAAAAAATAGGTGAACAATGGTCACAAGATATTTTATTGATTTAAGGTTCATTTACTTCCTCATATTTCCTTTGATTCCAAGGTGAAATGTACAAATTATGATGAAATATTATAGTAATGAAACTCATTAGGATATCAATTTCGACAGCATTTCAGCTCATGACATGATCTTCCTAATAAGGAAGTTATTATGCGGATTTGATGGTTCTTTCGAAAGTCTTTCATCTCTTCTTTAACACAAAGTCTTTGGATTGATTATCAATTTTCTGAAAGAATTATCAAAGAATCAGTATTTAAAAGCGGCTTTAACTTGATTCTTAGAGCTTTAGTCTCATTACGTGCACAATAGATCTGTTGTGTGTTGTACAATAGACTCTGGCTTTTACTGTTGCGATTTGCGCAATGAACTCTGAGCTCCTTATTACGCTTGGCGCAACATGTATCTTCTGCCTCGTTGAATACCTATGAAGAGTCTTAAACTTCTAATGAATCTTCTGAGCTCCGATGTTCACAAATAATGGAAATGAAGAGAGGGAAGGGGTATTTATAGGCAACCACATGTGTAAACCCCAATTTTTACACAACCAATCTTGATTGCGTGAGATATAAAATCCCATTGTGCCCTGTGCAATGGACCATTATCGGGTTTTATTGCGTGAGAGAAAACTCTCATTGCGCCCTTCACAATAGACCGTCATCAGGTCCTATTGCGTGAGTGACAGACTTTAATTGCGCCTTGCACAATAAACCATTATTTTCACTTCTATTGCGCATCGCATAAAAAAACTATTATGATTACAATTCTTCCTTTCTACTTTCCTCATTCTTCTTAATTTATGCCCCAACAATGTTTAATCAATATAATTAGATATGTTTTCTATGTGCAAGGTGATTTTTAAGTCTAAGAGGAATCTATGCTTAAAGCGACATTTTAAGCCCTAAAAGAGATCAAGCTTAAAGGCAATGAAGAATTGTGGAGATCAAAGTTGAAGATTTCAAGTACAAAAATTCTGAGGAAACCAAGCATTGAAGTGGAAAATGAATGATCGAGTGCATTGTAGAGAAGTGAAGCAGTTCATCACTTGTCGATAGGACTTCGATCCCATCGATAGTCCTTTGACAAGTTTCGATTGGATCAAGAAAGTTCAAATTTTTCAGAAAGCTTGCTTGATTAAAAAATATGTTTCTTCAATACCATCGAGAAAATTAGGGAATTTAAAAGTTCGTTGCTGGATAATTTTTGAAAGATTTTCAATGCCTTCGACAACTCCCTCCCACCTCAATTTCCTTTCTTGTTCTAGTAGTTTTTTTTAATAAAATAAAATAAAAATTAGAGTCAGTTATGTCTAGCTAATCTCTTAGCTAAGGTGGATTCTTACTCTTGCTCTGGTGGTAGACTCGCAAGAGTTTCAACACCCAGTCAAGGGTTCGAGTATCCATAGGTGGTGAAATCCCACTACCTCGTGAGTGTGTGGGGGTGTGTGTGCGTGTGTAAAAAAAAAAAAAAAAAAAAAAAAAAATCTCTTAGCTAAGGCTAAGGGGTGAAGCTTTTAGTTTGATTGCAATGTTGTAATTTGTTTCGATTCATACTTTGGATTTTATGATGATTATTTAATTGAATTAGTTTGAATTTACTTTAAAGCTTTTGAATTGTTTATTTCTTGGTCCGTTGTGAACTCCGTGTACATCAAGTCATTAGTTTTTTAAAACAATATTCACAATCATTCTTGCCTTGATACAGTCACCGTAATGAAAATTTGATTACAACCAAATGCCCATGATTACTAAATACAATAATGTAAAGAAAACAATTAATTTTGTTATACTAGATACATCACCATAACTTTTAAAATACATTAGTAACTGAAAATGTAAATTAAGCCTAATGCATCCAAGCGCAAATGAAAAGGGCCAACATGCTTGAAGGACTTCATCTTGGTACATGAAATGGTTAATTAAATAAGGTAAGCTTGATATCTCGTATGGTCAATTCCAATCCAAGTCGGGATTTAGATGTTAGTAACATAACACAAGTTCAATATAATCAAAGGAGTTTAGTACAAGAGATAACTTATTGAATCATGTAAATAAGTATAAAAAATCCAACATTCTCAAAATGATAATTTTGTCTATAACGAATGGTCGTAATCTTTTAGGAGTAATCTAAAGCAAAGAACTTGTGTTAATCTTTTAGGGAATGACCCTGGGTAGAGCACCACATGATAATCTTTTAGGGAGTAACCCAAGGCAGACCACCTGTGTGTGTTAATCTTTTGGGGAATTAACCAGGGAAGATCACTGTTCGATAATCTCAAGTGCAAGATAACGAAGTAGTAATAATTCACTGAGACGAAGATCGTTCTACAGGGATTTGTGGATGAGAAGACAACTAGAACTAAATGGATTTTTTGTGTTGTTTTATCCAGCGAATCTAGAAAAGGGTAAGACAATAATTAAGAAATACTAAGGATCCAGGAATCCGTAGTATATAACTCAATTAGAACTGGATTCTAATATGCTCAAATCGGAAGATAACTCTGTAAATCCAATCACAAACATCTGACAAGATATATGAATTGAGATAGATTGATCTCTCATTAAGATCTAAGCAATTGATCACAGGGAATCAAAAACATCTAATGTTCTCAAAGTTAACAATAGATCAATCAATTTTACAGATTTATTCCTTCTCCAATCTAAGAATTCAATCAATACAATCACAATTTAGCATTCAAAACCATAAACATGAATTAAAAATTAATTAAATAACAAAATTCATCAAGAGGTTCATCCCTTAGCCTTAGCTAAGAGATTAGCCTAGACTAGAATCGAAAGATTGAGAAGAACAGTGCCAGAAGAGTTTCACCTTCACTTGGTGTATCTCCCAAGCCTTAATTCATGTTTTGAAGAGCCTAAAACTACTTGTTTATAGTAGAAAATTTCCCACTAACTTTGAATTTACGCAATTACTCGCATCGTCGATCAAAGCATCGATTGATTGACGAAACTTCTCCAAAAATACCTAACAATGAAAATTTAAAAATCAGTTAACTTTGGATTAATCAATCGAGCTCTTGACTTCGATCGATCAAACATGGCAAAAAATGTCCAACGAATTCTCTTCATAATTCTAAAATCTCTCGATCCTTCTTTCTGATCGATTGACATCCCTCGAGGATTCCATGATCGATTGAACCTCTGTTTCGATCACTCGAACTCTACTGATTTTCTTCGATGAAAGAACACTTTGATATTTAGCCTTCATCTCAGCTTAAATACTTGATTTCCTTAGATCATGACACTTCAAATCTTCAATTTCATCCTTCAATTCTCCAATTCTTTAACTTGTATTCTTTTAAGAATTAAATCGTCACTTTAATCTGACTTAGATTTCCAATCATCATGCTTTTAGACAACATATCTAATTAGTCCATTTAGGCACACATGCATGTGAAAACAATGCATACGAGGGGATAAATATGCAATATTTGAGTCTCATCACACCCCAACCAGCATTTTGCTAGTCCCGAGCAAAACATGCAGAAGATTCTAAAATCCAAGAACAAAAAAAATATAAAAAAAATAATAAAAAATAATTTAAAAAAAGATCAGAAGAGTTCTTTCTGTAAATCCATATAATCCTTAAATTATTCCAAATAATAGAGTTCCAAGGCACAATGTTTTAAATTACTATTTGCTTAGATTATAACACCTAATAAATAACCAAATTGAGTTAGAACTATTAATCAGTCAGTTGAAAAATTCTCAACATCGAATTCCATTGTAGTATAATGAAATTTAACTTATCACAGCTAGAGGCTTAACTTATCACAGCTAGTGGTTTAGTTTCTTCAGTAATGTAATACTCATAATTACTTAAAAGTGGACAGATAGACCGGTGTTCATTAACGGATTTTGCACTATTTTCTTGTTTTTATTGTCCACTTATCATTCTTTTTCTTTTTTATTCCACTCTTTTCATGGACAATTTTCTTCTTTTTCAACTTCTTTTTCTTTTCAATAGGTAGCCCTTTACGATTTTTCTATATTTTTTTTAATACTAGTTCTCATTAATTTTGTTTCAAAACAACCAGTGTTCATTAATCTTGGTTCCTAACACCCTATATAATGATGAAGTTACATCACCATATCAACTTAGCCTCTTAAAGTATAAACTAAAATTGCAGTTTACACCGCACTTGTAGAAGTATGGAACTGTTCTTATAGTCCTAGAGGGGGGTGAATAGGACATTTCAATTGATTGTACCAATTTAAAACTTTTCTTGCCTAACTTAACTGATTTACCAATAAACTTAGTAAGGCAATGTAACTCTAATGGCTTACAAGCCTAGTTAGTGGGTCCAATCACATAGGCAACTTAATGTATACCAATAAAAGTAACTAGCCTATATCATAGTGTGCTTGTGTGTGAACTATGCTTTTTTTTTTTTTATCAAACTATGACATTCATTCAATCATGTATAGGAATTTAAACATTCAAGCATATATAAGCATGATTAAACAAATACGCAAATGTACATTGAAAAGACAAGCATATATAGTGGTTCGGCTACATGCCTACTCTACTCCCGGCATCCACACTCAATCCCAGAATACACTGGATTTCACTATTGATAGTTTTAAATCAGGTTCACCAACAACCTTTACAATCCTACACTAAGGACACAGGTTTAGGCCCACCGGACAAGGTCCCACACTAGGCACCTACTGTTTAGGCCCACCGGCCAAGGTCTCACATAAGACACCTACGTTTAGGCCCACAGGCCAAGGTCCTACACAAGGTACTTAATCGAGTTTGTTGATGGCAAACTCTTAGCCTCAATCCTACATGATGATAAAGACTAAATTGTGGACTCTTAATTATGACACTTACTTGTCGATGAGTCCTCTTTTGTAGCTTCTCTTAGGTTGCATGATCTTCACGTTTCGTGCTTGAATCAGCTCCCCGTTGTTCCCTCGTTCGCTTAGTTTGGATTTCCCTGTTAGTTTGGCTTCACGATCTAGAACCTTGCATTTAATGTACCTACCAAGGTGACTAAGGTTATGGGAGTTGGTTGAATCTCTTATCTAGGATAGTGAGTGGAATTCCTAAGGGATTCAACCTATGGATGCTCTAGAGTATAAAAAAAGATAAAGGATTTTTCTATTGGTTTAGTCTTTATACTCTAGAGGAGGCACGAGTTCATGTTCTTCATCAATAGGAGCTTTTGAATGCTCATGGAAGTGATGAATCACAATGAAGAGATCATGAACTCGTATGGATAGAGTCTAAAGAGGGTAAGATAAGCTTGGGATACACTTTAGACTCTAGGATGCCTTAATCCACTACTTTTGCAAGTTTCTACAAGCCGCTTTTATAGATAAAAGCTTCTAATGAATAGAAAATAGTTACAAAATGGCTAGTTTACGGTGCTACCGAAGTGACCTTTGGTACCACCGAATTTGCTTCGGTGGTACAGAATTATCTATCGGTAGTACCAAATTAAATTCCCCAAGTTGCTCACTGAAAGTAGTCCCTTTCGGTGGCATCGAACATTGTTTGTTGGTGGCAGTCGATTATACCAAATTAACGTTGAATGCTTGTTGGATTGTTTTGAGCCCCTTTGGTAACACTGAAGGTATCTTCAGTGGTACTGAAGGTGCTATTCGGTGGCACATTCGTTCTACAGACAGTGGATAGATTTTTTTTTGTTTTTGTCCAATAAATCATTGAATAACTTGGAATATGAAAAAGCCATGTTTATAGGATATAAAATATGAACTTGATATTGGCTTAGAATAGATGACCTAAGTGGGTATTCCTATTTGGGTTGGAATCATCTATTTGCAAGGTTTAAGATCGTAGAAGCGGTTCCTCGTATTCAATGTAACTTTTTCTACTTCAGCTCCAGTCGCGTCGCCGGTCTTCTTTTGTCAAGAACTCATCTGACTACAAGACACAACTAGTCACGTAATTGACAAACATGAGTGCAAATAAGTGCACTAACAATCTTCCCCTTTGTCAATTTCGTGACAAAAACAACCTAACCTACGATAGTGTCATGGTCCATACCAATGACATACCAAAATAAAAAGAATTACATATCAAACATATAGATTTATAACTCAAGAAAAGAATTACATATCAAACATATAGATTTACAACTCAAGACTTGACATGTAATATAAGATTATGCTTCTTCCCCTTAGTGTTTACCAAGAATAACCTGCAATAAGAGAAACAAACACTTTCTGCAAGAACAACATTGTTTTGGTGGGTTGGTTTTTTCTCCTTCTTTTTGTCAGTTATTGGCAAAGGATTTACCAAGAAATAAACCAATAGCATAAAGATGATAATCAAGAGGGTAAACATGATATATAATGATATAAGCATAAAGATTATCAACCAAACAAGGAAATATATCATCATAAGTAATCAAATCATATGTTAGATAGAAAAGAGAGTATCTAACATGAACAGAAAAAATATCACCATAAATTCATCAAAATTACTACCCCAAGCTTGGGTAGAGGCATCCATCATCATCCAAAACATTTTAAATTCAAGCCCTTAAGGGCATACTAAAACCAACATCTCAAAATAAATTATCCAGATGCAATAATAAAACTTCATCGAGAAGATCCACCCTCATACAGAGGAATATGAGTACGACGAGACAAAAGTAGCTCAGTAATGTGCTCCCCGGTATGTTGAAGAGCATCAAGACGTAATTCAATCTCGGATAGCGTATTTCACACCGCCAAAGGCGATCTTCTAAATTGGATTGTCCATCATAAAGAAGATGGATCGAATCATTCTGACGAAGCAGGTGCCCAGTGCTGACAGAAATTAGACTTGGTGCTCGAACAGGTGTGCGGCAAGAGTCCCAGCCAGTGGCCATTGGAGTGTTTTGAGCTTCTTTGCCTCTCTTGCATTCATGATTTTCCTTAAGTGTAGGTGCAGTTACATTCAGTTGAATCAGAGTTTCCTTGGTAAAACACACGACAGGAAATACCAAATCATGAGTGGGTGGCAAACCAATGAATTTTGAGAGTTTGCAGATAACACTTGGAAAGGGCAGGCTAGTACAATGAACTCCCTTGACTATTATGATCAACTGTTTCAAGATAAGAGTGGGTAGGCATATCTCAATCCCCTGAAAAATGTCATACATGATTTTTAGAACAAATGGAGAGATAAAATCTCCCGAAACTTCACATGGGTATGCATTGGTACTCAGAATGTTGTGCAATACTTTCGTGGTTAAGTCCAGATGCGATGAATGGAGATAGTTTCTTTTGTTCCGAGGAATTGTTGCACCATCGCACAGTAATCGAGTTAATTAACCCCAAATTCCTAGATGATTTAAAGGACAATCTGTTGGGGAAATGTGTGTGACATTGAGGTGTAGTAATTTACTCAGCACTAAAGGAGTGATCTTGTTGGTTGTGTTCATAAAGTTGATACTGATTGATGGAGGATCATCTTGAACGACATGACAGGAGTTTAAGAATTGATGAATGAGGTCATATCGAACCTCTCCTCCAAAGTAAGAAAAGATTATCCCACCCGATTAATCCTAAGTAGATATCAATCCCATATGGTTCGACTAGAGAGGAACTGATCTATCTATCATAGACAGTTTTGTTTGACATAGCCATTTTGGTAGAATTTGAATAAGGAGAGCGGCAATTGTTAGTTCTTCTAGAGGGGTTTTCTCCACTTGCAGGAGCCTTGTCTTTGTCTTTAACCATTGTTATGTTGTGATTATGTATAGAAATTTAAGCAACAAGGATTACGATAATCAATCAATCTTAAGAATATGCATATATCAAACACAAAATATAAAGCTCCATATTCTTAGACATAACAATAAAAGTGAGTAGAATATTCCAGCAAGAATTTAAACCATGCATATGTAGTTTCAGCAATAGACAGATATAAAGATTTTCCAATAAAGATTATACTGTCATAAAGATAAGGAAGGTAGTATTAAAATGAAGTTTAAGCCTTGACTTCACATAATGAGGCTAAAATTCTCTGATTTGCTTGTAATGTTAGCTATCAAACCAATTTGAACTATATCAAAAAATATTTGAAGGCATTCAAGAATCCTTAACACAACAAAAATACTAGAAAATGTGACTGATACTTTAAGAAGAACCATTGATATCATCAGCTTGAGGACATGACAGATGTGCTGCGATTTGTTCCAATGATTGTTGGAGTGATTGGAGCTTTTCTTCCATTGACTTCATCATCTCACCAAGTCTTGATTGTTCATCCAAAATTTTCTTGAGAGCATTCTTCTGAGTAGAAGTTGTATGAGCTGAGGTCGGTGAATGAGTATCTAGGCCTTCTTTGATCAAATTCTTCCTTCCCTGGAAGCTCTTCTTTTGTCAATGTTGGATTATCAATTTCATCCACAGAAGAGAGATTCATTTTGCTGATACTATTCATATTAATTTTTGGAACTGATATAAATTCACCTTCAACTACCCTGAATCCGTATTGATGGGCTAACTTACACATCAAATGTCCGAAAGGTATTGCTTTGGAGTTAGAAATAAATCCTGAAATGATTTCATCGTATATCATGGTAGGCAGACATAATGATTCCCCTTTACCAATGTGATATAGGGTCTCTACTATGAAAGGTGTAAGCTTAATATGATTACCATATCTAGGATAGATGTTGGAAATACAAATCAGATGGAGTATACGATAATCATGGGACATATTTGTGGCCTAAATACATTCCCGTGATGTCAAGGTACATTGTTCCCATTGCACGAAAATTTGGTCCAAACATCCCTTTTTTGCTTCAGTGGGTAGGTTTAATTCAAAGGGTTGTTCAGAGCTCAATGGTATACCTATAAGAGTTGAAATGTGATATGGGGTGATTTTAACTATTTGACCATTGCAGCTAGCCTCAAAACCCATATATAATATGCAATGAGACAAAAATGATCGGACCAGGGTTTCATTAACTGGTGCTCCAAATGATAGAACTTGCGACCATCCTTGTTGTGAAAGAATTTCTTGAACTTTAGATTTTTCAAGACATATCACATCTACTCTTCTTTCACATACAATCATTCTCTTTAAGAATTTAACAGTAATAACACGTGCAGAGTTAGTATTTGAAGAGGACAAAGGTCTAGACAATTGGTTAGAAGATCGTCCTCACTTTGGAACACAAAGTTTTTGCCTAGATCTGGTTGAGTCTTCTCTGTCATGCTTCTTCTCAGATCTGTCTTCTATAGGCAGTGATGACTCCATTTAGAGAAATGAAGAGGAATGATAAAGGCCTCTCAAGATGAGATAAACCATAGGCAAGTGATCCTAGTTTTTGAGATGTAAGAAAAAATTCACTAGGGAACACCTTTAGATTTTGGTGATTTTTGGTTGCACAGTCCTTCCATCGAATTAGGGTAGAAATGAGAGAAGTGACAGACAAAACAAAACTGAGCAGCGAGGGATATTAAGTAGTTTGACAAGGCTCGATTTCGGTAATACCGAAGGTAAGTTCAGTGTTAACAAAGTATCCCTGCAACTCAGAGGTTGTTGTAACAGATTTTCCTAAAACATACATGTGTTCATGATATGATTTTATCATGTAATTATGAAAATGTTTAGAGGCAAGAAATCCTTGAATTTATCAATTAGACCAATCATTAGGCTTAATCCTTTGGTTTGTCTTTAAAGCTTCCATAGGATGTATGATCCTCAGATATACCAATTTAGTTCAAAATGAACCAATAACCATTCATTAAAGAAGGTTGATCAATAGGTAATAAACATTTAATTGCAGTATGTGTATCAACCTTTTTTGGTTTAATATAAGTATCATATTATTCATGAGTATCTCAAAAGTTTTGGATGATACTTATTCTATATGGAGTTGTTTATCATGAAAGCATTTTTATCAAACTCCATGAAGAACTTATTAGTCAAGATTTTTTTTGTGAGTTGATTCGAAAGTAATATGCTTTTTAGAGTTCTGGAATCAATTTTAATCAACTATGATTTACTTCTTGACCAATCAAAATATTATTTTATTTTATTTTTTATTGTTCATTTTTACTTATCAACATCTCGCCATATTGACATGGACCAGATGTTACAAGGGCCCGAGTCATTTTCAGGGCACTTGTGTGTGTTTTGCGTTACCCATTTGTTAACTATTTTCTTTGAGCCAGAGGGGTATTTCTCTGAGTGACTTCCAAATGATTTAGATGTGATTATGTGATTTGTTTTGGAAGTAACATTAAATTTCTTGACCATAGGACATTCCCATTTGTAGTGTCACATCTTTCCATAATGATGGCATTCAACTGAATCTTTCTGATTTGGAGTAGTTGAATTTGTCATCATTGATAAGGTAGAGGAGGATTCTAATTTATATCCTAGGCCTGTCATATTTTTGAATTTTCTACCCATGCCTAGAAGTTTTTCAAATTTTTCATTGCTTTGGGTAAATTTTCGGGTTAGTTCTTCTGTTTGATCAGAATATTTTACTTCTATTTTTAGTTTCTTGTTTTCTATTTTTAAATTTTCAACTTTTAATTTTAGAAGTTCAATTTTCTTGATCAAATTATCAAAAGTTAGGCTTCTAACTCTAGTTCTTCTCCCTTTTTTAATTTCCTCAAGGTCAAGTTCATCTTCCTCATCTAAACTTTTGGGAACAACTGTAGTGGAGGCCATGAGAATCTTCAATGATTTGGTGTCTCCATCACTCCCTGGCTCATCTGAATACGAATTTGAGTGTCAGTGTCATCCCAAGTGGCTACCATGGCTTTTTCTTTATTTTCTTTACTAGACATTCAGTGGATATGTGTCCAATTTTTTTGCGGTTATAGCATTGGAGATCTTTGGACTTTCTAAAGGATTTGCCTATTTGGCATTTGTTGTCCAATGTTTCCCCTTAATGGACTTTTCGCGGTTCCTGTTAAAGAAAATTTTGAACCTTTTGGCCAAGAGAGCCACTTTCTCATCATCTTCTTCATTTTTAGTTTCTTCATCCTCCACTATAGTTTTGGATGATTTGAGGACATTGAGTTTTAATTTTTTGGGAGGTTTGAAATGTAGCTCAAAGGTTTGTAATGATCCCACTAGTTCTTCGTCTTTCATCTCATCAATGTTCCTACATTCCTCTATTGTGGTGACTTTAGAATTGAATCTTTCTGGTAGGGATCTTAAGATTTTCCTTCAAATTTTAGGTACCAGAATTTTTTCACCTACTCCTTGAAATTATAGTAATGACCGCTTTAGTTGAAGTGGGAATATGCCAATATGTCCTAGAGGGGGGTGAATAGGACTTTTTAGTATTTTATGGCAATTTAAAATCCTATCAATCTTATCCTGAATAAATATGCGTGTATCAGTATTTCTTCAAAGTAACTCTAATACTTCCAAGCCGAATAGATGATCCAGTCATAAAACTATTTGAAGGATAAACAAGATGCAAACCATATTTTATGATGGACGTGACTGTGTGTGAGGTGTGATCTCAGATAATCAAATATGAAAACATTTAAGGAAATCACACAAGGAATTAAAGAAAATAGCAATCGCAAACACAGTTGTTTTTATAGTGGTTCGACTACTTGTCTACTCCACTTCCGGTAGACGCACTCAACCCTTGAGTGTACCGGATCTCACTAACGGAGGCTTCACATCAGGTTCACCTCAAACTGGAGGTTTCAAATCAGGTTCACCTCAAACCAATACAACCTACTCTAGGCTGACTCTAACGTGTCTATATGACACAAGTTTATGACCCACATAGAAGCAAGGGTCAACACACAACACCCAATTTTTAGGCCACATAGGCCAAGGATCCACATAAGGAACCTCACCAGTTTATGCTCTCATGAGCAAGGGTCAACACACAGCACCCAGGTTTTATACCACACATGTCAAGGACTTACACAAGGACCTAAGAGTTTATGCTCTCCACAAAGCAAGGGTCAACACAAAGCACCCCCACGTACACTCCTGTCGGAGGCCTCTTATGAGGGCTTGAAAGGGGTAAGAAACACCTTGGACCCAATCCTACATAAAGGAATGATCACAAGGGTCCTCTAGACTCTAATGACTTACAAATAAGTAGATGAGCCCTAATAAGCACGTTGATGAAGATCTCCTCTTTTGTCGACGAAGAATCTTTAGCTCCCTTGAGCCGTAACTTAAATGATGTACCAAGATAAGGCGACGGATTAGGTTAAGGTTATGATGGAATTCTACTCTATTAAATGTTTTCCTATAACGGAGACAAGAGCGATTCAAATCATCTATGCATTTAAGGTATCCCAGCTTAATGATTTGCCATTAAGATGGTAGTTGTAGATCCTTGAATGCAGAAGTTCATTCCCCAATCCACTCTATTGAATGTCAATGGTGAGGGTGGATTGGAGGATGAACTCCTATAAGAGAAAAGGCTTAGGGTATTTGATCTGGGTTTAAACACACAAAAGCAATCTCTATTTTCTCTACCAACAACCAAGGGCAACCTCTCATTAAATACGCAAAAGGTTCCAACGGATATAAAATGGTCACATTTTTTACAGAGTTCGATATGATCGAGCAGGTTCGATATCATCGAGCCTATACTCTGGATGACATCGATTGACCGCTCGATGATACGAACTCAAACTGTCAAACGCTTTTGAAACTTTTTGCCAATTGGTCGAGGAAATTGAACATTCATCGATGTCATCGAATTTCGAACTCCGATCTTATCGACACAGGGTTCGATTCCTCGACATTTGAAAATGTGAGAGCATTTCCCATTGAAAACTAAACAGGTATAAGATATGATCGGGCATCACTCGATATCATCGGAATTTAAATGTCAATGATATCGAAGCTGGTGTCGATTCATTGATAATCTTAAGGAATTTTCCTATATGTTTGCTGGACAGTTTATGTCCAATTTCGATGACATCGACCATGCCTCAATATGATCGATATTTGAGTAACAATTTTATCGAGTAACCCCCGATACATGAAAGTTTTAACCTGTAACTTGCTGGATAGATTTGTGTCCCAATCCGATATCATCGAAGGTCTAACGATATCATCGAGCTTTGAATTTTGAGGATATCGAGGATCCCTTCGATATATCAAGAATCGCATGTTTTGCCTTAGCAGAATTTTGGACACAACAGGCAAGATGTCGATTTTATCGAGTCGACTTGATGGACTCAAGATTCAAAATTTGACGATATCGAATAGTCCATCGATTCATCGATAATTTAGTCCAGAGTTCTTTGTGGTTGTTGGACATCTAAAGTCTTTAAATTGATAATATCGAGTGAGCTTTGAGGACATCGATAATAGGGTTCGATTTTATCAAGCCATGCATCGATAAATCGACAAAGGTAGAAAACTTAAAGATTTACTTATTTTTGTAAAATAGTTTTCGTACCAAAAACCCTAGAATGTTCTATTCAATTTTAAGGGTTTTATATACCTGGTATTTTGGGACATGGGATGTGAGGCTAAGGTTTACCTTTAGCGAGTTCAGGCAGACATCCAGTTGAGGTAGATGCTTGAACGAACTTCCTATGGGGCTCCTTTGTCTTGCTGACTCAACGCTCACGCTAATTGACAAACTAGGGCACTTTCAATCTCCCCCTTTGTCAATTATGTGACAAAACACCAAAACACCTTAAAACAACTTCTAGACTAACACCCTAAATTGTGTGTACATGAACTTTACACAATTTACTAAGCTATCTAGTTCATACACACAATTGTATCATCAGTAGTAACTGCTCCCCCCTGTCGTCTTACAGTTGCTCCCCTATTACCTGTTCCACCATTAGCAAACACCCAATTTGTTCCTTCGGGGTAGAATTTGTTCTCCCCCTTTTTGTCAGTCATTGGCAAAGGCAAGATATAAATAGAGGTTGACTGAAGTTGAAGGACATGGGAGAACCAAGACCCAAATAAAATGCAGAATCAGAAAACAGGAATACATAAGTATAAGGACATTGTTGAGAGAACTGACTAGAATAGTGTGGATATATAGAGAAAACAACACAAACCACGTAGGGAATATGCAGGAGAAAAAGACAATCATAAGTCATGCCAGTTGTTCTCAGAAAATCAAAGTATAATATGGCTGTAGATATAGATATATAGGAATCATCACATAGCCATAAGTAAAAGTATCAAAAAGACGGATTGCCCAGGCTTGGTAGTTATGTAACATCCATTCCAAAACCACAAAGCCAACCAATCTGGCCCAACCATGAGCACAGTAAAAAAGAAGAACTATATGCGGACACCAAAAAGAGTTAACCGGAATGTCCAGATATGGCTAAGCAGATGACATTCAATGTGATGACCCCGGCGATTGGTGATGGACTCCAGACTGAGCAACGGCGTATGATTGGATCCCCATGGCGTGGGTGGATACGAGGGTTGATCATTGTTTCCAGTCGGCTGTACGGAAGGACTATTTGCTAGAAGTGAGGAAGTGAAGCATAACTATTGTGCCTCCTGGACTATGTCGTCATCGAACCAAGCTTCTGGATGAACAACATCTGATGTGGCTTGGAGGCCCACATAATGAGCAAGTTTGCATATGAGTGCAGGAAATGGTAGCGTATCCCGATGATCGCCTCGGATTATACGAACGAGCTGTCCTAAAAGAAGAGTTGGAAGGCACACTTAAATTTCTTGATACACATTATAAAGGACATTTAGCACAAAGGGAGTAAGGTGACTACCCTTTACATCACATGGATACACATTAGTCCCTAGGATGCTATGGAGAACTTTAAAGGAGGGTCTAAGGTGATTGATGTGAAGAAAATTTTCATCATTCCGGTGAACAATGGTGTCATGACATAATGCATGTGTTATCTCTCCCCAAACACCCAAGCCATTTAGATTCCGATTTGTTATAGGGATTCGAGTGACTTCGAGGTTTAGAAGATGTGTAAGAGTGATGGGAGTGATGAGTTTTGAGTGATGCACAAGCTCTATTAGAATACAAGGAGGATTATCACGAATGATATGACAGCTATTGAAGAATTCATGAATCAATCCAAGTTGATAAGGTCCACCAAGATTTAGGATATTTTACCACCCAATTACCTCCAAGAGAAGACCCACCCCAAACGGTTCAATGACACGGTTAAGGACAAGGCGTTCAACTACTATAGCTGGGCTTCCTTCCACCGGATTGGGATGAGACTGGCTGGATTCTGGTAGCTTATTTTTTATTTTGGATGATTGAGGAAGATTCTTACCTTTGCTTTTTACCATGGTTTGTCTGTGAGAAGAGCCAAAAAAAAAAAAAAAGGTAAAGGTAGGGAGAAACAACCAGAGAAGAGAAGGAGTGAGTTGATTCAAATTGAATGCTCGTTTCACTTTTATAACAGGGTCTTCGATGATATCGATATATCATCGATGTCATCGAAAGTAGTCTTATAAAGATATCAAAGATTGTGCCACTAACCATTGGGAAAACGCAAATATCCAGCGGATATTGAGGCAATCCAACCGTTGGGAAGGACTGGTGGTTATAACATTGCTTTCCCGAGACCCTTCAATTGCATCGATAGGGAACCTCGATATCATCGATATTTGAATATTGATGATATCGAAACCTTCTAGATATCATCGAAAATGTGAAGATTCAGCTTTTTTGTTCCCAAAGCTAACATGGTTAGTTCATGAGGTTTAGACTTTTTGTTGATAATTAACCATGAATATTTTAGTTGGAAGATTTACCTATGTGGACCATTTTTACTGAGATAGAATCAATGAGTACATACTCCTATTGATTTTTGAAGATCACTAAACCTGTTTGCATTAAGAGGTTTTGTTATTATATCGGCAAGTTGTTTTTCTGTAGACACATAATCTAACACAATAATATTCTCCTCGACAAGTTCTCGAATAAAGTGATGATGGATATCAATATGTTTGGTCCGAGAGTGTTGAACAGGATTTTTTGAAATGTTGATAGCACTTGTGTTGTCACAGAAAAGATTCATTGTAGATTTGGCAAATGTTCTCCCCCTTTTTGTCAGTCATTGGCAAAGGTATAGCAAGTGATATTGACTGAAGAGTGAATTGCATTGGAGAACCATCAGGCAAAAGCGAATCATTGATGTATAAAAGTTAACGCATTTTAGTCAAACATCAATCTCAGAATGAATGCATATTAGATAAGATATAACACTTATAGAGCAGTGAAAAATATTCATTTAAGGACATCGCATGCATTCCAGAACTTTGATAAACCAGGGGGAAAATTAACACGCATATGGCAGTAAAAGATATGAATTTTGTGCAACCATAATCCAAAACATCCAAATATATACTGCCACAGACAGCAATAAATCAACAGAAAAAAAATTCCAAAATATTCAGCTTATTCAACCATCAGCATACATACTGCCACAGATAGCAGTTTATCAAAGCATTTCCAGGTTTCTTCAATTGTATCGATGTTGAGTGTTGATATCATTGATCTGACATTATTCGAATATTATCGAGATTGTCAGAATTTTTTGCATTCAGAAAATCATGGTTAATACAGAGAATTTTGACTTGTGGTGGACATATAACCATGAATGTCTCAGTGTGAAGATTTTACCTATGTGGCTCATGTTCTCTGAGATTTAGTAAGTGAAGACCCCAATGGATTTTTGTTGGTCACTAAACCTATTTGCATCAAGAGGTTTGGTGAGGATGTCTGCAAGTTGCTTTTCTGTGGAAACATAATCCAATGTAAGAATCTTGTCTTCAACAAGTTCTCGGATAATCCAGTGATGACGGATGTCTTCAACAAGTTTTCTGTGGAAACATAATCCAGTGATGACGGATGTCTATATGTTTAGTCCGAGAATGTTGAACAGGATTCTTTAAAATGTTGATTGCGCTTGTATTATCATAGAACAGACTCATCATGGTTTGTTCAATCCCGTAATCCAGCAACATCTGCTTCATCTAAAGAAGTTGTGTACAGCAGCTACCGGTGGCAATGTATTCAGCCTCGACAATAGATAATGATATTAAATTTTGCTTCTTGCTCTGCCAGGAGACTAGACAGTTTCCAATATAAAAACATCCTCCGCTAGTTGATTTTCGATCATCCAAGTTTCCTGCCCAGTCGGCATCAGAGTACCCAGCAATAATCATAGATATTTCAAATGGGTACCACAGACCGTAGGAGGTAGTTCCAGCTATGTATTTAATTATCCTTTTGATGGCTGTTAGGTGAGATTCTTTAGGATCAACTTGATATCTAGCACATACTCCAACACTAAAAGATATATCGGGATGACTAGCTATGAGATATAATAGACTTCCTATCATACTCCGGTAGAGATGTTGATCCACACTCTTGTCATTTGTATCTTTGGAGAGTTTGAGTGTGGTGCTCATGGGAGTGTGATAAGAGCGTCCAAATTCATGACCAAATCTTTTCACTAACTCGTTCGCATACTTGGTTTGACAAATAAAGATTCCATCATTTAGCTGCTTGACTTGCAATCCTAAGAAGAAGCTTAGTTCATCGACTATACTCATTTCAAATTATGATTTCATGAGGTCGGCAAATTTATATGTGATATCCTCACATGTTGAACCAAAGACTATATGTCCACATAAATTTGTGCAATAAGCAGTGAGTCTTTTGTTCTTTGGGTAAACAGAGTCTTATCAACACTCCCTCTGCAGAATTCATGGTCCAAAAGAAATTTTATCAATTGTTCATACCAAGCACGTGCTGCTTGTTTGAGACCATAGAGGACTTTATTCAGATGATATACGTGGTGAGGATACTTGGAATCAGTAAATCCCTTTGGTTGTTCAACATAGACTTCTTCAGCAAGTTCTCCATTAAGAAAAGCACTCTTAACATCCATTTGAAATAGCTTAAATTTTAATGCACATGCAATGGACAAAAGAATTCTAACAGACTCTAGGCGAACCACAGGGGCAAATGTTTCATCAAAGTTAATCCCTTCTATCTGTGAATACCCTGAGCTACAAGCCTTGCTTTGTTCTGAATTACATTTCCTAATTCATCCGATTTATTCTTGAATACCCATTTGGTTCCAATGACATTTGTATTGAGTGGCCTGGGAACCAATTGCCATACCTCATTTCTTTGAAATTGTTGAAGTTCTTCTTGTATAGCATTTATCCAGTGTTCGTCTTGAAGAGCTTCCACAATATTCTTAGGCTCTATTTTTTAGGTAAAGTAGAAATGACTATAGATATTTTCTATCTGTCGTCAAGTTTTTACACAGCATTAGGATCTCCAATGATCTGTTCTCGAGGATGATCTTTATATGATGGGAATGTCAGATGATGGTTGAGGTTCACTGGGTGATAAAGTTTTATTTTCAGGTTTTTTCAGTATGCATGAATCAAATCATCTTCTAATTCATTCACAGTGCATCTTCTTCATGAGGTTGATCATCGATTACAACATTGACTGATTCTTGAATAGTGAGAGTTCTTAGATTGTATACTCTGTACGCACCACTATTCATGGCATACCCCAGGAAGATTCCTTCATCACTTTTAGACTCAAATTTCCCTAGGCGATCCCTATCTCTCTAGATATAACATTTGCTACCAAAGACTCGAAAATATTTCACACTAGGCAATTTCCCATACCATAGTTCTATGGAGTTTTGTTCAGACCTGCTCTAAGATATACTCTATTTATGATGTAGCAAGCAGTATTGACAGCTTCTGCCAAAAACTTTTTGCCATATCCTTTCCATTTAGCATGATTGATCCCATCTCTTGCAATACTTAATTTTTCTTTTCAACGACTCCATATTGATGTGGGGTTTTTGGAGCTGAGAATTCATGAAGAATTCCTTTCTCATTGCACAGCATTTTTCAAAATTTTCATTTTTAAATTCCCCACCATGATCACTTCTGATAAGATAGATCCCGTATCCTTTTTTCATTTTGGAGTCGCTTTGCCAGGATCACAAATTCCTCAAAGGCATCTGATTTTTCTCGAAGAAATGCGACCCAAGAATCTGGTGTAGTCATCTACTATCACCAGGAAGTATCTTTTCTTGCCATGACTTTTCACTTTGGTTGGTCCAACTAGATCCATATGTAGCAGATCCAAAGGTTTTATTGTTGCTATGGAGGTTGTCTTCTTATGTCCGACCTTTATCTGTTTTCCTTTTAGACATTCTCCACAGACAACTTTTTCTTCTTTTCTAATCTTGGGAAGTCCCCTAACCAAATTTTTGGAACTAAGCTTTGCTAATTTCGGTAGTGGACATGTCCCAACCTTTGGTGCCACAATTTGGACTCACTTTTACGGCCATATTACATTTTGTGGCTACAACCTTCTCACTTGTACTTTCAATAACATAACAGTTATCATAGTGCGTAAAACTTTTATGAGAGATTTTGTATGATCTAGAATTTTACATACATCTTTTGAGAAGGTGACAAGATGTTTTTTATCACAGATTTGGGAGATACTCAAGAGATTATGTTTTAGACCTTCCACATAGAGGACATGTTTAATTTTAGGAAGGCCTGGTACAGCTTTTGTTCCTTGTCCACGATTTTGGCTGAGCTTCCATCACCAAAAGTGACAGATCCTCCATCAAAGTTTGAGTACTCACAAAAATGAGATTGATCACCAATCATGTGTCTGGAGCATCCACTATCAAGATACCACTTTGAACTATTGCCTGCTTTCAGAGCAGTGTGAATTACAAGACAGCTGTTCTAGTTTGTCACACCCTCTTGGACTCTTTTGAACATGATTCCTTCTTCAGTCAAAATCACTCTTTAGTCGGTGAAGCCCTTAAAGAGGACCCCGCTTTGATACCAATTGAAAAGCGGTGAAGACCGCTTGAGTTGAAGTTGGAATATGTTAATATGTCCTAGAGGGGGTGAATAGGACTTTTTAAACATTTACGAGTTATTAAAAATCCTATCACTCTAATCCTAATAGGTATGCAATTTTTAGGATTACTCAAATGAACTCAACTGGCTTTAAAGCCTAGTAGAGGATCCATTACAAAATTATTCAAATAATAAGCATGAAGCAGTTATAGTCTATGCTGGATGTGACTGTGTGTGAAGTGTGAGCAGATATGAATTCAGTTAACATAATCACACAAATGATCACGCATGAGAATCAATCACAGACACAGTCATTTTTATAGTGGTTCGACTACTTGTCTACTCCACTCCCCGGCTGCCGCACTCAACCCTTGAGTGTACGGATTTCACTAAGGAGGTTTCCCAAGGTTCACCTCAAACCTAAGGTTTTAAATCAGGTTCACCTTCACCTTTACACTGAGGTTTCTACTCGGTTCACCTCTAACTCTGGAGTTTTATTGGTTCACTCTAACCAAATGTTTATGCTCTCCATAAAGCAAGGGTCCACACAACGCACCTGGGAGTAGTACTGGTTCACTCCTAACCAGATGTTTATGCTCTCCACAGAGCAAGGGTCTACACACACACAACGCACCCACCACGTACCACTACCGCCGGAGGCCTCCTTGAGGACTTCAAAGGTGAGAACCCTTAAGACCCCAATCCTAGAAAGGAATTATCAAAAGTGTCCTCTGGACTCTAGATACTTACAAATAAGTTGATGAGTCTCATTCACACAATGTCGAAGATCTCCTCCTCCTTGTTGACGAAGAGTCTTTTGCTCCCTTGATCCACAACATAAGATAATATACCTATACTAGGCTTCAGGTTGGGTCAAGGTGAAGATGGAATCCTACTCTCAAATATTTTCCTATCTGGAATGTAAAGCGATTCCAATCTTATGCATTCAAGGCATCCTAGCTTAATGATTTGGCCATTAAGGTAGTAGCTGGAGGA
>JAJHSJ010000002.1:31713738-31997261 GCA_021015155.1 Magnolia officinalis
AAGCGGAAGACTGTGATAGATATATAAAATATAAAAACAGTGGTGAGTCTCCAGAGTGTGATAATGTTACCAGGTTAAACAATTACAAGTATAATTCAAATTATACCAAATGTGTAGTGTCATCTAGTCAACATCCCTATAATCCCGTCGATCAAGACACGGCTCACGTGAAGCCGTCAGCATAGCATATACGAGCAAGCATTATTGTTGGCATAAAGGTCTGGCTTCGCCTCAAGAGTAGCGTCGCCATCTGCAATCAGACAAAGTCTGGTGGGTGTTCGGAACACCGTCCCGTAACGTGGGAGTGAGTAGCTAACTCAGTGGAACAATAAAGCATAGGTTAACATGTTATCGAATCAGTCAAGTAGTAATGATAAAGTAGTATAATCAAACACTCCTAACTACTCTTATTAATGCAAGTATGAATGCAGTCATGATGGATGCCCGCACCGACATACTCCCTCATGCGACGTCATCTTATGTTCGCGGCATGCTTGCTTTCCTCAGTGCTCCACATCTTCCAGGCACATGCAATGCATGATGAGTATGATTACCGAGTTGTTATTAATCCATTTCAAATAGCAGGATTGGGAAACTAAGGTACCTCCCTTGTATCATTCCCAAACATGATCCATTTTACGGTCGTCAGTCCTGACAATCTCATACGATGGTGTGTTTCTAGGTCACTGTAAGGGCTGTCAGGGCTGTTACACGGAATCGTTACACCACTCCCCCATCACCTTATCAATACAGGCCTAGTTTATACTCTGTTACTACGGGAAGGCTCATCGCCTCACCACAGATTCAGAGTATGCTCGAGGTCACTTCACTAACGTCCTACCAACTGACAGTCTATTTTCGAAGCCCGACCAATCCACTTATTGAGAATGGGACCCGGATGCAACCCGACTGAGGACCACAACCAGGCTGCGCCAATGTAGGCCGACCGCTAGAATATAGTGTCCCATACCACCATAATCGGCTCACGAGTCTGGTTGCTCATTCTCACTACGGGGAGGCACGTGGCCCCAGCGTAGGCCGACAGCTCGAACACGGTATCCCATACCACCATGCCTGGCTCATGAGTCTTAGCGGATCGAGGTACCATGGTTAAAAGGGATTTCACTGGTAAGTTTGGTACCCTAGGTTTAAGCAGTAGGGTCCAATTATGGTGAACATACATTAGACAGATCGAGTTACTTGACGAGCTCAGCTAGCTCGAGCGCACAACAAGTTAAACATATGAAGCGCATAAGCACTTCGTATGGCCAACTACTATCGCCAACCGAAGTACGACTCGGGTTCGTCGAACACACCTCACGTGGCAAACGAATCCCACCCACGAATTCAATCCCGTTACCGATTGCCTGGACTATAATCATATCCCCAATCACATTCAATTGCAGATAGTTAAAGCAGTAATGGATCAAGATTCAAATCATACAATCAAAGCCTGATAATATCCGTTTAGGGCTGCCAGGGCTATTGCACGCACTCGTTTCTCCACTCCCCCATCACCCATGACGGATCATACAACGTAAACATGAATTTAAACATATACATTACATAGATAAAATCATACAATCAGTTAAGCATGTTATGAAGCGCAACATAAGCATGAGTTTGTACATATTCAATTCCTAATCACACAGCTATCCAAGGAAATCATACACATAGTTAAAGGAGTTGAAAATCATATCTCAACACCCTTATACACTACAATTTACAAACTACTATCTCATTCAGACATTTCAACAAACACTTTAAAAGACATACATCAACATACATGACATATGTTGATCACATAGGCATTAGGCCAAATCCTTTCACTAGGGAGTTGCCCCAATCATAACACGCATACGCCCACGACGGATAGTCATGGAAAGTAGGAATCCAAGTTCCATATTCATTTGAACATTTTCACAAACACTTGGGCTACCCATTTAAACATATATAGCGTATAGTAGCCGTGGCGTGATTCAAGGCAAATCCTTTCGTCAAAGGGGTATCGCCAATACAACAATCATATATCCATGACAATTAGTCATGGCGAGCACGAATGAGAATTCTATACTCATTCAGTCATTTTCACAAACACTTAGAATACACTATTTTAACATACATATTGTATATTAGCAAAAACATATATAAGGGCGAACCCTTTCGCCAAACAAGTATTTTATCCATATATAATATACTAATACAACAAATAATCGTCGCAAACACATTTCCAAAATTTATACGTATACGGTACTTTATACAAATACCTAAAGTATGTAAAATTCCATATTCTTTATCTTTAATCGAAACGGAAATCAGACAACACTTTGTACATGTGCAATTGCATGCAGATCATCAATCTATCATTATCTGACATTAAAAGCGTTGAAAACCATAACCTATACATCTAAAGTCCGCACCTTTTGTCGTAGAATCGTAACGAATATGATAGGTTTGCTAAGCTTCCGTATTTGGCAGTTTGGCAACCTATAGATCGAAATAGGTTAGCTATTTCATAACCTACAACTTATACAACCCCAAAACAGATTAGGGTTAGGGTTTCTTACCTAGAAACGAAGTCGGAATCGCTGGGAAAGCGATGAGAATGGGGTGGTGCAGCTTGTGTAGTGGCAGGGAACAGTAGTTGGGAGATTCTCCCACTTCTCTCACTCTTTCTCTCTCTTTTCTCTCTACTCTCTCTAAGGTTTCTCTCAAATTCGTATGGCTGTGAGAGAGATGGTTTTAAGGTCCTTATATAGCCTAAAAACTCACCGAAATAGACTCCAGGTCAAAGTATACTTAGGTTATAACCAAAGCGACTCTGTTTCAGCTCAACAGAGGACTTCTGGCGGGCCTCCTTGAGCCAAAGGTCAGACTTAAGCTCACTAACACTGGATCTACGTACCATATATTTACATTCCAATAGGGTTCTCAGATCATGCGTGGCGGACCAGTTTCAGTTCAACGGTCAGCGGATCTCGATCGGAGATTCCGAGTACATGGATATGTTTATGAAATTTCTCCTGATCCGAGGGTGTAATTTGGTCTGATTCTGACGGTCTAGTTGCTTAAAACTGATCTGCAAGCGAGAGGTGTCAGATTACTATTTGAGATATTTATTTGCAAAGAAAATCAAGTATTTTCACACTCCTCGCTCCGGACTCAAGCGAATTACACTGGGACACTATCTGGATTTAATTTCCGAGATGGTTGTCAAGCCCAGCAAGGCGGTCCTAATTCCTTAACCTCGTGTTATTCGAACTTCCGACGTACGGTCCAGATCTGATATGGAGTTTCGAGATGCTCCCGAGAGCAGCCGGGTAATGAGATTGATCCTATATTTTAGGGTAACCTAGCGTCAATGATTCTATAAGTTTTGGGTCTCGCAGATCGTATTTAAAGTGATTGGTGCTAATTTCACAGGTACTCTAACTTAACACGGGCTAATTCTCCCCTAATTTCTAAAGGATTTAGTCCTGAGTAATTTCTGTCTGAGGTGGTACCTAGGCCTTTGTAGCAATGTTTAGTTTAAGTATTGTTCTTCATTACCTAAACTTTAAGATAGCGTCTAATGTGAAAGTATTTAGAAAATTTAAAGAACAACGTGGTGAAAGGTGAGATTTGCGAAGGAAATAGGTTCAAAAGTGGTTTTAGACTTTGGGATTGAGTTCTGACAAATTAATAAGGTGTTAGGATCGACCCATTGCCTAGGGACGTCTTATTCCAGGTTGGCAAAAATCTGGGATGTTACAATCTACCCCCCTTAAAACAAAATTTCGTCCCCGAAATTGGCTAAGGGTAATAAGGAAATATTTAATTATTTCCTTTGCCTAAGTTTTATTGCGTAGGGTATATACTAGCCTGGTTCATTTTAGTCTACCCCCCTTAAAACTTATTTCTTTATCCATTTCTCATACCCTGATGGTTCGCTACAATTTATTTCTTTACCTATTTGGAGTCTCGACGACAATCCCCAATTATTTAGAGTAAGATAGTTGTTTTCATGGTTTGACCAACACGGAGAGACGGTTATAGTGGGCTTGATCCCGATACATCGATCATCTACCAGGCCAGGGTAGAAAGCTCATCGTATCCCTTCCGAATCCTAGTGGATCCTGGTCGTCTACTCGTCAGCAGAGTGTCCATTGGTAGTCGCCCAGGATTGAGAATTGGGTCAAGCCGTGAATGTTTCGCGGTTGTATATTTCAGTAACTCCGTAGTCCAATCACTCTAGAAACGTAAGGAATCTCCATCATTGAAAGGCCCAAGTTATTTTTGTCTAAGGTTGCCCTTTAAGTCTTAGTCTAAGAGAGTCCTTGTTATTATCTATGTCCAAGGAAATGGTGAATCAAATCTTACTAGATCATCCTAAAATTGTTTCTCATAGTAGAACTTGCTAGGGCTTCTATAATGTTCGTATTCAACGAGCACAGTTTCGATCTTGGGCCAGTGGGGTAGAGTCCACCACGCTTCTGCTGCGCCACCCAGATCAAAGAGGTGTAATAGGTGACCTAATTAGATTGGGCTCATAATGTTCTACCCCCCTTAAAAATGTATTTTCACCCTCAAGGCGCAAGATTTATGTCCTGCTCCGTATAACAGAATAAGGTGTAATTTAGGACCTATCCTTGACATGAAATGGGATGCGGTCTCCCACTACATTGGTCTTCTTTTCATCGATGATGGGTAATATGGTTGATTTCAGGGGCAGGTGTGAGTTTGAGGCCAGATGCCTAAGTCTACTAAAGGAGCACGGTCCTGACCTACCTTATTTACTCATGTCATGCCTAACAGGCAGGCTATCTTTCTACGTTCATATGCACAATATGTATGCCAACATGGCATGTGATTTGGGACCTAATTCCTAACTATCTGTTGCTCACTTGGGAAATTCCTTAGGCCTAAAAGGAAAAATCTCTATTGGCTATATATTCTTACACTTCTCAAAGACGAAGTTATAAACTTTTGGTTGTAAGTGGTTGAGCCAACAAGGAAGGAAAGTTGTATAGTGGGTCTGAGCCGGATACAAAAATCTTCTGCCTCGCGAGGACAGAAAGTTTGTCGTATCAGTTCTTAATCCTAGTTGATCCCAACCTTCTACTCGATCAAAGCATAGAGTTCATTAGTCACAACCAGGATTGAGAATTCGATTCAAACCGCGAATACCTCGCTTATAGATAGTTTCTCTACTCCGTGTTCTCGATTGTACTAAGTCCTTGAGAAGGCGATTCTAAAGGGTGTATTGATTTGACCTAACTACACCTATCAGTCTCTGACCTTCTCTGATGTAATCGGTAGTCTAGTCTTAATTTAGGTGTAGTCGAAATCCATAGAGGTAGTCCAAAGTCTATGCTCATACCCTAGATGATTTCACATCATTTCTATTACAGGAAGGTTTTATCACTTAGGGTCAAAGTTGCCTAATTGGAATTGAGTTGCCCGAACTTCAATTTAACTATGCTCGAGCATTTCACACATGCTCATGCCAGCCAAAAGGGTTCTAAGGTTCACATTATAAATTGTTGGATTTCTTACACTTTTAGGTCTTTCGAAATCTAAGATTACCATTCTAGGTCCAAAAATCCATGGGCCTGTGGCCAGTGGTCTTAAGTTGTATTAAATGGGACTGTATTACTAATCCTTCCTCGGGATTGGGAGTGACATGGTTGGTAGGAGGGTGGGTGGGATAAAAATTAATTTTATAGGCTTGAAAAATGAGTCTTGTGTGGGAAAGTGTGAGATGGGATTTCCAAATCCCAGGATAATGAATTTCTAAATGTCAATTGAAAGGAAAATCGCTAAATTTACCGTTAATTGCATACAGTCCAAACATGATATTGGAAAACATGGGATACACCCAATCTAGGGACCATATCATACACATACATTTATTATTATTTATACAATTCTATCCACCTTAAACTCACCTAATGCAATTTGGCCGAACGAGCCCTAAACGTCCTCGAATAGAGCCCTGGAAAAGTGAAGGAAAGGGAGGAAAGGGCTGGGATCTTTAGGTCTCCACAGATTTGGGTCTCAACAGGGGTTGTAGAGGCCCAACTGACAAGGAGTAAAGAAGGGAAAGTGAAGAAAATGGATGGGTTAGAGAGCTTACACGATTTTGAGCTTCAAAGGGGGGTGTAGGAACTCAAATGAGAGAAAACGAAAAGGGTAGAGGGTAGGTGTTTCTGTGAACGATGGATGTGGATGGGTTGTGCCCAAAAATGAGGGATTGGGCGATTGGGAGAGATGTTTGAGAGAGAAAATAGCAACCGTAGAGAGAAAAGGGGGCTTGGAGGGGCGTTTGAGAGCGAAGGGGGCAAAACGACGTGAAATAGGGGTCCCCCCATAATTTTGTACTCACCACACGTGTCAGGGGGTCGGGCCGACCACGACCAGACCCGGCCCAACCCTAGCGGGCCAACTTGACCGCGGTCGACAACGGTGACCACGGTTCCACTGCGGTCTGCCTTGCCTGGCACCGCGCACCGCAGTTGGGCAGTGTTCACCATCCCCCCAAGGTGCCAAATGCACCCTGGGTCCACTTGGTTCATCCCCGGATTGACACGTGTGGCCCCCGACTCCGTTTTGAGTCGTTTCGGGTCAAATCGGACGTATCTTGCAATCTGGAATGAGTTATCTGATGTATAATATATGATTTTGGGTTAGAACGAGCTAAAGAAGCCAACCAACCTGGCTTAGCCAGGTTGCATAGCACGAAATTGTGAAAAAACGCTCCGATTGACGGTCGTTTCCCTGTTTCAATTTCGTTTTACTAAAAATAGTAGTTCTAGTTTGATTACTCTTCATCTGTTGGGCTTTAGGAGTTGGCCCATTGTGAAAAGAGCTTAGAATAATTAGGAGAACGGTTTGGTGAAGCCTAATAGGACACTTACTATTTTTGGCCGAAAACCTTGCACACTAGTAGACATCACGACCTTATAGTAAGTCGCGAATTCTAGGAGTCTTAGTTGTAGTTCGATTTTTGATTTCTTTTCCATTAATTGGTATCCTATTTAAAGGTTTGTGAACTCATTGTTAGTCATTCATTAATCAATTTTGAATTTATTAGAATTTATTTCTATTTTCTGCTTTCTTTCCTCGTGGATTCAGAAGTCTCTATGAGGAGTCCAGAGAAGCTCTGAGGATTCAGAGTAGTTATCCGCATCACATTTATCCCGTATTCTACCAATTTTCAATGGTTGGGATGAGGTGGATTGTGATCTAGACTCATTAATAGACGACCTAGGAATGTTTTAAGGTCGACCCGTGCGACCATGGTTGAATACAGACTCGATTTCGGCGTTCGTTTTCAGCGAACTTCGCCAATTGGCGAAATCGGGATACCTATGACAGTTTCTATGTTCCGTTGCTCCCTCCTAAGTTAGAGTGTGTCAGAGTGCATCGTGTGGCCATAACTCAGGTCTGCTTTAATCCAAATCATGCTCTAATATCATCTTGTAATGCCCTGAAAATCGGGATCGAGCACAAACTCAACTCCCGAGTTCCAACGCATCACTTATGCAACAAAATGAATGATGATTGAATGTTGTCTGCATTTGAGCATTGAACATGAGTGAGATTAAGCCAAAACAGCATATCATACTCCAGAGACAGTTAAATTGTAAGCGGAAGACTGTAATAGATATATAAAATATAAAAACAGTGGTGAGTCTCCAGAGTGTGATAATGTTACCAGGTTAAATAATTACAAGTATAATTCAAATTATACCAAATGTGTAGTGTCATCTAGTCAACATCCCTATAATCTCGTCGATCAAGACACGGCTCACGTGAAGCCGTCATCATAGCATATACGAACAAGCATCATTGTTGGCATAAAGGTCTGGCTTCGCCTCAAGAGTAGCGTCGCCATCTGCAATCAGACAAAGTCTGGTGGGTGTTTGGAACACCGTCCCATAATGTGGGAGTGAGTAGCTAACTCAGTGGAACAATAAAGCATAGGTTAATATGTTATCGACTCAGTCAAGCAGTAATGATAAAGCAGTATAATCAAACACTCCTAACTACTCTTATTAATGCAAGTATGAATGCAGTCATGATGGATGCCCGCACCGACATACTCCCTCATGCGACGCCATCTTATGTCTTTCAGGCACATGCAATGCATGATGAGCATGATTACTGAGTTATTATTAGTCCATTTCAAACAGCAGGATTGGGAAACTAAGGTACCTCCCTTGTATCATTCCCGAACATGATCCATTCTAGGGTCATCAATCTTAGACAATCTCATACGATGGTGTGTTTCTAGGTCGCTGCAAGGGCTGTCAGGGTTGTTAGACGAAATCGTTGCACCACTCCCCCATCACCTATTCAATACAGGCCTAGTTTATACTCTGTTACTATGGGAAGGCTCATCGCCTCACCGTAGATTCAGAGTATGCTCGAGGTCACTCCACTAACGTCCTACCAACTGGCAATCTATTTTCAAAGCCCGACCAGTCCACTTATTGAGCATGGGACCCAGATGCAACCCGACTGAGGACCACACCCAGGCTATGCCAGTGTAGGCCGACAGCTCGAATATAGTGTCCCATACCACCATAATCGACTCACGAGTCAAGTTGCTCAATGGCCACTATAGGGAGGCACATGGCCCCAGCCTAGGCCGACAGGTCGACCACAGTGTCCCATACCACCATGCCCGGCTCATGAGTCTTAGCGGATCGAGGTACCATGGTTAAAAGGGATTTCACTGGTAAGTTTGGTACCCTAAGTTTAAGCAGTAGTGTCGAAACATGGTGAACATACATTAGACAGATCGGGTAACTTGACGAGCTCGGCTAGCTTGAGCGCATAACAAGTTAAACGATATGAATCGCATAAGCACTTCGTGTGGCCAACCACTATCGCCAACCGAAGTACAACTCGGGTTCGTCAAACACACCTCACGTGGCAAATGAATCCCAGCGACGAATTCAATCCCATTACCGATTTCCTGGATTATAATCATAGCCCCAATCACATTCAATTGCAGATAGTTAAAGCAGTAATGGATCAAGATTCAAATCATACAATCAAAGCCTGATAATATCCGTTTAGGGCTGCCAGGGCTATTGCACGCACTTGTTGCTCCACTCCCCCATCAACCATGACAGATCATACAACGTAAACATGAATTTAAACATATGCATTACATAGATAAAATCATACAATCAGTTAAGCATGTTATGAAGCACAACACAAGCATGAGTTTGTACATATTCAATTCCTAATCACATAGCTATCCAAGGAAATCATGCACATAGTTAAAGGAGTTGAGAATCATATCTCAACACCCTTATACATTACAATTTACTAACAACTACCTCATTCAGACATTTCAACAAATACTTTAAAAGACATACATCAACATACATGACATATGTTATCACGCCCCAAACTCGAAAACCGGGCTCACAAAATTCCCGATCGGCGAATCCGGCGCCGACAGCCTCTGTAGAACCTCATTCTCGGTTCTCAGCGCCCATACGCCAGGTTCCGATCCTGGGATGCTACAGGGAGGATTTCTAATAATCAATTTGATTCGTAATGAGCATAACCACAGGCATAACCCACGAACAATAACCACAAGAACACCATCACAAAATCCACTATGATAAAAAACTTTGAGTACAGGGTGTATAAAAGGAAATACGAGATATTGAAAATGACAAAAACTCCAAAAGTTCGGCTGCACGCTCCAACTGCGGCAAGACTACAGCTGCGTCCTGGCGTCACCTGCATGCATCGATCGTGCATAAGCTTATAGAATGCTTAGAGGGCGGTGTAAGTGGGTGCGAACATGCTCAGAATGTAAGGTCACAGTAATGCGGAAACATGTTGATAAGTACATGAATGCAGACAGCCGTACTAAGGCTATGCAGTGCAGGGTATGAATGCTATCGGTCATATCAAGACCTTGCGATGTGAGATGCAACTCAAGCATGCCAATCCAAATTCACATATCAGTATAGTTCATCAATATCAGTACAATTCTCATTATGGATAATCACCGGGGTCTAGTACATTCTACGCCAGCTTGCCGTCCCTATTCGAACGCACAACTAGGAGAGTGGAAGAGACCTCACTATCCGCCTGCCAATATCGGGCCCGGCTCGTCGGTAGCGGACCTATTCCTCAAGCTGGTCAAACTCAACCTAGAAGTTACCCCCTCACTCAGGCGGGTAAGGTCACACCCCTTTCCAACCGACCATGACACAGTGGGAGACGCAGCCTACTGGTATACGGCCCTCGTGCACTCGTGTATCCACTCGGTCTAGACATTGGAGTCATCCTCTGGTACCATCGGGTTTATGGATTTTCACCTAGGGACATCTATGGTGCCCGTATCCTAGAACCAAATATTTTCGGTATCCAATCCTACCAACCACGATGTGTATGTGGAGGTTATGGCCCTAATGTCGCTAGGGCATACAATAATCACAACCACACAAATGCAAAGTGCATGAATCATACTGCCAGACATGCAACAATCCTACGCATACTGCGCACTCATGCAGGGCAACTCTGCCTACCAGGGAGCCCATAAACGATCTGCCCGAAGGCATATGCTATGATCAGTCATTTTTCATATCAAGCATACATATGATGCGTATGATCATGAATCATGGATCTATACTAAACATGTCATAAGGTAATAGGCTTGTGCATAACGAATATGGGCCTAGACGGCCTACTCACTACAAGTATGTATGGGTCTATTACTTGGACCTAAGGAGAGTGACAATGCGGACATTTAACCAACATTGTCTCTGCAAAGTGGACATCAAACCAACACTGCCTCCAAGGCATGGCCTGCCTTGAACATCGTTGCATAACCCATGGTGAAATCGTACATTGCAATGGGCCTTATGTACAGCCAATTGAGCCTTAACTCAGGGGCCTAAGATATGTCAGATGCGCCACATAACATGGTCCTCATATATTTAAATGTGGGCCTCAACAACGGGCCATAATTACCTCAAGATGGGCCTCAGAACATGGGCCCTGGATACATCAAATGGGTCGTTTATCATGGGCCTCAACTATTCCCAGGTGGGCCTAATCACATGGGTCTCATATATACACTAAGGTGGGCTTACATGAACTATAGATCCGTCTTATTTTAGTCTCACACCTTAAGACGTTCATTCATAATGGTAGGACAGCTTGGATGCAACACATACATCATGGTGGACTCCCATGTGGGCCCACTATAACATTTATTTTCCATCCAATCCTGGGCCCACTGAAATGCTTATTTGCCATCCAACCTGTTGATAAGGCCACGTGAGCAAGGGCCCCACTATAATATTTATTTTACATCCAACCTGTTGATACGGCCATATGGTAAGAGGCCCACCAAAATGTTTATTTTACATCCAATCTGTTGATAAGGCCACATGTACATGGGGCCTACCTTAATGTTTGTCTGCCACCCAACTTGTTGATAGGGTCACGTGAGCAAGGGCCCACCGTAACATTCATTTTTCATCCACCCTGTTGAAAGGTCACATGGACAAAGCCACTGAAATGTTTATTTACCAACCAAACTTTGGTACGGTTACGTGGTCCAGGGATCCACCGTGATGTAGTTCACAAATCCAACCCATTCATTGTGTGTGTCCCACCAATTTAAGGGTCCAAACTGAGTTTCAGGTGGATCCAAGCTGCATGTGGACCCTAGCATTTGATTCCATATGGTTTGGCATACCAACGCATGAATGGTGATGGTGTGGGCCATCCGAGAACTGTTTATGGCTGATTTTTGGAGCCAACGCATCATTAAAGGGGACCTATTAAATGAACGGCATGGATGTAGAACATACATCATGGTAGGGTCCACAACTGGGGCAATGGGACCCATCCCTTTTCGTGTACGTCATGGCAGCAAGGTGTTTGCCACCTTTGCCATATGTAATTTTATTTTTGTTACCCTAGGTGGGACCCACATTAACTAGATCTACCCCGTCCATTGTATGTGTCCCACAAAATTAGGAGTCCAAACCAAATTTCAGGTGGGTCCAAGCTTCATGTGGACCCCAGCAATCATTTTTCAAAGTTTTAACGACAAACACCACTGTTTCCTAAGGTAAGGCCCACTGGATTATCGAATTGAACTCATTTTCCGGCTCAACGCCTAAACTGAGCTGAGAAATGGGATGGACGGCGTGGATTAAGTGTGTGCATCAAGGTGGGGCCTCCAAGGGTGGCTTATCCCAAAACTCCCTTTTTCTTTTTCTTTTTGTTAGCTTGTAAGTACACCCCCATGTCAGTACCCGGACTCCAGTTAGCCAACCTCACGTCCGGCATCTCTGGAGGCTGGACGGTATACACACAGGCCTCATGGTGGGTCCCACATGCACGTGGCCCACCATGCATGTATATACACATATAGTATAATATTAATATAAAATAAATATCATGTGTTATATTGCTTATGGGCTTTCCACCGGATGGTGGATTTTGCCTAAAATGTGGTGGGCCACACCATTTGATGAATGGAGTGAATTTAACATGATTTGGTGGGGCCCACTTCATTCTAGAGGAGAGAGAGAGAGAGAGAGAGAGATACACGGTGAGATAGAGGGACCTCGCCACTATGGGCCCCTCCTGGTTAAATCACATACATCAAATGGGTCCCACCAACAAGTGGGCCCTAAAATAAGAAATAACGGTGGATCACCCACCTCTAGGCCTTCTCCTTGCTCCCTTGGTCTTCTAGGCTCATTATCTACACTTTTAACGGTGGTTGATGGGGTTTTGATGGTGGAGATGAGAGATGAATGACTTGGATGATAGGTTTTTGTGATGAAAAGGTGGGCCACACAACACTCTTTCTCACACTAGAAAAATCATGGACGTGGGATTTTTTGTTGCTTTGAAAATGAAGGAATGAGAAATAAAGGAGAGGGAGGGAGAGATAAGAGAGAGGGAGAGTAGCTTAGGTAGGCAATGATGACTTGTAAGAGAGGGTGGCTAGCATTAATGCTTGTAAGAAGGGCTAGGGGTAGGGTGGCTAGCCATAAGTGCTTGTAAGAAGGGCTAGAGGTAGGGTGGCTATAGCTAGGATAGGGTGGCTATAGCTAGGGTAGGGTGGCTATAGCTAGGCTAGGGTGGCTATAGCTAGGGTAGGGTGACTATAACTAGGGTGATGTCATCCATCACCCTCATAATTACCTAGGGATTGGTGCCACATGGGATAGGTGGGTCCCGTAATGTGCGGTCCACGGTCATTATAATGCACGGTCCACATCTTATGATCTAAGCGTCGGATTGACGCACGAGACGCGGTGTTGGAACCACAGCGACGGTGCGGTCGCACTAGTACAGGTCTTGGATTAAGCCGACTCAAATCTACAGGATACGACGTAGGATCATGCGCAGACGTCAGTTATACATCGCAGGTTGCCGGAATTCATCGAGATGGATCGCGGTCGTCGACAGAACAGTATGGTCTAGGATACAGGTCTTACAGCTCTCCCCACCTAATAAAAATTTTGTCCTCGAAATTTATACGACCATTGCACTAAATATAACTCATAAGGGAATAGGGAACATAACATCATATATAATCAAAACGCAGCATATTATCATAACTAAACACCTAAGAGATGGGGATAACGCCCACGAATCTCAAGCTCTAACTCCTATGGCGTATCATTTAGGAGCAATCTAGTAAGACGGTGTAGGGGCTAAGTCACACGAATCATCGACGACTGCTCCCGATGACTGAGGGTCCTGCTGAACGGCATAAAATCTGCCTTGGGCCTGCTGGGGAGGTGGAGGTCCCCTGTGAGGTCTCTGCTGCTGCGGGGGAGGTCCTGAAGGCTGGTGCTGCTGCTGAGGGGGCCTCGGCGGTGGAATCTGCTGTCGCTGCTGCTGCGGTAATCTTGACCGCTGCGGTACTCTCGGCTGCTGCTGCCGAGGTCGGGGACACTCCCACCTACGGTGTCCTATCCCACCGCATCCATAGCAAGTGTCAGGAAGCTGTCTCTGAGGTGGTGCGGCTGGGGTTGTCGTTGGTGCTACTGGTGCTTCGACGAATGGGTGGCTCCTGTATCTCTGCGGTTGTCGGTGCTATTGGGAGCTACTGGAGGGGGCCTGCCTCTTCTGAACCCTCCTCTGATCTCGATCACTCTGTCTGTCGGCCCACTCGGCCTCATAAATCTGAGCTCTACGCACTACTACATGAAAAGTCGGAAGCTCATGCCTAATAACACGGCCTCGAAGACCGTAACGTAAGCCGTTCTCGAAACGGCGGGCCTTTCGCCCCTCATCATCAACCATATATGGCCAAACCTCGATAGCGCCATAAAACGGGTCGCGTACTGCGCCACGGTCATGTCCCCCTGCACTAAAGTCTCGAACTCCAGTGCTCTCTAACGTCGAATGTGGTCAGGGAAGTACTGCTCCTCGAATCTGTCGATAAAGTCATCCCACGTCCAGACGTAATCGGGTCCTACAACACGAGTAACAGAGGTCCACCAATGCTCTGCCTCACCCTGGAAAAGGAATACCACTAACCGAACTCGATGCTGGGTCGTGCATGACATAGTATCGAAGATCTTCTCCACATCAGAGCGTCATCTCTCTGTTGCAGTCGGATCTGGCTCGCCCTGGAAACGCGGAGGATCAAGCCGTCTAAACTCACGAAGAAGAGCACTCGCACGCTCCTGCTCTGCCTACTCTGGTGAAACAACTGGGCGTCTGCCCTGCCCCTGAAGTGCAGTTGTCATAGCCTGTAACATCTGCTGTAACTGCGAGGCACTCACAGGCACGGTCGAATCCGTACCGGCATCAGGTGGAGGAACGTCATCCTCAGGCAGGGGAGCAGGGATCTCTGGGGGTGGAACGGGAGGCGCGGGGGTAGTAAAGCTAGAGCCTCGGGTCGTGGAGCAGGAGTCTCCGGTGGTGGAGCGGGAGTCGATCGTCTCCTGCGCGACATGTCCTATAGGAGGGATAAGGACGCTGATCAGCTTCGAGAATCATACGTAGGGAAGTCAATCGGAAGGTTTCGCACTCGGAACCTAATCGCCTTAAACTCATAGTAAACATGTGATGCTGTTCTCGGTTATTCCCAAGTTATGCTCTGATACCAACTTCTGTCACGAACCAAACTCAGAAACCGGGCTAACAAAATTCCTGATCGCCGAATTCGACGCCGACAGCCTCCGTAGAACCCCATTCTCAGCTCCCAGCACCCATACGCCAGATTCCGATCCTGGGATGCTACAAGGAGGATTTCTAATAATCAATTTTATTCGTAATGAGCATAACCACAAGCATAACCCATGAACAATAACCACAAGAACACCATCACAAATTCCACTATGATCAAAAACTTTAAGTACAAGGTGTATAAAAGGAAATACAAGATACTGAAAATGACAAAAACTCCAAAAGCTCGGCTGCATGCTCCAACTGTGGCAAGACTACGGCTGCGTCCTGGCGTCACCTGCACGCATCAATCATGCATAAGCTTATAGAAAGCTCAGAGGGCGGTGTAAGTGGGTGCGAACGTGCTCAGAATGTAAGGTCAAAGTAATGTGGAAACATGCTGATAAGTACATGAATGCAGACAACCGTACCAAGGCTATGCAGTGCAGGGTATGAATGCTATCGGTCATATCAAGACCATGTGATGTGAGATGCAACTCAAGCATGCCAATTCAAATTCACATATCAGTATAGTTCATCAATATCAGTACAATTCTCATTATGGATAATCACCGGGGTCTAGTACACTCTACGCCAGCTTGCCGTCCCTATCCGAACGCACAACTGGGAGAGTGGAAGAGACCTCACTATCCGCCTGCCAATATCGGGCCTGGCCCGTCGATAGCGGACCTATTCCTCAAGCTGGTCAAAATCAACCTAAAAGTTGCCCCTTCACTCAGGCGGGTAAGGTCACACCCCTTTCCAACCGACCACGACACAGTGGGAGATGCAGCCTATTGGTATACGGCCCTCGCGCACTCGTGTATCCACTCGGTCTCGACGTTGGGGTCATCCTCTGGTACCATAGAGTTTAGGGATTTTCACCTAGGGACATCTATGGCGCCCATATGCTAGAACCAAACATTTTCGGTATCCAATCCTGCCACCCACGATGTGTATGTGGAGGTTATGGCCCTGATGTCGCTAGGACATATAATAATCACAACCACACAAATGCAAAGTGCATGAATCATACTGCCAGACATGCAACAATCCTGCGCATACCGCGTACTCATGCAGGACAACTCTGCCTACCAGGGAGCCCATAAACGATCTGCCCGAAGGCATATGCTATGATCAGTCATTTCTCATATCAAGCATACATATGATGCGTATGATCATGAATCATGGATCTATACTAAACATGTCATAAAGTGATGGGCTTGTGCATAACGAATATGGGCCTAGACGGCCTACTCACTACAAGTATGTATGGGTCTATTACTGGGCCCTAAGGAGAGTAATAATGCGGACATTTAACCAACATTGTCTTTGCAATGTGGACATCAAACCAACACTGCCTCCAAGGCATGGCCTGCCTTGAACATCGTTGCATAACCCATGGTGAAATCGTACATTGCAATGGGCCTTATGTACAACTAATTGGGCCTCAACTCATGGGCCTAAGATATTTCAGATGGGCCGCATAACATGGTCCTCATATATATAAATGTGGGCCTCAACAACGGGCCATAATTACCTCAAGATAGGCCTCAGAACATGGGCCCTAGATACATCAAATGGGTCGTTTATCATGGGCCTCAACTATTCCCAGGTGGGCCTAATCACATGGGTCTCATATATACACTAAGGTGGGCTTACATGAACTATAGATCCATCTTATTTTAGTCTCACACCTTAAGACGTTCATTCATAATGGTAGGACAGCTTGGATGCAACACATACATCATGGTGGACTCCCATGTGGGCCCACTATAGCATTTATTTTCCATCCAATCCTGGGCCCACTGAAATGCTTATTTGCCATCCAACCTGTTGATAAGGCCACGTGAGCAAGGGCCCCACTATAATATTTATTTTACATCCAACCTGTTGATACAACCATGTGGCAAGGGGCCCACCAAAATGTTTATTTTACATCCCACCTGTTGATAATGCCATGTGGCAAGGGCCCACCAAAATGTTTATTTTACATCCAATCTGTTGATAAGGCCACATGTACATGGGGCCTACCTTAATGTTTGTCTGCCACCCAACTTGTTGATAGGGTCACGTGAGCAAGGGCCCACCGTAACATTCATTTTCCATCCACCCTGTTGAAAGGTCACGTGGACAGAGCCACTGAAATGTTTATTTACCAACCAAACTTTGGTACGGTTACGTGGTCCTGGGGTCCACCGTGATGTAGTTCACAAATCCAACCCATTCATTGTGTGTGTCCCACCAATTTAAGGGTCCAAACCGAGTTTCAGGTGGATCCAAGATGCATGTGGACCCCAGCATTTGATTCCATATGGTTTGGCATACCACCGCATGAATGGTGATGGCGTGGGCCATCCGAGAACTGTTTATGGCTGATTTTTGGAGCCAACGCATCATTAAAGGGGACCTATTAAATGAACGGCATGGATGTAGAACATACATCATGGTAGGGTCCACAACTGGGGCAATGGGACCCATCCCTTTTCGTGTACGTCATGGCAGCAAGGTGCTTGCCACCTTTGCCATATGTATTTTTATTTTTGTTACCCTAGGTGGGACCCACATTAACTAGATCTACCCTGTCCATTGTATATGTCCCACAAAATTAGGAGTCCAAACCAAATTTCAGGTGGGTCCAAGTTTCATGTGGACCCCAGCAATCATTTTTCAAAGTTTTAACGGCAAACACCACTGTTTCCTATGATAAGGCCCGCTGGATTATCGGATTGAACTCATTTTCCGCTCAACGCCTAAACTGAGCTGAGAAATGGGATGGACGGCGTGGATTAAGTGTGTGCATCAAGGTGGGGCCTCCAAGGGTGGCTTATCCCAAAACTCCCTTTTTCTTTTTCTTTTTGTTAGCTTATAAGTACACCCCATGTCAGTACCCAGACTCCATGTTAGCCAACCTCACGTCTAGCGTCTCTGGACGCTGGACGGTATACACACTGGCCTCATGGTGGGTCCCACATGCACGTGGCCCACCATGCGTATATATACACATATAGTATAATATTAATATAAAATAAATATTATATTTTATATTGCTTATGGGCTTTCCACCAGACGGTGGATTTTGCCTAAAATGTGGTGGGCCACACCATTTGATGAATGGAGTGAATTTAACATGATTTGGTGGGCCCACTTCATTCTAGAGAGAGAGAGAGATACACGGTGAGATAGAGGGACCCCGCCACTATGGGCCCCTCCTGGTTAAATCACATACATCAAATGGGTCCCACCAACAAGTGGGCCCTAAAATAAGAAATAACGGTGGATCACCCACCTCTAGGCCTTCTCCTTGCTCCCTTGGTCTTCTAGGCTCCTTATCTACACTTTTAACAGTGGTTGATGGGGTTTTGATGGTGGAGATGAGAGATGAATGGCTTGGATGATAGGTTTTTGTGATGAAAAGGTGGGCCACACAACACTCTTTCTCACACTAGAAAAATCATGGACGTGGGATTTTTTGTTGCTTTGAAAATGAAGGAATGAGAAATAAAGGAGAGGGAGGGAGAGATAAGAGAGAGGGAGAGTAGCTTAGGTAGGCAATGATGACTTGTAAGAGAGGGTGGCTAGCATTAATGCTTGTAAGAAGGGCTAGGGGTAGGGTGGCTAGCCATAAGTGCTTGTAAGAAGGGCTAGGGGTAGGGTGGCTATAGCTAGGGTAGGGTGTCTATAGCTAGGCTAGGGTGACTATAGCTAGGGTAGGGTGACCATAACTAGGGTGATGTCATCCATCACCCTCATAATTATCTTGGGATTGGTGCCACATGGGATAGGTGGGTCCCGCAATGTACGGTCCACGGTCATTATAATGCACGGTCCACATCTTATGATCTAAGCGTCGGATTGACGCACGAGACGCGGTGTTGGAACTGCAGCGATGGTGCGGTCGCACTAGTACAGGTCTTGGATTAAGAAGACTCAAATCTACAGGATACGATGTAGGATCATTCGCAGATGTCGGTTATACGTCGCAGGTTGCCGGAATTCGTCAAGAAGGATCGCGGTCATCGATGGCATAGTATGGTCTAGGATACGGGTCTTACATTTGTTGATCACATAGGCATTAGGCCAAATCCTTTCACTAGGGAGTTACCCCAATCATAACACGCGTACACCCACGACGGATAGTCATGGAAAGTAGGAATCCAAGTTCCATATTCATTTGAACATTTTCACAAACACTTGGGCTACCCATTTAAACATATATAGCGTATAGTAAACGTGGCGTGATTCAGGGCAAATTCTTTCGTCAAAGGGGTATCGCCAATATAACAATCATATATCCATGACAATTAGTCATGGCGAGCATGAATGAGAATTCTATACTCACTCAGTCATTTTCACAAACACTTAGAATACACTAATTTAATATACATATTGTATATTAGCAAAAACATATATTAGGGCGAACCCTTTCGCCAAACAAGTATTTTATCCATATATAATATACTAATATAGCAAATAATCATGGCAAACACATTTCCAAAATTTATACGTATACAGTACTTTCTACAAATACCTAAAGTATGTAAAATTCCATATTCTTTATCTTTAATCGAAACGGAAATCAGACAACACTTTGTACATGTGCAATTGCATGCAGATCATCAATCTATCATTATCTGACATTGAAAGCGTTGAAAACCATAACCTATACATCTAAAGTCCGCGCCTTTTGTCGTAGAATCGTAACGAATATGATAGGTTTGCTAAGCTTCCGTATTCGGCAGTTTGGCAACCTATAGATCGAAATAGGTTAGCAATTTCATAACCTACAACCTATACAACCCCAAAACAGATTAGGGTTAGGGTTTCTTACCTAGAAACGAAGTCGGAATCGCTGGGAGAGCGATGAGAATGGGGTGGTGCAGCTTGTGTAGTGGCAGGGACCAGTAGTTGGGAGATTCTCCCACTTCTCTCACTCTTTCTCTCTCTTTTCTCTCTCCTCTCTCTAGGGTTTCTCTCAAATTCGTATGGCTGTGAGAGAGAGGGTTTTAAGGTCCTTATATAGCCTAAAAACTCACCGAAATAGACTCCAGGTCAAAGTATACTTAGGTTATAACCAAAGCGACTCTGTTTCAGCTCAACGGAGGACTTCTGGCGGGCCTCCTTGAGCCAAAGGTCAGACTTAAGCTCACTAACACTGGATCTACGTACCATATATTTTCATTCCAGTAGGCTTCTCAGATCACGCGTGGCGGACCAGTTTCAGTTCAACGGTCAGCGGATCTCGATCGGAGATTCAGAGTACATGGATATGTGTATGAAATTTCTCCTGATCCGAGGGTGTAATTTGGACTGATTCTGACAATCTGGTTGCTTAGAACTGATCTGCAAGCGAGAAGTGCCAGATTACTATTTGAGATATTTATTTGTAAAGAAAATCAAGTGTTTTCACACTCCTCGCTCCGGACTCAAGCGAATTACACTGGGACACTATCTGGATTTGATTTCCGAGATGGTTGTCAAGCCCAGCAAGGCAGTCCTAGTTCCTTAACCTCGTGTTATTCGAACTTCCGACGTGCGGTCCAGATCTGATACGAAGTTTCGAGATGCTCCCGAGAGCAGCCGGGTAATGAGATTGATCCTAGATTTTAGGGTAACCTAGCGTCAATGATTCTACAAGTTTTGGGTCTCGCGGATCGTATTTAAAGTGATTGGTGCTAATTTCACAGGTACTCTAACTTAACATTGGCTAATTCTCACCTAATTTCTAAAGGATTTAGTCCTGAGTAATTTCTGTCTGAGGTGGTACCTGGGCCTTTGTAGCAATGTTTAGTTTAAGTATTGTTCTTCATTACCTAAATTTTAAGAGAGCGTCTAATGTGAAAGTACTTAGAAAATTTAAAGAACAAGGTGGTGAAAGGTGAGATTTGCGAAGGAAATGGGTTCAAAAGCGGTTTTAGACTTTGGGATTGAGTTTTGACAAATTAATAAGGTGTTATGATCGACCCATTGCCTAAGGACGTCTTATTCCAGGTTGGCAAAAATCCAGGATGTTACATTACATAATACACCACTTTATTAAAATATCTAGAAATTTCTTGTATTCATATCTGTAAAAGATGTTTAATACTTTATTAATATTTAGAACTAAATTATATATTGTAGAATTATCATTCGTTATGTTTAGTTTATATTCACTAAATATGTACATATCATTCCATTACAATACATTTTCGTACATTCTTCATGATAGATAAATTATCAAAATACATTTATATTTTCTTTCCACCTATGTTTGTGTAACATTTATAATATAATAAATAGATAAGACAATATACTTAGTATATATATTATTTGACTACAAGGTGGTTTGATATGTGGATAGAGATCACCTTCGAGGGTCAGATTTAAACTAGGATGCACATGAATGTTCACAAAGCTAGGTTTGCATCCGACTAGCTAGTTTATATATTAACACTCGAATACGGGAAAGTACGGGGTGTTACACAAGTCCCCAATTTCTCAATGTGGTGGACCCCCAATTCCAATAAAAAAATTTCAGCCCTACATTGTGTATTTAAATGGCCATGGCTGGACTTTTAGTCTACCAAATCTTCTGGGCCTATTGTAAGCCGAGCAGCAGCCCCAAAAGGGCAGGGGCGTCCCAAGCCTAGGCAGTCCAAGGTGTGGATAGCCTGAGCCCCATACACATGCAACAAGGTGGGTTCCCACGTCCCAAGTGGGCCCCACATGGGACGTCCACCTAGGGTAGACCCAACCCACATGAGCCCCATAAACATGGAGGGACAGTGTGGATGAAAGACATACATCATGGTAGGCCTAGCCAAGAACGGCCAACCCATGGTGGACGTCCACCAGCTGGACGTCCATCATGGATGGCTTGTCCAGTTGGTTGGCCCCTTGTGGTCTCTGGACCATCAGAAGGTGGACCCCATATACATACACAAAAGCCCAAGTGGGCTAGGCCCAAATTTCTCCACAAACACAAAAATACAGCAATGTAAAAAAAAATTCCAGTAATGTTCATGTTGTTGTACCAATTTGGGCACCCTTATGGAGTGGGTCTAGGGCCTCCAAAATTCTGAAATTGGGGGCCATGGTCCCTTATCAAGTCTAGAACAAGGTGGGACACAGAAAGGTGGCCCACCATCAGAGAAAATATTTTTAAATTATGGGCTACAATAACCTGTATTGCTGGAAATTACAGCAAAAATCTAGTTGAACACCCATGTTGGCCCACTCTTTTAGAGGCCCAAATGGGGTCAGTTGGGGATGAAATTTGGTAGGATTATAGGTGGGACATACACCTTCAAGAATCACATATTGAATGGTATCAACATCCCCACCAAATGACCAAAAATCAGGCCCTAAGATGGCCCAAAATATGTCTAGACAGTCTAGACAGCAACATATGTCTGATAAAAATAAATTGTAAACATTATTTAAATGGGGATTTAATGCAAGAAAATTATGGTGCGGAAACATCCAAACCATCCCATCATCCAAATCGTCCTTACATGCACCCCATTTTGGTGATTTTAGGGGCCACACGTCCAAGTGATGGACTGTGAAAAAGTCCTTCCTCTATGGACGGTTTGGATCTTGTTGGTCCATAAGGTGGTCCATACACTCATAATCAGAAACTTCTAACAAGAAAAGGGGAAGAAAACGGCCACAAGAGAAGGGTCTCGGCCTCCATGAGGCCCTTCCTTTCATCACACACATACATAGACATTTCATTACCATAAGATGTACAATCTACATGATTAAGGCTATCTATTGAGATCTATGCGGATATCCAATCTCCACCAAGGATCAAGGGTCTAGATGACCCAAAGATCCCTGAACTAAGGAAGAAAGGAGGATGAAGGGATCCATGGAGAATGGTCCCTTACATACGCATGCATGCAATGTAGGATAGGCTTCAAGCCATATCCATGGAGTCTTATGGCCACCCTCATCACTTGATGGGTCCCACAAGCTCCAACATGGGAGAAAGATGAAGAATATCTAAGAGACTTAAAGAATCTAAATTTGAAAATACATGTACACCCACCTCAATAATCAAGCTTTCAACCTACACCACCATGATCTATTTGCACCAAGGAAGATGTTTCTAAGGTGGAGATGGACTAGAGAAGGCAGGATTAGAGGGGATTAGAGGGAGAAGGAGCTGGACAAAATGGAGAGGGTAGGACGGTTTTGGGATTGCTAGGAAGAGAAGAGAAGAGAGAGTGAGAAAGAAATGAGAGGGAAAGAGAGAGAGTTTTAAGGCAAGTCATGATTGCTTCTCTCACCTAGGGTAGAGAAATGCAATCATGAGGGTAGGGAGTTACGAACAATGTTTATAGGCTAGTAGGATTTTTTGAAAATCTTTCCTAGGCATGACATCATTACATGGGAGGACGTGCAAGGCCATGGTGGGGTCCACCAATCATACATCAATAGTCCATATCGATCGTGGCCCATAACAAGTGATGTGCACGTCAGATTCACACACGGGATACGGCATTGGAACCGCGGCGCCGATATGGACGAGATGGCATAGGTTTCGGGTTGATTCGAGTCGGGTCAATGTGACCAAACTTAAGGATGACTGCAAACACTAACCGTAGGTCGCCGGTCACCGGGATTTGACTGGTAGGACCGCGGGACCTAAAGGAACGTCGTGCACACTTGGGTTAGGGTCTTACACCCTAGGTGTATCCTTGATGTGCAGGTTTTCATCAGGTGAAGGTAGCTTGTACATGATGATATTTGTTGTTGGGCAGAGGTTCTATGTTTGATGGATGTTGTGCAGGTAGTTATAATCACTAAAAGTGACTACTCTGCTTTTTCTTCTGTTTCAGCTTGGCAAGGGTCATTTTCTTAAATCTTTTGAGTTGTCAGATCTATCATGATACAGGCCGTTTTGTTTTATTTATTTTTCTTTTCTTTCTCTCTTGTATAACCGCTTTACAACAGTTAGAAGTCAAACTCACATGATCATCCTGGCCATTTGATCAACAGATGGCTGAAAACAAAAAGTAACAGGTGGTGGAATTCTCACTTTCATGGTACTCAATATTTTTTGACCTTATTTCGAACAAGAAACAAATGCATTCGATTTGGGATATTATCTTATTCAAACATAACAGAGAGAGAGTATTAAAGACAATCATCATATTTTATTATTACTGAGTTCATTTACATCCTCAAACATCCCTTGATTCTAAGATAGATTACTTACAATATAGAAATTGACACGAGTTCAATTATCTGGGTCAGATATCAAATCCGGCAGCATTTCGACTTGTGATTTGATCATCTCTTTAAGAGGAATATGATTGGAGTATCTCTTCTACTGATTTCTCCTCTTAAAGCTTGAACAAAAGGAATCTGGAGACTTAACCATTTCAGCAGCATGTCAGCTCCTTAACCTCAAAGACTGCAAAGCAGTCTGGTTGCGCAAACCACCGGAGCCTTCTCTCTCTCACCTTCAGTCTTCCTCCTTGCTCTGGTTCCTCTCAAAATCTTTAATCGGTCCAAATGAAGGAGGGGAGGGGGTATTTATAGGCCCTCATATGTGTGAGACCTCGATCTTGGTGCTATGAGACCCACCCTTTGATGCTTTAGGTCTTTTACAAAGAACTTGTTCGGGAATTCGTTGAGCGAACCCATTCAACGGCTATTGGTTGCGCGGACCCACGCAAACCACCCTTAAGTCACTTCATTCTTCTTCTTTTCCTATTTTCTTTCTACTTATTAATCTTCTTTTGCTTCAATCCTTTTATCATTTTTTTATGTCTCAACAGATGCCCCCTTGATCCTTTCTTTGTTTCCCCAAAAATCAAAGAAAATGATAAAAAATAATCACCGTGACTGGGTTTGTGCGGGTTCGGGCAACAGAAACTCACGTACCGTACTCGGTCCCTTAGTGTATGAATACCCCGACTTTCTCTCATTCTTCATTTTCTCCCAGTGTACCAAACCTTTGCGCCCTTGCGATTTTTTCAAGCGCAACGTATTTTCCTTGCTCGAACCCGTGCAACGGTCCTTTCGTTCACGCAAGTCTTTCGGCCTTCCCGCTATCCCGCGCAACAAGGACTTTGACAATTTTCTAGCTTTTGGTCTTCTTTCAGAACTTAGAGAAATTTTTGAACCTTTTCTTCAATTAGCTTCAAGTCTTCAACCCCTTTTCCCTTATTGCCCATATCAAGCGAACAAACCGCGCTGTAGACCCTCCTATTGACCAACCTTCTCACCCTGATTTGCCTGACCCATCTTCTCACCGCCCTTCTCTTTCTTCAGATCAACAACCACCAGCCAAACGCACTAAAGCCATAGCCCGCAACCCCTCATATTTCAAAGAACCAGTGCTGCCAACTTTCGATTTCACCGATCGCATTGAAACACTACCATCTCCCATTCATCGAGCCATCACGATGGGAGACCTGGAACATCCTCCGAAGCATGGTCGAGAGTATGACTGAGACGAGTGGTTAAAGACAACTGCTCATATTCGTACAGACAGTCAAAAACCTCCTGTTCGAGAAGACACTCCGCTTGCTTCCCATTCAATGAAAACTCGCCGAAACAAGACGAAGGAGTTCGAAGAGAAGATTAAGGAGCACAATAAGAAGAAGCTCCAGAACTCATGGGAATCGGTCCGAGTCATCGAGGGCATCATGAAGTTCAACAATCCTCACTCGGAGGGTATGACGGTGATTCCCATCAATCTTCATCGCCACCAATCCATGCTCGACCGTGAGCTAAAGGATTACATGATGGAGAAAAACTGATGTACACTGTCTCTTGGGCGACGAGAGAACCGCGCATCCTTGAGGGGATATTACAAGCGCACAAGCCATGACATAGCATTAGGGAAATCCATCCCATGATCTTCCTTACCCCTTTTCATAGTCCGCACAACCTCTTCCCCACGTATTTTTATGAAACCATCAGGCAGCGCTTCAGAGATCGCGAGCAACTTGGGGACTGGAAGATTTTTGAACAAGGGGTCTGTTGACTTCTTGAAGTTACTATTCAGACTGGACAAAAGCCATCTTGTAGAGGCACGCGGGTACGCTTGCCAAGATCGCCGTGTACGATGCTATAGAAGTGACATCTCAGTACTTCTATAAGGAGCTCACTGTGCTAAAGGGTTTTCGTCAGTACTGGTCGATCATTACCAACTCTTTCCTCCTGCCATTTGGTGAAATGAGTATCACACTTTAGGATCTATATCGAATAGGGGGTCTTCCATTAACAGGCAAGTTCTATGATGAATTTGTTCCGTTTAACAGAGGGTTGGTGTAACGCCCTGAAAATCGGGGGTCGAGAAAAGCTCAGCTCCCGAGCTCCAATGCATCACTTATGCAACACAGATAATGATGATTATGATGAGAGCATTGAAACATGAATGAAATTATACCAAAACAGCATATCATACTCCAGAGACATTTAAATTGCAAGCGGAAGACTGTGATAGATGTATAAAATATATAAACTATGGTAAGTCTCCAAAGTGTGATAATATTACTAGGTTAATTTAATTACAAGTACAATTCCAAAATATACCAAATTGTGTAAGGTCATCTAGTCGACATCCCTGTAACCCTGTCGATCAAGACACGGCTCACATGAAGCTGCCAGAATACATCATACACGAGCAAGCATCGTCATCATCGCAAAGGTTCGGCTCCACCTCATAAGCATCGCCAGCACCTGCAGTTGCAACAGGGTCTGGTTGGTGTGTACAAAACCATCCCATAACGTGGGAGTGAGTAATCAACTCAGTGGAACAGTAAAGCATAGGTTAACATGTTATCAATTCAGTCAAGCAGTAATGATAAAGCAGTACAATCAAATAATCCTAAACACTGTTATTAATGAAAGTATGAAATGCAGTCATGATGCATGCCCTCACCTACATACTCCCTCATGCGACACCATCTTACGTTCGCGGCATGCGTTCATCCCTCAGTGCTCCACATCTTCCAGGCACATGCAGTGCGATGATGAGCATGATTATCGAGTTGTTATTAGTCCTTTTTAAACAGCAGTATTGGGAAACTAAGGTACCTTCCTTATATCATTCCTAAACAATGATCCATTCTAGGGTCGTCAATCCTAGATAATCTCATACGATAGTGCGGTTCTAGGTCGCTGCAAGGGCTGTCAGGGCTGTTACACGGAATCGTTACACCACTCCCCCATCACCTTATCAATACAGGCCTATTTGGTACTCTATGACTACGGGAAGGCTTGTCGCCTCATCGCAGATTTAGAGTAGGCTCAAGGTCACTACACCGGGTATGGTTAGAGCTGTCAGGGCTATTACAGGGAATCATTACACCACTCCCCCATCACCCATCAAAACAGTGTAGGCCGACAGCTCGAATACAGTGTCCCATACCACCATATTCGGCTCACGAGTCTGGGTTGCTCACTGGTCACTACGGGGAGGCTCGTGGCCCCAGCGTAGGCCGATAGCTTGACCATAGTGTCCCATACCACCATATCCGATTCATGAGTCTTAGCGGATCGAGGTACCAAGGTTAACGGGGTTTTCACTGGTAAGTTTGGTACCTTAGGTTCAAGCAGTAACGTCCAAACATGGTGAACATACATCGGGTCAATCGGGTTACTTGACGAGCTCGACTTGCACGAGCGCACATCGAGTGGATCGACATGAAGTGCATAAGCACTCTGTGTGGCCTAACCACTGTCGACAACTCTAGTACGGCTCGGGTTCGTCAAACAAGTCGTACGTGGCGAATAGATCTCAACCACGAACTCAAAGCCTGTTACCGATTGCCTGGACTATACAATAACCCCAATCACATTCAATTACACAAAATATCCTAGAAGACAGTTAAGACAGTAATAAATCAAGATGTTCGCTTAGGGCTGCCAGGGCTGTTACACGAAATCGTTACACCACTCCCCCATCACCCTTCACGGCTCTTATACATATGCATTACATAGATAAACACCACCATAATCTACGGTTCATGGAGGAAAGCATGCACATAGTTAAACGAGTTGAGAAACATATCTCAACACCCTTATACATTACAATTTACTAACTACTGACTCATTCAGACATTTCAACAAACACTTTAGACTACATATATCAACATACATGACGTATATTGAAAACATAGGTATTAAGCGAAATCCTTTCACTAGGGAGTTGCCTCATGTATAACACGCATGCACCCACGACGGATAATCATGGCATGCATGAATCCGGGTTCCATACTCATTCAATCACTTCCACAAACACGTGGGCTACACACTTTAACAAATACAGCGTATATTGGTCGTGGCGTGAGTTAGGGAAAATCCTTTCGCTAAGGGGTTGTCTAGTACACTTCAATCATGTTCTTGCATTCAATACACATGACAGGCACAAATCCTGAATCTATATTCATTCAGGCATTTCAACAAACACTTAGGCTACACAATATTACATACGCAATGTATGTTGGTAAAACATGCATTAGGGCTAATCCGTTCACCCAGAAGTTGATACACATGTATCTAGCATACATAGACAACAATTAATCATAGCAAGCACAAATTCTTATTTTATACGTATACGGTATTTTCTACAAATACGAGGAATACAGTATATTCAACATAGTTAATGTATATCTGAAAAATGAAACGGACAGCACTTTGTACATGTACAATAGCATCAAGATCATGAATCTATTATTATCTGACATTGAAAGCATTGAAAATCATAACCTATACATCTAAAGTCTGCACCTTTTGTCGGTAAACTTGAACCAAAACCAATTTGAACCCGACAACCTGAATCATGAAATAGGTCAGCTATTTCATCACTTACACTCTTGGAAACCCTAAAACAGCTTAGGGTTATGGTTTTCTTACCTAAGAACGAAGACAGAAACGCCGGAATAGCGATTAGACGGTGGTGGCTAAGCACGTATAGTAGCAGGTTAGAGCAACAGGATCTTTCTCCCACTTCTCCCACACTTTCTCTCTCTTTTCTCTCTTCTCTCTCCTAGGTTTTTCTCAAATTTGTATGGGATGAGAAAGTGAGGGTTTAAGGTCCTTTTATAGGATAAAAACTCACCAAATAAGACTCGGGGTCAAGGTATACTTAGGTTATAGCCAAAGTGGGTTTGTTCCATCTCAACGGAGCACTTATAGCGGCCCCTTTTCAGTGTACGGTCGGACTTAAGCTCACTAACACTGGATCTAGGTTTAGCTGAGGTTTCATTCCAGTCAAGTTTCCAGATCACACGTGGCGGACCAGTTTCAGTTCAATGGTCAGCGAATCTTGATCGGGGATTTCAAGTACATGGATATGTTTGGGCAAATATCCCTGATCCGAGGGTGTAATCTGGTCTGATTCCGACGGTCTGGTTGCTTATAACTGATCCGCAAGCGACACGTCTCAGATTACTTAAATTTGGAATTTATTTCTAATTAATTTCACGTTTCTCACACTCTTCACTCCGGGCTCAAGCGAATAGCCGCGGAACACTATTTGGATTTAATTTCTGAGATGGTTGTCAAGCTCAGCAAGGCGGTCCTAATTTTATAACTTCGTATTATTTAGACTTTCGATGTGTGGTCCAGATCTGATACGGAGTTTCATGATGCTCCCGAGAGCAGCCGGGTAATGAGATTGATCCTATATTATAAAGTAACCTAGCGTCAATGATTTTACAAGTTTTAGGTCTTGCAGATCGTATTTAAAGTGATTGGTGCTAATTTCACAGGTACTCTAGTTTAACACTAGCTAATACTCGCCTAATTTCTAAAGGATTTAGTCCTGTAAGATTTCTGTCTGAGGTGGTACTGGGGCCTTTGTAGTTTGTATATAAAGTGATCTAAGTTATTAATACTTAACTAAAGCATGCCCTAATTACAACAGAAGAAGGTCCTAGGGCAGGAGAGGCTGATGTTCCAAATAGCCTATTCATTTTGTGAGATTCCATAAGGTTAATGGTCAAAAGCCCATTTTATTTATGTATTGTTCTTCATCACCTAAACTTTAAGATTAGTGTCTAATGTGTAAGTACTTAGAAAGATTTAAAGAACAAGGTGGTGAAGGGTGAGACTTGTGAAGGAAATAGGTTAAAAAGCGATTTTAGACTGTGGGATTGAGTTCTGACAAGTTAAGAAGGTGTTAGGATCGACCCATTGCCTAAGGACGTCTAATTCCAGGTTGGCAAAAATCCAGGATGTTACAGTTGGCCTTGATATCTTCTCCCGATCGCAAGCCTTCCATCTCTGAGACCACCATTGAACTCTTCAAAGAGATGGGGAAATTTCCAAATATCCACAAGCTTTCTCCTTTGTAGTGGTTGGCACATTTCTCTAGGACTCTTAGGTATTTCCAAATCTAGGAATCAACTTCCCCTTTTTTCTTTCTTTCCTTATATTATACATTTCTTCATACCAATCTTTTACCTTTCCCTGCAGATTCCGCGATTGTCATTCTAAGGAGTTAACAGAGCTCCGTGACAATATAAAGAAGAGAGCAGATTACAGTTCATTCAGAGAATTTGCTGCCTTCCTAGCTTATTGGCTGAGCATCGTGGTACTTCCAAGCTCCAAATGGGCAGATGTTATTCGCCCTACGGTCTTTGTCGTTGTCAGTGCTTTGGCAGAAGGACACAAGTATTCTATCGCACCTCCAGTGCTGTGTTCCATTTAAAGAGCCCTCGGAGAAATAGCCACCCATGCTAAGAACTGTACCATCGGAGCTTCATCAGTGCACACTTCATGGCATTATATCACAGGCTAGCTGAGAGTTTACTTTCCTTGGACTTTTGAAGTGCCAGAGAAGGCGTATGTTCATCCTGCGCATCTCCCACTTTGGTTCTTCTAACAGAGGGCTATGGCCAAAAGGTCATACAACTGGATGGCCAACAAAATCTGGGATACTGACCAAGTGGACTTCTTCCAATTTTGTCTTCATCACTATATCGAAGATACAGACATGGTGGACCAGGTTAAACTCACCGTATCAGAAAGATCTTTCTTTCTCTCTATTCACTCCTGCAGTCTACCACTTCGAGAAGGAACGGCGTGCTGGCAAGAGCCCTATTATCCTAGTCGCTCACCAATTTAGCTACGACCAAGTCGTGCCGGAAGACTGCGGATTGGTCACTAAGAGGATGTGTTGCTATGAAACTAGTTTTATCAATTGGGCTATGATATGGAAGCAATTGTTAGGTGGTCGCGTTGATTCTTTCTTCATAATCCCTATTTGCGACTGCATAGTTCGTACTTCTTATAGCTGGATGTGGTGGTGGGATCACCAGTCATTTTTGGTCAATAATTGCTTACCAATGGATTCACCCATCTTTGTTCATCTGCCTAGACTGAGGGGCAGAAAACATGAAGACGGAATTGGTTATATACCGGAGAAGAGCTGCGCATCTCATCACGGTGAAATTTGCATAAAGATATCGCTAGAATATCCAATCCGTGAGAAGAAGTCCATTAATACTTTGGATGGCTGGTTTGCTCATGGAGTCTAGACGGAATTTGAGCAAGTCCCTCGTGACTTTGGTGGTCGGGTCACAGAGGATGTTAAAAGAACATCTTCTCTTATTCCTGTAGAAACTACGGCAGCTCAAGAAGAGTTAGCTCATGATGAACCAACTCTCCCTTCACAGCCTACACCTCCCAGTTCTTCATCTCCTATGACCAGATCTCGAGCGCGCTTGCAAGCGTCGCCACCTGTTCCTCAGGAAGGAGGTAGACAGGCATCTGTATCCCCTTCAGTCCCGGCTAATAGAGAGCCTCAACCAGAAAGTAGCCGAGCTGCTTCTTCTAAAGGAAAGCAAGTCATGATTGAAGAAGTAGACGAAGAAAGCTTAGGAGATTAAAGTTTGGCTTCTTTATCAGAGGGTACTGCTTCTATGGAATATGAAGATGATGAGAACGATGAAAGCGTCAAGGATAAAGATGATGATTTTGAGGAAGGAGAAATTGATGTAGACAGAGAGGAGGATGTAGTTGCGGGAAATGTTGAAAAAGAACACCCTCCTGTGGCTTCTGAAACTCTTCCTAGTGCCAATATTCCTACAAAGTCTCCTGCGACAATAGAGGAGGAAGAAGAACCTTTAGATTATGGAGAGTATGGATATTCACCTGGTAAGGTAAATTTAATTTCATATGTATTTATGTGTATTTAGTGATAATTATCTTATCATCGTCGTGTCTTTATTTCAGGCGCTCATGTTTCTAATGTCGAGACGGGTGATACTCCTCTAAATCCTCCGACAACTGCACCAGTAATTTCGCCGAGAGTTCCTCTAGTTCCATTGGTGGCGCCACAAGTAGTGGCTCGTGAAATTATCTTTCCAGTAGAGACCATTGATTTGCCTACTCCAACCACTAGAGATTCGAGTACAGAGGCCAGAGCGCCTTCTTTTGCTGACATTTAGGGGCTGGTCCCTCTACGGTTCAAGAAATTCCTCCTCTCGCTAGTCATACTTCTGTGGTAGGTATATATTGAGTGCTTTATCAAGAGCTGCACATCTTATAAATTTCTATCGCTATCTCTAATTCTTCCCTTCTTTATACTATAGGAACCCCTCCTCGCATTGGAGAGGCCAGTCATCCTTCGCGAAGGTCCCCGCCCACAAGATGCTTTTGATGAAGAATTCTTTGTCAGTGATAGTTCACATCTTCAAAGACCATGAACAATGGTCAGACCTGGATATTGCTATCGAAATTCTAGAAAGTTCTGCAAGAATGGCGAAGATCAGGATCTCCACTTTGCGTGATTCTCTTCTCAAATTCCGTGATTCAATAATCTCTTTGGCATCAGTGGAGAATGTTACAATTGCTACTGAAATCATGGAATATGGGAAGCAGCTGATTCGGTCCAAGGAAAAGGCTTCTCTTATTGCCTCTGCTATTTCTGAATTTAACCAGGAGCAATTGCTTCTTCAAGAACAATTGAAGGTCTGTACTGATGACAGAGTGGTTATTCGAGATCGCATCGCCGATCTGAAAGAGGAGATCTCGCAACTGGAGTTGAAGGATCACTAGAAGGAGTCATCCATAAAGGAGATGGAGGCAAGGATATAAGTCAATATTTAGTCTGTTAATGCCGAGAAGTCCGAACTGCTCAAGAGCGAAGAGATGATCACATCATCGGAAGATAAGCTGGTTGGCATTCTTGATCAAACAAAGATCATTCTCGAGGAAAAGTCAAAACATGCTGCAACTCAGATGCAATTAAAGGAGGACTTACAAAAGTATATGGGGATAGTAGGAATTATAGAAGAACTTTAAGCATGTAATTTCTTTTGTGTATATGCTTTTTGAATAAGTATATCTTTGATTCTCAGCAATGAATTCATGACAATATTTTGAGGTATGTCATTCATCTATGCATTTCTTCATCACAGATCATTTCAAACATATTTATCTATGTGATAATCTTGACATAACATTTAATGAAGAACTAATTATAAAACACCAATATTTTATGCTTGTTAGTGCGGGATTTTGTAAGTGCTATGATTTGATTCCTCTTTTATTGTCAAATTTTATGTGTCAAAACTTCTTCCTATGTCTTGTGTTTATATCTTGATAAATCTGTTCGAGACACCTTGTCAACACTTGAAGTCTAGTTCAAAGAAGTCTTCAAGCTTCATGATAATTCAAGCTACAATGTAGAAGATATTAAAGAAGAGCTCAGGGTCAAGACTCAAGTTCAAGCGCAAGTGGAAGTTCAAGATTCAAATATAAGTACGGGACTCAAGTGCAACTTAAAGTGACATTAATTTCAAAGCTTGTGAAGTAGTCAAGCTACATAAAGAAGAACTCAAGCTCAAGACTCAAGCTTCGTAAAGATCAAAGTCTAAGAAGATGATGTGTTCAATGTCCATACTTCATGTCCCAGGTATGATAAAACTTAGATTGACCTTAGGGTAGGTCACTTTGCCTATATAATTCAATTGAATATTATTACATGATTTTGGTCTATTCTAAGATCAGTCCTAGACCTTGTTCGACCAGTCCTAGCACTGTTTTGACCAGTCTAAGAAGTTCCAAGACCAGTTCTAGAATTGTTGCAATTTATCAATTTTTCAGTTCGGCTACGACCAGTCCTGGAGTCTGCTCGACCGGTCGTGGGATGGTCTTGACGCAACCTTCGACCAGTCGTAAAGCTACGACTCAAACTCCAGTGACAAAATCAGGTGTCGCACGACCAGTCGTGGACTACTTTCGACTAGTCGTGGACTGCCTACGACCGGTTGTACAACGGTCTGATACAATCTCGCTCAAAAATTCAAAACTCAGTTTATTCCAAGACCAATCGTGGTGACCCTAGGACCAGTCGAAGACGAATTTCTTCAGCTATAAATAGTACACGAATTTCAGAGTTTTTTATTGAAAAATAAATGAATTCAAGGCTCCACTCTGAGATAAATTTGTGTTTATTTTAAGCTATTTTGTACATAATTGCTTTCTCTTTTTGCTAGCTTATTTAATTTGATTTTGTTCCTGTATTCCAATCTCATTTGAAAAGAGGAACTGCCTTATTCCTTTTTCTTGAAATCAAAATCAAATATAGCTATGACCAACTGGTTTAAATCTAAAATTAATAAGAACTTAGAACCATATTAAAGTGAGTAGTGAACATTGAACTTCTATATTCGAACATCTACTTCGATTGGTTCTACCGGGCTGCTACGAAAAGGAGAAATCTAGGTATTTTACAATTTTGTAAATTTCATTCTATTTTAGTTTTTATTTGAGATTCGCCAGAAAAATCTCAATTTGTGTGGTTATCTGAGGAGAGCCAGAAAACTCAGAAGTGTGGGTTTTTGAATTGTGTAAGCCCAAGTTAAAAAGACACAATTGTAAAGGTTTGGGGTGAACCTGTGAAAATCTATTTGATAGTAAATGTTAATATCCCCTGTGTGAGGATATTAGGAGTGGAGTAGCATTCTGTGTGGCTGTTGAAAGACGGTGTACACACAGGCGAACCACTATAACTCTTTGTCTTGTGGATTGAATGCTTGCTTAAATTTCATATCATATATCATTCAATTTTGTGGAATGTACATGTGGATGTGAATGTTGTAACAATTTACATTTCAAGAAAGTGTAGGGAGTGTTATAATAAGTTAGATCTTTATTTTTGCACTTTATTTCAATTCTTTGCTATTTGGTTATTTTTACTCAGATTGAGTTATTGATTCAAAAGACGTTCTAGAAATAAGGTTGTCCTACCATAAGCCCTTGTTTATTATGGTGTAAGGTTGCCCTTAGAACTGAATTTATATCAACCTCTCAATTCTTATATATTGAGGTTGAATTGATTTCAGCATTGTGAATTTATCTTTATTCCGCTGATTTTATTTTAATTTGGCATAGTCCTATTCACCCCCCCCCCCCTCCCCCCTCCTTCAAGGACATATAACTTGGCCATTTCAAGTGGTATCAAAGCCTAATAGCTCGTTCTTATTGCTTTTTATTTGGATTTATTTCCTGAGCTAACGATCTAAGCTATATAAATAAGATGTCAAATTTTGATAGCCTATCAGTCACTAGGCCTCCACCCTTTGATGGCTCCAACTATGCCTATTGGAAAGCCCGAATGAGGATCTTCCTCAAATCAATGGATGAGAGTGTGTGGCAAGCCACAGTGACTGAATGGAGCCCTCCTACCATTGAAGTAACTGGTATCAATGGATCAAAATCAATGAGAATAACACCTTATACATCTTGGTCCACACTTCAGAAAAGTGAGAGTAGTGCCAATGCAAAAGCACTAAATGCAATCACTTGCGTACTATCACCGGATGAGTGCAAAAGAATCATATCCTGTGATACTGCAAAGCAAGCCTGGGATATATTAGAAATGACACACGAGGGTACATCAATTGTCAAAAAATCTAAAGTCTAACTCCTCACAACCAAATTTGAGGAAATTCATATAGAGGAAAATGAAACGTTTATGGACTTTTACACAAGATTAAATGACATTGTAAACTCAATGTGGGGTCTTGGCAATAAAATTTCAGAAAGTAAAGTGTGTGCAAAGATACTACGCTCACTTCCTGAATGGTTCAACTCCAAGGTAACCGCGATCCAGGAACTTCGTGATACGGATAATATAAAGGTAGAAGAACTAGTTGGTTCTTTACATACCTATGAGTTAAACTTTAAAGCTCCTAAATGTAAATCTATAGCTTTGAAATCTTTTAAAAATGTATCTGAAGAAAACTCAGATTTAGAAAATTCTAAAGATGATATGGCTCTTTTAGCGAAAAAGTTCTATAAGATTTTTAAAAGTAAGAAAATGGTCGATTTTCAAAAGACAAATGAAAAGAAACGATCTAAACCTGAGCCCAAAACTTGGAAGTCTTTGAAAGACAGTCAGTGTTACAACTACCAAGAGTATGGGCATCTAGCAAACAAATGTCCTAAAAAGGACAGACCCAAAAGGAAGGGTATGTTGGCTACTTGGGATGAATCGTCTGATTCTGAAGCCTCTTTTGAATCAGAAATTTCTGAAACCGAGTCGGGCAATGAAGTTAAGGCCCTCATGACTCTAGCCAAGTTTACTTTTTCAGATCACAATGACTCAACAAGTGAAGAAAATTTGAATAGTGATAATGAAAATGAAGATGATCTTCAAGATGCTTATAATGCCTTATATAAGGAAAGTTGTAAAATTGTTGTCAAACGTAAACTTCAAAAAGAAAAGTTTTTTAAACTCAAAGAATGTTTTGAAACTCTTGTTTTAGAAAAATTGTAAATTTCAGATTGTTTCGAAAAATCAAAATGTGATTTGGAATTCAAAACCTCCCTGATTGATGATTTGAAATCTGAAAATGAGAAACTTAAAAATGAAGTATCTTCTCTTCTGATTTTGAAGGATACATGGAGATATGCCCAAGGTGATCCAAAGTTAGAAAAATTATTATCCGGATCAAGAAAATGTGGCGATCGATCCGGGTTGGGCTATGATAAAAATACATCTCCTAAACAGAAGAATATTCCTCCCAACTTTGTGAAAGGTGAAGCTTCTAGCTCAAAAGGAAAAGGCACTTGTCAAATTTTTTCTAAAAATACAAAAACTTTTCAAAAACCTAAAAGCAACTATTTTAAAAATCAGATCAGAAATCCTCTTGCTGAAAAAATAGTTGATTTACTTAAGGAGCTCTTAAAATCTAACTCAGTAGGTCATTCTTACAACATCAGACAAAAGAAGATCAACTATGTTCTTAAACCCAAAACAGTTATGAAATGGGTTCCTAAAGTTGCCTGGTTGGTTGCCCACACTGCTTTCAAAGCAACAAGCCATTCAAAATGGTACCTAGACAGTGGATGCTCCAAGCATATGACAGGTGACAAAGCTTTATTCACCGATCTAAAAGATACGACTGATGGGTCAGTCACATTTGGTGATGGTAGCAACTGCAAGATTATTGGCTAAGGTACGATTCAACTTTATAATCTTCCCTTATTTAAGAATGCTTTATATGTTGAGGGACTAAAACACAACCTGTTAAGCATATCTCAAATATGCGACAACAACCATAGTGTTAAATTTTTTAATCAAGGTTGTGAGATTATAGATAAAAAGGGTTCAGTAATATTAACTTATCGCAGAACTTCTGAAAACTGCTATATAGTAAGCAACGGTAGCTCATCTAATCAAACGTGTTACATGGTCCATACCGATGAGACAGAATTATGGCATAAACGCCTTGGACATGTACACTACCGAAATTTATACAGATTGAGCAAAGGAGAACTTATTAGAGGTCTACCTAAAGTGCAAAAAGTAGACAAAATATGTGGTGAATGCCAGTATGGTAAACAAACTAGGAGCTCTCACAAAAAGGTGAACTCCAATACCACATCTAGACCACTCAAGCTTCTCCACATAGATCTTATAGGACCAACCAGAATGGAAAGTCGAGGTGGAAAAAAATACATCTTGGTCATCGTAGATGATTATACAAGATACACTTGGGTTTCATTTTTGTGAGACAAATCAGAAACTCTTGATGAAGTGAAAAAGATTATCAAACGGATCCAAACTAAAAAATGTTTTCAAGTCAGTAAGATCCGAAGTGATCATGGATCCGAGTTTGAAAATAGCGATTTTGAGAAACTCTGTAGCGATCAGGGAATATCACATGAATTCTCTGCGCCCAAAACTCCACAACAAAATGGTATTGTGGAAAGGAAAAATAGAGTGCTCTAAGAAATAAGAAATGTTATGTTGAATAGCATGAAGCTCCCTAGAAATTTATAGGCTGAAGCAATGAATACTACCTGCTACATTATCAACTGTGTTTATATTTATAAATCTAATAATAAAATGGCTTATGAAATGTGGTTTGAGAAAAAGCCTACTGTCAAATACTTTCGAGTTTTTGGCAGCAAGTGCTATATTTTACGTGACCATGAAAATTTGGGAAAGTTCGACACTAAAAGTGATGAAGGGATCTTTTTAGGATACTCTTTAAACAGTCGTGCATATTGTGTTCTGAACAACAGGACCGGTGTGATTCAAGAGTCAATAAATGTAGTAATTGACGATCACTTGAATACACCTGCCCCTAGTTCAGATAATGATGAAGCTCTTATATTTGAAAAACTAGATACTTCATCAAGTGAAACTAATTCTGAATTAAGGACTGTTAAAAATCATCCAACAGATCAAATTCTTAGAAACCCTCTCACTGGTGTGCGCACTCGTAGACAACTAGAAGACATATGCAATTATGTGTGCTTTACAGCTCAGGTTGAACCGATAAACGTAAAAGAAGCACTTTCTGATGAAAACTGGATAGTAGCGATGCAGGAAGAACTTAATCAGTTTGTCAGAAACGATGTCTGGTATCTAGTTCCTAGACCTAAAGATAAACGCATTATTGGAACAAAATGGATTTTCAAAAATAAGTCTGATGAATTGGGAAATATCATTCGAAACAAGGCAAGACTGGTTGTGCAAGGGTACACACAAATTGAAGGGATTGATTATGATGAAACTTTTGCCCCAGTTGCTTGCCTTGAATCAATCAGACTTTTCATATCTATTGCATGTTTTAGAAAGTTCAGAATTTTTCAAATGGATGTGAAGAGTGCCTTTTTGAATGACGACTTACCTGAAGAGGTATATGTTGAACAACCGACTGGGTTTGAAGACCCTAAGCTTACTAGTCATGTATACCGCCTTAAAAAGGCTCTCTATGGTCTGAAACAAGTTCACAGAGCATGGTATGAAAAATTGACTAAGTTTTTACTAAGTCACAATTTTCAGATGGGTAGTGTCGATAAGACGCTCTTTGTTAAGAAACATAACGATGATATCTTAATGGTTCAAATCTATGTTGATGATATAATTTATGGATCAACTTATACTAACATGACTGTTGAGTTTGCAGAACTAATGAAATCTGAATTCGAAATGAGAATGGTTGGTGAATTAAATTATTTTCTAGGGTTGCAAGTAAAACAACAATCTGATGGAATTTTTATTTCACAAACTAAGTATGCATTGAACTTGATTAAGAGGTTTAGATTTGAAAATGGTAAGAATTTTGATACTCCTATGAGAACAACTCTAAGACTCTCAAAAGACTCTACAGGTAAAGATGTAGATCTTAAATTGTATCGTAGCATGATAGGTAGCTTACTTTACTTAACTGCAAGTAGACCTGATATTGCTTTAAGTGATGGAATTTGCGCTAGATATCAGTCTAATCCTAAAGAATCTCACTTAACTATTGTTAAGCAAATTATTCGATATGTTGCAAGTTCAGTTAATCTGGGTCATTGGTATCCCTATGATACTAGTGTTCAATTGGCTGGGTATTCGGATGCTTATTGGGCAGGAAATATAGATGACAGAAAATCAACCAGCTGTGGTTGTTTTTACATTGGAAACTATTTGGTTTCTTGGTTTAGCAAGAAGTAAAGTTCCATATCACTCTCAACTGCTGAGGCCAAATACATTGCAGTGGGAAATGCATGTACTCAGCTGGTTTGGATGAAACGTATGCTGAGTGATTATGGAATCGCACAAGACTCGATGGTTTTATACTATGATAATTTTGGTGCGATGAACATTTCAAAAAACCCAATCCAGCATTCATGTACTAAGCACATTGACATTCGGTTTCATTATATACGTGAATTAGTGGAAGAAAAAATAATATCTTTAAAATATATTCCTACCGAGACTCAGCTTGCTGACATTTTCACTAAACAGCTCAACAAAAGCAGGTTTAATAAATTGAAATTTGATCTTGGTATGTGCAACTTTAAATGATTGATCATGCATTTTTGTATCATATTGTATATAATGTTAATATTTTATTAATTTAAATTTCAAAATTTTGTGGAAATTGCATATTTTTTTTTTGGTCTAAGACCGGTCTAGGACGTGCTCGACCAGTCTTGCTACGACCGGTCGAGTATGTCCCAAGACCGGTCGTGCAGCGCGCTGATCTCTTTAATTTGAGAAAAACTCTCTTCTTCTTTATTTTAACTCTCCTCACCAACGAGACGATCTTCGACTAGTCGAACCCTTGTGTTCAATTCCTTCAGGTTAGAGTGATTTTCCTTTCTTTCTTGAAGTATCTTCATCTTTTCTCTTAGATTCCTTGATTATTGTTGTCTATTTTATATAGATCTTCAACTTTCTGGGCTTTTTTTTTTTTCTTTTGTTGAATCTAGAGAAACCTATCTCTCTTTTCTTGAAATTTCTTTCATTTCTTCAAGAATATGGAATCTAGAGGTAAAAAGAAAAATCCTAGAGGTGCTTCTTCTTCCCGTTCAAATGTTATTACTAGACGTCATCTTAGGGATCCTGAAGATGATCCTCCTCATGTACGTGACTTGCGTATGCGCAATGTGATTGTTGAAAAAACTGTTAGTTTAAATCATATCGCTCCTTACGGTCTCCTTCCTCTTCTTCAATCTGTAGGATGGGAAAACATTTTACTCTAGGGCGGGTCAGCATACCAATCCATAGCACAGGCCATGGTTGCATGCATATCTGACTTTTTTGCTGAGCAACTGACTTTCATTATTACCACTAGAGAAGAGCTTTTTTCTATTGATCGACATTTAATTTCTGGCCTTATGGACATACCTGTAAATGATGATGGTATTCATCCTAGTGCACTTGCTGAGAAAGTGTCAGAATCGGAAAAACGTACTTATACTAGAGCATTGTGTAACATGAATGCACCATGCACTGCAAATGGGAATGCCCTTAAAACCAGATACTTGTTACCCAAATACAGTGTGTTGCATCGTATCTTCACTTCTAATCTGTATCCCCGCTCTGAAAACAAGACTGAGTTGACTCTGTTTATGGGTCGTATTTTGTACTCAATCATTACTGGTGCTAATGTCTGTTTACCCTCCTTGATTTGTTCCTCTATTATTCAAATCCGTAGTCAACCTGGTCATGGTGATATTCCATTTGGATATCTGTTAATGTATTAGCCACTCACATGTTAGTCGCTATGCCCGTCGGTGAGGCTCCTATCCAACACCTCATATTTAACAATTCCTATCTGAATAAAATGAAGTTGAGCTTGGCCCCTGGTCAAGTTGATGTTAGTACGGGTGAAGCTGCTGCTGAAGCTGAGATTGGTGTCGAAGGTGATGAGTTGCCGCCTGATGATCTTGACATGAATGATATTTTTAATGAGATTGATTCTGATTCTGGAAATGATCCAGACTTTGAACCATCTGATTTCATTGCACGTCCAAGTGAATTAGAGGAAAAGGTAGAACAGATGAACGTTGGTCACAATCAACAATTTAAAATTATGCGCAGATATTTTAGGTGCTTATAGAAGAGCCTTCATCAAAGTGATCCTAACATACTTGCTCCATCTTTTAGTTCAGATTGAGAATGTTAAATCCTTGGTCAGTAATAATTTTACTAATTTACTTTCTTTGGTTGTGTGGATGCCTGTTTTAAACTTCACTTGTTAACTCTTTTGATATGTACTCTGCCACACCTTGATTACTTCTTTTGTATTCTTCTTAACTCTGCACTTTTTATTATTATATCTTTCTGAGTTGCTTTCTCTATTTCTGTCTTTCATATCCTATCTTTGTTTCTTCCTTTGTCATATTTTGACAAAAAAGGGGAGAATTTGTGAATTTTATGGATTATGATGGGAGTTGAGGTGTACTAACCCAGGGGGAGTTGAGTTGTCTCAAGATGATACTTACTTTATGACAACTGGTGCATGATTCATTATTATACAATGTGATGCTTATCTTATTGAAGTATGAGAGGTGTTTTGTCACAAATTTGACAAAGGTAGAGATTGTAAGTTCTATGATTTAATTCCTCTTTGATTGTCAAATTTTATGTGTCAAAACTTCTTCCTATGTCTTGTGTTTATATCTTGATAAATCTGTTCGAGACACCTTGTCAATACTTGAAGTCTAGTTCAAAGAATTCTTCAAGCTTCATGATAGTTCAAGCTGCAATGTAGAAGATATTAAAGAAGAGCTCCGGGACTCAAGTGCAACTTAAAGCGACATTAATTTCAAAACTTGTGAAGTAGTCAAGCTACATAAAGAAGAACTCAAGCTTAAGACTCAAGCTTCGTAATGATCAAAGTCTAAGCAGATGAAGTGTTCAATGTCCATACTTCATGTCGCAGGTATGATAAAACTTAGATTGACCTTAGGGTAGGTCAATTTGCCTACATAATTCAATTGAATTATTACATGATTTTGGTCTATTCTAAGACCAGTCCTAGACCTTGTTCGACTAGTCCTAGCACTATTTCGACCAGTCTAAGAAGTTCCAAGACCAATCCTAGAATTGTTGCAATTTATCAGATTTTCCAGTTCGGCTACGACCAGTCTTGGAGTCTGCTCGACCGTCATGGGATGGTTTCGACGCGACCTTCGACCAGTCGTAAAGCTACAACTTAAACTCCAACGACTAAATCAAGTGTCGCACGACCAGTCGTGGACTGCCTACGACCGGTCTTACAATGGTCTGATACAATCGCGCTCAAAAATTCAAAAATCAATTTATTCCAAGACCAGTCGTGGTGACCCTAGGACCAGTCGAAGACGAATTTCTTCAGCTATAAATAGCACACGAATTTCAGAGTTTTTCATTGAAAATTAAGTGAATTCAAGGCTCCACTCTAAGATAAGTTTGTGTTTGTTTTTAAGCTATTTTGTGGATAATTGCTTTCTCTTTTTGCTAGCTTATTTAATTTGATTTTGTTCCTGTATTCCAATCTCATTTGAAAAGAGGAACTTCCTTATTCCTTTTTCTTGGAATCAAAATCAAATATAGCTACACCCAACTGGTTTAAATCTAAAATCAATTAGAACTTAGAACCATATTAAAGTAAGTAGTGGACATTGAACTTCTATATTCGAACATGTACTCCGATTGATTCTACCGAGCTGCTACGAAAAGGAGAAATCCAGGTATTTTACAATTTTGTAAATTTCATTCTATTTTGGTTTTTGTTTGAGATTCGCTAGAAAATCTCAATTTGTGTGGTTATCTGAGGAGAGCCAGAAAACTCAGAAGTGTGGGTTTTTGAATTGTGTAAGCCCAAGTTAAAAAGACACAATTGTAAAGGTTTTGGGTGAACCTGTGAAAACCTATTTGATAGTAAATGCTAATATCCCCTGTGTGAGGATATTAGGAGTGGAGTAGCATTCTGTGTGGTTATTGAAAGACAATTGGTGTACACATAGGCGAACCACTATAACTCTTTGTTTTGTGGATTGAATGCTTGCTTAAATTTCATATCATTTATCATTCAATTTTGTGGAATGTACGTGTGGATGTGAATGTTGTAACAATTTACATTTCAAGCAAGTATGGGGAGTGTTGTAATAAGTTAGATCTTTATTTCTGCACTTTATTTTAATTCGTTGTTATTTGGTTATTTTTACTCAGATTGAGTTATTGATTCAAAAGACGTTCTAAAAATAAGGTTGTCCAACCATAAACCCTTGTTTATTATGGTGTAAGGTTGTCCTTAGAACTGAATTTGTATCAACCTCTCAATTCTTATTTATTGAAGTTGAATTGATTTCAGCATTATGAATTGATCTATAATTGTAAGGCTATCTATTTATCTTTATTCCGCTGATTTTATTTAATTTAGCATAGTCTTATTCCCCCCCCCCCCCCCTCCTCTAGGACATATAGCTTGGCCATTTTAGATTTCCTATATGATTCTTATTTTGTTTTAATTGGCGGTGTTAAGTTTCAATTTAGTCAGTTACACGTAGTTTAAGCTCTGGAGTAGTGGAGCCCACGCAGTTTTTTAGACTCTTAAGTAGTGGAGTTGGGTCTCACGTGATGGTCTCTGTAACTCTTAGGAGTTCACTGGACTTCTCACAGCCTGATGAGTTCACAAACCGTGGCCATGAAACTACTGGGGCCGTGAACTCGGTTGGAATTACGCACAGGGTTGGCAGCAGTAACTCTCTAGAGTTCACGGGGCTTGCAAGGTGACCTTTGTAGTACCAAATCTAGGGCTGTCAGTCCATCAATGAGTAGGTTTAAGCCCTTCCGCATGAGTTAGTACTAAAATCAACCCAAAGATCTAGGGCGTCTTACGCATGGTTGGCCTATCTATGGACATGGCCAAAAAGCTTACACTACGGCCCGCGTTTTCTTCGTCTGTAAGGTCGAGCCCATTCACGGGAGGACATTTTCCTCTGTTTCCCGTGACGCTGTCGGAAAGCTATACAGAAGGCATTGGTCTCACACGTAACTGGCCATTGAGGACTTTTTAGCCTTTTAGGCTTTTCATCACTAGCTTCGTTAGCTTCCTGCATAGGTATGCATATGATGGCCTTCACGGGCTTTTTAGGGCCACTGGCTTCTCATTGCTGCCCAAATGGCGAAAATGATAGGTCTTATGCGTAGTTGGCCTTTTTAGGGCTTGGCTAGGCTACCATAAAATGTCTTAAAAGACAATAGTAGGTGTGATCATCGTTGCTGCAAGAATGATAGACATCTTTGACTGAGATTGATACGTCACCACTTCTGCTAATATCTTCAACGGTATCCGTCTGTGTTGTTCATAATATATCAGCTTGTGTTGTTCATAATATATCAGCTGGGTGATGATACCAATTTCAACATAATTTTGCAGGGCTCGATTGATGATGACGATGTTCACTTTCCTTCACAATACTTGTTGGTACATAGCCTTGATATGCTTGCAAATTTCTTCTTTATTCATTCGTCTGACGATACATAGTCATGGTCGTGTTTATTCTTGCCCCCTTTTGATATAGAATCATTATTCTGATAATATTCTGGATCAAAATCAGTAGCATCTTTAGGGATGATATCTTTTGATGAAGCGAGCATTGACTGGTATACTGATACCTTGTCTATGTTGATCTATGACTCTGTATGCGCCATTGTAGTATACTTCCTTTATTATGTACGGCCCGTCCCATTTAGGCTCGAATTTGCCCCTTGTTCAACGGGTGACCACTATAAGTCTTTTCAACATCAACACCAAATCCCCTTTTTTGAAAGAGCTACATTTAACTCGTTTACCAAAGGTGGTCGACATCCTTGCTTCATACGATTGCAATCACTATTGGGTTGTTAGACGTTTCTCATCGAGCAAATCCAGTTCTTTCAGACTTATTTGTGCATTTTCATCTTCTGTTATGGACTGATGTACTACCACTCTAAGTGACGCTACTTGTATTTCAATTAGGATACTAATTCTACACCATAGACTAACGAATACGGTATCGCTCTTGTTGTTGTCCGTTAGTAGTTCTGTATGCCCATAATGCTTCTCGTAACCTTTCGTCTCAATCACGCTTGTTCCCGGTCACTGTCTTTTTCAGTATCTTGACTATCGTTTTATTAAATGTCTCTTCTAATCCATTGGCCAGTGGATAGTAAGGTGTTGAAAATGAATGATGAATGTTGAATTTCTAACACAACTTTTTCATGCCTCTATTTTTTAAGGAGTGCCATTATCTGTAACAATTTTCTTCGGAATACCACGGTCGTATATTATCGCGTGCTGGATGACATTAACCACATCTTTTTCCTTAACATTGCGTAATGTCACTGCTTCCATCCATTTGGAGAAATAATCTGTTGCTGCCAAGATATATTGCTTTCCTTTGGACGAAGGTGGAATTTATAGGACCAATGACGTCAAGTCCCCAAGCAGAGAAGGGCTAAGAGGTGACTGACTGATGCAGGTTTTCTGGAGGAATGTGTATAACATCTCCGTGAATCTGACATTCATGACACCGCTTTGCATAATCTATTGCGTCTTTGAACATGGCGGGCCAATAATACCCCATTCAATGTTTTCTATGGAATAGATTTCGACCAGCTTTATGTGCCTCGCATTCTACAGAGTGTGCTTCTTGCAATGTCTGACATGCTTCTTGTTCTTCTAAGCAACGTAGCAACATTCCATTGTAAGATTTTCTATACAATACTTTGTTGCATATGATGAATTTGCTTGACTGTTGCTTGATCTGCTGTCTTTGCGCTGGATCTTCTGGTAGGATGTTATATTTAAGATAATCGATGAAAGGCTGACGCCAATCATTTGTCATTATCTATAAACACGATACAGGAAGAGTTTCGACGATTTCTTTGATGATCTCTGAGGATGGTAAAAATCTTCTTTCTTCTATAGTTACTTGGACTGGGCTTTGATTCGGACAGGACAGAGCCACTTCCAGGCTGGCCAAAGTGTCCGGTCTTGCATTTTCAGACCATGGTATGTGCTTGATTTCGACATGAAAGAATTATTCTAGCAATTATTGTGCTTTCCAGCTGTATGGAAAAAAAATCTTGCTTTCTTACCTTGAATTCAGTCGTCAATTGATTTATAATTAATTTAGAATCTCCGAAGATATGCAGCGTTTTTATCTCCATTTCTTGAGCCATTTCCATTCCAACGATGAGGGCTTTGTACTCAGCCTCATTATTTGTGCATGTAATTCCCAACATAAAGGAGTACGGTAGCAAGTCACCTTGAGGAGTAATAAATATCACTCCTACCCCCGCTCCTGATGCTCGAGAAGCACCATCAAAATACATCTGCAACGGGCTTTGTAACTTAGCCAACATAACTTGCTCATCTAGGAAATCATCACTGATGGCTTCACACTCTGCTACAGGGTGTGCTGAAAGGAAGTCTGCCACTGCTTGTCCTTTTACTGCTTTCGGCGGCTCATACGTAATAGTATATTCTGAAAGTAATAGCATCTATTTGGCCAATCTTCCAGACAACATCGGCCTTGTCATCAAAAACTTTATCGGATCTGCTTTTGAAATCAAAGTTATGTCATGGGAGAGACAATAATGTCTCAATTTATAAACCACAAATGTCAGTGCCAGACACTCTTTCTCGATCGGACAGTAGTTGCATTCCGCGCCCATTAGAGTTTGGCCTAAATAATAAAGAGCGGTTTCTTTCCCAGATTCATTTACTTGTGCCAACAAAGTGCCTAAAGAATTCTCAGCTACAGATATATATAAAATAAGTGGCTTCCCTTTTATCGGAGTTGTTAATATCGGCGGCTGTTTCAGCAGTTCGTTTATTTCATCAAACGCATTTTGATAGGCTTGGTCCCATATAAACTCTGTGCCTTTCTTCATCAAATGGAAAAATGGCTGACATCTCCCTGCTAGGTTTGAAATGAAAGGGTGAATATATGCCAACTTCCCTTGTAAAATTTTTAATTCTTTTAATGTTTTTGGTGGTGACATATTTTGAATGGCTTTAACTTTCCCCAGATCAATTTCAATGCCCTTATGCCAGACAACAAAACTGAGAAATTTACCTGAAGACACCCCAAATGCACATTTGGTTGGATTCATCTTTAACTATTTCTTTCTGAGTCGATGAAACACCGATACCAAATGTTCGTGATGCTCCTGAAGATCTCCTGACCTGACCACCAAGTCATCGACATAACACTCAATATGCTTGTGCATCATGTCTTGGAAGATATTCTGCATCGCTCTCAGATATGTCGCCCCAGCATTTTAAAGATCGAACGACATAACTTTATAACAATAAATTCCCAATGACGTTCTGAATGCTATTGCTTCTTCATCTTCAGGTGTCATTCTAATCTAATAATACCCTGTATAGCCGTCCATGAAGGACATGATAGCATACTGAGTCGTATTGTCAATCAACAATTCTGTTATTCGGAGAGGAAAATAATCTTTTGGACAGGCCTCGTTCAGATCCCTGAAGTCGACACACACCCTGACTTGTCCATTTTTCTTCTTCACAGGGACAATGTTCGATAACCACTTGGGATATTTGACCTCCCTGATAAACCCGACCTTTATCAACTTATTCACTTCTTCTTCTATCAGGGGAACCAAGTCCGAATGGAATCACCTTTGTGCTTGTTTAACCCGCCTTTTCTCTTTAGAGATATTTAATCGTTGCATTGCTACGGAAGGCTTCAAACCCGGCATCTCTGCATATGTCCAAGCAAAGACGTCTTTATTTTCTTTGAGAATTGGACGTATTTCTCATATTCCTGTTCAGAAAGACCGGCGCTGGTAAATGTGTTCCTTGGTTTTTCCGTACCGAGATTTATCTCCTGCAAACTTTCTATCGTTGGTTGCCCCCGTCTTCTATCTACTTTGGAGCCATTTCAGGGTGCTCGATTGTCTTGGGACCCTCTTCCGATGATTGCACGGCTGTAACAATGTTCACTGATGATTTTGCCCCCAGTCCTTGAAATTTTCTTCATTTTTCCTGACTAACCCCAATAGGAATTTGAATTCCATTCCCATAATTCAAGCCGGTGGATTTTTCGTAATCGAAACCCATGTTTTTCATGATCTTCTTGCTAGATCATAATGTAATCACCGCTACCTTTTTTGTTGTCTTACTGTCCTCTTTCTCTTTCGTATCCCTAGCCTTTTCTCGGATCGTGAGCATATTCACCGTCGTCACGGTACCCCTTTCTCTTTCTTTACCAATTACTATTTCACCCCTGTCTATCATTCGCTGTATTATACATTTCAATGTATAGCAATTCTTCCGTTGGATGCCCTACCAGGTGATGATAATTACAAAAATCTCTCTCCTTGGTAGTTGTCACATCTTCAGGGCGTTTGGGTTCTGGTAATTCTATCGTACCGGCCTTTAGCAGTTGGTTCATCATAGGAATGACATCTTCCCTGTCGAATGCAAACCCCTCGTGAGAATTGAGCATCCTGGGCCTTTTTCCACTGTATCTATTCCTTGACTAGTTCCATTCTTCTTTTCATTCCGTCCTCTTTTTCCTTGAGTCCCTCTTATCTTTGCTTCTCTTGTCACGATCGACGATATTAATGGCCATCCTGTTAGGTACTCTCCTAGCTGTCTCATGGTGAAACGTTGACATCTTACGAGTCATCAGTTTCAAAGCATGAGCCTTAGTGGCCAGGTCATGGAAAGTTCTGATATCGGCGCTGGTGAGTCCAAACGCAATTCCCATTTCCATAGAATTTAGACACATTTTGACTTGTTCTTTTTCTTCCAGCAGCTGCCTACACGAGGTTCCCAATGTCTTCCATCTGTCTATAAAATTTTCTACCGGTTCTCCTTCTATCTGTAGTACGGAAGTCAATTCCGTAATACTAACATCACGTTCCGAAGAGAAGAAGTTTGACATAAAGGCGTCCTGCATTTGTTCCCAAGTACGTATCAACCCTGGGGCCAAGTTGGAATACCATAGGAATGCTTTGTGTGTTAGTGACGACCCAAATAATCGTAAGCAATACTGTGGTATCGTAGAAAAATTCCCCATGCTAGTAATGAAGTGCATTAAGTGCTCCTCTGGCGATCCTTCTCCATTAAACTTTAAAAATTTAGATGCTTAAAGTTGGCTAGAAAGGGGATATCTTTTACCTCCATTGGATACGGCGTCCGATATCTGAAACGGCTAGTATTTTCATGCTCTCTTTCTATTCTGACGGCTTCTTCGATGACTTGCCTCACCTCGTCTTGTGTTACGGTTCTCGAGGCTGGAACAGACCCTTGTGATCCCGCCCTTTGTGGTTGAGAGCCTTCAGGCTAGTTTTCTTATCCATTCATTGTGCCTATCATCGGGGGAGTCGCTATCTGGGCTACTTTATGTGTAAGGGTTGTCAAGGTCTCTCTAAGGTTTCTGCACTCTTCCATTAGTGCCCTTTGTGCTTCTACCATTGCATTCACATGATCTTCTGTAGTCGGCATATCGTCGTGATTTGTCCCAGCCATATGTACTGCAGCTTCTCCACTCTTCGATGAAGCTGTAGTTAGAGTGGGGCGAGAGTACGTCGATGTAATAGGGCTTACAAAGAGAGGAGAGGATGGATTTTCATTCGACTTCTGCACGCTTCCGGTGCTATTGATCAATTAGGGCGATACAGACATCGTTGAATTTGTCTGGGGCGATACGGATACGGGTGAACTTGCTATTAACGCTTTACCTTTCTACTCTCTCGTCCATCTGACCGTTGGGGTGACCAGGGCCGGAAAGTCGCGCGATGCTAACTGTGGAACTACTCGTTCAGGATATATCGTAAGAGAGGCGAGCTCAGGATTCCTTCTAGCTGCATTGCATGTTATCGACCCTCTAACTGTTGGCGAAGGCAGATCCATCCTGGGGCTTCTTGCATTTAGTGCTCTTGTCCTGTGAAACATTACGACAGTCCAACACTTATCTCCTTCCAGCGGCTGAGGTGAAGCAAATACAACCCCAACTATCACTCGAGTCAAGTTGTTTTCACTTGTAGGAAATCGAGTCATGTACTCCGGGGTTTGGTTCGGTGTGTATTCTATCACGAACCAGGTCGGAGTGAAACGGAAGCTCACTTTTCTTACAGGAGTTGCCATTGGTTGTAATTTGTAGTTGGATTCAGAAACCTTCAAACATGAAACATAACTATAGTTAGTGTTTGAAGAATCGAATAATATATCTTAGAGATGAAGGGGAGGATGTTCCCACTGAGAGTCGCCATTTTGGCATCGGAAAGACGCTAAACTATGATGAAAGTTCATAACTATCTCAACGTTAATGTTAAATAAGATAAAAAGTCCCCAGCAGAGAGAGAGTATTAAAGACAATCATCATATTTTATTATTACTGAGTTCATTTACATCCTTAAATATCCCTTGATTCTACAGAAATTTACATGAGTTCAACTGTCTGGGTTAGATATCAAATCCGACAGCATTTCGACTCGTGATTTGATCATCTCTTTAAGAGGAATATGATTCGAATCTCTTCTACTGATTTCTCCTCTTGAAGATTGAACAGAAGGAATATGGAGACTTAGCCATTTTATTAGCATGTTAGCTCCTTAACTTCACAAACTGCAGGGCATTCTATTTGCGCGGACCCGCGCAAACCACCGGAGCCTTCTCTCTCTCACCTTCAGTCTTCCTCGTTACTCTGCTTCATCTCCAAAATCTTCAATCGGTCCAAATGAAGGAGGGGAGGGGTATTTATAAGCCCTCGCACGTGTGGCACCTCGATCTTGGTGATATGGGACCTACCCTTTGATGATTTAGGTCTTTTACAAAGAACTTGTTCTGGAATTCATTGAGCATACCCACGTAACGGATATTTCGGTTGCGCAACAAATATTGGTTGCGCGGACCCGCGCAAACCACCCTTAAGTCACTTCATTCTTCTTATTTTCCTATTTTCTTTCTACTTATCAATCTTCTTTTCCTTCAATCCTTTCATCATTTTTTTATGCCTCAACAGACCCAAACAGGAACAAGAACCCTTTTTGTTAGCAATTTGTTAAACCATCAATCAATCAATCAACTGAATAGTTAGCCTTTTTAGTGAGAGCATTCCTGAAGGAGACTCTTAACATTGCATAAATTTTGTTTTGCCAAATGCACAAAAAATTTTGGTGAAATATTTTTGAATTAGTATTCTTTTTCTATTTAAATTGAAATTGTAAAGAAAATTCTACCCAAATATCCTTCCATAAGCTAATTCCGAGACCTCGACCCACCAAAAATCCAACTACAGGTAATGGCTTGATCGCCCTCCACATATAAGATCCAACCAGATAAAAAATTTAGCCACAAACAAAAAAATATTGGACCTAGTATTGTCTACTACATACTAGTAACATACAACCAATAATGGGACACCATACCATAACCTACAAGAATTTCATGTCCCCCTAAACAAGGTACCCTCCATTGATAACATATATATATATTATATATATATATTATCTATATATATATATATATATATATATATATATATATATATATATATATATATATATATTATTATAAGTTCTTTATTTTCATTTACATTCGCAAATACATTCATCATCCATCCAACTATTAACAAACATTTATAAAAAATAAAAGATATCCAATCAACTCTTAAAAATAATTTGCAAATTAACCTACTGGGAACCGATATGCACCATAATGTCTTACGGCAGAGCAGGTTCTGAGGAGTGACAAGTTGACCTTGACGACAACATATAAATGAAGGGATTAAGATATAAATGATTCAAGATTAATTTAAGGTTTCAAGAACTTACATCTACCTCACTCTTATTGCCAAGTAGTCTAGATGAAAATGCATCCACACTACGAGAAGGGAAAAAATAATTTATAGTTGCACCGATACGATCTAGTATAAACGGTTGCCTACGTACCCAATGTTCAGAAGATTGGGATCAACCCACTACGTAGTTCTTAATATTTAAATCAGAACATTTTATGCGTAAGCAAAGAAAAAATTAAAACAAATCATAATAAAAATATGTGTACCTTCTATTATGTAAGCCCCGTATTCTATACCGTACTGTTCCGTAGGTTCCCGCGATCTTCTCGGTCGAATTTCGGCAACCTTCGACCCATAACCGGCATTGGCGCGCGATCCTGCGTCACACGCCATCAACCCAAGACTTGTACCCTAGCGACCGCGCCGTCGCCATGGTTCCGATGCCGCATCCGGGCGTCGATGCGATACTCTGGCCAGGACATGTGGGCTAACGTTCGGTGCGAGGAAAACGCCGCGCGTGCGAATTCTAAGAGAATCTCTACAATATGTCACATCAATCAAGCAACCAATCAATTCAATCATGTCAAGTACATGTCAAGTACGAATCACCTTTCACCCATTCCCAAGCAACCCCAAAGTCAAAAAGTTCTTACACAAGCCCATACTTTTCTTACAACATTTACCCCTAAAGTCAAAAAGCTCTTAGACACCCATCACTCACCACATCCATCACTCCATCACCCATCTATCTCTCTCTCTCTTTACAACCCCCTCTCTCTCATTTTCAAACTACTTTCCCAAGCAAGAGAAAGCATTACACGTCCAAAGCTCTCCCAAAAACCTCCATGAGAAAATTTTGCATGTGGCCCACTTCCTAACCTCTCATCTCAACCATTCAAACTCCATCTCCTTCGTTCGGATCGAAGCTAAGGACCGAAAGAAGCCAAGGGAGCAAGAAGAACGCGGTGGGTGATCTTGGATCTCCACTTATTCATTGTTTTGTGATTTAAGGGCCCACTTGTGGTGGGATCCAGCTTGATGTATGCTTGTATCCATGAGGGGCTCATAGTGGTGGGGCCCCTCCATCATCATTGATCTCTCTCATTCTCTCTTTCTCTCCCTCTTCTTCTTTTCTATGATTAATGGCCCACCTATGATGTATGTATTTTAGCCATAATGTTCGATGAATGGGCCACCTTGATCTCGGTTGGGGCCTACATGACAGGGCGGTCACATAGGCCCGAATGAGAGAGAAAGACAAATATTAGCTTAATCAAAATCCCGTGGCCCACTACGTGGGATCGCCATGATACGTGTGCATCATCCATCACCGTCCAGTTTGCTGGACAGTGACTGGACGCTGGTTGGATCTCATGTATGATATAATAAATATCTTTATCTTTATATATATATATATATATGTGTGTGTGTGTAGGGATCTGCACGTGTGGGCCCCATGTGGGATCCACCTGCCTGGGCAGTAGACTGGCTGGTGTACGTCACCCAGCAATGAGGTACCCACCATTATAATGTGTGGTATATCCCCACCGTCCATGGGCTGGGACGGTGGATCTGAATGTGTGGTGTGTGATGTATACACATCCCAACAACATTGTATCCACACCAGCCATCTGCCAGATGATGGGACCCACTATCCTTCTAACGTCAGCAATTTCTGATGGTGCTTCATGATATCCAGGACGTCCAGCGGGTGGGACCCAGTGTCCATTCACGTCATCGAATTCTGTGGGTCCCACGTGACATCCAAACCGTCCAGATGGTGGGACCCACATGCTGTTTTACGTCAGCAAGTTTTAGAGTCCCACGCGTGGTGTGGCTGTGTCCCATCCAACCGTCCATCCGTTTGTAATTGGGGGCCCGCCTGCAGTAGCAGACTGGTGGGGTACCACGCACCAGCGTATGGCTGGTGTAGTGATGTCACCAAGCTATGTGGATTCCACTGCTGAGGACATCAGCAGGTCGTCCGGACACCACCATAATGTATGTTTTGTATCCCACCGTCTAAATGGCTGGACAGTGGGCTTTCATGATATATGTATGTCATCCAAACCGTTCATTCATTTGGTGAACATGGACCCCACCTGTTGTATATAGTTAATCTAACCGTCTATCCTTTTGGCAAGCTCACTTTATGGTTTGAGGCAATATATAAACATATATAAATGAGACAGATCAGATGTTTAGAGGACCACAATGTAGAAGACAGTGCTGAGTGAACGCCCACCATTGAAACTCTTCTTCGGGTCACAGTAGGTCTGGACCAATTTGGAATTTGTGTTCCATCTTAATTTAGGTCTGTGTGACCTTATGGACAGATTGGATTGTATGGGAAATAAATGTTATGATCGGCTTGGAAATTTCAATGGTGGGAAAATCATTATTTCCATTGTTATTTGGAGTGCGGTCCAGATAACCTTCGATATGATTTATTTATTTATCTGTGCTCTAAGACAATCCTTTGTATATAGATGAATGGTGTAGATGAATAGGCCTATCGGTGCGGCCAATTTAACATACATGAGGCCCATTTGTGCTCTAAATGGGCCCATTTTGTTTGATTCGGCCCATTCGATTTGGCCCATTTGACTCGGCCCATTCGATCGGCCCGATGCGATGTATGTGAAGCCCATGAGCAAGGCCCAATATGATGTATGTGTGGCCATTACAATGTGTATGAATTCCTCATGTAGGCCACTCCTTGGGAGCAATGTTGGTTTAAATCCATATTGGTGGGCAATGATGGTTAGATGTCCTCATTGTGACCTTCCTTAGGCCTTGTTAGGTCATTCTCTTCATGGGTTAACCCAAATAAGTGGGCCCCATTCGCTGTAGACGAATGACTTCATAACCATGGCTGACGCCGATTATTGACCTTAATTATCGGTGCCGATTACCGATGCTGATTATTGGTGCCGATTGCCAAGGCCGACGCTGGTTATCAATATCGATTATGAGTATGTGATAATGTAACATCTTAATACATGCCCATATGCATCATCTGCATGCTTATGATGAGATGAGTGATTGATCATAGCCCATGCCATTGGGCAGATTGTTATGGACTCTCTGGTAAAGGGAGATGCCCACATGAGCGCGTAGTACGCGCATGATTGTTATATAAATGGATTGCGTGTTTCATGCATCTCGCATTGTGTGACATGTGTACTATACCCGCTAGCGATATCAAGGTCATAGCCGCCACAGGCATATTGTGTCGGCAGGATTGGATACTGAAAATCTTGTTCTATATGGGGTGCTATAGATATCCCTGGTGAAAGTCCCTAAACCCTTATGGTACCAAGAGGTTGCTCCAACGTCTAGACTGAGTGGGTGCACGAGCTGTAACGTCCTGAAATTTGAGGGTCGAGTAGCAACTCAACTCTCGAGTTCCAAAACATCACTTATGCAACATAGAGAATGATGATTGAATGTTGGCTGTGTTAGTGCAATAAACATGAGTGAGATTATACCAAAACAATAATTCATACTCCAGATCCATGTATAAATGCAAGCGGAAGACTGAAAGATGTATATAGTATATAAATGTGTATAAAACAAAACAATCTCGATCTCAAGAGTATGAATACGAACTGAGTCACCATATACATGTATTTATTCCAGAATTAAAATGTCAAAATGGTACAACTATAATCATAAACTCTATAGCCCCGTAAATCTGGATAGCCTATGCGAAGCCTCCAGCGAACTGCATGAAGGAAAACTCATCCTGATCATCATAATAATCAGGCTCAGCCTCCTGAGTATCATCAGTACCTGCATCTAAGATAGAGTCTGGTGGGTGTCCAGAACACCGTCCCGTAACGTGGGAGTGAGTAGCTAATTCAATGGAACAATAATGCATAGGTTAACATGTTAACAAATCAGTCAAGCAGTAATGATAAAGCAGTACAATCAACAATCCTAAGCACTCTTATTAATGCAAGTATGAAGTGCAGTCGTGATGCATGCCCCTACCAATGCTCCCTCATACGGCATCATCTTACGTCTGCGACATACGTTCATCCCTCAGTACTCCACATCTTCCAGGCACATGCAGTGCGATGATGAGCATGATTACCGAGTTGTTATTAATACCTTTCAAACAGTAGGATTGAGAAACTAAGGTACCTTCCTTGTATCATTCCCAAATAAAGATCCATTCTAGGGTCGTCAATCCTAGATAATCTCATACGATGTGTGGTTCTAGGTTACTGCAAGGGCTGTCAAGGCTGTTACACGGAATCGCTGCACTACTCCCCCATCACCTTATCAATACAGGCCTAGTTTTGTACTATTGTTGCTATGGAAGGGTTGTCGCCTCCACGTAGACTCAGAGTACGCTCGAGGTCACTACAAAGGGCTGTCAGGGCTATTACACGCAATCATTGCACCACTCCCCCATCACCTTATCAGTGTAGGCCGACAGCTCGAATATAGTGTCCCATACCACCATAATCGGCTCACGAGTCTTGTTGCTCAATGGTCATTACGGGGAGGCTCGTGGCCCCAGCGTAGGCCGACAGCTCGACCATGGTGTCCCATACCACCATGCCCGGCTCATGAGTCTTAGCAGATCGAGGTACCACGATTAACGGGATTCCACTGATAAGGTTAGTACCTTAGGTTCAAACAGAGGCATCCAAACATGGTGAACATACATACGACAGATCGGGTTACTTGACGAGCTTGGCTAGCTCGAGTGCACAACAAGTTGAACGATATGAAGCGCATAAGCACTTCATGTGGCCAGCCACTATCGTCAACCGAAGTACAACTCGGGTTCGTCGAACACATCTCACGTGACGAATGAATCTCAGTCACGAATTCCATTCCGTTACCGATCGCCTAGACTAACTCTTAGTCCCAAACCCAATCCACTCATCAAGTAATCATGTGAGTCAAACAAGACAGTAATGCATTTCATAAGTCATGAAGTTTACAATCACATAAGCATATAATGAAATACAACATAAACATGATTTTGCACACAATCATTCCATAAGTGAAAACAAACCATACATTAGAGCGTACCTATAGGAAATCATTCACATTATTAAGGTAACCGAGATTTATCTCTCGATCCTCATACAAGGTGTACTAGGTGATTGCTACCACATTTAGACATTTTCACAAACACAGACTACATACCTCATCATACATGACGTATGATGATTACACATAAGCTAGACCAAATCCTTCCACTAGGGAGTTGCCCCGTATATCACGTGCTTGTACCCATGACAGATGATCATGGCATGTATGGATACAGGTTCCATGTTTATTGAAACATTTTCACAAACACTTAGGCTACACACTTTAACACATATTTCATATTTTTGCCGTGGAGTGATTTAGGACAAGTCCTTTCGCTAAGGAGTTGTTGCACATGTACTGAGCATATATTTACGACAAATAAACATGTTAAGCACAAATCCAAATTCCAAACATTTTCAAACATTTCAACATATGCATAGATTAGGCTATATCCTACATCTTTCATGTAAACTCGTATAATGAAACAAACGACGCATTTTGCATGTGAAATAGCACCCTTATCAGTTATAAATCATTAACCGACATTGAAAGCCTTAAAAACCATAACCTATACACCTAAAGTCCGCACCTTACGCCGTAGAAGCGTAATAAATTTCGTAGGAATGCTACGTCTCCTTTCACGACAGTATAACGACCTAAAGCACAAGTAGTGTTAGCTATTTCGCTAATTGAATCAATTAAAATCCTAAATTAGATTAGGGTTAGGATTTTCTTACCTAGAAATGAAGTTGGAATCGCCGGGAAAGCGATTAGAATGGTGTAGTTAAGCTTGTAGAATGGCAGGGTAAACTAGCAGGGAGATTCTCTCACTTCTCTCACACTTTTTCTCTCTTTTCTCTCTTCTCTCTCCTAGGGTTTTTCTCAAATTTGTATGGGTTGAATGAGAGAGGGTTGAAGGTCCTTATATACCCTAAAACCTCACCAAAATAGATCTAAGGCTAAGGTATACTTAGGTTATAACCAAAGTGAAGTTGTTCCATCTCAATAGAGCACTTCAGGAGGCCCCTTTTCAGTGTGCAGTCGAACTTAAGCTCACCAACACTGGATCTAGGTACATTTAAGTTTTTGTTCCAGTCGGATTCCCAGATCACACGTGGTGGACCAGTTTCAGTTCAACAGTCACTGAAACTCGATCGGGGATTTCAAGTACACTGCCATGTATATGAAATTTCTCCTGATCCGAGGGTGTATTTGGGTCAGATTCTGACGGTTTGATTGCTTATATCAGGCCCGTAAGTAACAAGTCTCAGATTACTTAAATGAGATTAGCCATGGAACACTATATGGGTTTGATCTCTTAGATGGTTATCAAGCCCAACAGACGATCCTAAGTCTATAATTTGGTATTATTCGGACCTTCGATGTGCGGTCCAGATTCGATACGGAGTTTCAATGTGCTCCTGAGAGCAGCTGGGTAATGAGATTGATCCTAGATTTTAGGGTAACCTAGCGTTAATGATTCTACAAGTTTTGGGTCATGCGGATCGTATTTAAAGTGATTAGTGAGGATTTCATGGCTAATTTAGTTTAGCACTTGGTTAACTTTATCTAATTTCTGAAGGATTTGATCCTAAGTGATTCCTGCCTGAGGTGGTACTCGGGGCATGTACGAAATTTTCTGAGTCGTTATATGAGCGCCGAGTACCGACTACCAGAAGGCCGCGCTTTCCACTGTGTCGTGGTCGGTTGGAAGGGGGTGCGGCCTTAACTGCCCGAGAGGAGTGGATAAAGCTAGGCTGAGTTTAACCAGCTCGAGGAATGGGTCCGCTATCGGTGAGCCGAGCCCGATATTTGCAGGCGGATAGTAAGCTCTCTTCCACTTACCTTATTGCGTGCGATGGGGTGACAATCTAGTTTAGAGTGTACTAGACCCAGATGTATTGATATGTGGACTTAGATGAGGATTCACATGCTTGAGTTGCATCTCGCATCGCATGACCTTGGTACGGCCGCCATCATTCATACCTTCCATCTCATACCCTTGGTACGGCTAATGGTATTCATGGATTTATCGGCATGTTTCGCATTACTTTGATACTGCATAACTGTATTACTACCGTGCGCACACTCTTTCACCACCCTCTAAGCTTTCTATAAGCTTATGCACGACTGTTGCATGGAGGTGACGTTGGACCGCAACAGCGTTGAGGTAGGAGCGCATAGCAGATCATCTTAGAGTTTTTTGTCCATTATCATTGTATTTTCCTTTATGCTCATTGTACTTGTAAAGTTTTTTATCATAGTAGAAATGTGATAGAGTTTTTGGTTGTTGTTTGTGGGTTATGCCTTTGGTTATGCTTATTACAAATCAAACTGATGTTGAAAATCCTCCTCGTAGCATCTTAGGATTGGAACCTGGCGAATGGGCGCTGGGAGCCGAGAATGGGGTTCTACGGAGGCTGTCGGCGTCGGATTCGTCGATCAGAAATTTGGTGAGCTCGGTTTCTGAGTTCGAGGAGTGAAAGAAGTTGGTATTAGAGCATAACTTGGGAATAACTAAGAACAGCATTACATGTCTGCTATGAGTTCAGGATGATTGTGTCCCAAGTCCAGATGGCTTAGTAATCTGCTGTTACAGACCCTTAACGTGCGTGCCTTCGAGAGCTTTCAAGTTGATAGGCGCATTTGCTCGTTCCTGTAGGACATGATGCCCAGGAGAGTGACCCGATCAACTCCCGCACTACCACTTGAGACTCCTACACCACCACCTGAGACTCCCGCACTACCACCTACGATTCCCGCTCCACCACCAGAGATTCCTACTACCCAGCCGATGGATGCAGCTCCTCTACAAGAGACCGGTGCGGATCCGACCGTATTCGTGAGTGCCTCTCAGTTACAACAGATGTTGTAGGCTGTGACGGTTTCACTTCAGGGGCAGGGCAGGCACCCCGTTGTTTCACAGGACCAGGCAGAGCAGGAGCGTGTGAGCGCCCTCCTTCGTGAGTCTGTACGGCTTGATCCCCCGCGTTTCCAGGGCCAGCCAGACCCGACAGTAGTTGAGAGATGGCACGCCGATGTGGAGATGATATTCGATACGATGGGATATACGATCCAACGACGAGTACATTTAGCAGTATTTCTTCTCCATGGTGAGGCTGAGCACTGGTGGACATCAGTCTCTCGAGCAGTAGGTGTCGATTTTGTGTGGACCTGAGAGAATTTTGTAGATCGGTTTGACCGACAGTATTTTCCTGATCACATCCAACGACAGCGAGCGTTGGAGTTCGAGGCCCTGATGCAGGGTGATACGACAGTTACTCAATATGCGGCTCATTTTGTAGCACTGTCCAGATTTACGCTGTACTTGGTAGATGATGAGGAGTGGATAGCCCGTCGATTTAAGGACGGCTTACGCTACGATCTTCGAGGACGTGTCATTAGGGATAAGCTCCCTACTTTTGAGGGAGTGGTATGGAAGACCCAGATTTTTGAGGCTGAATGGGCTAATTCTCAGTCTGATCATGGTCAGAGGAGAGACCGGAAGAAGCAGGCTCCTTCCGGTGACTTGCAGCAGCATCGACCACAGCAGCAGAGGCGCACAGGTCGCCCAACCTTCCAAGCGCCAGCAGCACCACCTCCGAGGCAATTCACTGGCATGTGTTTTGGGTGTGGTGCGACGGGGCACCGTATGTGGGAGTGTCCCCGCCCTCAGCAACAGTAGAGACCCTCGCAGCAGCACCGACAACAGCCTCTACCATAACAGTAGCAGAGACCCCCACAACAGCAGCGACAACAGCCCCAACACCGAGGCCACCGCAGTAGCAGCATCAGCACCAGCCCCCGAGGCTATAGCAGCAGAGGTAGCAGTTTCTACCACCTCGGTGACAACAGCAGCAACAGGACGCTTAGAGGGGATAAGCACCTCCCCAGCCGACTCAGGCTAGATTCTACGCGGCTCAGCAAGATCCACAGTCATCTAGAGGAGTAGTTGAGGGTATACTTCCAGTCTCTGCATGCATCACTTGAGTTTTATTTGATTCTGATGCTTCGCACTTGTTTATGTACGAGAATTTTGTCGTTTAACTGGATTACCGACAGAGTCTGCTCGAGAGGGGTTGACCGTATCGACGCCCTTGGGGAATACTACAGTATTAGGCCGCTTCTGTTCGTCTTGCCCCATGCTAGTGGGAGAGATTTTCTTGCCCACCGACTTGTACGTGCTACCGATGTCAGATTTCATCTTTATCTTGGGCATGGATTGACTTGCCGAGTACCACGTCATCTTCGACTGCTCCGCGAGGACAGTCATGTTCTGTATACCAGGCTTGCACCAGTTTCAGTTCGTTGTAGAGCCCCGGGGAGAGCCATTGTCCTGTTTGTTGTCTTGCACCGTTGAGGAGCCTGTCGCCGCTTGTATTGATCAGATGCTGATTGTTTACGATTTTTTCGATGTGTTTCAGGAGATTTTGGGATTACCCACTTGCCGACTCACCGAGTTTTAGATTGATCTCGTACCCAGTATCGTGCCTATTTCAAAGGCCATGTACCGTATAACACCGTTAAAGTTGTGGGAACTATAAAAGCAATTGGATGAGTTGCGCGAGTTGAGCTTTATCCGTTCGAGCAGTTTGCCATATGAAGCGCCGGTACTCTTCGTGAAGAAGAAGGATGGCTCGTTGAGGCTCTACGTAGACTACCGCGAGCTCAACAAGGTCACGATCAAGAACAAGTACCCCCTCCAGAGGATCGATGATTTGTTTGATCAGCTGCAGGTGCATAGTTCTTTTCGAAGATTGACTTACGTTCCAGTTATCAACAGATACGGGTCTGAGAGGAGGATATTCTGAAGACAGCATTCAGGACGCACTACGGTCATTTTGAATTCCAGGTCATGTCCTTTGGACTGACCAATGCACCCGCGGTTTTCATGCAGTTGATGAACGAGGTCTTCCGCCCTTATCTCGATCAGTTTGTTGTAGTCTTCATCGATGACATTCTGATCTATTCGAGGACCCGTGAGGAGCACGAACAGCATCTGGAGGTTACGTTGCAAACCCTCCACGCACACCAGCTATATGCGAAGCTGAACAAGTGCGAGTTTTGGCAAGAGGAAGTGAAATTCCTCGGTCACGTGTTGACGAGGGAGGGCATCGCGGTGGACCCCTCGAAGGTTGATGCAGTGCGTCAATGGGGCCAGCCCACGACTGCGTCCAAGATCTGCAGTTTTCTGGGTTTAGCAGGCTATTACCGGCGTTTCATTGAGGGCTTCTCTAATATTGCAGCCCCGCTGACCAGGTTGACTTGGAAGGGCGCGGAGTTTATTTAGAGCGACGCCTGCGAGCTAGCATTTATGGAGTTGAAGAACTACTTCACGTCCGCTCCTATCCTCACTCTTCTGTCTGGGAGTGATGGATTTATTGTATTCACCGATGCCTCGCATATTGGTTTGGGTGTTGTCCTGATGCAGCATAGGAGACCAATGGCCTTCGTGTCTCGCCAGCTTAAGATCCATGAACTGAACTACCCGCACATATTTGGACTGGCTGCAGTTGTCTTCGCATTGAAGGTGTGGAGGCACTATCTCTATAGGTTAGGTTTGAGCTCTTCTCCGACCATAAGAGCTTGAAGTACTCTTCTCTCGCAGTCCGAGTTGAACATGAGGCAAAGACGCTGGATGAGCTCCTGAAGGACTATGACTTGATCTTCAGTACTACCACCGGGTAAGGCGAACGTGGTGACGGATGCCCTCAGCCGTCAGCTACGAGGCCTGGTGGCGCGTATGATGATTTAGGAGTGGCGGATACTTGGGAATGTAGCAAAGTATGATTTTGAGTACGGCTTGCAGTCTTCTATCGTGCAGTTATTGAGCCTGTCGATTCAACCCTCTCTTGTTGCAAGAGTGATCGTGGCACAACAGGCTAATGACTCGTTGCAGAGTTATATGGTTGAGGCGGCATCTGAGAGTCAGGCAGATTGGTAGATTGGTACAGATGGTGGACTTCGCTTCAGAGGCCGATTATGTGTCCCGAATATTCCTGAGTTACGTAGAGATCTTATGACCGAGGCACATCGATCGCGGTTTTCTATCCACCCCGGCTCAACGAAGATGTACCGTGACATGAGGAGACAATAGTTTTGGGAGGGAATGAAGCACCAGATCACCAGTTTTGTGGCCGAGTGTGACACGTGCCAGCGTGTCAAGGATCATCAGAGACTCACTGGTCTATTGCTGCCGTTGAGTGTCCCGATGCGGAAGTGGGAGCACATATCTATAGATTTCATTATGGGTTTGCCGAGGACTCAGCGTGGTTATGACGCCATCTGGGTTGTTGTGGATCATCTAACGAAGTCAGCACATTTTTTTGCGTTTCGTGCGACTTGGCCTTTGGACCGGCTTGCGAGGTTATTCGTCGAGGAAATTGTGAGGCTGCATGACGTTCAAGTCTCGATCATTTCTAACCGAGACCCGAGGTTCACGTCTAAGTTTTGGGGGAGCTTCCAGAGAGCGATGGGGACTGATTTGTAGCTCAGCACCGTGTACCATCCGCAGACCGATGGCCAGACCGAGAGGATCAACCAGATCCTTGAGGATATGCTTCGGGCCTGCGCGATTGATTTCGGGGGTAGCTGGGATGAGAATCTGCGATTGACTGAGTTCGCATACAATAACAGCTATTAGGCGACCATTAACATGACTCCTTTAGAGGCAGTATATGGCAGACCATGCAGATCACCGAGTTGTTGGACCGAGGTTGGAGAGCGTCGTCTCCTAGGTCCCGAGCTTGTGCAGGAGACGTCAGAGGCTACTGATATCATCAGGCAGAGGATGCGCACAACTCAGATCTGGCAAAAGAGTTTTGCTGATCGCCAGCGTCGTCCCTTGGAGTTTGATGTGAGAGACCATGTGTATTTCAAGGTCTAGCCCATGAAGGGCGTAGTTCGATTTGGAATGAACGACAAGCTTGCCCCGAGATTCGTAAGACCTTTCGAGATTATTGGGCGCGTTGGTGCCGTGGCCTATCGGCTTAACTTGTCATCTCAGTTGTCTGGCGTCCACAACATTTTTCATGTCTCTATGTTGAGGAAGTGTGGGTCAAATATCGTTCCTGTTATTGATTGGCAACCGTTAGAGGTTCGTGAGGACGCTTCCTACATTGAGTAGCCAGTTCATATCCTAGATCGGAAGGAGCAGGTCCTCCGGACCAAGGCCATTCTGTTGGTGAAGGTTCAGTGGGGTCACCATTCGATTGAGGAGGCTTCTTGGGAGTGCGAGGCTGAGATTCGAGAGCGCTATCCCCATCTCTTTGATGATTGATCATGTGTTGTATTTTGTATGTTATCTTTAATTTTATATAGTGATGTTATGTTTCTTCTCCCTCATGAGTCATGACTAGTTGCGATGATTGTGTAAATTTTAAGTATGAAATTTTTATTAGGAGGAGAGAGTTGTAAGCCCCGTATCCTACACCGTACTGTTCTGTAGGTTCTTGCGATCTTCCCGGTCGAATTCCGACAACCTTCGACTCTTAATCAGCATTTGCGCGTGATCCTACGTCACACGCCATCAACCCCAGTCGACTCAACCTAAGACTTGTACCCTAACGACGACACTATCGCCGCGATTCCGATGGCGCATCTCGCATGTCGATGCGATACTATGACCAGGAGATGTGGGCCAGCGTTCGGTGCGAGGAAAACGCCGCGCGTGCGAATTACGAGAGAATCTCTACAATATGTCACATCAATCAAGCAACCAATCAATCCCATCATGTCAAGTACATTTCAAGTACACATCACCTTTCATCCATTCCCAAGCAACTTAAAGTCAAAAGATCTTATACAAGCCTATACTTTTCTTATAACATTTACCCCTAAAGTCAAAAAACTCTTACACACCCATCACTCACCACATCCATCACTCCATCACCCATCTATATCTCTCTCTCTTTACAACTCTCTCTCTCATTTTCAAACTACTTTCCCAAGCAAGAAAAAGCATCACACGTCCAAAGCTCTCCCAAAACCTCCATGAGAAAATTTTGCATGTGGCCCACTTCCTAACCTCTCATCTCCCATCTCAACCATCCAAACTCCATCTCCTCCGTTCGGATTGAAGCTAATGAGCAAAGGAAGCCAAAGGAGCAAGAAGAAGGCGGTGGTTGATCTTGGATCTCCACTTGTTTATTGTTTTGTGATTTAAAGGTCCACTTGTGGTGGGACCCACCTGATGTATGCTTGTATCCATGAGGGGCCCATAGTGGCGGGCCCCTCTGTCATCATCGATCTCTCTCCTTCTCTCTCTCTCTCCCTCTCCTTCTTTTCTATGATTATTGGCCCACCTATGATGTATGTATTTTAGCCATAATGTTCGACGAATGGGCCACCTTGATCTCGGTTGGGGTCTACATGACCGGGCGGTCACATATGCCCGGATGAAAGGGAAAGACAAATATTAGCTTAATCAAAATCCCGTGGCCCACTAGTGGGACCGCCATGATACGTGTGCATCATCCATCACCGTCTACTTTGTTGGACGGTGACTGGACGCTGGTTCGATCTCATGTATGATATAATATATATATAAAAGGATCCGAACGTGTGGGCCCCATGTGGGACCCACCTTTCTGGGCAGCAGACTGGCTGGTGTACGTCACCCAGCAATGAGGTACCCACCATTATAATGTGTGGTATATCCCCACCGTTCATGGGCTGGGACGGTGGGTCTGAGTGTGTGGTGTGTGATGTACACTCAGCCCATCAACGTTAGATCCACACCGGCCATCTGCCAGATGGTGGGACCCACTATCCTTCTAACGTCAGCAATTTCTGATGGTGCATCATGATATCCAGGACGTCCAGTGGGTGGGACCCACTGTCCATTCACGTCATCGAATTCTGTGGGTCCCACGTGACATCCAAACCGTCCAGATGGTGGGACCCACATGCTGATTTACGTCAGCAAGTTTTGGAGTCCCACGTGTGGTGTGGCTGTGTCCCATCCAACCGTCCATCCGTTTGTAGTAGGGGGCCCGCCTGCTGCAGCAGACTGGCGGGGTACCACGCACCAGCGTTTGGCTGATGTAGTGACGCCACCAAGCTATGTGGGTCCCACTGCTGAGGACGTCAGCAGGTCGTCCGGACCCACCATAATGTACGTTTTGTATCCCACCGTCCAGCTGGTTGGATTATGGGCTTTCATTATATATGTATGCCATCCAAACCGTTCATCCATTTGGTGAACATGACCCCACCTGCTATATACAGTTAATCCAACCGTCCATCCTTTTGGCAAGCTCACTTTATTGCTTGAGGCTATATATATATATATATATATATATATATATATATATATATATATATATATATATGGACAGATCTTATGTTTAGAGTACCACACCGTAGAAGACAGTGCTGAGTAAACGTCGACCATTGAAACTCTTCTTGGGGTCACGGTAGGTCTGGACCAATTTGGAATTTGTGTTCCATCTTAATTCAGGTATGTGTGACCTTATGGACAGATTGGATTGTATGGGAAATAAATGTTATGGTGGGTTTGGAAATTTCAATGGTGGGAAAATCATTATTTCCACTGTTATTTGGAGTGCGGTCCAGAAAACCTTAGATATGATTTATTTATTTGTCTGCGCTCTAAGACAATCCTTTGTATATAGATGAATGGTGTAGACGAATAGGCCCATTAGTGCGGCCTATTTAACATGCATGAGACCCATTTGTGCTCTAAATGGGCCCATTTCATTTGATTCGGCTCATTCAATTCGGCCCATTTGACTCGACCCATTGATTCCGCCCATTTGATCAGCCCGATGCGATGTATTTGAAGTCCATGAGCGAGGCCCAATGTGATGTATGTGTGACCGTTACAATGTGTATGAATTCCTCATGTAGGCCACTCATTGGGAGTAATATTGGTTTGACGTCCACATTGGTGGACAATGATGGTTAAATGTCTTCATTGTGACCTTCCCTTAGTCCTTGTTAGGCCATTCTCTTCATGGGTTAACCCAAATAAGTGGACACCATTCGCTGTAGACGAATAACTTCATAACCACGGTCGACGTCGATTATCGACCCTGATTATCAGTGTCGATTACCGATGCTGATTATTGGTGCTGATTGCTGAGGCCAAAGCCGGTTATCGATATCGATTATGAGTATGTGACAATGTAACGTCTTAGTACATGCCTATACGCATCATCTGCATGCTTGTGATGAGACGAGTTATTGGTCATAGACCATGCCATTGGGTAGAGTGTTATGGGACTCCTCGGTAAAGGGAGATGCCCACATGAGCGCATAGTACGCGCATGATTGTTGTATGACTGGATTGCGTGATTCATGCATCTCGCATTGTGTGACATGTATACTATACGCCCTAACGATATCAGGGCCATAGCCGCCACAGGCATATCGTGGTTGGCATGATTGGATACAAGAAATCTTATTCTACATGAGGTGCTATATATATCCCTGGGTGAAAGTCCCTAAACCCTTATGGTACCAAGAGGTTGCTCCAACGTCTAGACCGAGTGGGTGCACGAGCACTGAGTACCGATTACCAGAAGGCCCTGCTTTCCACTGTGTCGTAGTCAACTGGAAGGGGGTGTGGCCTTACCTGCCCGAGAGGAGGGAGCAAAGCTAGACTGAGTTTGACCAGCTCAAGGAATGGGTCCCTATCGACGAGCCAAGCCTGATATTGGCAAGCGAATAGTGAGGTCTCTTCCACTTACCTTATTGCGCGCGATGGGGTGGCAATCTGGTTTAGAGTGTACTAGACCCCGGTGATATTCCAAAAATGAGTTGTATTGATATGTGGACTTAGATGAGGATTCGCATGCTTGAGTTGCATCTCGCATCGCATGGCCATGGTACGGCCGACATCATTCATGCCTTGCATCGCATAACCTTAGTACGGCTAATGGTATTCCTGGATTTATCAGCATGTTCCGCATTACTTTGATACTGCATAACTATATTACTACCTTGTGCACACACTTTCACCAGCCTCTAAGCTTTCTATAAGCTTATGCATGACCGTTGCGTGCAGGTGACATTGGACTGCAGCAGCGCTGAGGCAGGAGCGCATATCAGATCATCTTGGAGCTTTTTGTCCATTATCATTGCATTTTCCTTTATGCTCATTGTACTTGTAAAGATTTTTATCATAGTGGAAATGTGATGGAGTTTTTGGTTGTTGCTTGTGGGTTATGCCTTTGGTTATGCTTATTACGAATCAAACTGATGTTGAAAATCCTCCTCGTAGCATCCCAGGATCGGAACCTGGCGAATGGGCGCTGGGAGCTGAGAATGGGGTTTTACGGAGGCTTTCAGCGCCAGATTTGGCGATCAGGAATTTGGTGAGCCCGGTTTCCGAGTTCGGGGCGTGACATATTACGCATAAGAAGATGAAAAGCTGAAACAAATCACAACATAAATCTTTATAGATTAGTCAAGCAAAACTACTAAATAATTCAAGATAAAGATTTAGTCAAATAATATCCAAAATAACCTCAAACACAATCTACAGTCTTGATTATTAGAATGACAAAAATAATTTTCAACCATATGAAATATTTTCTAATTGGGTTGCATGACCAGCTCAAGAACATGGGTGCTAAAAAGTAATTTTTAAGGGGAAAAATCCAAGAAAGAAAGAAAGAAAGAAAGAGATCCAAATGACAAAAAAATTAAAAATTAAAAAAATTTAAAAATTGAAATTCACTAATTCTAAAACTCGATTGGATTAAGAGACAATAACCCAACAAAATTCCAAACGATAGAAACCAAAACAACAGAAATTTAATTTTAAAAAATACAGAGATAGAAACTTTCTTGGCATGTTTCAAGAATCTTCTACATTTGAAGATCCATGGTTTGGTGATTGGACCTTTGATCTGATGGGTCAAACCATGGAGTGGGGATGCCACAAGAATCTCCTACATTTGAAGATCCAAACGCTTCTATTAGTAGCCCATAAATAAAGGAACGACCCACATTCAATAGAAAATAGGCTAAAATAGTGAACAGTTTTGATCTTCCAACTTGGGAGATTTTTAAGGCATCCTCCCATATAAAACACGCCTATCTGATCAACAGCTGGGATAGCCAAAATATGGGTCCCACATGTATGGACTCCAGCGAATTGACAAACTATGCACTAGCTAATGCTAAGGACCATGTAATTCTTTATCATTTTATGGGAAGCTAGGAGGACATCCCAGAAAAATTCATCACAATAGGCAGTTTAAATTCCAGATATGGTAGGTGGGACTCTATCAGCTTCAGGAACAGAATTTTATGCATCAATCACTATAGCTATTAGAACTTGCAGTTATTTTCTGACCTTACTGATGGATTGATGAGAAAAATGAGTACAATGTAACTTCAGTGCCAAAAACAAATATGAGGCATCAATGGGATGATTTGAGAGAAGCCAAATAATATAATCAATTCTTGAAAGCTTGTAGTAAGTTACAGGTTATGCATCTAAAAGGCATATAAATCACAAAAATAAACCATACAAGCTCATGGAAAATTGTAAATGACGACTTTCTTCTGCAACCATGTTTAGTCGATATCGGCTTGAAATAGAGCTGTCGATAGCATGATACTCAAGTGGAGCCCACGACTGAAAAGCATTTCAAGGAACAAGTAAGATAAAATCTATATTTTGTAAAGAGATGATAGTTATAAGAAGAATAAAATTCAGTAACCAACATCTGCTAAAAAGAAATCTACCCTGTAGAATGCCTTCACTCCTGAAAAGCCCATGAAATCCAAATGTAATCAAGACCCATCTCTCATTTTCTGTAGGTAAGATATTCAAATGAAGAAAGACTAAATTGGAATGCTTTTGATGTTGAAATTTGCAGTGATAAACTAATAATTAAGAGGATTCTAGCTTAGTAGTTCATCCAACTACCCAAAGTTGTAGTCTCCGACTGTACATCGAGTACATGTTCATCCAGTGGGCTCATGTACTGCAGATGATCACAGTTAATTCATTTGTTGAGGATTAGATAGTGGGCCACACAACTGATAGATATTAGTTTATGATTCAAAAGATAATAATTAAAGCCAGCCAACAAAAGTCAATTTCTTGTAGTGATGTGTATAACCCAATAGATGATAGATTGCAAAGGATTCATTCTTCTCTAATCAATGCTATCCAAATGAGATGCAACAATTTCCTATAAGTGAAAAAGAAATTCATCAACTCAAAAAATAAAACAAACTGTATTTAAAATCCAGTGACTGATTCAAATTGAGAATCTTCACAAACATGAAAATGAAAATGACTAAAAGATACTATAAATATGATTGTCATGAGCATAAATCTAGAACTGACTAAGTCGACTCAATTGAATTCCCACATTGATGATCAAAGTTTGAAATTCCAATGGAAATAAAGAAGCAGTTGGAAGCTGAAAACTTCAACAATGTTTCCGAAGCATCACAAAAAAACAGAGGCCAGAAAATTACATTCACTTTGTCTCCAACGCAATGCCTAACATTCAAAAACCAATTTAGAATATCAATATTTTCTTATGGGCAAGCCACTCTTGTAAAAAAAAAATAGAACAAACTGTATATCGAATGAAATGAAACTCTGACAGAACACTTAATACTCTCTCTGAAACACATCCTAAGCAAAGTAATTAAGGTCAGGGGTGTTAAGTAAGAATGGATGCCAGAGTAGAAATTTTCTTGAATATACCGATAGATTAAGCCAGAGTAGAAAACCAAGTTGGGATAAAGCTTCCTCTTCACAAAATACGCATCTGAAAGTGTAGCTTTCTCCACTGACAGAACACTTAATACTCTATCTGAAACACATCCTAAGCAAAGTAATTAAGGTCAGGGGTGAAGTAAGAATGGATGCCAGAGTAGAAATTTTCTTGAATATACCAATAGATTAAGCCAGAGTAGAAAACCAAGTTTGGATAAAGCTTCCTCTTCACAAAATACTCATCTGAAAGTGTAGCTTTCTCCAATGCAATAGCTAGTAGCAAGCAATACATGTTCATGAATAAAACCATACCAAAAACAAATGGATGCATAAAGGTATGGAATAGGATCATCCATCACAAGGGTCCCATTATGCTGACATCCACAATCAAAGAATCGGGTCAATCTAATAATGAAGTGAGCCACAAATTATGAAACAGATATATGGCTTAAAAAAATGCAGAATTTTTCTAATCTATCCACCTATTTCTAATAGTTCACCCGCCTGCCATGATGGCAGATGTTGTAGCATGTACATGGTATGCCCTGAACACACATGGGGACTAGCAAACCTTAGAAAAACATCATCTAAAGTAGTCAAGTTGCAAAAAATCCACATATAGGGAAAAAAGATAATCTAACGTGCCACCATGGAACTGCAGCCGCCTATCAGCTACCAGAAATTTCCGAGCAATCAATAAGTTGTGGATCTCAACTAGCAGAATATCATGTAGCATAAAGAACAAATGTTAGAGTTGCATTCAAACTTTTACAAAATGTGCATCCCATTGGCTCAAACCAATAGCTGAGAAGAAAAGGAATGGTGGTCATCTTTGAAATTCAAGGGCATTGGTGTCTTATGGTACTCAAGAGCAAAGGCAAAAGCACCGAACTAAGGATATAATAGCAGTTGAGTATTGACCACCTACTAGACCATGAGATGACTGGACTGGCCTACTTTTAGCCTATTTCTTGTTTGAGGTGGCTCTCACTTGATGAATTGCTCAGATATCAATTACATGTGCCACATTGGCATGCATGATGAACATTTGCCTTTTAAAATAAATAGCTTGAAAACCAGTCGAAAGAGGAGCATACACTTTTAGGATTCTTATCCGTGACAAAACTATCCTTTTCAGAATATGCTTTTTTAGGACAATTTTCAAGAATATATTTTTTTAGAACAATTTTTAGGATTCTTTTTCTTTTTCTTCACTTTAAATCTTCGATTCTCTTAATTCCTCATTTGGTTTTCCTAGATCTTTGGCATGTGAATTCTTTATTAATGACTTTTGAATCTCCAAATCTTCATTTAGTAATCTTTTGAGCATAAATCTTCCTTTTAGCATCAATTTCACTTTAAGCTCTTGAAATCACCTTGCGCATGAAAACACGCATAATTAGATCGATTAAGCACTGTCATGTTTATAAAACCAAGGTATAAATAGGAGAAAATATGCCATATTTCACACTCAACACACCCCCAACAAGCATTTTGATAGTCCCGAGCAAAACATGCATGAATAAATCCGCAATTCTGAATGTTCAAATCACATTTAAAAAAAATATATTTTGTGCAATCAAGTATGAATGAGTATAATCCAAAGAAGCGAGAGTGAAATTTTATAAACCTAGAGGCAAATCATACGAGCAATCAATCAAATAAGTTCTTTATCAATCATTTAAGAGCATAAGTTCATATATCAAGTTTTTGCAATGTGCTTAGTGAATTCTATTTATTTTTCATAACATACTATTATTTCATAATTTTAGCCATGCTCATTACCTCAAGTTTTATTGAATAATCAAGTACTGATTATGAACTTATCACATTTTCCTTCTTCTTCCAATATTTGATTTTATATCAATGATTCATTTTATTTATTCATTCTTTTCAGACTTTTTCATTCCTTTCCAGTTTTTTCATCATACATGACCTTTTTGTCGATCTCGCTGTTTTTTAACTAGTTCTTTTCATCCTTTTATGGTGGATAAAATTCTCCAGACTTAATTCTCAATATCTTTCAATGATATACATACTAACAATGAGAAATTCTAGTACAATTCACAGAAAACAACTTGAATGTGGCTTGTGACTTAGATTAATATGATATTCAAACTTCCTCTTAATCAATTAAATGCAAGAATTTAGACGATAGTCTACTCTGTTGATCAAACTCCAACAATTCAAAGTTCAATCTTCTATCTTATCATCATACTTAAAGCAATCTTAATTCCACAAATTATCATCTCCCAAACATGTTTTTAGCTTAAAAATTAGAAAATTTTCACAATTTTTGCTCAAAACTAAGAAAGCACTGATTATTTTACCTAATCTACACACCCCAACCTAAAACCTACATTGCCCTCAATGTGAAAGATATGAGCATGCAATGCACATGAGACAACGAAAAGAAATGGGAAGTGATGGGAAAATAATACCTGAAGAAGGAGAATTGAAGCTTTTCCAAAGTTCTTAATATGTAAATGGGTTAGCATGAAGATAAAACAAACAGAAATCAAAATATCTTAATCCTAAATCCTATGAAAGTAATAAACCTAACTACACCTCCGTCAAACTAAGAGGTCAATCTTTATCACGACCCAGACCCGATAACTGAACTCACAAGGAATTCGATGGCTGGTTCTGGCCGCAACAGCCTCCGTAGTACCCCATTCTCGGCTCCTGAGGCAGGTTCTGATCCTGGGATCCTGCAAGGAGGATTTCCATAACAGTACAATACGAGTATACCCAAGATCACAACGAGTACATCTAGAAGTAACAAAGGATACACATCACAAAATCCACTAAGAATTTAAACTTTTACAAGCTTACATTAGGTCCAAAAGGACATACATAAGATAATGGGAAAAGAGAGAAAAGAGTCAGCAACACTGGAGTCCTCAAGCTTAACTCTACTCCACGCTATGGTGCTATGACGCCTGCCTAAGATCTCCTGCACGCATTAATCGTGCATAAGCTTATAGAAAGCTTAGAGGGTGGTGAAAGTGTGTGACAATAGTGCTCAGAAGATGATAGAGAATGCATAAGGGAGTCATGATCAATACCAATACCACTAGCCTTACCAAGGCTATCATGAATGCAAGAAACTATATCAAGGCAGTACGATAATGCGGGAAGCCATACCAAGGCTATATAATGCAATGAGTACTGTAATGCGATGAGTACAGTAATGCAATGAGGACTGTAATGCAATATGAGTATTGTAATGCGATGAGTACTATAATGCAATGAGTACTGGGCACCATGCCAAGGTGATGTAATATGATGCTGACACAGTCGATGTAAATACAATGCGAAGTAATGTCAGTGCTCATATCTGAAAAGGCCTAGCTATATGTCCTTGAGGGGGGGTGAATAGGACAATACCAAATAAAACCTATAACAGCGGAATTAAAAAGAATATGATAGCCAAAATAAATCACAATGCAGGAAAGTAAAACAACCTCAAAATTTAGATCTTGAGAAGTTGATACAAATGTTGTTCTAAGGACAACCTTACACTAAAAACCAGAGTTTATGGTAGGACAACTTTATTTCTAGAAAGATCTTTATATCAAATCTCAAACCAAAGAGGAATACAGAAATAAACACAACCTGAACTGAAATAAATTGTAATCACAAATGTATTGTTCTAGGGACAGCCATGCACCATAAAAATGGCAGGGCAACCTTGCTGGAACAATCTTTAAAGGAAATTGAATATCAAGCTGATAAAGGAATAGCAGAAAATAAATTCTAAACTATTACAAAATTCCCACAATGCTTGAATTAATTGATTACAACATTCACCACCATACATACATCCCACAAATGAATAATTAAAGATTAGAAGTATAAATCATTCAACCACAACACAAGGGATTATAGTGGTTCACCTGTGTGTTCACCAACAGTTAAACAACAGCCACACAGAATGCTACTCCACTCCTACTATCCTCACACAGGGGATATTAGCGTTCACTAACAAAATAGGTTTTCACAGGTTCACCCAAAACCTTTACAACTGTGTCTTTGTCCGTGGGCTTACACAATTAAAAAAACCCCACTTCTGAGTTTTCCTGGCTCTCCTCAGATAACCAACACAACAAGATTTTTCTAGCAAATCTTGAAAGAAACCAAAACAGAAAGGAATTTACAATTAAATGTAAAATACCTGATTATCTCCTTCGTTGTAACAGCCCGGTAGAACCAAGTCAGAGTAAATGATTGAATGTCCAAGTTCAATGTCTAGTACTAAATTACAATGGTTCTAATTCTAATAGATTTTAAATTAAACCAAGTAGGGCTTGCCTTAATTGATTTTGATTCCAAAGAAAGGGAATAACAATTCCTCTTATCAAATTAGATTGGAATAGCAGAAACAAAATCAATTAAATAAAGTTAAGGAAAGAGAATATTAAATAAGCACACTTAACTTAGATGGAGCACAGAACCATCTCTCAGAAGTTCGACGAAGATTGGCTTGAATGGATTAATTAATTCAATGATTTCTTCTGAGATTCGTGCTCTATTTATAGGTGAGCAGATCGCGTCTTCGACTGGTCTAGAGAGCTCTTCGACTAGTCGAAGCAATAATAGATATTTGAAAAATCAGGCGCGATAAGTTTTGACCGTTCTACGACTGGTCGAAGGTCTCCTTCGACGGGTCGTAGGTCACCTTCGACTGGTCGAAGGTCTCCTTCGACTAGTCAAAGAACTTAAAATTCATCACTGGACTTTAAGTTGAAGACTTTCGACTGGTCGAAGATACAGTCGACACTGTTCCTTTGACTGGTTAAACAGACTCCTGGACTAGTCGAAGCCTAACAGAAATTATCCGATTTTTGCGACAAACTCACGACAGAGCGAGGAATTTCTTAGACTGGTCAAAGCAAATCTAGGACTAGTCGAAGAAGGCCTAGGACTAGTCGAAGAATAGATCAAACTTATGTAAAATAAACATCCGATTTATGTATCCAAAGTGACCTACTTCTAAGGTCAACCTAAGGTCAGTCAAACCTCAACCATGAAGTAAGGACATTGAAACATTACGAACTAGTGACCATGAAGTATGAGCCTTGAAGTCTTGATGTAGTTCAATCTTGAAATCTTGATGTAGCTCAATCTTGAAAGTGTCTTGAGTTCTTTACGAACTGCCTTGTACTCTTCTTGAAGTCTTGCAGCTTGAGTCATGTCTTGTGAGCAGTTCTTGCAGTCAAGGTTGATCTTTGTACTTGTGAGCTTTGCTTGTTGTGAGCTTTGCTTGTTCATAAATGTTGATCTTTGAGAGAGCTTCACATATGCAAGTTATATATAACAGTGATTTTGGCACCACAAATTTGACAACAAACAGGGATATAAACTATAGCACTTACAATCTCCCCTTTTGTCAAATTAGTGACAAAACACATAACCAAGATAAACATAAAGTAAAACAACTGGTTAAAGAATCATGAACCAGTTAATATCAACTGGCTTACCTGCAAATCAATATTCAATATTCAACATTGAATATTCAACCAGTTTCATTCAACTAGTTCAAACATACTCCCCCTGAGTAACATAACCAATGCTACTCCTCTCACAATCACATCATTAAGAACAAACCATTCTCCCCCTTTTTATCACAATATGACAAAGGAAACAATAATGTAGGAGAACTAAATAAAGGGATATATGAGAGTAAATATGAGGAGTTATGAGATTATAGCAAAACAGAGATAGAGATACTCAGCATAGCTTCACATAGAATAAATATCCAGCATAAAACATAGATAGTATCCAACTCAAAATCCGTTAACCAAGTGCTAAGTTATAAAGTTATTACAGACCAGAAATCTCATATAAACTAATCAGAACCAGATGACGGAGCAGGAATAGAGGGATCAAGTTGATGCATGCCTTTGTTCAATCGCCTAAGATATTTGCGCATGTACTTGAATTGTAAATCATGAGCAACAAACATGTTTTCCATCTTTACATTTATATTCTCAACTTTATCCTCTAATGCACTCAGACGAGCATCAACATCAGATGGTTCAAAATCTGGATCATTTGTTGAGTTAGAATACAGTTCCTCAAAAATGTCATCCATATTAATGTCATCACCATCTTCTTTATGACCACCACCACCACCACCACCTTGTTCAGGAAGTAGATCTAGCTTCATCTTATTGATATTAGTATTGTTGAAGATCAGATGATGGATTGGTGCCTCATCAACCAGCATATCGACTAACATATGTGCAGCTAATACAGTCATTAAATATGTAAAAGGAATGTCACTATGACCAGGATGGAGTCTAAACTGAAGAATGAAATGACAGATTAAGGATGGTAAACAAATTTGAGTACCATTGGAAATAGCATGGATAACATGAACCATAAACGAGGTCAAGTCAGTTTTATTACCCGAACGAGGATACAGATTAGAGACAAAGATTTTGTGGAGAATTCTGTACTTGGATAACAAATACCTTGCGGGAAGGGCATTTCTTTTTCGTGTCCATTGAACATCCATGTTGCGCAAATCTCTAGTGAGCATGCGTTTTTCAGACATTGAGGGTTTATCAGTTAAGTTATGGATAAGAATACCCTCATCATTCACAGGAATGTCCATAAGGGCTGAAATTAAATGACGATCAATGTCAAAAGGCCCTTCTCTAGTAGATATTTTAAAAGTTAAATTATCCTGTGAGAAAGAACTGATACATGCAAACATGGATTGGGCAATAGACCGGTATGCTGGCCCACCCCAATGTAATAAGTTAACCCAACCTACAACTTTAAGCATAGGAAGGATGTCAAAATGTGCAATATAATTAACATCAACAAGATGTTCAACAATAACATTACGTAATCTAATGTCCCTAACATAAGATGGATCAGCATTGGGAACAAGAAGATGATTTAACTTGCAGTTGCTACCATCACCAAATGTGACTGAACCATCAGTCATATCTTTCAGATCCGTGAATAAAGCTTTGTCACCTGTCATATGCCTGGAGCATCCACTGTCTAGGTACCACTTTGAATGACTTGTTGCTTTGAAACCAGTGTGAGCAACCAAGCAGGCAACTTTAGGAACCCATTTCATAACTATTTTGGGTTTAGGAACATAGTTGGTCTTCTTTTGTTTATAGTTGTAAGAATGACCTATAGAGTTAGATTTTAAGAGCTCCTTGAGTAAATCAACTATCTTTTCAGCTAGTGGATTTCGTTTCTGATTAAAGTTGACGTGGCTGTTTCTAGGTTTTTGAAAAGTTTTTGAATTTCTAGAAAAACCTTGATAAGTACTTTTCCCTTTTGAGTTTGAGGACTCTCCTTTAACAAACATAGGAGGAGTATACTTTTATTTAGGAGATAAATTTTTATCATAGCCCAACCCGGATAGATCGCCACATTTTCTTGATCCGGATAAAAGTTTCTCTAACTTTGGATCACCTTGGGCATATTTCCATGTGTCTTTTAGACTCAGAAGAGAAAATACTTCAGTTTTGAGTTTCTCAATTTCAGATTTCAAATCAATAATTAGGGAGTTTTTGAATTCCAAATCACATTTTGATTTTTCTAAACAATTGAAATTTGTGATTTTTCTAAGACAAGTGATTCAAAACATTCTTTGAGTTTAAAAAACTTTTCTTTTTGAAGTTTAAGTTTGACAACAATTTTACAACTTTCCTTATATAGGGCATTGTAAGCGTCTTGAAGATCATCTTCATTTTCACATTCACTACTCAGATTTTTTTCACGTGTTGAGTCATTATCTGAAAATGTGAATTTGGCTAGAGTCATAAGAGCTTTAACCTCATTGCCCGACTCAGTTTCAGAATCTTCTGATTCAAAAGAACCTTCAGAATCAGATGATTCATCCCATGTAGCCAACATACCCTTCTTCTTGGGTTTGTCCTTTTTAGGACATCTATTTGCTAAGTGCCCATATTCTTGATAGTTGTAACATTGACTATCTTTCAAAGATTTTCGAAATTTGGGTCTAAACTTCTTTTTATCATTCGATTTTTTAAAATCAACCCTTTTCTTGCTTTTGAAAATCTTGTAAAATTTCTTAGCCAAAAGAGCCATATCATCTTCTAAATCAAAATTTTCTTCTGAATTACATTTAAAGATTTTAGTGCGATAGATTTACCTTTAGGAGCTTTAAAGTTTAACTCGTAGGTTTGTAGAGAACCAACTAGTTCTTCTACCCTCATATTATCCGTATCACGAAGTTCCTGGATCGCAGTTACTTTAGAATTGAACCATTCAAGAAGTGAGCGTAATATCTTTACACACACTTTACTTTCTGGGATTTTATCGCCAAGACCCCACATTGAGTTTACAATGTCATTCAATCTAGTGTAAAAGTCCATAAACATTTCATTTTCCTCCATATGAATTTCTTCAAATCTGGTTATGAGGAGTTGGACTTTAGATTTTTTGACAATTGTAGTACCCTCGTGTGTCATTTCTAATATATCTCAAGATTGCTTTGCAGTATCACAGGAAATGATTCTTTTGAACTCATCCGGTGATAGTGCGCAAGTGATTGCATTTAGTGCTTTAGCATTTGCACTACTCTCACTTTTCTGAAGTGTGGTCCATTGGTAATATGGTGTGACTTTCATAGATTTTGAACCATCAACTCCAGTAACTTCCATGATAGGAGGTTTCCATTCAGTCACTATGGCTTGCCACACATTTTCATCCATTGATTTGAGGAAGATCCTCATTCTGGCTTTCCAATAGGCATAGTTGGAGCCATCAAAGGGTGGAGGCCTAGTGACTGAAAGGCTATCAAAATTTGACATCTTAAATAGCTTAAATCGTTAGCTCAGGAAATAAATCCAAGAATTAAAAAGAGTTATTAGGCTTTGATACCACTTGAAAAGGCCTAGCTATATGTTCTAGAGGGGGGGGGGGGGGGTGAATAAGACAATGCCAAAAAAAACTTATAACAGCGGAATTAAAAAGAATATGATAGCCAAAATAAATCACAATGCAGGAAAGTAAAACAACCTCAAAATTTAGATCTTGAGAGGTTGATACAAATGTTGTTCTAAGGACAACCTTACACCAAAAACCAGAGTTTATGGTAGGACAACCTTATTTCTAGAAAGATCTTTGTATCAAATCTCAAACCAAAGAGGAATACAGAAATAAACACAACCTGAACTGAAATAAATTGTAATCACAAATGTATTGTTCTAGGGATAGCCATACACCATAAAAATGGCAGGGCAACCTTGCTGGAACAATCTTTAAAGGAAATTGAATATCAGGCTGATAAAGGAATAACAAAAAATAAATTCTAAACTATTACAAAATTCCCACAATGCTTGAATTAAATGATTACAACATTCACCACCATACATACATCCCACAAATGAATAATTAAAGATTAGAAGTATAAATAATTCAACCACAACATAAGGGATTATAGTGGTTCGCCTGTGTTTTCACCAACTGTTAAACAACAGCCACACAGAATGCTACTCCACTCCTAATATCCTCACACAGGGGATATTAGCATTCACTAACAAAATAGGTTTTCACAGGTTCACCCAAAACCTTTACAATTGTGTCTTTGTCTGTGGGCTTACACAATTAAAAAAACCCCACTTCTGACTCTTCCTGGCTCTCCTCAGATAACCAATACAACAAGATTTTTCTGGCAAATCTTGAAAGAAACCAAAACAGAAAGGAATTTACAATTAAATGTAAAATACCTGATTATCTCCTTCGTTGTAGCAGCCCGGTAGAACCAAGTCAGCGTAAATGATTGAATGTCCAAGTTCAATGTCCAGTACTCAATTCTAATGGTTCTAATTCTAATAGATTTTAAATTAAACCAAGTAGGGCTTGCCTTAATTGATTTTGATTCTAAAGAAAGGGAATAACAATTCCTCTTATCAAATTAGGTTGGAATAGCAGAAACAAAATCAATTAAATAAAGTTATGGAAATAGAATATTAAATCAGCACACTTAGCTTAGATGGAGCACAAAATTATCTCTCAGAAGTTCGACGAAGATTGGCTTGAATGGATTAACTAATTCAATGATTTCTTCTGAGATTCGTACTCTATTTATAGGTGAGCAGATCGCATCTTCGACTGGTCTAGAGAGCTCTTCAACTAGTCGAAGCAATAACAGATATTTGAAAAATCAGGCGCGATAAGCTTTGACCATTCTACAACTGGTCGAAGGTCTCCTTCGACTGGTCAAAGAACTTAAAATTCATCGCTGGACTTTGAGTTGAAGACTTTCGACTGGTCGAAGATGCAGTCGACACTGTTCCTTTGACTGGTCGAACAGACTCTTAGACTAGTCGAAGCCTAACAGAAATTATCCTATTTTTGTAACAAATTCACGACTGATCGAGGAATTTCTTAGACAAGTCGAAGCAAATCTAGGACTAGTCGAAGAAGGCCTAGGACTAGTCGAAGAACAGACCAAACTTATGTAAAATAAATATCCGATTTATGTATCCAAAGTGACCTACTTCTAAGGTCAACCTAAGGTCAGTTAAACCTCAACCATGAAGTAAGGACATTGAAACATTAGGAACTAGTGACCTTGAAGTATGAGCCTTGAAGTCTTGATGTAGTTCAATCTTGAAATCTTGATGTAGCTCAATCTTGAAAGTGTCTTGAGTTCTTTACGAACTGCCTTGTACTCTTCTTGAAGTCTTGTAGCTTGAGTCATGTCTTGTGAGCAGTTCTTGCAGTCAAGGTTGATCTTTGTACTTGTGAGCTTTGCTTGTTGTGAGCTTTGCTTGTTCATGAATGTTGATCTTTGAGAGAGCTTCACATATATAAGTTATATATAACAGTGATTTTGGCACCACAAATTTGACAACAGACAGGGATATAAACTATAGCACTTACAATATCCAATCCACATATTAAGTACATTTCCATCATAAGGAAATCACCGGGGTCCATTACACTACTGGATGACTGCCGCTCTACGGACCTCGCACAGTCAAACGAGCGTAAGAGACCTCACTACCCGCCTGTGGACAACCAATCACTAGCAAAGCCTGACAGTAGCGGACCCATTCACGAGCTGGTCAGACTCAGCCTAGCAATGCCCCCTTACATCAGGCGAGTAAGGCCACACCCCTATCCAACTGACTACACGATAGTGAGAGTCGCGGCCTAATGGTATAAGCCCTCGTGCGCTCATATATTCCACTCGGTCACAGCGTTGGAGCAGATCCTTGGTACATGGAAGTTTTGGGAATTTCACCCATGGGCATCCTATGCACCCGGTATGCTCAAGTAACATTTTCGGTGTCCAAACATGGCCATCCACGATGTATCTGTGGAAGCTACAACCCTGATGAAGCAAGGGCGATAATGCTCATATGTTATGCAATGTCAGATGCATGAATCACACAATCAACTATGCATCAATTCCAAGCATCCAACGTGCTCAAGAGGGAATACTACGTCCCTCGGGAATGCAACATGCAATGCCCAATGGCACAATCATAACTACACACACAGTGTCATCCAAGCATATAATGATGCACATGGGCCATGAAGATGGGTCTAGACGCATTATGCGATGATATACAAAGTAGTACACTCCTATCCAAGAAAGGACCAAGACTAGGTATTTAGACAATATCCATAAGAAATCCCACCTCTAGTGGGGGACCATTTACCTAGGGTATCCCACGAGACTAAGCATGCAACTACGTGTCTAAGTAACACAGAAGTGAGTCGAGCAAGAGTTTAAGATGAGCATCTAATCACATTTAGATACAATCGGGCCTAAAGGGGTCCATAATGGGGACATTTAACCGTCATTCCCCAAGAGGCATCTCAACCACGAACTATATGGATACAAGGCCCAAGGCTTACATTCAAGATAAGAACACAGGTAACTACATACATATATCCCTCATAATAGGCCATAAGAAAAGGATATAATACCACCTTTAACAACATGGGCCTCAAGAGGGAAATTAAGGCCCAAGGCTCAATTCCCAATGGCCATAGAATCCATGCATTAAGTTGGACTTGGTGGGTAACCTGCGTACACAATATACGCCCCAAAAATAAGTTTAAGTTTGGATGATGAAATGGGCCTAAATACATCAGTCCAATAACTAGCAATTTAAGTGGGCAACCAAGGGCCCAATACTATATTTATCTTAGCCCACAAGTCCATCAAAATGGTGGAAGCTGGCCCAATATATGGTTGGGCCAAGCTGGGACGTCCTAACCCACTCTGGGCCCATGGGATGTCCCAAAAATCTGATCTAATATGGGGTCCTCGTGTGATCACTAAAGGTGACCCAAAAGAATGCACTGATTAAGCCCAAAGATTATAAGAAAACCCAAGCATGCAACACATACACAAGTTTTCAATATGGTGGGTCCCATGTCCAATAAAGTTTCAACCATAACAATGTACATTTGAGGCCCCTTGATAAACGTTCGGCCCACTCAGCTTCTTGGGCCTGCTAAAGCCCAAAAATTAGTCAAATAAGTGGGAATGATCTCATGAAGGCCAACAATATTCATAGGGGGCCCCACTAGATGGAGGGTGTGCATACGTCAAGAAAAGATCAAGTGGGCCTGCTACTGGATTGTGAATCCAACAGCAACCCAAGGCAGAGAGTGTCTCCATAATCGGGCGATCCAAGGCTTGGACAGCCTGGACCAAACATGTGTTAAGGTAGGTTCCACATATATACACATTGAGCCTTAAACAAATGGTCTAGGGTCAATGGTGGGCCTTTAACCATCCATAGAAGAACCCATGGGCCTACCTTAGGACCACCTAGGACGACATCCAACCTCAACTGGTTCCTAAGAGGTAGCCCGCCACTACTCAAGCATGAAATAAGGCCTAAGGCCTAAGCAATCCATGGCCTAGTGGGCCATACACTAAGCCCAATACTTAGGTAACATGGTGGGCCCTTAAGCAAGGTTTGGGCCCAACCATAAAGGTCATAAATCCATATATTGTGGTGGGCTTCATGGGCAGCCCAGTAATACATTTACATGGGCAAGTTTTACATTTAACACAAGTGAGTTGGGCCTCACGTTTGGCCTCAGTACAGGGTCAGTTTAGTGGGCAGCCAACGGCCCAACCTCTTGTGTATTATTATCCCTAAGCCCATCACAATTGATAGGATAGTATAGGCCCAAGATCAATGGGCCTATCCAAAAGAACTGAGTCCACAAGGCCTACTTGCTAACACAAACATACATATAATATATCACCTAATGGGCCCAAAAGGAATTGCCCAAACAAAAGCCATCCAATTCATACATTATGGTGGACTTGAAGGCAGCCCGTAAGCCCAAGAATACACATGGACAAGGCCTATACTGACAGTGTGGGCCTTGCCACACCAGCCCAAAGAATTAGCAAGAACCTCCACAATATACATTTATGTGGGCCTTGTAAGTCAGCCCACAATTAAGCATTTTATGAGAGCATCAAGGCTAATAAATGTACATGATTAGCTTGTAGACGCCCCATTAGACCCATGAATCAATAAGGTAAGCCCTTGTACTATCTTGGGCTCAAGGGATAGGTTTCCAGCCCATTGGGCCTATAAAGCTATCAAAAATTCTAGTTAAGGCTAGCCCGCAAACCACCACAAAGGTGGGCCTCAAGGGGCACTAATTAAGCCCAAAATGTCTAAGGAAGGAGGGCAAAGAGTGTGTGCAACACTCCCTTAAATCTGGCGGGCCGCCACGGCTCCAAAAGATCGACTATGCACAAATTTGGGCCCCTTACTGGAATTCCAGCCCACCCACTTCCTGGGCCTGCTGGAGTCTGGAAATTTATTTAATTTAAATGGGTTACTGACCCATGGTGACCCACACATATCACAGTGGGTCCCACCAAATAAGAACGGGAATATACAACATTTACTTTAAGTGGGCCATGCCGTTAGAATGCAGACCCAGCAGCCCAAGGTAGGGGCGTCCCATGGTGGGTTGTCCTACGGGCCTGGATATTTGACCCAAAACTTATCCAAATTTCATCCACAACACGATCGGTACAGGGGCCCGATGACCCTAAATATTTGCAGAGTGGTCCTTCCATAGGTGGTCTACAACACCACAAAATTTCAGAATTTTTGGACACCTATAAATATTTCAATTAATTTAAATAAAACGGTCTGTCCAGAAATTCGGACTAACCTGGATGTCCCAACATGGTGGGCCAGTCCGGGCCTTGTCACGGTGTGTACAGGAATCTATTATACCTGAAATTTGGTAGGTAGATCCCATCATGAGTGGACCATATCTCTGTAAATTTTCATAATTTTTGGATACACATAAATATTTTAATTAATTTAAAGAATACAATCTGTACAGGGAGAAATATTGCTAGAATATAACTGTCCTGAATTTGGTCCATCAAATGGGTGGGTTCTGGGCCTCCAAAATTCCTGAAATTTGGACCCAAGGTCCCTCATCAAGCCCACAACAAGGTGGGACCTAGAAATATGGCCCACCTTTTGAGAAAATATTTTTTAAAAATTTATTTTTATGAAACTATGTTGTTGGACTTCACAACAGAAATTTCTAGCAGCCTACTATATTGGCCCACCCTTTTGGATGCCCAAATGGGGTTTATTGGTCCTAAAATTTTACAGAGAGGCCCTACAATGGGTGGGACACCTCTCTGCAAAATTTTAAAATTTTTGAGATATTAAAAGTATTTTATTTAACTCCTACAATTTATGGACAGCTAGGTATTTTTGAAACAATGTTGCTGCTGAAACAATGTTGTTGCCCCTGATTTGTGCACCCCATTAGAGTGGGCCTAGGTCTGCTAAATTTTAAGAAAATATAGGACCAACATCCCTACACAAGTATACAACAAGGTGGGGTCCATAAAGGTGGCCCACTACTTCAAAAACAAGTTGATATTTATGTTTTTACAACAGCAGAATGGCTGGACAGTCCAGAAAAATCTGGACCGTCCAACCTTCTTGGCCCACCCTTTTGGGTGATGAAACAGGGACGGATGAGGGTGAAATTTGGGGGACATCCAGGTGGGGTCCCCACCTTCAAGAGGCATATATCAAATGGGACCAAACACCTCACCAATCATCCCCAAAACTGAGCTCAAGACAGCTCAAAAATCTGTCCAAATGGCTTTTGGACAGCAACATAATACTGAATTAAAATAATTATAATCACTATAAAAAGAGGAAATCAATCCATGAAAATTGTGGTATGGACCACCCCAGTGGGCCCCACAAACATCCAGACCATACCCCCTGCATGAAACCAATTGCATGTGCCCAAAATGGAGCAAATATAGTGTCAATGTCCAAGGAATGGATAGCCATGGGCATCCACTTTGCTTGGACGGTCTAAATAATTCGGGGCCACTAAGTGGGCCTCACACATCAGGAAATCAAGAATAGAATAATGGAAAATAAAAATAATCCAGCCACAAGAGAGGAAAATGACATGCATCAAAGAAAAATGCCATGATGGGGTCCATGGAGAATGGCCCCATCCATGGATCATGCATGCAAGGAAAAAGGGCCATTGGCCTCAACCATTGAGGCATGAGGGACCTCCATCACCACTTGATGGGTCCCACAAGATCCTAAGAAAGAAATGAAGAAGGATCTAAGAGCACCCACCTTGATCCTTACAAAAATCTAGGTCTCCTTGCTCCTCTAGCTCCAAGGAAGGGAAATCAATGGATGAGATGATATTGAAATGGATGGATTTGGAGAGATTAGGGAAAGAAGGGGCTGGAGAAAATGGGGATTTTGCTAGCCATGGAGAGAATGAGAAGGAGGGAGAGAGATAAGGAGATAGAGAGAGAGAGAGAAAGAAATCATTTATTTGTAAGAAAAGAAATAATTGCTATGGGAGTAGAAAACATGGCTGTAGGGTAGAGTAGGCTTTTGGGTGGTATGTGTGGGGTGGGTAGTGTTAGCTATGAAATTTTAGTGGTGTGTATAGTATTGCATGGGAACTTGTATCAAGAGGAGTGGGATCCACATGCATGACACTTAAGTGGGCCACATGATTAAGGGTCATACAATGAAATGTACACAACTTTTGATCTACATATCGGATTTATGTGCAAGATGTGGCGTTGGAACGGCGGCGACGATACGGTCCCAATGGCATAGGTCTCAGCTTGATCCGAGACAGGTCTACTTGACCGGACTCAAAGATGATGCAAACACTCTCCGATGGTCGCGGGTCACCGAAATTTAACTGGTAGGACCGCGAGACTATGATGAATGAGATGCATACTCACACACGCACATGCACACATTCGGACTCGGGTCGGGTCTCATAATCCTCCCCACCAACAACGAAATTTCGTCCTCAAAATTGACAAAATTCAGACAACAAAATGCATAACATCACACATATATATATATATATATATATATATATATATATATATATATATATGTATCACAATCATCAATCACAAGATAAGGCAATACAAGCAATCAATCATTGAATAGATAGGGATAATGCTCCCTAATCTCAGCAAACCTACAATGAAATCCATCGATACACTCTCCCACTTCCACTTTGGAACACTCAACGGCTGCAAGGGACTAAGAGGCCTCAGATGATCGGCCTTGACAGGCTGACAAGCGTCACACTCAGCCATAAAACTAGCAATTTGGCCTACCATCCCCAACCAGAAGTACTACTTTGATAATAAAACAAGCTCAACATCGGCAATACAAAACTTTTCAGCAAGTAAGAACGGGAACACGATAATATCATCGGCCTAACACAACGATCTTCCCAAAAGGTGTCGATATTCGCAATCTCTTACGACAGACTCTAATAACAATCTGAGTGAACAGAAGCCCTTAGATACAAAAAGGGTGTGATGCACCAAAACACAAGACTTACTTACGGAGACAAGGAGAATACCCATAACAACTCCCCTAATAACTAAGGGTCCTAATGAGTCGCGCAAAATCAAGCCTGAGGTGGCTAGGGAGGTGTCTGTCTACTCTGCATATGTGGTCTCTACTGCTACTGCGGTCGCTGCGAAGGTCCATCCTGCTGATGGGGACACTTGTGCCTACGGTGTCCTGTATGCCCACAACCGAAGCAAACTTCAGAAAAGGGGCTGGAAGATGAAGAAATCGGTGGTGCTAATGATGATGAAGAAGCTACTACATGTGATGCTGATGCTCTGGCGGCTCGATAGGCTACGCACCTCTGCCACTGTCGACACTGTTGGGAGCTACCAGTGGGGGTCTGCCTCTTCCGGCCTCTCCTCTGATCACGATCCCTCTACGAACTGGTCCACTCGGTCTTGCCCTGAAGTAAAAATACCACCAACGGATCACGCTGCAGAGTCGAATCTCGTAAAAGGGGACTCGTACGCTCTGTTCCACCTATCCGGGCATCTTAGGAACGGGCTGACGGGTCTGAAGAACATTAGTGACGACCTGCATCAACTGTTGGAGATGCTCAGCTCCTACAGGAATCATCAAATAAGCAGTGGTAGCATTGGCCTCTGGCGGAGGCACAGGTACGGCGGGAGCCTCACGAATAGGTACGACAGGCTTAAGAGGAGAAACAAGAATCTCAGATGATGGAGCAAAAGTCACTTGGATCGTTGGAGTGGAATGAGAACCATGTCCATTAGCACCACGGCCACGGGCGTCACAACTAGACGGCATGGTCTACAAAAAGAACAAAGGTGATGGACACCTAGGAATTAAAATCCTTGAAGGCTCAAACGGAACGAGGAAAACGCACTCGGGATACTACTTGTCCTAAGCTCGTAACAGATATGTGATACTATCTAAAGTTATTCCAAATTTACTTGTTATGGTCTGATACCAACTTCTGTCACACCCCAGACCCGGTAACCGGACTCACAAGGAACCCGATGGCCGGTTGTGGCCGCAACAGCCTCCGTAGTACCCCATTCTCGGTTCATGAGGCAAGTTCCGATCCTGGGATCCTACAAGGAGGATTTCCATAACAGTACAATACGAGCATACCCAAGATCACAACAAGTACATCTGGAAGTAACGAAGGATACACATCACAAAATCCACTAAGAATTTAAACTTTAACAAGCTTACATCAGGTCTGAAAGGACATACATAAGATAATGGGAAAAGAGAGAAAAGAATCAGCAACATTGGAGTCCTTAAGCTCAACTCTACTCCACGCTCTGGTGCTACGACACTTGCCTAAGATCTCCTGCACGCATCAATCATGCATAAACTATAGAAAGCTTAGAGGGTGGTGAAAGTGTGTGACAATAGTGCTCAGAAGAAGATAGAGAATGCATAAGGGAGTCATGATCAATACTAATACCACTAGCCTTACCAAGGCTATCATGAATGCAAGAAACTATACCAAGGCAGTACGATAATGCAGGAAGCCATATCAAGGCTATATAATGCAATGAGTACTGTAATGCGATGAGTACTGTAATGCAATGAGTACTATAATGCAATATGAGTACTGTAATGCGATGAGTACTCTAATGCAATGAGTACTGGGCACCATGCCAAGGCGATGCATATATGATGCTTACAGAGCCGATGCAAATGCAATGCGAATTAATGTCAGTGCTCATATCCAATCTACATATTAAGTACATTTCCATCATAAGGAAATCACAGGGGTCCATTACACTACTGGATGACTGCCGTTCTACCGACCCCGCATAGTCAAACGATCGTAAGAGACCTCACTACCCACCTGTGGACAACCAATCACCAGCAAGGCTAGATGGTAGCGGACCCATTCACGAGTTGGTCAGACTCAGCCTAGCAATGCCCCCTTACATCAGGCGAGTAAGGCCACACCCCTATCCAACCGACTACATGACAGTGGGAGTCGCGGCCTAACGGTATAAGGCCATCGTGCGCTCATATATTCCACTCGGTCACGGCGTTGGAGCAGATCCTTGGTACCTGAAAGTTTTAGGAATTTCACCCATGGGCATCCTATGCACCCGGTATGCTTAAGTAACATTTTCGATCATCCAAGCATGCAATGATGCACATGGGCCATGAAGATGGGTCTAGACGCATTACGCGGTGATATACAAAGTAGTACACTCCTCTTATCCAAGAAGGGACTAAGACCAGGTATTTAGACAATATCCATAAGAAATCCCACCTCTAATGGGGGCCCATTTACCTGGGGTAGCCCACGAGACTAAGCATACAACTACGTGTCTAAGTAACACAGAAGTGAGTCTAGCAAGAGTTTAAGATGAGCATCTAATCACATTTAGATACAATCGGGCCTAAAGGGGTCCATAATGGGGACATTTAACTACCATTCCCCAAGAGGCATCTCAACCACGAACTATATGGATACAAGGCCCAAGGCTTACATTCAAGATAAGAACATAGGTAACCACATACATATATCCCTCATAATAGGCCATAAGAAAAGGATATAATACCACCTTTAACAACATGGGCCTCAAGAGGGAAATTAAGGCCCAAGGCTCAATTCCCAATGGCCATAGAATCCATGCATTAAGTTGGACTTGGTGGGCAACCTGCGTACACAATATATAGCCCAAAAATAAGTTTAAGTTTGGATGATGAAATGGACCAAACTACATCAGTCCAATAACTAGCAATTTAAGTGGGCAACCAAGGGCCCAATACTATCCTTATCTTAGCCCACAAGTCCATCAAAATGGTGGAAGTTGGCCCAATATATGGTTGGGCTAAGCTACGACGTCCCAACCCACTCTGGGCTCATGGGATGTCCCAAAAATTTGATCTAATATGGGGTCCTCGTGTGATCACTAAAGGTGACCCAAAAGAATGCACTGATTAAGCCTAAAGATTATAAGAAAACCCAAGCATGCAACACGTACACAAGTTCTCAATATGGTGGGTCCCATGTCCAATAAAGTTTTAACCATAATAATGTACATTTGAGGCCCCTTGATAAACGTTCGACCCATTCAGCTTCTTAGGCCTGCTAAAGCCCAGAAATTAGTCAAATAAGTGAGAATGATCTCATGAAGGCCAACATTATTCATAGGGGGCCCCACCACATGGAGGGTGTGTATACGTTAAGAAAAGATCAAGTGGGCCAACTACTGGATTGTGAATCTAGCAGCAACTCAAGGCAGAGAGTGCCTCCATAATCGGGCGATCTAAGGCTTGGACAGCCTGGACCAAACATGTGTTAAGGTAGGTTCCACATATTTACACATTGAGCCTTAAACAAATGGCATAAGGTCAATGGTGGGCCTTTAACCATCCATAGAAGAACCCATGGGCCTACCTTAGGACCACCAAGGAGGACATCCAACGTCAACTGGTTCCTAAGAGGTAACCCACCACTACTCGAGCATGAAATAAGGCCCAAGGCCTAATCAATCCATGGCCTAGTGGGCCATACACTAAGCCCAATACTTAGGTAGCATGGTGAGCCCTTAAGCAAGGTTTGAGCCCAACCATAAAGGTCATAAATCCATATATTGTGGTTGGCTTCATGGGCAGCCCAGTAATTCATTTACATAGATAAGTTTCACATTTAACACAAGTGAGTTGGGCCTCACTTTTGGCCCAAGTACAGGGTCAGTTTAGTGGGCAACCAAGGGCCCAACGTCTTGTGTATTATTACCCTTAAGCCCATCACAATAGATAGAAGAGTATAGGCCCAAGATCAATGAGCCTATCCAAAAGAACTAAGTCCACAAGGCCTACTTGCTAACACAAACATGCATATAATATATCACCTAATGGGCCCAAAAGAAATTCCCAAACAAAAGCCATCCAATTCATACATTATGGTGGACTTGAAGGTAGCCCGTAAGCCTAAGAATACACATGGGCAAGCCCTATACTGACAGTGTGGGCCTTGCCACACCAGCCCAAAGAATTAGCAAGGCCCTCCACAATATACATTTAAGTAGGTCTTGCAAGTCAGCCCACAATTAAGCATTTTATGAGAGCATCAAGGCTAATAAATGCACGTGATCAACTTGTAGACGGCCCATTAGACCCATGAATCAATAAGGTAAGCCCTTGCACAATCTTGGGCTCAAGGGATAGGTTTCCAGCCCATTGGGCCTATAAAGCTATCAAAAGTTCTGGTTAAGGCTAGCCCACAAACCACCACAAAGGTGGGCCTCGAGGGGTACTATTAAGCCCAAAATGTCTAAGGAGGGCAAAGAGTGTGTGCAACACTCCCTTAAATCTGGTGGGATGCCACGGCTCCAAAAGATCAATTATACACAAATTTGGGCCCCTTACTGGAATTCTAGCCCACCCACTTCCTGGGCCTACTGGAGTCCAGAAATTTATTTAATTTAAATAGGTTATGACCAGTGGTGACCCACACATATCACAGTGGGTCCCACCAGATAAGAAGGGGGATATACAACACTTACTTTAAGTTGGCCATGCCGTTAGAATGTAGGCCCAGCAACCCAAGGTAGGGGCGTCCCATGGTGGGTTGTCCTACGGGCTTGGATATTCCCAAAACTGATCCAAATTGCAGGCCACACCACGATCGGTACAGGGGTCCGATGACTCTAAATATTTGCAGGGTGGTCCTTCCATAGATGGTCTATAACACCACAAAATTTCAGAATTTTTGGGCACCTATAAATATTTTAATTAATTTAAATAACATGGTCTGTCCAGAAAATTGGACTGACCTGGATGTCCCAACATGGTGTGCCAGTCCGGGCTTTGTCACAGTGTGCGCAGGGGTCCATTAGACCTAAAATTTGGTAGGTAGATCCCACCATGAGTGGACCACCTCTCTGTAAATTTTCATAATTTTTGAATACTCATAAATATTTTAATTAATTTAAAAAATACCATCTGTACAGGGTGAAATATTGCTGGAATATAAGTGTCCTGAATTGGGCCATCAAATGGGTGGGTTTTGGGCCTTCAAAATTCCTAAAATTTGGACCCAAGGTCCCTCATCAAGCCCAAAACAAGGTGGGATGCAGAAATATGGCCCACCTTTTGAGAAAATATTTTTTTAAAATTTATTTTTATGAAACTATGTTGTTGGACTGCACAACAGAAATTTCTGGCAGCCCACTATATTGGCCCACCCTTTTAGATGCCCAAATGGGGTCCATTGTCCCTAAAATTTTTCAGGCAGGCCTTGACATGGGTGGCACACCTCTGTACTAAATTTTAGAATTTTTGAGATATTAAAAGTATTTTATTTAACTCCTACAATTTATGGATAGCAAGGTATTTTTGAAACAATGCTGTGCTGCTTAAACAATGTTGTTTTCCCTGATTTGTGCACCCCATTAGAGTGGGCCCAGGTCTGCCAAATTTTAAGAAAATATAGGACCAACATCCCTATACAAGTATACAACAAGGTGGGGTCCACAAAGGTGGCCCACTACTTCAAAAATAAGCTGATATTTATGTTTTTACAACAGCAGAATGGCTGGACAGTCCAGAAAAATCTGGACCGTCCAACCTTCTTGGCCCACCCTTTTGGGTGATCAAACAGGGACGGATGAGGGTGAAATTTAGGGGACATCTAGGTGGGGTCCCCACCTTCAAGAGGCATATATCAAATGAGACCAAACACCCCATCAATCATCCCCGAAACTGAGCTCAAGACAGCTCAAAAATCCGTCCTGATGGCTTTTGGACAGCGACATAATACTAAATTAAAATAATTATAATCACTATAAAAAGAGGAAATCAATCCATGAAAATTGTGGTATGGACCACCCCAGTGGGCCCCACAAACATCTAGACCATACCCCCTGCATGAAACCCATTGCATGTGCCCAAAATGGAGCAAATAGAGTGTCAATGTCCAAGGAATGGACAGCCATGGGCGTCCACTTTGCTTGGACGGTCTGGATATTCCGGGGACACTAAGTGGGCCTCACACATCAGGAAATCAAGAATAAAATAATGAAAAATAAAAATAATCCAGCCACAAGAGAGAAAAATGACATGCATCATAGACAAATGCCATGATGGGGTCCAAGGAGAATGACCCCATCCATGGATCATGCATGCAAGGAAAAAGGGCCATTGGCCTCAACCATGGAGACATGAGGGACCTCCATCACCACTTGATGGGTCCCACAAGCTCCTAAGGAAGAAATGAAGAAGGATCTAAGAGCACCCACCTTGATCCTTACAAAAATCTAAGTCTCCTTGCTCTTCTAGCTCCAAGGAAGGGAAATCAATGGATGAGATGATATTGAAATGGATGGATTTAGAGAGATTAGGGAAAGAAGGGGCTGGAGAAAATGGAGGATTTGCTGGCCATGGATAGAATGAGAAGGAGGGAGAGAGATAAGGAGATATATATATATATATATATATATATATATATATATATATAGAGTGAGAGAGAGAGAGAGAGAGAGAGAGGAGAGAAATCATTTGTTTGTAAGAAAATAAATAATTACCTATGGGAGGAGAAAACAAGGTTGTAGGGTAGAGTAGGCTTTTGGGTGGTGTGTGTGGGGTGGGTAGTGTTAGCTATGAAATTTTAGTGGTGTGTATAGTGTTGCATGGGAACTTGTGTCAAGAGGAGTGGGGTCCACATGCATGACACTTAACTGGGCCACATAATTAAGGGTAATACAATGAAATGTACACAACTTTTGATTTACATATTGGATTTATGCGCGAGACGCGTGTTGGAACCGTGGCGACTATGCGGTCCCAATGGTATAGGTCTCAGCTCGATCCGAGTTGGGTCTATGTGACTGGACTCAAGGATGACGCAAACACTACCCAATGATCACGAGTCACCAAAATTTAATTGGTAAGACCCCGAGACCATGATGAACGAGATGCATACTCACACACGCATATGCACACATGCGGACTCGGGTGGGGTTTCACAATCTTGGTACACAAGATCAGTCAGAGGCATGGACATGTCCTCTGAATCAAACTTCTCAACAAATTGCTTGAGATGATGTCCATTCACTTCGAAAACATTGTCATTCGTCGAATTCTTTATCTCAACGGCCCCATGAGGATAGACATTATTAACAATGAAGGGATCAGTCCAACGAGATTGAAGTTTACCTGAAAAAAGGTGTAACCGAGAATTGTACAAAAGGACTTTTGATTGGTTATGAATGATTTTGAAAGGATGTTCCTATCATAGAATAGCTTCATCATGTCCTTATAAATTCTTGACTTCTCATAAGTATTGTTCTAGATTTCTTCGAGTTCATTCAATTGAAGTTTGCGTAGTTAGCCAACATTGTCCAAATCAAAGTTCAGATTTTTTTATAGCCCAGTAGGTTCTATGCTCCATCTCCACAGGTAGGTGGCAAGCTTTCCCATAGACGAGTCTAAAGGGAGACATTCCAATGGGAGTCTTAAAAACTGTACGGTAAGACCATAAAGCATCAGTCAAACGGATTGACTAATCCTTATAGTCAGGATTAACCATTTTTTTTCAAAATTTATTTAATTTCTTTGTTGAAAATCTTGGCTTGCCCACTTGTCTGCGGGTGGTATGGAGTGCTCACTTTATGAGAGATGGCATATTTCTTCATTAAGTTCTCACATAGCATATTACAAAAGTGTGAACCTCCATCACTAATGATAGGTCGAGGCGTTCTGAACCGGGAAAGGATATTTTTTTTAAAGAATCGAATGACCATTTTATGATCATTATTCCAGTATGAGATCGCTTCGAGCCACTTAGTGACATAGTCTACTGCTAACAAAATGTAAATATTCCTAAAGGATTGGGGGAATGGTCACATAAAATTAATGCCCCAACAATCAAATGCTTTAATGATAAAAATGAGGTTCAGGGGCATCATATTTCGACAGGACAACCCTCCCAATTTCTAACAATGCTCACAAGTTTTGCAAAACTCATGAGTATCTCTAAATATCGTAAGCCAATAAAAGCATTATTATAGAATTTTGGTCGTGGTCTTTTTAACAGAAAAGTGACAACCACATGCCTAAGAATGATAAAAGGAGATGACACTCTGATGTTCATTTTCTGCCACACATCTCCTTATAATTTGCTCTGGGCAATATTTAAACAAATAAGGATCATCCAAGAAAAACTTACATACCTCGATGAAGAATTTTGCTTATCTTGCGCAGTCCAATATGTTGGCAAGGTAATTGGGAGAGTTTAAACAATTGTTCATCAAGAAACATGTCATTTATTGGTTTTGACTCAAGGGAATCGGGGAGATCAAGTCTTGAGAGGTGGTCAAACACTGCATTCTCTACTCCCTTTTTGTCTCTTATTTCTATGTCGAATTCCTGGAATAGGAGGATCCATCTTATTAGGCGAGGCTTGGCATCATTCTTAAAGAGAAGGTAGTTTAGCGTCGCATGATCAGTATAAATGATGATCTTGGATCCAATCAATTAGGACCTAAATTTGTCTAAAGCGAACACTACGGCTAAGAGTTCCTTATCCGTAGTAGAATAGTTCACTTGGGCAGAATTTAGAGTTCTACTCGCATAGTGAATCACATAGGGTTTCTTCTCTTTTCTTTGGCCAAACACTGCCCCAATAGCATAGTCAGATGCATCACACATAATCTCAAAAGGTATGCTCCAGTCGGGTGGCTGCATGATAAGAGCGATAGTCAACATGCCCTTGAAATTAGTGAAAGGTACATGACATTTTTAGTCAACTCGTATGGTACATCCTTTTGAAGTAGATTACATAAAGGACGAGAGAGATGACTAAAGTCCTTTATGAATCGTTTATAAAATATGGTGTGTCTTAGAAAGGATCACACTAATACGAGTGGAGGTAGGTTAGAGATAAGATCAATTTTAGCCTTGTCTACCTCAATTCTCTTGGATGAAATTATATGTCTAAGAACAATTCCCTTGGGAATCATGAAATGACATTTATCCCAATTCAAATCTAAATTCTTTCCTCGCTTCTCTTCAATATATTTTTAAGATTTTCCAAACACTCACTGAACGATGGACCAAAAACAGAGAAGTCATCCATGAAGACCTCTAAATATTGTTCCATCATGTTAGAAAAAATACTTAACATGTATCACCGAAAAGTGATCGGAGAATTACACAGTCCGAATGACATCCTTCGGTAAGCAAAGGTGCCAAATGGACATGTGAATATTGTCTTTTCTTGATCTTTAAAGGCTACCTCAATCTAGTTGTAGCCCGAATAACCGTCAAGGAAGCAATAATAAGAGTGATCAGCTAGCCTTTCTAAAATTTGATCAATAAAGGGCAAAGGAAAGTGGTCATTCCTTGTGACATTATTCAATTTTTTGTAGTCAATGCATATTCTCCAATCGATAATAACTCTAATTGGTATGAGTTCATTATCGACATTGGCTACAATGGTGATTCCAAAGTTTTTAGAAACCACCTGAGTTGGATTGACCCATTGACCGTCGGATATAGGATATATTATACCCACATCCAACAACTCAAGTACCTTAGCCTTAACCACTTCTTTCATATTTGGATTAAGTCGATGTTGTGGTTGTTGTGAGGTTTTCGCATTATCCTCAAGATGAATGCGGTGAGTACAAATCAAAGGATTAATTCCATTGAGATCCACAATTGACCATCCAAGGGATCCTTTATGCTTAATGAGAGTAGAAATAAGCATCATTTCTTATTCTTTCTCTAGGTGAGAAGAAATCACCACTGGGTATGTCTCATCTTGACCTAAGTAGACATAATTAAGATCAGCGGGCAAATGTTTTAGGTCAAGTTCGGTGCTGTAACGCCCTGAAATTTAGGGGTCGAGTATGAACTCAACTCCCGAGTTCCAACGCATCACTTATGCAACATACACAATGCCGGTTAAATGTTGTCTGAGTTAGCGCAATAAACATGAATGAGATTAAACCAAAACAGTAGTTCATACTCCAGTTCAACTGTATATAAAAGCAAGCGGAAGACTGAAATTTTATATTCAAGTATGTAAAGTAACAAAATTTTCTGAACTCCAGAGTATGAGTACTAGCTGAGCACCAATATACATGTATTGTTTTAAAGTCAAAACCCAAAATACAATCCTCAAAAGAGGCCCTGAGAATCCCGCGATGCAGCCGGCCTAAGCGAAGCCGTCAGAGTACTGCATGAAGGAGAACTCCTCCTGGTCCTCATCAAAGTCGGGCTCTGGCTCCTGAACCAAGGCGCCCTCTATACCTGCGACAGAGTCTGGTTGGTGTGTACAACACCGTCCCGTAACGTGGGAGTGAGTAGCTAACTCAGTGGAACAATAAAGCATAAGTTAACATGTTATCAAATCAATCAAGCAGTAATGATAAAGCAGTACAAATCAAGCATTTCTAACTACTCTTGTTAAGTGCAAAATAATATGACATGATGTTGTATGCCCTTGCCAAACCACCCTCAAGCGACATCATCTTACGTTCGCGAATGCTTACTCCCTCAGTGCGCCACATCTACAAAGCACATGCGGTGCGATGATGCTCATGATTACCAAGTTTTTATTATTCCATTTCAATCAGCAGTATTGGGAAACTAAGGTACCTCCCTTGTATCATTCCCAACATGATCCATTCTAGGGTCGTCAATCCTAGTTATTCTCATACGATATTATAGTTTGAGAAGCTTAGTGAAGGCATCGCAAAGGGTTCGTCACCCGTCAGCGCGGATACAGATCTCACCGTATGCGGCTCAATTGCTAGCCGTCAGCTCGAGTACAGGTCTCACCGTACTCGGCTCAATCACTAGCCGTCAGCTCAAGTACAGGTCTCACCGTACTCGGCTCAACTCACACTCTAGTTACTGTGAAAGACTCGTGGCCAATCACAGACCCTTGGAGTGTACTCGATGATACCACGGAGGACTCGTCGCCCGTCAGCACGAGCACAGATCTCACCGTACTCGGCTCTCGCCGAAGTATCGACAGCTCTAATACAGTGTCCCATACCACCGTATTCGGCTCACGAGTTAGTTGCGCAATGGTCACTACGGGGAGGCACATGGCCCCAGCGTAGGCCGACAGCTCGACCACGGTGTCCCATACCACCATGCCCGGCTCATGCGTCTTAGCGGATCTAGGTACCATGGTTAAACGGGAATCGCCACTGGTAAGTTTGGTACCCTAAGTTCAAGCAGTAGCGACCAAACAGGGTGAACACACAATTACACTTCGGTTTAGTTGGCGAGCCTGACTAGCTCGAGCGCACCACAAGTTGAGCGATATGGAGCGCAAAAGCACTCCGCGTGGCCAACCACTATCGCCAACCGAAGTACGACTCGGGTTCGCCGGACACGTCCTTTGTGGCGACATGAATCTCAGCCACAATCACAAGTCTAGTACCGAATGTTTGGACTATATACATAGTCCCAAACCCAAACAGTTTTCATCGTTAGCATGTGAAATAAAGCATGATAAACAAGCAATACTAGCATGTTAGTAGGCATGTTATAAAGCATGAAGTAAAACATGAAGTCAAGCATGTTGCAAAGCATGTTGTAAAGCATGTTGTAAGGCATGCGATAAAGCACTATCCCCATAGGGATACAATTGTGTGTGCATTACAATTGAGTGGTTGCGGTGAACCACCGCATGGAGGGGATCCTACGTCTCTAAGGGAGTCGGAAATCCCATATCAGCGCCTATCTAAGGCACTAGTACATACACATGTACACATACAAGCACTTACACAAACACTTAGAATACACTATTCCAACATACATGATGTATGTTAGCCAAGTTCGTGTTAGGGCTGTCCCTTCGCCCCGAGAGTATTTTTCCCGTGTATATTGTAATCATACAGCAAATAATCATTACAAATATGTTCCCAAAATCCGCACGTATGCGGAATTTCTAGAATACGCAATTTCAACATACATGACATTTACACATGAACATGTATTTTTGCGATCCCTTTCGCCAAACTAGCATTTTATCCACACATGATATAATCAAACATTAAATAAACATGTCAAACATTTTCCCAACAAAAATACGTATATGGTATTTCTACGTATATCAAGAGTATGTAAAATTCCATATTCTTTATCGCTAATCGAAATAGGAAACGGAAAGCACTTTGTACATGTGCATTTGCATGCAGATCATGAATCTATCATTATCTGACATTGAAAGCGTTGAAAAATGTAACTTATACACTTAAAGTCCTCACCTCAGCCCTTGGAATTCCAACGAATCAGCAAGGGTGTTGGAGCTTCCGTATACGGGAGTTTCCTAGCCTAAAGAGCGTATCCGATTAGCCTTTACATAACCTACCACTAATCAAGCTCAAAACAGACCTAGGGTTAGGGTTTCTTACCTTCAAATGGGATGGACACCGCCGGGAAAACCCCTGGAATAGGGCGGTGTAGGCCGTGGGAGGAGTGGAAGCAGCAGGAGGAAGATCGGCTTCGATCTCCAAGACTTTCTCTCTCTTTTCTCTCTTTCTCTCTAAGGGTTTGCTCCCAAATTCGTATGGCTGTGAGAGGGGCTGTTCTAAGCCCCTTTTATAGCCAAGAACATGTCCAAAATAGACTCAGGTTCAAGGGTGGCTGCATATATAGGCAGTTCGCCACTTTCCAAGCTCAAAAGGGGTGTTCTGGTGGCCCTCCTTGAGCCAAACGTCAGACTTAAGCTCACCATCTATGGATCTATGTGGGATTACGTTTTCGGCTCGATCGGATTCCCAGATCGCACGTGGTGGACCACTTTCAGTTCAACGGTCCGTGGGCCACGATCAGAAATTCTGAGTACATGCAAATGTTCCTGAAATTTTTCTTAATCCGAGGGTGTAATTTGGTCTGATTCCGACGGTCAGGTTGCTTAATACTGACGCGCAACCAAAAGGTGCCAGATCACTATTCCAGATATTTTTATTTGGATGGGAATAGTGTTTTTCACACTCCCTCGCTCCGGATCGAAATAAATGGCCGTGGGACATCGGAATCGCCTGATTTTTGAGATGATTATCAAGCCCAGTGGGGTGGTCCTGGTTCCTTAGCTTCGTGTTAATCGGACTCCCGATGTGCGATCTAGCCCTCTTACGAAGTTTCGTTTCAGTCCCGAGAGCAGACGGGTAATGAGTTTGGCTCTAGACTTTAGGGTAACCTAGAGTCACTAATTCTGCAAGTTTTGGGTCTTGCAGATCGTATTTAAAGCGATCCCAACGGATTTCATGACTAACCGAGTTTAGTACTTAGTTAACTTTGTTAAATTTCTAAAGGATTTAATCCTATGTGATTTCTAGTCGAGGTGGTACTCAGCCCAATGTACGGAAATTTTCAGGTCGTTACAGGTGCTTTGAGGCTAGACGGTAGAGGTGCTACATCGGTTTGGCGCAATTTCTCAAATTGTGGCTTCCACAGGTTAACTTCAAGTATCGTCATCATCATCCAATATCATATTTAACTGTTTATCCATGAAAGAATCGATCATGTTAATGTCGTGGGTATCATCATCATCATCTGACTGTTTGTCCATATTGAAAAAGATGTTGAGATCCAATATCATATTTTCGAAAGATAAATTCATAATTCCATTCCTACAATTAATGATAGCATTTGATGTAGCAAGGAATGGGCGAGCAAGAATGACAGGTATTTGAGTGCTCATATCTATGATGGGTTGAGTATCCAGGATAATAAAATCTACTAGATAGTAGAATCTATCAACTTGGACCAACACATCCTCAATCATCCCTCTCGGTACACGAAATGAGCGATTGACAAATTGTAATGTGGTCCGGGTTGATTTTAATTCTCCTAGACCCAATTGTTTGTAAACCGAGTAAGGGATCAAGTTAACACTCGCCCCCAAGTCAAAAAGTGCTCGCTCAATCCGATGGTTCCCAATTACACAAGTGATGGTTGGACCATTAGGATCTTTGTATTTTTATGTCATATCTTGCTTGAGGATGACACTCACTTTTTCTGTCAAAAATATTTTCTTTTATATGTTTTGCTGTCTGTTGATATTGCATAGATCTTTCAAAAATTTGGCATATGAAGGTATTTGTTTAATGACATCCTATAGAGGAATATTGACCTTCACTTTCTTAAGCACCTCTAGAATATCTTGAGAGTTAAAGAGCGGTTTTGGTGCAATCAATCGCTGAGGGAATGGCAATCGACTTACTTTGAGGTTTCAATTCTAACCCATGTGGAGCATTGTTAGGTCTATTATTCTCAATTTTGTTCCGGGTCCTTAGGTTTTTAAGCCCTTGTCGGAATGGTTTTGTCAATAATCTTCCCACTTCAAAGAGTGGTGATAGACTTAGCTTGCTCCATCTGATTTGAAGAGCTTGGGTCACTTGTTTCTTATTGTGGTTTTGGATTGAGGAGGGGTTAGGCTGGAAGCATCCCTTTCTCCCCATTTGTTAAGTGTGACTCAATCTTTTGAATTGATGATGCAAATATTCCCATTGTTGTTTTGAGATCTTGGAATGCTTGCACCATATTTTGGTTGAATAACTCTTGGTTTTGCATGAACTTTTGAACCGTATCCTCTTGAGGCTTCTTCTGATTTAAGAATTGAGTAAGGGCCTCTTGTGGGTTAGCCGTTTGTCCATTCCTCCAACTGAAATTTGGGTGGTTCCTCCAGCTGGAGTTGTATGTATTTAAGGTGGGTCCTTTAAAAGGTCTTTGGTAATTATTTATGGCATTTAATTTCTCATTCAATATCTCTTGAAAAGGAGGAATTGTTGGGCAATTCTCAGTTGTATGTATGTTATAAGCACAAATATCACAAACAACTTCCGCAGTTTTTTTGAATTCTACCTTTCTAAGTTCCATGTCCTTGACTTTTCTTGTGAGTTTCGCCATTCTTGTAATTATATCATCTTCCTCTTTTAAAACATAAATTCCTCCCATTTCCTTTGATTGAGTAGGCTTAAAAGTGGTAGTTCTTGAGGAGGTATCCCATGATTGCGTGTTTTCAGCAAGTTTATCAAAATAATCTCATGCATCATTGACTTCCTTGTTCATGAATTTCCCATTACACATCATCTCCACAAATTGGCGCATGGGTGAGGTCGATCCCACATAGAAAAATCTTGTTATATACCATGTTTTGTAGCCATGTTGTGGACATGAATTTATGAGATCTTTAAATCGCTTTCATCATTAGAAGAAGGTCTCATCCTCTTTTTGCGCAAAATTCATGATTGCTTTCTTTAAGGTATTTTTTGTTATGATAGGGGAAGAACTTTTTAAGGATCTCCCTTATCATCTTAGCTCATGTGCCAATGGACCTTGGTCTTAAGGAATGTAACCATGACTTGGTCTTTTCTTTTAAAGAGAAAGGAAACAATTTCAGTCTAACTATGTCCTCAAACACATTTGGGAAGTGTAATGTAGATATTATCTCATCAAATTCTTTCATATGCAAGTATGGACTTTCAGATTCTAGTCCATAAAACTTAGGGAAAAGTTGAATTACCCCTGGTTTAATATCCACGGTTCCTGTATCCAATCGAAATATCATGTAAGAAGGTGTACTCACCCCCACCGGTTGTAAATAATCTCGTAGAGTACGAGGTGGGGGTGCATTATGCACCTCATTTTCATCTTGAACTTCTTCAACTAGTGGTTGAGGTTGAAGTTGATTTGCAGCCATCACTTCAATTAACTAAAAGGATCTCAAGTGATGTCTAATCCTATGATGGATAAGCAACCCTTCGACAAATCATCCTTCACTCAAAAGATAGAGGGTATTGTGATGAACCCACTTGGGCATGAAACACTCTCATCCTTAAGTAACTAAACAATTAAACCTAAGAAGAAAACTAGTAAGACTAAAACAAATAAGAGATCTAAAAAAAATATAAGAGAGAGGGTTGAAACAAAATTACCAATATAAGACTGTTATGTTAGGATCCTACAAAATAGTAAACAATATTAGTTTCTAAAATTAATTTCAGAAAAAAATCATAACCTAAAAACATAGTAAAAAAGTAAATCCTAATCTTAACCTAATTTTAATACCAATTAATTCAAGAAAAATGTAGCCGTAGTCCCTAGCAACGGCGCCAAAAACTTATTCACAACTACAAGTATAGGGTCACGATGTAGTAATAACTTGGTAAGACCAAGGTCGAATTATTCTGAAAATAACTAGAACTAGAACTAGAAAGAATATCTAAATTGAAATCTAAATAATTGAGAGTAATGGTGAATAATGTTGATTAAAACTTATGAATTTAAAGGTGGGAAGTAGGGTGGCAAGGATCCACTTGTAGCTATTAAGATGCTACCTTACTTGATTCAAGAAACACAATTGGAATTGGAGTCCTATCCTATCGAATTGGAAGATAAAGCAATTTAAATCAAATCTGAACTTTTCATTGACCTAATTCTCAATGGAGGAGAATTGTGATGATTGGAAGGGATTTCATCACCCTACAATGCCTAGGAGATGATGGTGAACAACAAGATTTACCAATATCATAACCTCAAAATAGGGAAAGAAGATATCCAAAGCTATCACAACATCTACTGTAATTTGAGTCACAATAAATCATAGAAAATTGAAAATATTCCTTTAATATCAAACTAGAAATCAATGAGGTCCAATAAGAATAAGAATTAAAGCAAGATAATCATCCAAATATGCTACAAGCTTCACCTCTTAAGATTAGCTAAGAGGTTTAGCCAATCATAGACATGATTAAAACCAAATCTCTTAAACAAAGCATGAAAAATAAACTAGGGAAGAAGAAAAACTATTTGGCGGCTACTCCACCCTTGCTCTATACTCCTTGAGACCTTTCCAAACCCTAAAAGATGCTTTGGAGCATCTTAGGGAGTCTTATTTATAGTTGTGGAACTCCAACTTTCGCACCGAGTTGAAAAACTCTAGAAAGTGCCTCAATTTTATGTGCTCTGCGCAGTTTCCAAAAGTAGACTTTTAGAACTTTTCTTTTTTGGACTTAGAGTTTTAGAATATGCTTTTTTAGGACAATTTTTAGGAATATGTTTTTTTAAGGACAATTTTCCTGATTCCTTTTCTTTTTCTTCACTTCAAATCTTCGATTCTCTTCATTCCTCACTTGGTTTCCTTAGATCTTTGGCATGAGAATTCTTCATTAATGACTTTTAAATCTCTAAATCTTCATTTAGTAATCTTTTAAGTATAAATATTCCTTCTGGCATCATTTCACCTTAAGCTCTCGAAATCACTTCGCACATGAAAACATGCATAATTAAATCGAGTAAGCACTATCATGTTTATAAAACCAAGGTATAAATAGGGGGAATATGCTTTCACACTCAACAACCTCTCAGAAGAAAATAAAGATAACTGACCACAGGTCTAGGATCCGCTGGTTGAAATCAACTTAGGGCCGGATCAAGATCCGATCCGAAACCAATTATTATAAGTAACTTGTTACGACCGCCCGAGAAAGCAAATCTACTCTTTGAGTTCGTAGACTATTTTGCATGGGATTACCATGATATGACCGGGCTTGATAGATCCCGAGTTAAACATAGATTTCCCATGAAGGAATGTTATCGGTCGTATAAGCAACTGCCAAGGCGGATGACGGTTGAAATCACTCTCAAGATCAAGGAAGAGATCGAGAGAATCCTAAAGGATGGTTTTATCTAACCAATCAAATATACGGAGTGGATGTCAAATATAGTCTCGATGATGAAAAAGAGTGGTAAGTTAAGAGTGTGCATTGATTTAAGGAATTTAAATATGGTTAGGCTGAAGGACGAATATTCTATGCCCGTGGTTGATCAGTTTATCGATCAGGCCGCTGGACACGGGATTGTGTCCTTCTTAGACAGACATTCTAGGTACAATCAAATCTATATAACATTGGATGATGTCCCGAACACCACATTTAGATGTCTAGGACCTCTGGGGACGTATTCGTAGGTAGTGATGCCCTTCGGGTTGAAAAATGGAGGGGCCACATACCAAAGGGCAATGAATGTTATTTTTCATGACATGATCGGTGTCTTTATGGAAGTGTACGTAGATGATGTGGTTGTCAAGTTGACCAATGAAAATGAACATCTATCCAACTTATTCAAATCCTTTGAACTGATGAGGCTCTACAAATTGAAGATGAGCCCATCGAAATGTGCTTTTGGAGTCTCGTACGGTAATTTCTTAGGATTTTTGGTACATCAAAGTGGAATTGAAGTCGACCAGAATAGGGCCCAGGCCGTGATTAATTCGTGGCCACCAGGGAAACAAGGCTGAATTGCAAAAGTTCTTGGGCCATATTAATTTTTTGAGGAAGTTTATATCTAACTGTGAAGGGAAAACTAGTATATTCTCTTCATTATTGAAATTGAAGCAGGGGACCAAATTCATGTGGGAAGCAGAGCACCAATTGACTTTTAATAAAATCAAGGAGTATCTAATAAAGTCGCATGTGTTGATGCCCCCTATTCACTGTTTTGATGATCCTTTCTCTAGCACAAGTGACGAGTGCGTGGGCATGCCAGAATTGGGATTATGGTTCCAATTCAAAATGAACAACAATGACCCATAGTGCCAAAGTAGGTAGACACCGAGTATGACCGAGATCCGCGGAGATCGGTTGCCTATTCAGTCACTCACTCAAAGTGTAAATGGATCAGGCGATAGTTAGAGGGTGGAGTTCATCCTGTGATGATGGATTTCTTTCTGCCTTTCGTACGCAAGGACTTTCTCAATGCATGAAAAGTGAAATAAAAAGGAGAAATTAAAATTGATCACTATTGGCTGCTAGAAGGCATTTTTATCGCAATAATAATTATCAACTACTACATTTACACTATGAATTATGCTAAAGAAAGCAAGTAGTAAATGCGATAAGTAAATGATTACGCTAAGCTAAGAGGAAGGATTTACTTGATAAAAGCATCGTTTACACTAAGAAATGTAAATTCGATAGGATGGTTGAAAGATAATTGAAGATAATTGATTTGTTGATTTGTTTGGGTTTGTGTGAGACAACTTCTAAACATGCTTAACTCTTTATTTATAACTTCCCTTCATTCTTCTAGATGCTTCCCACGGTCGACTGTTATCATAATTGCTTCCTTCCTATCACTGCTTCTAGATTCTTTCTACGATCTTGCGTTCTCAAATTCTTGACATCTATCAGCATCCATATAAACTTGACCACTAGCTAATTGATTGCTTAGTTGCTTGAACTCGGTGACACCATAAACGACTACTTAAAATGCACACGACATCTGATGGCATTCTTTTCAAATTCTTAAAATAATCCTACAACCGTTAAACATATGCATGCACGATTCACACGAGCTTGACCCTAAATAATCGAGAACAGGACCCGTTCGAATTTCGTAGTCCTTGAAGGATCACAAGCTCTCATGAAGATACTCTTCAAAAATTCGTGAAGATATGTTATTGACTCGATCAAGCATCTCAGGGAAGATTCAACATCTCAAGGCATGAAAGTACATGGTTCGAAGATCGGAACACTCCGAATGAGTCAACCATCAGGTGGTATAACCTTAGATTGACCTTAAGTTATGTGTATTTTTCATAACGTCTTAATGATTATCTTTTAGTTTAAAATACACTCTAGTTAGGGCAGCCTGATATCTGGTTCGGCCAGCCTAACTGCCTTCGGTTAACCCAACATGATTTGGGCAAATTTATAGATTGAACAAGATTTTTCACAACATGTTCGGCCAGCCCGACCATGGGTTTGGCCAGCCGAACATGACTGATTTGCTAGCCCAAATATGTTTGGTCAAGTTTCCTGCAATGTAAGATTTTGAATTTCAGGCAAATTGGGCAAGGCGAACCCTATGGTCAGCCAGCCGAATCTAGGCTTTAGGCTAGTTGAATTTTCGAAAGATCTTATCCTGAGAAATCCGAAGATCCGTTGGAATGCAATCATTGGAATTCGGCCAGCCGAATTTCCAATTCCTTTGGCTATAAATAAAGGCCTTCTCTTATTTATTCCTACAACAAAATTCATTAAGAAACTCATATAAGAAAGAGAGAAATCTAGGCCCTTCTTTAGCTTTTGAGCGGTAATTCTAATATTCTATTTTTGCTTATTTTATTCTCTTTATCAAGTTGTTTTAACTATTTTTAATAGAGTGATCCAAACTCTACTTTAGATCTAGAGAATAAAATTTGCAACACTTAGATTTTTTATTTATATTGAATACACAATAGATCCCTATATTCTTTTAGGATAAACTCATAAACGACTTTATCAATATCCCAAGAAGAAGATCCCTGAAATCAGGCTACAGTAATGTCTTCGCTCGCCATTGGAAGATAAGTACTATAAATTTATTTATTTCATTTTGAGTTTTTCTGAGATAGCCCGAAAATCTCAGTGGGTTTGTTTGTGGTAATCTAACAAAGTGGGTTTTGTTGTGATAGCCCGTGAAACTCACAAGAACTTTATCAAGTTGTTAAGGTGATCCTGGGAAAAGCTTGAATAGTGAAAGCCAAAATTGCAATAGTAATTTTGGGAATGGAGTAAGTGTGGGTTTAAGCACCAAACCACTATAATTCCTTTGTGAATTGTGGTGAATGTTTTTATTATTTATACGCTTGTCTTGTGATTAATTTACTCTTGCTAAGTTTGATATTTTGATTTCAAAGACGTTGTGAAATAAGGCTGTCCTGCCTAAATCTTTTAGGTGAAGGTTGTCCTACAAACTATTTACTATTAAGAATTCAATACTCTATGCAATTGAGTATTATTATTTTACTATTCCATATTATATCGAAATATTTGGCATAGTCCTATTCACCCCCCCCCCCCCCCCCCCCCTCTCAGACATCTATAGCTCATCCTTTCAAGAGGTTGCTCTTTTTGGGATTAACATCTTAGAGCTAGATCCAGAGCTATTAGAATGTCAAATTTCGATAGTTTATCCATTTCCAAGCCACCACCCTTTAATGGCTCATACTATTCTTATTAGAAAGAAAGGATGAGGATTTTCCTCAAGTCCATTGATGAAAGTGTGTGTCAAGCCGCCATGACCCATTGGATCCCTCCAATGATGGAAATAGTGGCTGAAAATGGAACCACGTCTATGAAAGAAATCATGTATACTTTTTGAATGACAGTTCAGAAAAGTGAAAGTAGTGCTAATGCAAAAGCCCTTAATGCTATTACTTGCGCTTTATCACCAGATGAATTTAAAACAATCATTTCTTGTGATATAGCAAAACAAACATGGGATATTCTCAAAATGACACATGAAGGGACTAACATTATCAAAAAGTCTAAGATTCAAATCCTCACAACAAAATTTGAGGAAATCTCTATGGAAAAAAATGAATCATTCATGGACTTCTATACTAAACTAAATGACATTGTTAGCTCTATGTGGGGTCTTGGAGAAAAAGTCTCTGAATGTAAAGTGTGTACAAAAATACTACGATCACTTCCTGATAGGTTCAATTCTAAAGTCACCGTGATTCAAGAATTAAGGGATACCGATGCTATGAAGGTAGAGGAGTTAGTTGGATCCTTACAAACCTATGAGCTGAATTTTAAAGCTCTTAAGAACAAGCCCATTGCCTAAATCTTCTAAATCTAAATCTAAATATAAAGACTCAGATTCTGAAAATGATAAGAATAAAGATGATATGGCTATGTTACCTAAAAAGTTTTACAAAATTTTCTAAAATAAAAATAGATTAGATTTTTAAAAGCCTTTTAACAAAAGAAAAGGAAACTCAAATGTTTAGAAATCAAAATCTAAAGACACCAAATGCTTCAACTGTTCTAAATATGGGCATGTAGCTTCAAAATGTCCTAAGAAGGATAAATCCAAAAGAAGAGGTATGATTGCTACTAGGGATGAATCATCATAATCTAAATCCGATTCAGAAACTGACAAATCAGACAAAGAAACTGAGAAAGATTAAAAGGCATTCATGACCATAGCGAGAATCACTTCCTTAGAGGATTTTAACTAAGAAACTCTTGAACTTGATTCTAAAAATGAAGAAGATTTTCAAATTGCTTAAGATGCCCTATATAAAAAAGAGTACTAAGATTGCGGCTAAATTGAAAATGCAAAAAGAAAAATTTGCTGATTTGAAATTAGAACTTGAAAATTTTTGTTTTGGAAAAATCTCATTTTTCTAACTGTTTTAAGAAAACCAAACTAGATTTAAATATGAAAATTTCTGAAATTCAAAAACTCAAAATTGAAAATAAGGATTTAAAATTAGAAGTTGCCTCTCTTAAAACCTCAAAAGAGACTTTGATATACACCCAAGGTGACCAGAGACTTAAAATGTTATTAACTACGTCTTGTCGAAGTAGCGATAAATCTGGCTTGGGATATATCAAGAATGGTACAAAAAATCATATCAAGAATGGTACAGAAAATCCAAAAATTTTTACTCCCATTTTTGTAAAAGGTGAATCTTCAAAATCTAAAGTAGAAACTACAAAAGAAGAAAAGAAGAATGAAGACCCTTTCAAAAAACTTCTAATCCAAAAAACTAAGGCCAACTATCATAAATATCAAAGGAAAAATAATAATCCTCCTCTAACAGATATGATAGTGGACTTACTTAAAGAGCTCTTGAAATACAACTCTAGAAATAGCAGAGTAAGTAGAAACAACAAAAACTCTTACTCATAAACACATCAAATAGTAAGAGATCCTCCTAAATCCTAAACCATATTGAAATGGGTTCCAAAAGATAAGTGTCTTGTTATCCACACAACTTTTAAAGCAAGTAGTCATTCAAGATGGTATTTGGATAGTGGATGTTCTAGACAGATGGCAGGTGATAAGGTGATTCTATTAGACATCAATCAAATTGATGGTGGCTCAGTAACATTTAGAGATGGTAAAAACTGCAAAATCATCGGAAGAGGTAATGTAAAACTTCCTAACCTACCTATTTTTAGAGATGTCTTATATGTTGAAGGTTTAAAACATAATTTGTTGAGCATATCTCAAATCTTTGATTATAATCATAGTGTTAAATTTTCAGATCACGGATGTGAGATAACTAATAACGAAGGTCATATAATATTAAATGGTCGAAGAACCTCTAAAAATTGCTATATCATTGATGAATCTTGTTCTTCAAATCACTCCTGCTACATAGCCCAAACAGATGAAACTGAATTATGGCATCAATGTCTTAGACATGTAAACTATAGAGACTTATATAAATTAAGCAAGAGAGATAACTTTTGAGGATTACCTAAACTAAAAAAGAATTAGAGAAGAAAGTATGTGGTGCCTGCCAAATAGACAAACAAATCAGGAGTTGTCACAAAAAGGCAAACTCCTTAGCCACGACTAGGCCTCTTGAATTACTCCATATGGACTTAGTTGGACCAACTCAAACAGAGAATAGAGGCGGTAAGAAATACTTTCTAGTTGTAGTTGATGACTACACTAGATACTCTTGGGTAGCCTTCTTAAGTGAAAAGTCAGATGCTTTTGATGAAGTTAAAAAGTTATTTAAACGCATCCAGACTGAAAAAGAACTATCTGTGAAAGGAATAAGAAGTGATCATGGCATTGAATTTAATAATAGTAACTCTGAGAAGTTTTGTAATGACCATGAAATATTACGTGAATACTCTAGTCCTAAAACCCCTCAGAAAAATGGTGTTGTAGAAAGGAAAACCAGAGTTCTACAAGAAATGAGGAGTGTTGTGATTAACATTAAAAAATTAACAAAACAATTATGGGCTGAAGTTGTTAATACTGCTTGCTATATTATTAATCAAGTTTATATAAGAGCAAGTAAAAATAAAACAGCTTATTAAATGACCGTCTGTAAAATATTTTCATATTTTCGGAAGCAAATGCTTCATTTTACAGGATCGGGAACATTTGGGAAATTTTGAAGCAAAAAGTGATGAGGGTACATTTTTGGGGTATGATCTGAATAGTAGAGCAAATCCTGTCCTAAATAAAAGGATCAGAGTGATACAAGAATCCATAAATGTTGTTATTGACAATCGATCAATCACTTCCAATTATAATTATGATAATGAAATTACTATTGTCAATCAATCTAAACCATCATCAAAATCAGATTCAACTGAGAATAGATTAGTCAAGGATCATCCGACTAATCAAATACTTGGTAACCCTCACACTTGTGTTCAAACTAGAAGACAATTGGAAAACATCTGTAATCATGTGTGCTTCACTTCTTAGATAGAACCGACTAATGTAAATGAAGCCCTTACTGATGAAAATTGGATTTTGGCTATGCAAGATGGATTAAGTCAATTTGTCAGTAATGATGTTTGGTATTTAATTCCTAGACCTTCTGACAAACATATGATTGGAACTAAATGAATCTTTAAAAATAAATCTAATGAATTTTGTAATATTATAAGAAACAAAGCTCGATTAGTTGTTCAACGGTACACTCAAATTAAAGGAGTTAACTATGATGAAACCTTTGTTCTAGTTGCTCGACTTGAATCCATCAAATTGTTTATTTCCAACGCAAGTCATAAAAATTTTAAAATATTTCAAATGGATGTTAAAAGTGCCTTTTTGAACGGTGACTTAAATGAAGAAGTTTACATATAACAACTTAAAAGTTTTGAAGATCATAAGCTTCTTAATAATGTATACCATTTTAAAAAGGCTCTATATAGCTTAAAACAAGCTCCAAGAGTATGGCATGAAAAATTAACTAAATTTTTTCTTAGTCAAAACTTTAAAATGGGAAGTGTTGATAAAACCCTATTTATTAAAAGATATAATGAAGACATTGATTGTTCAAATATATGTAGATGATATTATCTATGGATCCACAAATACTAACCATTCTTCTAAGTTTGTAGATTCTATGAAATCAAAATGTAACGACTCAAAAAATCCCGTACAAAGACCCGAGTATCACCTCAGGCAGAAATCACTCAGGACCAAATTCGACGAGGATTAACTAGTGTTAAACTAGATTACATACGAAATCCGCACTAATCACTTTAAATACGATCTGCAAGACCCAAAACTTATACAATCATTGACGCTAGGTTACCCTAAAATCTAGGATCAATCTCATTACCCAGCTGCTCTTGGGAGCACATTAAAACTTCGTATCAGATCTAGACCGCACATCAAAAGTCTGAATAATATGAAGTTATAGAATTAGGACCGCCTTGCTGGGCTTGACAACCATCTCAGAAATTAAAACCAGATAGTGTCTCATGGCTATTCGCTTGAGCCCGGAGCGAGGAGTGTGCGAAAACATGGTTTTCTTTAGAAATTAAATCTAATTTAAGTAATCTGAGACTTGTCGCTTGCGGGCCAAATATAAGCAATCAAACCGTCAGAATCTGACCCAAATACACCCTCGGATCAAGGAACATTTTCCATATATGTCCGTGTACTTGTAACCCTGATCGAGTTTCAGTGACCGTTGAACTGAAATTGGTCTACCACGTGTGATCTGGGAACCTGACTAGAATGAAAACTTAACTAGACCTAGATCCAAGGTCGGTGAGCTTAAGTCCGACCTTTGGCTCTGGGGGGGCTCCAGAAGTGCTCCGTTGAGACGGAACAGTCCGTATTTGGACATAACCTAAGTATACCATGGCCCTGAGTATAATTTAGTGAGTTTTAAGCCTATATAAGGACCTTAAACCCTCTCTCATTTAGCCCATAAGAATTTGAGAGAAACCCTAGGAGAGAGAGAGAGAAAAGAGAGAGAAAGTGTGAGAAGAGTGAGAGATTCTTCCTGATACTCTACCCTGCTATCATACGTGCTTAACCATCACGATCTAATTGCTTTTCCGACAATTCCGGCTTCGTTCCTAGGTAAGAAAAACATAACCCCAATTTGTTCTAAGGTTTCCAATGTTGTAAGTAGTGAAATAGCTGACTCAACTCGTGCTTTAAGTCGTCATATCAACCTCGACGAAGACTTAGAGATTCTATCGACTTCGTTACGCTTCTACAGCGTAAGGTGCAGACTATAGACGTATAGGTTATGGTTTTCAAAGCTTTAAATGTCAGATAATGATAAATTCATTGTCTGGATGTTATTTCACATGCAAAATGCGCTGTTTGTTTTGCGATTCAGTTACATATGCAAATTATGGCGTTTAGTGTATTCGGTATAATTGTAGAAAATACCGTATACGTATAATATATGAAAGTGTGTTTGTCATGATTAATTACTATGTGTATATGTTATTTATGTGTGTAACACTTTCTCGGCGAAAGGATTCGCCCTAATACATGTTTTGGCTAATATACATTATGTATGTTAAATAAGTGGTCTAAGTGTTTATGAAAATGCTTGTAAGTACTTAGGAGATAGTGCTTTAGGTAGGTGTTGAGATAGGATTCTCAATTACCTTAGAGATGTGTATGATTTCCTCCATGCAAGTTGTTTAATTTAATCGCTTACTTATGAAATGTATGCGTTATATTTCTTGCTTACATTGTGCTTTATAACATGCTTGTTAACATGTTTGAATTACTTGTTAATTATGCTTTGACTATTATACATGCTTTCTGGTTATGGATTGAATATGATTGGGGCTATGTTATAGTCCAGGCAATCGGTAACAAGCTTGAAGTCGTGGTTGAGATTCATTCGCTACGTAGGGCGTGTTTGACGAACCCGAGTCGTGTGTTGGTCATCGGCAGTGGTTAGGCCACATGAAGTGCTTATGCACTTCATGTCAATCGATGCAATGTGCGCTTGTATTAGTCGAGCTTGCCAAGTAACCCGATCTGCCGATGTATATTTACCATGTATGGACGCCTCTATTTGAACCTAAGGTACCAAACTCACCAGTAGAATCCCGTTAACCTTAATACCTTGTTCCGCTAAGACTCAAGAGCCGGGCATGGTGGTATGGGACACCGTGGTCGAGCTGTCGGCCTACGCTGCGGCGACGAGCCTCCCCGTGTGACTAGTGAGCAACCCAAATTCGTGAGCTGAATACGGTTGTATGGGACACTGTATTCGAGTTGTTGACCTATACTGATTGGTGACGAGCCCTTTGTAGTGACCTCGAGTATACTTTAAATCTGCGGTGAGGCGAGAGTCTTCTCGTAGTAAACAGAGTATAAACTAGGCCTATATTGATAAGGTGATGGGGGATCGGTGCAACGAGTGCATGCAGCAACCCTGATAGCCCTTTATAGCGACCTAGAACCGCATCATCGTATGAGATTACCTAGGACTGACGACCCTATAATGGATCATTGTTTGGGAATGATATAAGGGAGGTACCTTAGTTTTTCAACACTGTTGTATGAAAAGGACAAATAAAAACTCGGTAATCACGTTCATAACATAGCACTGCATGTGCTTGGCGTTGTGGAGCACTGAGGGATGAACACATGTCGCGGACGTAAGATGGTGTCGCGTGAGGGAGCATTGGCGAGGGCATGCACATGACTAGATTTCATCCTTACATTAATAAGAGTAATTAGGATTGTTTGACTGAACTGCTTTATCATTACTGCTTGACTGAATTGATAACATGTTAACCTATGCTTTATTGTTCCACTGAGTTAGCTACTCACTCCCACGTTACGGGACGGTGTTCTGGACACCCACCAGACCTTGTCAAAGATGCAGGTGTTGACGAGACGCAGGAGGCTGTACCTGATTACTACGATGATCAGGACGAGTTCTCCTACATGCAGTTTTCTGGAGGCTTCGCTTAGGCCATTCAGATGACGGGATTGCAGGGTTTAATTATAGTTGTACCACTTTTTTTGACATTTTGATTTTGAAACTAATACATGTATATGGTGACTCAATAAGGTGTTCATACTCTGGAGACCGATTGTGACCGTTTTTGGCTTTATATACATTTATATACACCTTTCAGTCTTCCGCTGGCGTTTTATATCTTGATCTGGAGTATGAATTACTATGTTGGTATAATCCCACTCATGATTAATGCACTAACACAGACAACATTCAATCATAAGCATTTATGTTACATAAGTGATGTTTTGGAACTCGGGTGTTGAGTTGCTACTCGACCCCGATTTTCAGGGCGTTACACAAAATTTGAGATGAGTATGGTTGGTGAACTGAACTATTTCCTTAGTCTCCTAGTGAAACAACTTAAGGACATGATATTCATATCTCAAACCAAGTATGCGATGAATCTCATTAAGAAATTTGGGTTTGAAAATGGTAAAACTTTCAAACACCCATGGATACAACACACAAGTTGTCTAAAGATGATTCTGGTAACCCGTGTCTTTAGCGTAGCATGATTGGTAGTCTATTATACTTAACTTCCAGCAAACTTGATATTTCTTTCAGCGTGGGCGTATGTGCTAGTTATCAATATAATCCTAAATTATCTCATTTGTTTATGGTCAAAAGAATAATCAGATATGTTGCCAGCATGACCAATTTGGGGTTATGGTATCCTCATGATGCATCTTTATAGGTTGCTAGATGTATAGATGCTGATTGGGTAGATAATGTCGATGATAGAAAATTCGCAAGTGGTGGATGCTTCTACATTGGAAATTGTCTTATCTCTTGGATGAGCAAGAAGCAAAACTCAATATCTTTATATACTATAGAAGCTGAGTATATTGCGTTAGGAAATGCATACATATAATTGATGTTGATGAAATGTATGTTAGTGTTCACAACCCCAAGTGTAGGGTTACGATGTAGTAATAATCTCCGTAAGACCGAGGTCAAATCCACATGGACTGAAACTTGTACGTTTCTGAAATTAACTAGAAGTAGAAGTAGAACTAGAAGAAGATGTGAAACTAATTCTGAAGTATTTGAGAGATTAATTATGAACAGTGTAATTAAAACTAAGAATTTAAAGGTGGGAACTAGGGTGCCAAGGATCCACTTGTAGTGATCAAGGAGCCCTCTTGCTTTATTCAAGTAACACAATTAGAATTTGAGTCATATCCTATTCAATTGGAAAATATATCAATAAAACCAAATATGAACTTCCATTGACATAATTCTCAATGAAGGAGAACTATGATAATTGGCAGCGATTCCATCACCAAACCATGCCCAGGAGACAATAACAAACAACAGGATTTACCAATCCCATAATCTCAAAGCAGGAGAATTGTGAAGATCAGGAAGGATTCCATTACCCTAGCATACCCAAGGGACGATGGTGAACAACAAGACTTACTAATTTCACAATCTCGAATTAGGAAAAGAAGATACTTAAAGCTATTGCAGATTTACTGTAATTTAAGTTACAATAAACCATTAAAAACTGGAAGTATTCCTTAAGTATCAAATTAGAATCCATGAAGTTCAATATAAACATAAATCAAAGTAATAAAAACATCCTATCATGCTACAAGCTTCACCACTTGGCCCTAGCTAAGAGGTTTAGACAACCATGAACATGATTAGACCAAAGTCTCTTAAGAAAAATATGAAAACAATTAAGGAAGAAAAAGAAAAACTCTTGGTGATGGCTTCTCCACCCTTTTGTTCTACTCCTTAAACCCTAGAAGATGCCTAAGAACATCCTAGGGAGTCCTATTTATAGTTGTGGAACTCCAACTTTCGCACATAGTTGGAAAACTCTAGAAACCACCTCAAATTTACACAGTTTGCTAAAATAGACTTCACTCTGCGTAATTTTCTAAAATATACTTCACTCTACATAATTTCACAAAATGACCCAGAGTTTCAGAATATGCTTTTTCAGGACGATTTCAGGATTCCTTTTCTTTGCTTTAAATCTTTGATTCTCTTTATTCCTCACTTGGTTTTCTTGGATCTTTGGCATGTGAATTCTTCAATCTTGGTCTCTAAAGATCCATTCCTTGCCTTGGTGATTCCTGAGCATCAAATTCATGCTTTTAGTACCATTTTCAATCTAAGCTCTTAAATTCACCTTGCAACATAAACATGAGTAAAATACAACATTAACATTATCATGTTCATAAAACCAAGATATAAATAGGGGATAATATGCAATATTTGACCCTCAACACAATCCCCAACCAATATTTTATTAGTCCCTAGCAAAGTATGCAAAAAATATTTCGAGAACCACAGGATAATTTATATAAGCTCAAGTGATTTAGAAAAAAAACAATAAAGAATCCAAATAATAGAATTCTACAATACATCAATGTTGTGCATTACCTTCTCCTAAACTCTAGCACTCAGTAAGTTTCATAATCAAGTTCAAAGCATTAATCTTCCAATTAGAACAATTCCAAACATTGAGTTCCATGGGTGTATTCTTTCTTCTCTAGCATTATTAACATAGTCTAATTATTGTGATTTTATGGGGTTTTTAGTTCTAGTCCTTCTCTTCTGGTAACTTCTTCCCTCTACTTGCTTTACATATTTCTGTAAATAAAAATAAAAATTTAGGAACTAATTTTAAAATTATAATCAGAATTAATGTTATACCATGAACGAACTAGAGTGGATAGAGTGGGCATGTGATATGCTAATGAGAGGGTCCGTGAAGAAGTGTTAAATGATTATGTTAGGAAACAACCTATGTCTCAAAAAAATTTTGAAAACGTTATCAAGAATCGACCAGAATATAATGCTCCACTGGTTACAAAGTCCCTATGCGATCATATGTGGGAGAATAATCACACTCCATCAATTAAGAAAACAATACATGATTATTAGGGTCATCATGATTATTAGGGTGAGAACTATTATCACTCATCAGACAAGAAGAAAATAATGCGTGATTATATTATGGGTGATAATGTGTACTAACAACCATCAAATTCTCCCACCTATGACCCGTATGACTACGATCAGTAGAAACATCAAGATTTGGAAGATAAACTAGCAATAGAGCATAGTGACAATTCTCTTAGATCCCCTACCTTTGCAATCCAAACAGAAACAATCCAAGAGAATTCACTTCGGATTCCATACAAACTCTAGAGATCATCTAGCAAAATACATTCCAAAGATTACAAGAACTTATAAAAGATATACAATAGATTGGTTCATGTGTGGCGATCATGGAGAATACTGAAATTGAGAATGAGGAATTTGATTCTGTTAATGAGCATATAGTTCAATTTCCTTAAGAATCGATCTCGATGACTGTCCAAAGGAATGATCAAGAGACACAGTTAGTTTTTAAATATAATGATGCTGACACACTCCATTCACATGACACATTTAATCTCAATGAGGAGGAAGAGGCTAGTTTATTTGAACCTCAGCCCAACATAGAAACACAGTGTGAGGAAAGTGATCCCAACTCACTTGTAAATTGTACTGAATTAGACAATGATGAGGAGTGAGATGACAACCATGAGTTTACAGCCTAAATTTCCCAGGAATCAATCTCAATTATGGTATAGGTAAATGAATAAGAAGTACAAGGAATTGTTGACCGTAATGATCCACTCCACCGATTTGACACGTTTGATTTAAATGTAGAGGATGAGTTCTTTCCTAGTGAACCGCATGACCCTTTCAAGGTGTGCTTGGCCCACTCCCCTTATTTAAATGATGATTTGACTAGGGAGATGGACGACTTGCTAGACATGACTCCAGTATTTGAAACTATCCGGTGGAGGCCACCATTAAAACAATCATCCCTTAATGATACTAAGCCTCTACTGATTAGTATCAATGAATAGAGTCTTCACATCAAATCTTCTCCTACTGATCCTCAATATGTCTATGCAGGGCAATGCAAGATATACCCAGTGACAATATACTCTCATCAAGATGAAGAGCAAGAGAGTATGCCTCCCTTCACTTTCAAAGACGATGAATGAATCCTTAGGCATACCATCACAAACCTCAATGTGGAAAATAGGCCTCTCTAAACTAAATCTCTCAAATATCTAGATGAATGCTTAACACACTTTACAGATCCTGAAAGTGCCCTGGTTTGTCAATTAGCGTGGGTGTTGAGTCAGTAAGTCAAGTGAGCCTCATAGGAAGATCATTCAAGCATCTGCCTCAACTGGATGTGTGCTCCGAACACGTCAAAGGTAAACTTAGCCTCACATACCATCTCCCAAAACACCCAGGTATATAAAACCCTTCAAAGTGGATAGAACAACATAGGGTTTATAGTATGAAAACTATTTTACAAATCAGGAAAATCTTTATGTTTTCATCTTTTGTCAATATATCAAGTACTCATCAATGGCATCGAACACTCATGATTGATGATATCGACAACAAATTGATATCATCGAAATAAGCCATCTTATGTCCAGTAACCACAAAGTATTTTTGACAATATACTCGATAAATCGAAAAACTTTTTGATAATATCAACATTAAAATATCGATCAAATCGAATGAGGATGGATGATATCGAATTACCTTGAGCTTTGTCTAGCAACTTTTGGAAAATATCCTGAAATTGCTCGAGTAATTGAACCATCATGGATATCATCTGAATTCAAATGTCAATGATATCGAAAGAGGTTCGATATCATCGAATTCGGTCAAGTTTTGTCTAGCGAGTCTAAAGGAAAATAACCTAGAAAGATCAAGGACTCGAAATCCACTCAATATCATCGGATTTTAAATCTCGATGATATCGAAGGTATATCGATGAAATCAGATCTAGACAAAACTATTCTAGCAAACTTGTAAGGTAAAACATATGGGATTGACCATGGAATCAATTATGTTTTGATATGATCATAATTCAAATATTGATGAAATCGATATATTCTCGATATCATCTAAATGGATCAAAGATTGTCCAGCAAGCTCCTTTGAACTTCATAAGGAAATGATCAATGTATCAAGCAGCTGGTCGATGAAACCGAAATTCAAACTCCGATGACATCAACGCTAGCTCAATTGCATTGACCTTCTGAAGAAAGTTCTAGGGATATACTTCAGTGGAGTTTGTATCATCAAACCTTGCTTTCGTAGCATCGAAAGTATAAGTTCGATGATATCGAAGAAGGCCCGATGATATCAAACTCTGTCAGAATCTGGCATCTTTATTACCGTCGGAAATTTTTGTCTATTTAAGGAGAGCTTGTTCTTGGTTGCTGCAATGGAGAAAAAGAGAGAGAGCTTTGAGAGAGTAACTCACATCACCTACCCTAAGCCCTTTTTCTCAAGGGAGATCATTCCTCAATCCACCTTCATCATTGATATTCAATAGAGTGGATTGATGAATGAACTTCTGCATTCAAGGATCTTCCAGTTACCACCTTAATGGCAAATCATTGAGCTGAGATCCCTTGAATGCCTAAGATCTTGAAATTACTCTATCTCTTCAATGATTATCATTTAATAAAGTAATTGCCAACATAACCTTGACCCTACCCGTCACCATACATTGGAGCATCATCAGTGTTATGGTTCAAGGGAGCTGAAGACCCTTCATCATCAAAAGGAGGAGATCTTCATCAACGTGCTTAATGGGAATCATCTACTTATCTGTAAGTCATTAGAGTCCAGAGACCTTGCTGATAATTCCTTTGTGTAGGATTGGGTCACAGGTGATTCTCACCCCTTTCAAGTCCTCATAGGAGGCCTCCAACGGGAGAGTACATGTGGGTGTTGTGTGTTGACCATTGCTCTTATAAAGTATAAACTTAGGTCTTTAGTGTAGATCCTTAGCCTGTGTGGCCTAAAACCCTAGGTGTTGTGTGTTGACCTTTGCTCTTGTGTAGGGCATAAACTCTAGGTTCCTTGTGTGGAGCCTTGGCCTGTGTGGTCTAAAACTCTAGGTTCCTTGTGTGGATCCTTTGCTCATGTGTAGAGCATAAAACCCAGGTACTCTGTGTTAACCCTTGCTCCTATGTAGGGCATAAACTTGTGTCTCGTGGAGACATGTCTAGGTTCCTCGTGTAAGTCCTAGAGTCAACCTTGTGTAGGTTATGAAGGTTAAAGGTGAACCTAATTTGAAACCTCCTTTAGAGAAATCTATTACACTCAAAGGTTGAGTGCATCCGCCGGGGGTGGAGTAGGCAAGTACTCGAAACACTATAAACGACTGTGTTTGGGATTGTTATTTGCGTTTTACTTTTCTGTGTTTACTTTGGATGTTCACGTGATGCAGATCACATGATTATTTAAAACTGATAAGTATCACATTCCACACACAGTCACTCATTTAATCCATCTTAGACTAAGTGTAAGACCCGTATCCTAGCCCGTACCATTTCGTATGCCTCCGTAGTCCTCCCGGTTGAATTCCAACAACCCACGATCTGTTATCAGCGTTTGCGGGCAATCCTGAGTCGTGTCCCGTATATCACAGTAGACTCGACCTGAGACTTGTATCCTTGCGACCGTGCCGTCGTCGCCGTTCCAATGCCGCGTCTCGCGCGCTGAGGTGATACTCGGGTCAGGAGATGTGGGCCCGTGTTCAGTTCAAAGAAAATGCCGCACATTTACAATCTTGAGGGAATCTCTATGACACGTCACATCAATCCATCAATCAAGTACAAGCAACCCAACCTATCCCTCTCTTACACAACCTTACCTAAAGTCAACTCTCTCCCTTACACAAGTACACCCATCCATTACTCACCATCCCTCTCTCTCATCACTTCTCTCCCATCATCTCTCTCTCTCTCATTCTCTCTCTCCATTTTTAAAGCAAACCCATGTGAGTAATCGTCTAAGCTCCGTGGATAGAGTTTGTGTGGCCCACTTTCTACCTCCCATCTCCACCATCCAAAGATCTTCTCGAGCGCTGAATCTCATCCATTGGAGATTTAGAATGCGCTGATGAAGGAAGTCTAAGAAGAACCAAAGGCGAGTGATCTTATATTTTGATTTGTGATTTAAGGGCCCACTTATGGTGAGACACATCTTGATGTATGCATTGTATAGGGAGGTCCCATAGTAGCGGGGTCCCTCCCCTTCCGATCTCTTTTTTTTTCTCTCTCTCTCCTCTCCTTCATTTTATGGTGATGATGAGGCCTTGTGGCTCATTTAGATGGACCCCACCATGAAGTATGTATTTTATCCAGGCCATCCACCTAGTGGGCCCACATATTTGGTGAAATCCCATTACAAGCATGAGTGTGATGGGGTATGGTGGACGCTGCTGCCAGCGTCCAAAGAACACTACAGCAAGCAGCGTCCAGCTTGCTTATAGTAGAGAGGAGAGTGGGACCAACAACAAGCCCCATACATGATGCATGTATTTAATCCACACTATCCACCCTATTTCCCTGCTCATTTTAGGTGTTGAGCCAAAAAATGAAGCCAATCTGAATCTCTGGCGGGCCTTATTGTAGAAAGTAGTAGTTTTGGTGATGTAAATTATTAGGGGTCATCGTGATGTTTCTATGCATCAGATCATGTCCAATATTGGACTCATTTGAACTATCCCGAGCCCGGGAATCCAATCGATGGATTGGATCTTTTTTATGTGGGCCCCACCTATGAAAAACTACAATAAAATAAAATAAAATAACAAAACAATATATATATAGGTAGGGGTTAACGCTCCTACTGCTGACGTCCAACGTCCAGAGGATGCTGCAGCTCCTGCTACTTGGGACATAAGTAGGGACAGTGGGCCCCACCACAGGCCCCACCATGATATATGTCAAGCATCTCCACCATGCATTTGATGGGCCCCACCTGGATATTGGGATACCCCAAAAATCAGCAGTACTTGGAGCTCAGGTGGTCTACACTTCAAGTAGCAGTTGGTTGAACGGCTACCCTTGAAACCCTTTTTGGGTCACAGAAGTTTTGAATATATATGAAATTTATTTTTCCCCTTTATTTAGGTCTGTGTGACCTTATCAACAGAAGGGATGGAAAATAAACGTTATGGTGGGACCCACCTATTGAATGGAAACAAATTGGCAGGTGTACACTGGCCAGCAGCCAGCCATTTAGCTGTTGTTTTGGTGCTTGCAAGTTCTGTGCGCTCCATTTGATGTATGTGATCCCCAAGCCGTCCAACTGTTTTACCAGCGTGGACACCACCATGATGTATTTATTTCATCCACACCGTCCAGATTGTGCTGGACGGTGCTGGACAATGTTTGGGCAGTGCAGATTTTCATGAATATTGTTTGGACGATGCTGATTTACATTGATAATGTTTGGATGGTGCCAATTTACATGGGAAATGTTTGGATGGTACTGATTTACCTAGATAATGTTTGGTCAGTGCTGATCATCATTAGTGGGCCATGTTCCCCATGGAATGATAGCATACAGTAATACACATGTTACACCTTCAACTATTGAAATGATTTTAGATGTAATCCAAGCTCATTTGAGACCCAATAGTGCTGCCCATCCATAAGGCCCATCATGATGTATCTTTGGCCCATGGACGGGGCCCACCTGCTGCGTATTTATGGCCCATTGATGCGGCCCGCTTAATGTATGTTAAGGCCCATGGGTCGTAGTCCATTGTGATTTATGATATATATTGAGGCCCATGGGTCGTAGCCCTTTGTGATGCATTTGAGTCCATGGGTTGTGGCCCTTGGGATGTGTATTAGGCCCATGTATGCGGCCCGCCGTGATGTATGTATTGTATATCTATGTCGTCCATTCGTGCGGCCCGCCATGTTGTGTGCGTTGTATATCCATGTCGTCCATTTGTATGGCTCACAGTGATATATTTGCAGCCCATATGATGAGGGCCCAATGTGGTATATTTGCAGCCCATTGAGGAGGCCCAAAGTGATGTATTCATGATGCATGTGGTGAGGTGCAATGTGACATTTATACGGTCATGTGTAAGGCTCGATGTGTTGCCCACGTGATGTGGCCCATAATGATGTGTATCAGGTCCTCGTGTGAGGCCATGGGCCCATTATATGTTTGGCCTTATGAAGGTCACTCCTTAGGAACAATGTTGGTTAAATGTCCACATTGATGGGTAGTGATGGTTAAATGTCCACAATGTGACCTTTCCTTAGGCCTGGTTAGGCCCATTCTCATCATTCTCTAGTGGGTTAACCCAAATGAATGGGCCCCATTGATATTGCTTGGACTATCATCAGCCATCCATCTATGTACTCTGCATTGCACCGATTCCGATTGTCGAGGCTAATTGTTGAGGCCGATTTCGATTTCGATTGTTAAGACCGATTGTGATGTATATGCGGCCCGTATTTGATGCCCATTGTGATGTGCATTAGGCCCATGTTTGAGGCCCAATGTGATGTATATGCAGCCCATATTTGAAGCCCATTGTGATGTGCATTCGACCCATGTTTGAGGCCCATTGTGATGTATATGCGGCCCGTATTTGAGGCCCATTGTGATGTGTATTCAACCCGTGTTTAAGGCCTAATATGATGTATATGAGGCCTATATGATGAGGCCCATTGTGATGCATTTGAGGGCCAGGCGATGGAGCCCATTGTGATGTATGTTAGGCCCATGTGAAAGGCCCATCGTGATGTGTATTAAGCTATTGAGTGAGGCCAATGGCGTTGTATATTTGGCCCTTGTGTGAGGCCATGGGTCCACTATATGCCAGGCTCTATGTGGGCCATTGCTTGGGGGCAATGTTGGTTAAATGTCCACATTGTCGAGGTCGATTGTTGATGTTGGTTATTGATACCGATTATAAGTATGTGACAACATAGCATCATGATACATGCCTAACCGCATCATCTGCATTTTGTTATGAGATATAATTGACCATTGCATATGTCATAATGTCGGTGGTTTATGGGACTCCCTGATAAGCGGAGGTTATCTCACATGAGCGTACGCTACACACAGGATTGATGCATGACTGGATTGTATAACCCATGCATCTTGAATTGTAGTTGTGATTACTGTACGCCCTAGCAACATCAAGGCCGTAGCCTCCACAAGCATATCGTGGATGGTCAGATGGGACACTAAAAATCTATTCTAGCATCGGGTCGCCATAAATGGCCCTGGGTGAAAATCCCTAAACCCTCTTAGTACTAGAGGACGCCTCAACGTCGAGAGTAAGTGGATACATGAGCGCCTAAGTACCGAATACCAGGAAGCCGCGTCTTCCTCTGTGTCGTGGTTGGTTGGGAGGGGGTGAAATAGCGGTGAAGACCGCTTGAGTTGAAGTTGGAATATGCCAATATGTCCTAGAGGGGGGTGAATAAGACTTTTTAAAGATTTATGAGTAACTTAAAAATCTTATCACTTTAATCCTATCATGTATACAATTTTCAGGATTACTCAAATGTAACTCTACCGGCTTCCAAGCCAAGTAGAGGATCCAATCACAAACTAATCAAAACATAGCAATATGCAACTTAGTCTATGTTGGATGTGACTGTGTGTGTGTGAGAGAGATGTGATCAGATATATGAATATGAATGCATTGACATGAATCAAACATAGAGAAAAGCAATCATAAACACGGTCATTTTATAGTGGTTCGACGATAAGTCTACTCCACTCTCGGCTGTCGCACTCAACCCTTGAGTGTACCGGATTTCACTAAGGAGGTTTCCCAGGGTTCACCTCTAACCTAAGGTTTTAAATCAGGTTCACCTCCAACCTTTAAACAGAGGTTTCTACTCGGTTCACCTCTAACCCTGGAGTTTTACTGGTTCACTCCTAACCAGATGTTTATGCTCTCCATAGAGCAAAGGTCCACACAACGCACCCGGATTTTAGACCACACAGGTCAAGGACCTAATAATTTATGCCCTATACAAGAGCAAGGGTCCACACTACGCACCCACTACGTACACTCCCGCCGAAGGCCTCCTTGAGGACTTCAAAGGGTGAGAACCACTTAAGACCAAGACCTAGAAAGGAATGACCACAAGTGTCCTCTGGACTCTAAATACTTACAGATAATTGATGAGTCCCGTTAAGCACAATGTCATAGATCTCCTCCTTCTTGTTGACAAAGAGTCTTCAGCTCCCTTGATCCGCAACGCAAGATGATATACCAATACTTGGCTTAGGGTTGGGTCAAGGGTGAGATGGAATCCTACTCTCTAAATATTTTCCTATAAGGATGATAGAGTAGTTTCTCTCTTATGCATTCAAGGCATCCGAGCTTAATGATTTGCCATTAAGGTGGTAGCCGGATGATCCTTGAATGCAGAAGTTCATTCCCCAATCCACTCTATTTAATATCAATGGTGAGGGTGAATTAGAGGATGAACTCTCTCGAGAGAAAGGGCTTAAGGTATAAGATGTAAGTTGAAACACACAGAAGCTCTCTCTATTCTCTCTTACAACAACAAAAGTTAAGTCCTCTATATATAGGCAAAAAGCTTCAATGGATATAAAACGGTCACATTTATGACAGAGTTCGATATCATCGAGTAGGTTCGATATCATCGAGCGTATACTCTCGATAGCATCGATGGTCCGCTCGATGACTCGGACTCGATGTCATACGCTTTTGAAACTCTTTGCCAATTGGTCGATGAATCGAAGTTATTGTCGATGTCATCGGATTTCGAACTCCGATTCCATCGATAACAGGATTGATCCATCGACACTTGAAAAATGAGAGAGACTTAACTTTGAGATATTTCAGGTTTTCATGAATGATCGGGGAAACCGTCGAGGTCATCGGAATTTGAATATCGATGACATCGAGATCAGAGTCGAGCCATCGATAATTCCAGCTGATTTAACTTTGAACTTGCTGGACAGATTATGGCTTCGTTCGATGCAATCGATCTGGTGTCGATATCATCGATATTTGAATATCGATTAAATCGAAAGGCCCCCGATCATAGTTAAAAACAACCTGAAATAACTGCTGCAAGAAATGTGCGCCCACTGATGATATCATCGATGGACCTCCGATCTTATCGATGTTTGAATTCAGATCATATCGGACGGTCCTCGATATATCGAAGACTTTTGTGATTTTCATTAAAAAATAGGGGCGCCGGAAATCTTCCTGTCGATCTTATCGAGCTACTCTCGATGGGCTCGAGATTTGAATATAGATGATATCGATGTGTATCGATACATTGATAATTCGTCCAGATATATTATGAAGTTGCTGGACATATTTAGTGCTTTTATCGATGATATCGATATGTGTATCAATACATCGATAAATCTATCCAGATGAATATTCGGTTGCTGGACATTTTTGTCCTCTTATCGATAATATCGTTAAGGTATCGAGGACATCGACAGTACAGGTCGATCATATCGAGGGTGCTTCGATAAAATTGACAGGGCGAGAAAAACTTAGAGATATTTCTATTTTTGAAAAAGTTTTCTCACCACAAAAACCCTAAGATGTCTATCTTGTTTTAAGGGTTTTAATTACATGGTATTTTGGGACATGGGATGTGAGGCTATGGTTTACCTATTGCGAGCTTCCACACATCCGGTTGAGGCAGACGCTTGAATTGTTCTTCCTATCGAGCTCTGTAGCCAGTCTGACTCACCATTCACGTAACTTGACAAACCAGGGCACTAGCAGGTGCACTTTCAATCTCCCCCTTTGTCAATTATGTGACAAAATACCCAAAACACCCTAGAACACTTCTAGACACAGCCTAAATTGTGTGTACATGCATTTACACAAATTTATAATTTTTCTACCCCATGTACACATTTTAGAAGTATCCGCTCCCCCTTACTTCAAAACTCCCCCTTTCTTGGTGCAGCTGCTCCCCCTAACACCTAAAACACATTAGATATACATTTTTCCGCTCGAGGTGTTTTGAACTGTTCTCCCCCTTTTTGTTAATCATTGGCAAAGGTATAATAAGTGATATTGACTGAAGAATGAATTGCATGGGAGAACCAACAGATACAGATGTATAAAGATGAAATCATTTTGAAACAAATATCATTTTCAGAAGTCATGAATGCGTGTAGTATAAGATAGAGCAGTTGTAAAGCAGTTAAAATATTCATTAAAGGCATCTCATGCATTCCAAATCAGAGTGTAACGACTCAGAAAATTTCGTACAATACCCTGAGTACCACTTCAGGCAGAAATCACTTAGGATCAAATCCTTCAGAAATTAGACAAAGTTAACTAAGTGCTAAACTGGATTAGCCATGAAATCCGCACTAATCACTTTAAATACAATCTGCAAGACCCAAAACTTGTGGAATCGTTAACGCTAAATTACCCTGAAATCTAGGATCAATCTCATTACCCAGCTGCTCTCGGGAGTACATTGAAACTCCGTATTGAATCTGGACTGCACATCGAAGGTCTGAATAATATGAAATTGTAGACTTAGGACCGCCTTGCTGGGCTTGATAACCATCTAAGAGATCAAACCCAGATAGAGTTTCATGGCTATTCGCTTGAGCCCGTAGCGAGGAGTGTGAGAACACTTGGTTTTCTTTATAAATCACATCTCAAATAGTAATCTGAGACTTGTTACTTGCGGGCCTGATATAAGCAATCAGACCGTCAGAATCTAACCCAAATACACCCTCAGATCAGGAGAAATTTCATATACATGGCAGTGTACTTGAAATCCTCGATCGAGTTTCAGGGACCGTTGAACTGAAACTGGTCCGCCACGTGCGATCTGAGAATCCGCCTGGAATGAAAACTTAACTTCACCTAGATCTAAGGTTGGTGAGCTTAAGTTCGACCGCACGCAAAAAGGGGCCGCCAGAAGTGCTCCGTTGAGACGGAACAGACCCACTTTGGTTATAACCTAAGTATACCTTGACCTTAGGTCTATTTCGATGATGTTTTAGGCCATATAAGGACCTTAAACCTCTCTCATTCAGCCCATACGAATTTGAAGAAACCCTAGGAAAGAGAAAAGAGAAAAGAGAGAGAAAGTGTGAGAGAAGGGGGAGAATCTCCCTGCTATTTTACCCTGCTACTCTATAGGCTTAACCACACCATTTTAATCGCTTTCCCGGCGATTCCGACTTCATTTATAGGTAAGAAAACCCTAACCCTAATTTGATATAGGGTTTCAATTGATTCAATTAGCGAAATAGCTAACACTACTTGTGCTTTAGGCCGTTCTACTGTCGTGGGAGAAGCCTTAGCATTCCTACGAAATTTATTACGCTTCTACGGTGTAAGGTGCGGACTTTAGGTGTATAGGTTATGGTTTTCAAGGCTTTAAATATCGGTGAATGATTTATAACTGACAAGGGTACTATTACACATGCAAAATGCGTCGTCTGTTTCGTCATACGAGTTTATATGAGATATGTAGGATTTAGGCTATTCTATGCATATGTTGAGATGTTTGTTTTTGTTTGAAATTTGGATTTGTGCTTAACATGTTTATTTTTTGTCAATATATGCTTGATGCATGTGTGACAACTCCTTAGCGAAAGGACTTGCCCTAAATCATGTCACGGCAAAAGTAAGTTATATGTGATAAATGTGTAGCCCAAGTGTTTGTGGAAATGCTTAAGTAAACACGGATCTCGGATTCATGCATGCCATGATTTCCATCGTGGGTATACACATGTGATATATGGGGCAACTCCCTAGTGAAAGGATTTGGCCTGGCACATGTACAATTCATCATATATCATGTATGATGATGTTTGAAGTTTATGTGTTTGTGAAAATGCCTGAATGTGCTAGCGATCATCTAGTACACTTTGTGTGCAGCTCGAGATACAAATCTTGGTCACCTTAATTGTGCGAATGATTTCCTACATGTACGCTTTATAGTCAATTCTGTTTTACTTATGCAATGATTGTGTGTGAAATCATGTTTGTGTTGTAATATGCTTTGTTCGTTAATGTTGTTTCATAATATGCTTATGTGATTGAACTTCTTGAACCATGGAATCCATTATGGTGGATTGCCTCACATGATTATATGATGAATGGATTGAGTTTGGGACTATGATGTAGTCCAGGCAATCGGTAACGGAAGTAAATTCGTGGCTGACATTCATTCGCCTTACGAGATGTGTTCGACGAACCCGAGTCGTACTTCGGTTGGCGGCAGTGGTTAGGCCACACGAAGTGCTTGCGGTTCATGTCGTTCAATTGGCCGTACGCTTGAGCTAGCCAAGCTCGTCAAGTAACCCGATTTGTCTTATGTATGTTCACCATGCATTGGACGCCTCTGTTGAACCTAAGGTACCAAGCTTACTAGTGGAATCTCGTTAACCATGGTACCTCGATCCGCTAAGACTCATGAGTTGGGCATTGTGGTATGGGACACCGTAGTCGAGTTGTCGGCCTACGCTGGGGCCACGAGCCTCCCCGTAGTAACCATTGAGCAACCAGACTCATGAGCCAATTATGGTGGTATGAGACACTATATTCGAGCTGTCGGCCTACACTGATAAAGTGATGGGGGAGTGGTGCAACGATTCTGTGTAACAGCCCTGACAGCCCTTTGTAGTGACCTCCAACATACTCTGAGTTTACGTGGAGGCGACGACCCTTCCATAGCAACAAGATTACAAAACTAGGCCTGTATTGATAAGGTGATGGGGGAGTGGTGTAACGATTCTGTGTAACAGCCCTGACAACCCTTACAGCGACCTAGAAACAAACCATCGTATGAGATTATCTAGGATTGACAACCCTAGAATGGATCATGTTTGGGAATGATATAAGGGAGGTACCCTAGTTTCCCAATACTGCTGTTTGAAACGGACTAATAATAACTCGGTAATCATGCTCATCATCGCATTGCATGTGCCTGGAAGATGTGGAGCACCGAGGGATGAACGCATGTCGCTTACGTAAGATGGTGCCTTATGAGGGTGGTTAGGCGAGGGGCATGCATCACGACTATATTTCATACTTGCATTAACAAGAGTACTTAAGATTGTTGATTGTACTGCTTTATCATTACTGCTTAACTGATTTGATAACATGTTAACCTATGCTTTATTGTTCCACTGAGTTGGCTACTCACTCCCACGTTACGGGACGGTGTTCTAGAAAACCACCAGACTCTATCTTAGGTGCAGGTACCGACGATGTACAGGAGGCTGAGCCTGATTATGATGATGATCAGGATGAGTTTTCCTTCATGCAGTTCTCCGGCGGCTTTGCTTAGGCTATCTGGATTTACGGGGCTACTGGGCTATCACGACAGTTGGACTATTTTTTTTTTTACATTTTATTTTTGATTCAATACATGCATATGATGACTCAGTGAAGTAATCATACTTTGAAGACAGATCAAAATTATTTTGTTTTTATATACATTTATATTAGTCTTCCGCTTGCGTTTTGTACAATGATCTGGAGTATGGATTACTGTTTTGGTATAATCTCACTTATGTTTATTGCACTAACACAGACAACATTCAATCATTATTCTCTATGTTGCATAAGTGATATTTTGGAACGCGAGAGTTGAGTTACTACTCGACCCTCAAATTTCAGGGCGTTACACAGAGACTTGATAAACCAGGGAAAAACAATATGGCATTAATGATAAGAATTCTATTCAGCCATACTTAAAATGCAACCAAAATATCCACATATACTGCCACAGATAGCAGTACATTTAAGCATTATCCCAACCAAAACAATTATAAAAAAATAAAAAATCAACTATCCAAAGTTAACTGCCCAAACTTGGTAGGAAAGTTCATAGTGATCCCAAAAAAAGTGATTTAGCACTTCCACAGTCAGTTTCTACCTCCACCGAGACTCACCACGTGTGAGTAAGTCAACCAGTTGCTGATTTGTTTGCTGGATAGTATCAACTTTTTCTTCAATCATGGTGAGGCGTCTCTAACAATTATGAAGTCGCTCCCCCATGCTTACCATACCGTTTAGTAGGTGACGTTCAAGGTGATGAGTTTGGCGGTTTGTGATAGACTCCGGACTCAGCAATGGCGTTCGGTTGGATCCCCATGGATATGACGGAGGAGCATATGGGGCAGCCGACTGCAGAAGAGCACTGTTCTCAGGAAGCACTGAAGGAAGACAGAGCTGTTGTGCCACCTGAGCCGAATCACTGTCAAACCACTTCTCTGGGTAGACTCTATCAGATGAGACAGGAATACCAACATGATAAGCTAATTTACATATGAGAATAGAAAAAGCTAGTGTATCCTGGTAATTTCCTTGAAGGACCCGAATTAGCTGTTTAAGAAGAAGTGTTGGAAGGCACACCTGGACTTCCTGATTTACATCATATAGCACATTGATCACAAAGGGAGACAGATGATTACCATTCACATTACAAGGATAGACATTGGACCCAAAAATACTGTGGAGGATTTTAAAAGTGGGTCCAAGATAATTAACGTGAATAGAATTATCATCGTTCCGAGAAATGGTAGTTCCCTAACATAGTGCACGGGTTATCTCGCCCCAGACCCCAAGACCATTGAGATTCCAATTCGTAACAGGAATGTGAGTGACTTGGAGATCTAAGAGGTTGCTCAAGGTGATGGGAGTGATGTGCTTGGAGTAATGCAGTAATTCTACTTGAATGCAAGGTGGATTGTCACAAATAATGTGACATTTGCTGAGGAAATCATGAATAACTCCAATTTGATAAGTACCACCCAGATTCAAAATATTTTGTTATTCTATTACTTCTAGAAGCATATCGACAGTAAAAGACTCGATGGCGCTGTTGAGAACCAGATGTTCAACGACAGTGTCTAGATGTCTTACTGATGAAATGAGTTGATGTATACTAGGTTGTTTTGCTTTCCCTCTTGAGGACTGAGAAAGCGACTTACATTTCCCTTTGTTCATGATTTTTCAGTGTAAGAGGCGAGGAAAGGTAAGGAAGGTCAACCAAGAGAATGGAAAGTACCCAACCAAATGTGAGATTAGACTCTAGAGTGGAAGGGATGGAAGGATAATACCCATTTCTTTTGGCGCTTCTGGGACCTATTGATGATCTTCTGGCCAAGGATTCGAGCAGAGAGCAAAACAGAAAAATTTTCAGAGAAATAGAATTCTTTTACACGATTGCTTTTTATCGGCCAGGAGTCTTCAATTTTATCGAACTCACTTTCGATTATATCGATGATCCGAAGTTATCGGTAATTCCTTCGATAGTAGTCCCGATCTGTGACTTTCCACATTCTGAAGAGTCGTCGATGATATCGACCCATGATCGATTAATCGAAAATGACAGATCGATAGGAATGAAGAAGAATATTTTTCTTTTTCGACCCTTCAAGTATATTAATAGCATACTCAGTAAAATTATGTACAATTACTGTACATAAAAAAATTATAAACATTTCCATGTTTATTTACAAAAGATTGAGATGAGAAACCTCAAATATATCATGTTACGCTCAACAAAATTGCATCATTTCAGTAAATATCCAGATCTAGATGCATGATCTGAGTTTGTTTTTTTTTTTTTCAGTATTTCTAAGCATCAGTCCTTTCTATGCCTCTTATGATGTAGCAGTGGTTGTTTGTACGATGACCCTTAATAACTAATTTTCCTGATTGATCTAGGATATCGCATTCTTCTTTGTTAAATTTGACCACATGCCCACTATCACAGATTTGAGAGATGCTTAACAGATTATGTGCTAGTCCTTTTATATATAAAAAAAAATATTCTCATTTTTGAGCAAATCAATTCCCCTTATCATTCCTTGTCCAATTACATTGGCAGTGGCTCCATCTCCGTAGGTGACTATCCCTTTATGAAGATTTTTATAGTTGGAGAGAAGGGATTTGTCACCTGTGACATGTCTTGAGCAACCACTGTCAAGGTACTATTTGACCTCATTGCCTGGTAGACGATCTGAATGTATAACAAGGCAATTTGGCTTTTCCTTAATCATCCACTTTGTGACAGGAGTTTTACTTGTGGTAGATTTGTTCATCTTATCCGATTTATCCACCTAACTTAATGACTCCTTCATCCTGTCAACTAGTACAAGTGGTGATGATTGCATATTTTTTTTGTTAGCTCATAAATTGTCTTACCATTTTTGTGACGAGCTGGGATAGGTCTGATGTTACTGTTAAAAGTAAAAGATTTTCCAAAAGGTTGTGCATTATGTTCAGTTTTTGTTCTAGCTTTTCCATATCCTAATCCCTTTTTGTCCTCTCCACATTTTCCCATGCCTAAAAGTTTTTCTAACTTCTCACCACTCTGGGAAAACATACAGTTTTTCTTGGCATTTTTTCTGGACTCTTCTAGATTAAACAAGAGTGTGTGATTTTCATTTTGAAGGAGCAACTTCTTGTCTTTTAATTGCTCAACCTGTTTGCTTAGTTTTTCAATTTCAGATTTTAGGAAGGTGTTAATTCTCTCAAGTCTATCATTATCTGAGTGATGTTGTTGTAAATCATTGATCAGATGTGTATTAATTTCTACAGTGTTGTCCAAATCTGTTTACAGCAATTGGCTTTTATTCTCAGATATTCCCAGCCTTTTAGCCACTTTGGTGCTATGGATATAAAGCTGATTGTAAGCATCTTGTAGCATATCATTTTCTTCTTCTTCTTTCTCTTTATCAATTTCCTCATTATCAGATGGAAATGATTCTGTGGCTTATTGTTCTTTTTCGTTTTCAGATTCGGTGGGAATGATCAAAGCAGTGGATACCATAAGGATTTTCAATGATTTCTTATCTCCATTGCTTTCTGAGTCACTTGATTCTGAATTTGACTCATTTGTATCTTCCCACGTGGCGGCCATTGCCTTACCCTTGGTCTTTCTGTTTGGGCATTCGGTTGATAGGTATCCATACTCTCGACAGGTGTAGCATTGTGGTTCTTTAGTCTTTTTTCCAAATTTCTCTGCAGAGAGTTTGTTATCCACCTTTCTTCCTCTAGAGGGACGGCCACGATTCTTTTGAAAGAATCTTCTGAACCTTTGTGCCAGCAAAGCCACTTCCTCATCTTCATCTTCATTTTCACTCTTACTGTCCTCATTTATTGTTTTCTTTGAAGTTTTTAGGACAGTGTTTTTGGATTTTTGGGATTGAGTGAAGTGTAGTTCAAAAGTTTGTAGGGAACCTACCAGTTCTTCTACTTTCATTTCATCTATGTTCTTACACTCCTCAATTGTTGTAACCTTGGGATTAAACCGTTCCGGCAATGATCTTAATATTTTCTTTCATATTTTAGGAACCGGAACTTTTTCTCCCAATCCACCCATGGAGTTGCAAATAATGTTCAACTTTGTGAAAAATTCCATAAATGTCTCATGCTCTTCCATTCTTAGACTTTCGAACTGTGAGGTCAATAGTTGAAGTTTGGACATCTTCACAGTACTTGTGCCTTCATAGGTTATTTCCAGTAAATCTCATGCTTCTTTCAATGTCCCACACATGCTTATTTGATTGAAAATATCATGGACACGGCACAGTAGATAGCATTCATAGCCTTGGCTTCAGATGTTTGCCTTTCTTTGTCGAATGTTGTCCACTTTTCTTTGGGTTTAAGCTTTGTGATTGTTGTGCCACTATCAAGTACAATTTGTTCAGTAAGTGGCATATATTCGCTTTCAACTATATCCCAAACATCATGATCCAAAGATCTCAGAAAGTAGTGCATCTGAGCCTTCCAGTATGCATAATTTGAGCCATCAAATACTGGCAGCCTGGTGACTGATGAGCCCTCTCCTTTGGCCATATTTCCAACTTCAGTCAAGATCACTCTTTAGGCGTGAAGCCCGTGAAGAGAGACCCGCTCTGATACCAATTGAAATAGCGGTGAAGACCGCTTGAGGTGAAGTCAAAATATGCCAATATGTCCTAGAGGGGGGTGAATAGGACTTTTTAAAGATTTATGAGTAATTTAAAAATCCTATCACGTATACAATTTTCAGGATTACTCAAATGTAACTCTATCGGCTTTCAAGCCAAGTAGAGGATCCAATCACAAACTAATCAAAATATAGCAATATGCAACTTAGTCTATGTTGGATGTTCATGTGTGTGTGTGAGATGTGATCAGATATATAAATATGAATGCATTGACATGAATCACACATAGAGAAAAGCAATCACAAACACAGTCATTTTATAGTGGTTCGACGATAAGTCTACTCCACTCCCGGGTGTCGCACTCAACCCTTAAGTGTACCGGATTTCACTAAGGAGGTTTCCCAGGGTTCACCTCTAACCTAAGGTTTTAAATCAGGTTCACCTGAAACCTTTACATGGAGGTTTCTACTCAGTTCACCTCTAACCCTGAAGTTTTACTGGTTCACTCCTAACCAGATCTTTATGCTCTCTATAGAGCAAGGGTCCACACAACGCACCCGGATTTTAGACCACACAGGTCAAGGACCTAACAGTTTTTGCCCTACATAAGAGAAAGGGTCCACACTGTGCACCTACTACGTACACTCCCACCTGAGGCCTCCTTGAGGACTTCAAAGGGTGAGAACCACTTAAGACCAAGACCTAGAAAGGAATGATCACAAGTGTCCTCTGGACTCTAAATACTTACAGATAAGTTGATGAGTCCCGTTAAGCACAATGCCAAAGATCTCCTCCTTCTTATTGACAAAGAGTCTCGGCTCCCTTGATCCGCAATGCAAGATGATAAACCAATACTTGGCTTAGGGTTTGGGTCAAGGGTGAGATGAAATCCTACTCTCTAAATATTTTCCTATATGTATTCAAGGCATCCCAACTTAATGATTTGCCATTAAGGTGGTAGCTAGAGGATCCTTGAATGCAGAAGTTCATTCTCCAATCCACTCTATGTAATATCAATGGTGAGGGTGGATTGGAGAATGAACTCCCTCGAGAGAAAGGGCTTAAGGTATAAGATGTAAGTTGAAACACACAAAAGCTCTCTCTATTCTCTCTTACAACAACAAAAGGTAAGTCCTTTATATATAGGCAAAAAGCTTCAACGGATATAAAACGGTCACATTTATGATAGAGTTCGATATCATTGAGCAGGTTCGATATCATCGAGCGTATACTCTCTAGAGCATCGATGGTCCGCTCGATGACTCGGACACGATGTCATATGCTTTTGAAACTCTTTGCCAATTGGTCGATGAATTGAAGCTGTTGTCGATGTCATCGGATTTCGAACTCCGATTCCATCAATGACAGTTCACCATGTTTGGATGCTACTGCTTGAACCTAAGGTACCGAACTTACCAGTGCAACCCCGTTAACCTTGGTACCTCGATCCGCTAAGACTCATGAGTCGGGCATGGTGGTATGGGACACCGTGGTCGAGCTGTCGGCCTACGCTGGGGTGATGTGCCTCCCCGTAGAGACCAGTGAGCAACCTAGACTCGTGAGCCGAATACGGTGGTATGGGACACTGTATTCAAGTTGTCGGCCTACACTATTTTGATGGGTGATGGGGGAGTGGTGTAACAATTTCGTGTAACAGCCTTGGTAGCCCGGACCATACCTGGTGTAGTGACCTCAAGCATACTCTGAATCTGTGGAGAGGCGACGAGCCTTCCCGTAGTAAACAGAGTATAAACTAGGCCTGTATTGATAAGGTGATGGGAGAGTGATGCAACGATTCCATGTAACAGCCCTAGTAGCCCTTACAGCGACATAGAACTGCATCATCATATGAGATTATCTAGGATTGACAACCCTAGAATAGATCATTGTTTGGGAATGATATAAGAGAGGTACCTTATTTTTCCAATACTGCTGTATGAAAATGACTAATAACAACTCGGTAATCATGCTCATCATCGCACTGTATGTGCCTGGAAGATGTGGAGCACTGAAGGATGAAAGCATGCCATGGATGCAAGATGGTGTCACATGAGGGAGTATGTTGGCGAGGGCATGCATCATGAATGCATTCCATATTTGCATTAATAAGAGTATTTAGGATTGTTTGACTTTACTGCTTTATCATTACTGCTTGATTGAATTGATAACATGTTAACCTATGCTTTACTGTTCCACTGAGTTGATCACTCACTCCCACGTTACGGGACGGTATTCTAAACACCCACCAAACTTTATCTAATTGCAGATGGCGACGCTACTCCTGAGGCAGAGCCGGACTTTTGTGACGACGAGAATGTTTTCTCGTATATGTTGTTTTCTGGCAGCTTCATGTGAGTCGTGCCTTGATCGACGGGATTACAGGGATGTTGACTAGATGACACTACACCTATGGTATATTTTAAAATTGTACTTGTAATTCATTAACCTAGCAACATTATCACACTCTGGAGACTTACCATATTTTATATATTCTATACATCTATCTCAGTCTTCCGTTTGCAATTTAACTGTCTCTAGAGTATGATATGTTGTTTTGGCATAATCTGATTCATGTTTCAATGCTCTCATCATAATCATCATTATCTATGTTGCATAAGTGACGCGTTGGAACTCGGGAGCTGAGCTTTGCTCGACCCCTGATTTTCAGGGTTTTACAGAAGAGAAATCTAGAAATAGAAAGAGAGAAGGAATTAGAAAGAAGTTACCAATTAGAAGTTCTAATTAAGATCCTGCAAAACAAAACAAAACAAGTTAGTTTCTAAAAACAGAAATTCTACAATTAGAAAGTTTCTAAAACTAAATTAGGAAAGTAAACTAGTTTCTAAAAACGAAAAAGGAAAGTTTCTAAAAACAGAAAATAGAAAGTTTCTAAAAAAGAGAAAAAGTTAGTTTTTAAAAATAAAGTAGGAAAATTTCTATACTTAGAATTAGAAAGCAAAGTTAGTTTCTAAAATAAAACAGAAAAAACCTAATCATAAAAATCAAAAATAGAAAAACCATAATCTTAACCTAATTCCAAAACTAGTTAATCTCAGAAAAAACACAACCATTACTCCCCAGCAACGGTGCCAAAACTTGTTCACGACCCCAAGTGTAGGGTCACGATGTAGTAATAATCTCGATGAGACCGAGGTCGAATCGACAGGGACTAATCTTGTGTGTCTATTCTGAAAGTAATTAGAATCATAACTAGGAAAAGATCTAAGCTAAATCAGGAAAGTAGAGAGAGTAATTGTGAAATGTTTATTAAGAAACTCAAGTAATCTAAAAGTGGGAACTAGGGATTCCAAGGATCCACTTGCAGCTATTAGGATGCTTCCTCATTTGATTCAAGGCACTCAATTGGAATCGAAGTCCTATCCTATCCAATTGGAAGATATTCAATAAGATCAGGTCTGAATCTCCATTGACTTAATTCTCAACGGATGAACGTTGTGAAAATTGGAAGTGATTTAATCACCTGACCATGCCCAGGAGACAATGGTAGAGAACAGGATATACCAATCCAACAACTATCATGGGAGATTTGTGAAGAATAGAAGAGATTCCATCACTCAGCCATGCCTAAGGGATGATGGAGAACAACAGGATTTCTTATTTCCACAAACTCCAAACAGAAGAAAAAAATACTTCAAGCTGTTGCAAATCTATTGTAATTTCAGTTACAACAAACCATTAAACACTAAAAGTGTTCCTTAAATATCAAACTAGAATCAAAGGAGTTTAACAATACAATAATCAAACAAGAAAAACATCCCAAACATGTTACAAGCTTTACCCCTTACCCGTAGCTAAGGGATTTATCCAACCATAGACAAGATTGAATTAGAAACCCTAGAAGAAAGCATTAAAAATTAAGGAGAAGAGAAGAAACACTCTTAGGAAGCGGCTCCGCCCTTTTGATCTGCTCCTCCAAACTGTAAATATCCCAAAAGGTGCCTAGGAACCCCTATTTATAAGCAAAGTTCCACAAAATCATAAAACCGGATCAAATTTAAGCATTCCACGTAATCGGTTCGATTTCATCGAACAGCCTTTGATGTCATTGACAGACTGGCTTCGATGTCATCAAATAGTCTTCGATGTCATCGAAAATGTTCCCAAAATAGTCCAGCGAGTTGCTTCAAATTCTTCAATAAATTTGATGCCATCGAGCAGACTTCGATGTCATTGAACCCCTTCCTTCGATGTTATTGAATATATCTTCGATGGAGAAAAAAGACCACCCAATATGTCGAGTAACCAACTCAATTTTTCTATAACTCCTCGATGTCATCGACTAACCTTCGATGTCATCGGACAACATCCTTCGATGTCATCGAACAGCTCTGTTCGATGACATCTAAGCTCAAATCCTGTGAATTTCTGCTTTAATTTTTGCACTTCCTTCCTTTTTCACTTGATTTTCTTGAATCTTAGGGTCTTGAAATCTTCCATCTTAGTCTCTAAAGATCCATTCTTTACTTGATGATTCTTAAGCATTTAATCCATGCTTGTAGCATTCTTTTCAATCCAAGCTCTTAAATTCACCTTGCAACACAAATACATGTAAAATATACCATTAAGCCATATTATGTTTGTAAAACCAAGAAATAAATGGGGGATAATATATAATATTCGACCCTCAACAGCTAACTCAATAAAATTTGTAAAGGCAAGGGCAAGGCTTGTATCCATCGCTCCACATAAAAATAATGAAGATCACTCGTTATTAACATCATACATATTCTCAATGGGTAAACAATGGTTGGTGGTAAATTAAACAATTGTAGGGAGAGAATCATAATAACATGAGAGCATGTAAAAAGGCAAGATCATATCAACTTAAATCAAAGTAAGCTTAAAGGATTCCCTCACCTCGGGTTGTGGTGTTGTCTCTTCCTGAGTTAAATGCTCAGAGGCATATTTTAAGATCAGATTCTATTATAATCCACCTGATTTGAATTGATTAAGTTAGATGTCAGATTAGGGTTGAGGAAAAGTCGACTTAAACTATACCTTAGACGAGTTACGTGTTTCCTAAGTTGATAAGTTTCTAACTTATCGTGTTTATGCCCATCCTATCATCGAATCGACTTGGTTTGATGTAAACGGAATTCTATTGTTGAGAGATAGATTGAATTTGAAAAGAGGAGGGAAGAAAAGAGAAAAAAGAAAGTTAGATTTTGAACCGAGCTGGTGTGTAGCTATACACGGTCTCCTCTTCTTTGTTGGAGCTGAACTAAAGTGATGACTTCACACTTCCTTCTTCTCTCTCCCGCTCGTGTCTCTCTCTTTTTTTCTCTCTCTTTTTTCTTTCTTCTTCCCTTTTTTTGGTTTGTTGGCTGATTGTCCAAGATTGTTCCTAACCGAATCCAACTCTTACTAAATTCTGGTGGGCCTGGACACAACTTTCGTTGTAGGATTTACCACTCGGTATTGCAGCAATTCCTGAGAGGAGTCTCTCTCTCGTTTCTTCTTCCGTTCTTCCTCTCTCTCTCTCTCTCTAATTCTCTTGCTACCACTGGACAGTTCTCTCAATCGTCCATGATGGGTTATATATATATATATATATATATATATATATAAGTTGTCGGACGTAATTCTAGTGAGAGAGGGAGTCCCAGTCCAATGTAATAGTGCCTTGTGCTAGTTTTCTTATGCAAACTCCGTTGCTTGGCTTAGGTATTGATCCAGATCTATGACCCTCATTGCTATGTTATTTCTTCTATTGTTTGGGAGGAGATTTTTCATTTAAGTGGGCCATTAGATAAACGGATTGGATTCTTAAAGGATCAATGTGTAACGAGGAAGATGATACATGTTTTAATGGTGGATCATTCTCCCGTCCATGCTCGTCCATACTACCTCTTCCAGATGGATCGAATGAATAGAATGGAGCTTGGAAGAGGCTGTGATCAAGGACCCATATCATTTTCTTCAGTGGGTTCCACCAAACATTCGAATGTGTTTTCCGCACAGTGATTACAACCCGAACTCACAAAACCCACTGATTCTGGCGTCATGGGCTTTCCCGACTTCCTTGGAGTTCCAAGTTGGCGTTGGAATTCTCCCTAATGGGATTTGGATGGTTTAGATCTGCTAGATGAGCTAGGGAGTTTTTTCAGTGGATGATTATCTCGCGAACGTGTTTCTCAGATGTTGTTATGGCATGCGAAGTGGGAATGTCGAACTTGGTTCAGTTACTGGATTTGGTGAGGTCCACTTGTAATGGGTTTTGAAAGGTCCACTTCACCCATTTGTTTCTCTATATCATGTTATAGGACATATGGTTAAAAATGAGGCAGATCCATTATTCAGGTGGAGCACATGATCTGTATGTGAGGGTAGCTTGGATGCGTGCATGGGTTGTTTGTAGGTATAATGTGGGTCCATTATGAAATTTATAAGTAATCCACTCCATTCATCATTCTAAGCAAGTCGTGTTGGGCTACAAGGCCAAATATGGAGTTGATATGAGGCTTTAGTAAGCTTATCTTGAAAATACTCCTAGCGTATGCCCATACGAACTTGATCATAATTAACGATCCACGTTCAATGATCGAGGTTCAATTTTGGGGGAAAAGTGCAGTCAAGATAGGTGAATGGTTCGACAAATTTTGGTGGTTGATATATAGTGTGGGAAGCCTACATCTAAAATTTCACCCTTTATATTAAAATGAAGGAGTTGGCTTCAATATTCAATAGTGTGGGATCATAGATCAGGGTCTAAATTTTGTATGATATCGTAGTCATGTGAGGCCAAAGTGTGGTCCAAGTTCAAGTTGCGATGGACGATATTAAGTGGTTAAATTTGATAATCTATGTTAATATGGAGTTGGTAAGCCCTAAATGATAACTTGGCGGCTAAGTAAAAGCCTACCAAAGTGGGGTCTTCATATTTGACACTTAGTGCATATGATATCCAATCCAAGTCGTTCATTTGAAGGAAAATATCCTACTACAACTACCTATGAGCTTTCCTCACTCGATGAACACCAAAATCAACGATTAAGGGCTAATTTGTTAATTGGGCCACTTTTATAATGATGTAAGAGCTGAAATTTGACGTGTAGGATTAATTTATGATAATTAGGCCTGGTATAAAATTTCACATTAAACGGATCATGACAACCATGTGATTTGGAATTCAAGGGTACAGGTTAATGGCATTTTCGTAATTATTACTGATCTAAGAGTTTTGTGAAATCCAATGGTTCCACATGGTTATATGCACCTCTCCAAACAATTCTTATAGAAGAATTTACATCTAAATCATTATGGATAAATAGTTAATAACCAATTCTTTTAAGGGAAGGTGTATATGTCAAATCACATGATGGATGGTCTTGCCTTAAAATCAACAGTTAGAAGGCTTGATCTATGAATGGAGACTATTCCCAATGGTCAGATTCACATTGGGGAATAAATGTATGGTTAGGTTAGCTAGATTGATACCGTACACATGTACATAATAGGTTAAATTATATGGTAGCACTCGAGAACTTTCAATACTCGAGTACTGAAAAGTTCAGGGCGTTACAACCCAAGCCTACACAAGGTAACTCAAGCCTACACAAGGCAATGCTTATATAAGGCAACTCGTCCTACACAAAGACCATGTATTCTCTCATCGGGGGCCTACAAAGAGGTCTTGGCAAGTTTGTCACTCAAAGTCTTAATCTCAATCCTACACAAGGAATGGGCTTCAAACTCGACAAACTCTGTATGCTTACAAATAAGTGAGTGAGCCCCTTTCTCACACGATATGAAGATCTTCGATGATGATGAAAAGTCTCCAACACCCTTGAACCGCAACCACTTTTGATGCTTCGATGAATGCTCCGAGGTTGTGAGGTTTAGGGTTTTGTTCTTCTCTATTTATATGATATGATCTTAAACATACATAGAGAAGGATCCCATGAGTTACGCATTCAAGAGTTTCAATACTAAGATTTACCTATAAAGAGGTCAGTTGAAAACTCAATAAATGCTAGAGTTCATAATTCAATCTAAGCACATAAGATGATAAGTTAATGCTTATGCCAAGATTGAATGATGAACTCTAATGGAAAAGAGGGAATAAGGAAGAGGGTATAATCTCTATGAAGTAACTCTCTCAAACTCTCCTGACTTATTGCTCAATTTGTGTTTACAACCCCAAGTGTAGGGTCGCGATGTAGTAATAACTCGTGAGAACGAGGTCGAATTCACAGGGACTAAACTCTTACGTATTATGAAAAGAAATAGAACTAGAACTAGAAGAAGATCTAAATCTAAATTATAAATAAAAGAGAGTAAATGTGAATAGTATTGATTGAAACTTGTTAATTTAAAGGGGGGAACTAGGGTGCCAAGGATCCACTTGTAGCTATCAAGATGCTACCTTGCTTGATTAAAATAACACAATTGGAATTGGAGTCCTATCATATCCAATTGGAAGATAAAGCAATTAAATCAAATCTAAACTTTCATTGACCTAATTCTCAATGGAGGAGAATTATGATGATTGAAAGGGATTCCATCACCCTTCCATGTCACCCCCAAACCAGGAGATCGGATTCACAGGAATCCCGATCACCGAATCTGGTGCCGACAGCCTCCGTAGTACCCCATTCTCGGCTCCTAGCGTTTATACACTAGATTCCGATCCTGGGATGCTACAAGGAGGATTATATATATATATATACACACACATACATACATTTACCTCGTAAGAAGCATAACCACAAGATTACCCAATTCACAAAGGCAACATCAACATCATATATCCACTAATATAATCATTTGAGTACAATGTTGAAAAGGAAATACATAAATTGAAAAATCAAGACCTAGAAGACCGTTGCACGCTCCAAACTCAACACTGCTGCAACCTAACATCACCTGCATGCATCTATCGTGCATAAGCTTATAGAAAGCTTAGAGGGTGGTGCAAGTGTGTGCACAAGGTAAGTGTCAAGTATTCAACGCATTGTCATAACCATACAATGTCGAAATAGGCACAAGGTCATGAATCGTTTGTTATCAGAGTATGCGATACAGATCAAATATACAAATGAGGAATAATATCAGAATACGCGATGCAGATCAACTATACAAATGAGGAGTCATGAAGAGTCAAATATCAGATGTCGTATCTAAACCATATAAATGAAGAAACACAAGTAACCCAAAATGTCATATGCCGCGAGTGTAATGTAATATGCGGTGCGAATGGAAAGACCATGTTGGAGTGTGAAGTCGGGATGATAGTATGTAGTATCGCAGGCTATAGGGTCCATCATAAGGGACTTCTATCCAAACCAGTCTCATACCTAAATTTGGATAGTCAGACTCAATGTGGTAAACTCTTAATCTCAGGTTAGTTGCGCACCCCAACCGAAATCTTGACCATTGCGAAGGTACACGTAACAAATAGTTGCGCACCACCAGCCCGAGTGGATAATGAATGAATGAATGAATGTGTATGCACTCCTGCTCAATAAGTCCACATATAAGTACTGTTCATCTCTGGGATCATCACCGAGATTTAGTACACTCCAAATGGCACTACCGCTCTCCCAGCCGCACAGACCAAGTGAGCGTAAGAAACCTTACTATCCACCTGGACAATAGTCTGTCAATACCTATTCGGCACGTAGATAGCGGATCCATTCATGAGTTGGTCAAACTTAGCTTAGCAATGCCCCTTGCGCTCGAGCGGGTAAGGCTATATCCCCTCCCAACCGACCACGACATTGTGGGAGACGCGGCCTCCTGGTATTCGGCACTCGGGCGCTCATGTATCCACTCAGTCTCGACGTTAGGGCGTCCTCTGGTACCAAGAGGGTTTTAGAAATTTTCACTTATGGCCAACTATGGCCGCACGATGCTCAAAGCAAACATTTTTGGTATCCCATCTGCCCATCCACGATATGCCTGTGGAGGCTGCGGCCCTGATGTCCCTAGGGCATATAGTAATCATAATGCAAGATGCATGAGTCATACAATCCAGTCATGCATCAATCTTGCGCATACCGTGTGCTCGTGTGAGATAACCTCCGCCTATCAGGGAGTCTCATAACAACATGCTCAATGACATATGCAATGATCAACCACATCTCATAACAAACATGCAGATGATGTGTATGGGCATGTATCATGATGCTATGCTGTCACATACTCATAATCGGTATCATTAACTAGCATCGACAATCGACCTCGACAATGTGGACATTTAACCAACATTGCCCCCAAGGAATGACCCACATAGAGCCTAACATATAGTGGACACATGGCCTCACGTAAGGGCCAAATATGCAAAAGAATGGGCCTTACTCAAGGGCCACATATACACAACAGGTGGGCCCTATTCATGGGCCTAATACATAACACAATGGGTCTTGCCCATAGGCCATGAATACATCACAATGGGCCTTGCCCATGGGCCACGAATACATCACAATGGGCCTTAAATACATCACAGTGGGCCTTATTACATAGGCCTCCTATTCACATTAGGCCTTAAACACGGCTGAATACACATCATAATAGGCCTCAACTATGGGACGCGTATATATCATATAGGTCTCGACAATCGGCCTCAACATTCGAAATCGACTTAAACAATTAGAATCGACACTTGGAATCGGCCTCATATACATCAAATGGACCACGTCAATCAGAAATCGGTGAATCGGCCACGTCAATCGGTCACGATAATCGGCCTCGATTGCTAATCGACCTTGATCGATTATCGGCAATCGATAATCGAAAATCAGTAAATCGGCCATATCAATCGAATAGGCAATCGGTCACGATAATCTGCCTCGATCGCAATCGACCTTGATCGATTATCGGCAATCGATAATCGAAAATCTGTAAATCGGCCATATCAATCGGAATCGGCAATTAGTCACGATAATCGACCTCAATCGCTAATCGACCTTAATCGATTATCGGCAATCGATAATCAGAAATTGGTAAATCGGCCATATCAATCGAAATCGGCCTCAATACGGGGATTCATAGATGGATGGCCGATGATGGTCCAGGCAATATCAATGGGGCCCATTCGTTTGGGGTAACCCACTAGAGGATGACAAAAACGAGCCTATCCAGGCCTAAAGGAAGGTCATAATATGGACATTTAACCATCACTGCCCATCAATGTGGACATTTAACCAACATTGCTCCCATTGAGTGGCCCATATAGAGTCAACGTATAGTAGGCACGCAACCTCACACAAAGGCCTAATATACATCAAATGGGCCTCATACAAGGGCCACATATACACCACATCGGGCCTCGCCAAATGGGCCACAAATACTTTACGACGGGCCACATACCTGGTCTTCTATACATTACAATGGGCCGCATATTATGGGCCGAAAATACATCTCATTGGGCCTTACCAAATGAGCCTCAGATACATCATACCAGGCCTTATCATATGAGTCACAATTACATCAAAATAGGCCTCACACATCTGGGCCTAAAATATACATCACAATGGGCTACGACCCATGGACCTCAATATACATCAATTGGACCGCGTCAATGGCTGCACCAATGGGCCTAACATATATCACAATGGGCCGCTCGACGGGCCGCACTAAAGCACAATAGGTGGGCCCTGCACATGCAGCAAATGGGCCCCCCACCAGATGGTCGGCGTGGATATAGAATGCATACATCAAGTGGGTCTCACGTCTCACGGACAGTGTGGATAAGGCATCCGTCATGGTGGTCCCCTGACCCTACACAACGTGGATAAAATTGTATATCAAGGCGGACCACAAGTCCATCGAATGGACAGACAATGCAAATACAACACATCATGGGCCTAATACACATCACAATGGGCCTTGCCCATAGGCCTAAGATTCAAGTAGGTGGGCCCATCATACGGACCTTAAATATGAGGCAGGTGGGCCCTACCACATGGGCCAAAACACATAATGATAGGCCTCATACACATTGCAATGGGCCGCACTAATATATCAAGGTGGGCCTCAGGGATGGGCCACAAACATATCAAGGTGGGCCATAAAAACATCATATTGGGCCTCGACAAAGGCACAGACACATCATAGGTGGACCCTGCTCATGGGCCCTCAAATACACCACATGTACGGTCATAATATATCTTGGTGGGCTCGATAAATGGGCCACAAAATACATCATGGTGGGCCCGACAAATGGGCCACAAAATACATCAAAGTGGGCCCGACAAATGGGCCACAAAATACATCAAGGTGGGCCCGACAAATGGGCCACAAAATACTTCAAAGTGGGCCCGACAAATGAGCCACAAAATACATTGAATTGGGCCTGACAAATGGGCCACAAAATACATCAAGGTGGGCCCAACAAATGGGCCACAAAATATAGGCCCGATAAATGGGCCACAAAATACATCAAGGTGGGCCTAATCACATGAGCCCCATTTATATCCAGTGGGCATCAACATTGGGTCTCATATATCACATCGGGCCGAATCAATTGACCGTTCGAATGGGCCGCACCAATCATCCATCAATAGAGATCATTATAAAACATTAAATAAATAAATAAATAAAATGAATTATATCCAAAGATCATCTTGACCATACTTCAACTAATAGTGGTGATACTAACCTCCCACTTTCAACTTCCAGTGGGCCCACCACAACTTTTAATTTCCATCCAGGTTGGGAAGAAACAAATATCATATTGATCCAAGGCTTTTGTAACCCAAAAGGGGTTTCAATGGTAGACATTCACTCCACTATTTTTTGTAGTGTGGTCCACCTGACAACTGGATCTATTTCATTTTTAGTCTCAAGCCTTAAGACGAGCTTTCAAACTGGTTGAACGGCTTGGATGCACACATGCATCATGGTCGGTCCCACCGTCCAGTGGTGTGGATAGTGAGGATTGAACACATACCTCGCTAGTGGCTCCCACAAAAAGGGTTGACGGTGTGGGTATAAGTACATACATCAATGGGTCCCATGTGGGGCCCACCATAATGTTTATCTACCATCCAGACCGTTGCTAAGGTCACGCAGACCTTGGATGAAGAGCAAAACAAACTTCATAATGTTCCAATGCTTCTGGGACACCCAAAAAGGGTTCCAATGGCAGACGCTCAATCACCACTGTTTCCTGTGATGTGGGCCACCTGAGTCCCACCTACAGCTGATTTTTGGGGTGGCCCACTGATCAAAGGGTACCCGACAAATGCACGGTGTTGATCGTCAACACCCATCATGGTGGGGCCCACGGCTGGGATCGTGGGTCCCTGTCTGTCCGTCCGTCAAACGCAGCAGCATTCTGCTGCTGCGTCAGCAGAAGTAGGCACTGGCTGTTTATATATATATATATATATATATATATATATATATATATATATATATTTTAATGGTTTTTTTATGTTTTTCGTAGGTGGGGCCCGCATTAGGTAGATCCAACCCAGCCAATAGCTCCTATGGCTCAAAATAAGCTAAATAAGCCTAATATTTGATATATTTTGGGGTACAACAACATCAGAGTACATTTTAACGGTGAAAACCACTATTTCCTATGCTACGGCCCGCCAGAAAATCGGATTGACTTCATTTTTCAGCTCAACGCCTAAAATGACCTGAGGAATGAAATGGACGGCTTGGATCAAATACATACATCAAGGTGGGGCTTGTATGAGTGGGCCACCCAAAAAACATAAAATCAAGTTGATATTTTTGTTTCCATTACACGTCCAGCATCCCTGGACGCTGGACGGTTTGGCATAACACATACTTTAAGGTGGGCCCTGCTCGGGTGGGCCACCAAACAATGGATGGTGTGGATTCAACACATATGTAGGGGGGCACCTACAAATGGCTTGGATAAAATACATGCTGCATGGTGGGGCCATCCGGGTGGCCACACAGCCACATCATCACACAAAATGATAGAGAGAGAGAGAGAGAGAAAGAAGCACCCACCAATCCTTCTTCTTCCTCCCTAGCCTTTCAATGCTCCAAAAGTACTCCTTCAACGGTGGAGATGATGATCTAAGGGTGGAGATGGGAGATAGGGTAGTAGGGAGTGGGCCACACATGGCTCTTCTCATGGAGAGCTTGGACGTTTCCTCTCCTTGGGAGTTGCTTGGGAGAGTGAGAAATGAGAGAGAGGGAGAGAGAGAGGAGTGGTGATGGAGGGGAAAGGGATGGGTTCTTTTGACTTTTGTAAGAAAAGAATGGGCTAAGCATGGGTTGCATTGACTTTGGGTAAGGAGAGGTAAGGGTGAGTGATGGCTTGTGATGGGATGTACTTGACTTATGATTGATGTGATTGATGAGACATATCGTAGAGATTCTATTGAAATTTGCAAAGCGCGTCGTTTTTCTCGAATTGAACACGAGTCCATATCTCCTAGCCCGGGCATCGCCTCACTAAGTGAGATATGGCGTCGGAACCGTGGCGACGATGCAGTCGCACTGGTACAAGTCTCGGGTCGAGCCGACTCTGATATACGGGACACGTTTCATGATCACGCACAAGCACCAATAACAGATCGCGAGTCACCGAAATTTGGCTAGGAGGACCACGGAAGCCTACGGAACAGTACGGCTAGGATACGGGTCTTACATACCATGCCCAGGAGACGATGGTGAACAATAGGATTTACCAATCTCACAATCTCAAAACGTGAACAGAAGATATCCAAAGCTTTCACAACATCTATTGTAATTTAAGTCACGATAAATTATAGAAAACTGAAAATATTCCTTTAATATGAAACTAGAAATCAATGAGGTTCATTAAAAACAAGAATCAAAGAAAGAAAATCATCTAAACACGCTATAAGCTTCACCTCTTAGTCCTTGCTAAGAGATTTAGCCAACCATAGACATGATTGGATCTAAAACCTTAAAAGAAAGCATTAAAAATATATAAATAAGGAAGAAAAACTCTTGGGAGGCTGCTCCACCCTTTGGCTCTGCTCCTTGAAACCTTATATATCCTTAAAACTCTTTGGGAAACCCATATTTATAGCCTTATCTATCTAATTTCGCAAAATCGTCTCAAATTTATGCAGTCCATGTAAAATTTACATAATGCTTCGATGTCATCGAAGAATGTATTCAATTCGTCCAGCAACTAAACTCAATTTTCATGTAATTCTTCAATGTCATCTAGCAATGTTCAATGTCATCTAACAACTTTCAATGACATGGAAGCTCAGATTCTGTGAATTTCTGCACTAATTTTTGTATTTTGTACTTCCGACATTCTTCTTTCTTTGAATCTTGGGGTTTTGAAATCTTCAATCATGGTCTTCTAAGATCCATCCCTTTCCTTGGTGATTCTTGAGCATAAAATCCATGCTTTTAACATTCTTTTCAATTCAAGCTCTTAGACTCACCTTGCAATACAAACATGTATATAATATACTCATTAAGCATTATCATGTTCATAAAAGCACGATATAAATAGGGGGAATATGCAATATTTGACACTCAACACACCCCCCAACCAGCATTTTGCTAGTCCCAAGCAAAACATACGTGACATAATCATCAATTCTCAATATTCAAATCTTTTTCCAAAAACAATCATTTGTGGAAATAAGTATGAATGAGTATAATCCAAAGAGGTGAGAATGAAAATTTGAAAACATAGAGCCGAATCAACGAGCAATCAATCAAGTAGGTTCATCAGTAATGACTTAAGGGCATATATCAAGTTTTTCCAACGTGCTCAGTGAATTCCAACTTACTTTTCATAAAAATACTATCATTTCATAATGTTAGACATGCTCATCACCTCATGATTAATTGAATAATCAATTTCTGATTCCAAACTTATCCCATTTTCCTTCTTTATTCAGTTTTTGATTTTATATCGACGGTCTCTTTTTATTCATTTTAGACTTTACATTCTTTTCATTCTTTTATTCTTTTTCAGTCTTTTTCATCATGCATGACCTTTTTATTGATCTCATTATTTTTAACTGGTTTTTTTTTCATCTTTTAAGGTGGATAAAATTCTCCAGACTTGATTCTCAATGTCTATCAAAGATTCACATGTTAACAATTAGAAATTCTATCATAATTCACATAAAACAACTCGAATGTGTCTTGTGATTTAGATCAACATGATATTCAAACTTCCTCTTAATCAATTTAAGTGGAAGAACTTAAGTGATAGTCTACTCCGTTGATCAAATGCCAACAATTCAAAATTCAATCTCTATCTTATTATCATACTCAAAGCATTCTTAAGTGCACAAATTATCACTTTCCAAATAGGTTTTTAATTTGAAGAATTGAAAATTTTCAAAATTCTTAAGTGCATAAACTATTGCTTTCCAAATAGGGTATGTATATCGCTGATCTGACCTCGTATGTCATTGAGCTCGGCTTCCCAAGGGTCACCGCTCTCGGCCATTGCCTCGTTCATCACCTCGAGGGCTTTGTCGCACCTCTTTCTCTCCAACTCGTGATGCAAGTTGGAGTTAGCCAATGCGGTAGTACCGAAGACATGAGAAGGTGTTGGCCTCAATGTTCTTACTTGCCTGCTTCTTTAGGAACCGACGGGCACCTCGGATGGCTTAAGGACCTCTGGAACCGCTGGTCCTACTACTTGCCCAGCCCCATGAGCGAGACAGGGTTGTAATTGCTCCAACATTTATTTCATCGAGTTCATGTTGTTATTCGACGTCTCAATTTACTGCTCGAGGGATATAAGTCGTCCTCCCTGATTCCAGGATCACTACATTAGCCCTACGGGCGCAGAATCAGCTTGGAGTTGGGAAGAGAAATCTTGATGGCCGACAGACTATTCTGACAGTGGGAGGTCGGGTGCAACAGTGGAGGCCAAATCTTTCTTTATCTCTTTCTCTATCGTTGAGTTATTAGATAAGGGGATTGCCTTTGAAGTCGTTCCCACAGACGGCGTCAAACTATTGATGTAGAAAACTGGTTAGACTTCCTTGGACCTTCGAATGCATATACAAAGAACGGACAAAGGAGACCTTGGCTAGAGCATGGGACCCTCCGATGCCGAAGTCAAGCTAAGGAATCTAAGTCTAGTCGAGAGTGGAGTCTTAGGCTTAGAATTTGTAACACCCCGGTTCCCGAAACCAGTGTGTTAACCTCTAAACATAGCCCAAATTTCACATAGATTTTTTTGTGTTCTCTTCTTTACCAGAGTTAGTAATTTAGCGGAATAGAAAAAAATCAAGTATAAGAGGGAGTCCAAATATATATAACCAAATATTAAAGTGGCTACCCGAAGACTTATGCAAACCAATGTCTTAAGTTTTTAAGATACATGATAGTATAAATTAAATACAAATGAATCAACGATAGAGAGTCGAAAAATCATCTAGCTCTTCCTATTTCACATGAACACCAACATGCACATCATCTACGTCTCCTGCACATTGAATATGGTTTAATAGTGTCAATGGCTATCGCAGTGAGGTATAACCCCCAAGATTTATCAAGACACAAAGATAATTAAACATAGTTTATCAGGAATAGTCTATAATGAACATTTTAGAATAATCATCAATATAATGAGACAAAGTCAATCACATACGCATACATTGAATACATTTCCATAAAGGTTTTCATGTTTAAATGGATGAATGCATGCACATGCTCACAGGCCTGAGGATGCACATCCAGCTGGAAAAAAAAAAAAAAAAAAAAAAAAAAGGTTGCCTAAGGAGAACTAGCCGCCCGAAAAGGTACACAAAGGTACTTCCTAAGGAGAACTAGCTACCTGGAAAATACCATGCAACGAGGACACCTAAGGTGAACTAGTCTCCTGGAAAAGTACTCAAAGATACACCATAAGGAAGACTAGTCACCCAGAAAAGTCCATGCAAAAAGGACAACCCATAGTGGTTCGAATGCACATGATAGTAACTTAGGATTACCCTGTAAAATACTCCATGGTACAACCCATAGTGACCCAAGAAATCCCTGTGTCTTACATCAATCACCTGGTAAAGTCTTTATACCATGAAAATGCATGATTAGCTCAACCATTATTATTTCAATTTCAAACAGTCATTTTAAGAAAGCTCAAAGGTCATTAAGGGGGGCTCATCACCCAGCATATGCCAACAGCTCGGGCATAGTGTCCCATACCACCATCCCCGACTCATGAGACTCTAACAAATAGGATGTTTAAAGATAACCTACTTAACTAGTGGTCAATTATAGTTCTACAAGTGGAACTTACCATCACAAGATTATATGAAGATGATCCATTAAAGCAACATAAGGCAAATATTCCATCAAGCCGCATAGGAGAAACAGTTCATCCCAAGAATGTGATGAAAAAGGATTATCCCAAATGCCACTTAGACAACAAATGATCCATAAGATGATAAGTCAACATCAAATGTTTCATTTAATTTATTAGACAAAGTGACCACTAGTTCTATAAAGACTCCGAAAATTCCGTACAATGCCCTGAGTACCACCTCAGGCAGAAATCACTTAGGGTCAAATCCTTCAGAAATTAGACAAAGTTAACTAAGTGTTAAACTGGATTAGCCATGAAATCTGTACTAATCACTTTAAATACGATCTGCAAGACCCAAAACTTGTGGAATCGTTGACGCTACATTACCCTGAAATATAGGATCAATCTCATTACCCAGCTGCTCTCGGGAGCACATTGAAACTCCGTATCGAATCTGGACCGTACATCGAAGGTTCGAATAATACAAAATTATAGACTTAGGACTGCCTTGCTGGGCTTGATAACCATCTAGGAGATCAAACCCAGATAGTGTTCCATGGCTATTCGCTTGAGCCCGTAGCGAGGAGTGTGAGAACACTTAGTTTTCTTTATAAATAAAATCTAAAATAGTAATCTGAGACTTGTTACTTGTGGGCCTGATATAAGCAATCCAACCGTCAGAATTTGACTCAAATACACCCTCGGATTAGGAGAAATTTCATATACATGGCAGTATACTTGAAATCCCCGATCGAGTTTCAGTGACCGTTAAACTGAAACTGGTCCGCCACGTGCAATCTGAGAATCTGCCTGGAACGAAAACTTAACTTCACCTAGATCCAAGGTTGGTGATCTTAAGTCTGACCGCACGCAGAAAATGGGCCGCCAGAAGCACTCCGTTGAGACAGAACAGACCCACTTTGGTTATAACCTAAGTATACCTTGACCTTAGGTCTATTTCGGTGATGTTTTAGGCTATATAAGGACCTTAAACCCTCTCTCATTCAGCCCATACGAATTTGAAGAAACCCTAGGAAAGAGAAGAGAGAAAAGAGAGAGAAAGTGTGAGAGAATTGAGAGAATCTCCCTGCTATTTTACCCTACTACTCTACAGGCTTAACCACACCATTCTAATCGCTTTCCCGGCGATTCCGACTTCATTTCTAGGTAAGAAAACCCTAACCCTAATCTGATTTAGGGTTTCAATTGATTCAATTAGCGAAATAGCTAACACTACTTGTGCTTTAGGCCGTTCTACTGTCGTGGGAGAAGCCTTAGCATTCCTACGAAATTTATTACGCTTCTACGGCGTAAGGTGCGGACTTTAGGTGTATAGGTTATGGTTTTCAAGGCTCTCAATATCGGTGAATGATTTATAACTGACAAGGGTGCTATTACACATGCAAAATGCATCGTCTGTTTCGTCATACGAGTTTATATGAGATATGTAGGATTTAGGCTATTCTATGCATATGTTGAGATGTTTGTTTTTGTTTGAAATTTGGATTTATGCTTAACATGTTTATTTGTCATGAATATATGCTTGATGCATGTGTGACAACTCCTTACCGAAAGGACTTGCCCTAAATCATGTCACGGCAAAAGTACGTTATATGTGATAAATGTGTAGCCCAAGTGTTTGTGGAAATGCTTAAGTAAACACGGATCTCGGATTCAGCATGCCATGATTTCCGTAGTGGGTTTACACATGTGATATACGGGGCAACTCCCTAGTGAAAGGATTTGGCCTAGCACATGTACAATTCATCATATATCATGTATGATGATGTTTGAAGTTTATGTGTTTATGAAAATGTCTGAATGTGCTAGCAATCATCTAGTACACTTTGTGTGCAGCTCGAGATACAAATCTCGGTTACCTTGATTGTGTGAATGATTTCCTACATGTACGCTTTATAGTAAATTCTGTTTTACTTATGCAATGATTGTGTTGAAATCATGTTTGTGTTGTAATATGCTTTGATGGTTAATGTTGTTTCATAATATGCTTATGTGATTGAACTTCTTGAATCATGGAATCCATTATGGTGGATTGCCTCACATGATTATATGATGAATGGATTGAGTTTGGGACTATGATGTAGTCCAGGCAATCGGTAACAGAAATAAATTTGTGGCTGAGATTCATTCGCCTTACGAGATGTGTTCGACGAACCCGAGTCGTACTTCGGTTGGCAACCGTGGTTAGGCCACACGATGTGCTTGCGCTTCATGTCGTTCAATTGGTCGTACGCTCGAGCTAGCCGAGCTCGTCAAGTAACCCGATCTGTCTTATGTATGTTCACCATGTATTGGACGCCTCTGTTGAACCTAAGGTACCAAGCTTACCAGTGGAATCCCGTTAACCATGGTACCTCGATCCGCTAAGACTCATGAACCGGGCATGGTGGTATGGGACACCGTGGTCGAGCTGTCAGCCTACGCTAGGGCCACGAGCCTCCCCGTAGTGACCATTGAGCAACCAGACTCGTGAGCCGATTATGGTGGTATGGGACAATATATTCGAGCTGTTGGCCTACATTGATAAGGTGATGGGGGAGTGGTGCAACGATTCTATGTAACAGCCTTGACAGCCCTTTGTAGTGACCTCGAGCGTACTATGAGTTTACATGGAGGCGACGACCCTTCCGTAGCAACAAGAGTACAAAACTAGGCATGTATTGATAAGGTGATGGGGGAGTGGTGTAACGATTCCGTGTAACAACCCTGACAGCCCTTGCAGCGACCTAGAAACAAACCATCATATGAGATTATTTAGGATTGACGACCCTAGAATGAATCATGTTTGGGAATGATATAAGGGAGGTACCCTAGTTTCCCAATACTTCTATTTGAAATGGACTAATAATAACTCGATAATCATGCTCATCATCGCATTGCATGTGCCTGGAAGATGTAGAGCACTGAGGGATGAATGCATGCCGCAGACGTAAGATGGTGTCTAATGAGGGTGGTTACGCGAGAGGCATGCATCACGACTGCATTTCATACTTGCATTAACAAGAGTACTTAAGATTGTTGATTGTACTGCTTTATCATTACTGCTTGACTGATTTAATAACATGTTAACCTATGCTTTATTGTTCCACTGAGTTAGCTACTCACTCCCACGTTATGAGACAGTGTTCTGGACACCCACCAGATTCTGTCTTAGGTGCAGGTACCGATAACGCACAGGAGGCTGAGCCTGATTATGATGATGATCAGGATGAGTTTTCCTTCATGCAGTTATCCGGCGGCTTTGCTTAGGCTATCCGGAATTACGGGGCTACTGGGCTATCACGACAGTTAGACTATTTTTTTTGACATTTTGTTTTTGATTCAGTACATGTATATGATGACTCAGTGAAGTAATCATACTTTAAAGACAGATCGAAATCGTTTTATTTTTATATACATTTATATACATCTTTCAGTCTTCCGCTTGCGTTTTGTACAATGATCTGGAGTATGGATTACTGTTTTGGTATAATCTCACTCATGTTTATTGCACTAACACAGACAACATTCAATCATCATTCTCTATGTTTCATAAGTGATGTTTTGGAACTCGAGAGTTGAGTTGCTACTCGACCCTCGAATTTCAGGGCGTTACAAGTTCAAGGACCTCTAAATACACCATAAAGTAATCACAAGTGGTAAAACAAATCACATACGATATCAATAGTACTTACACATATTAAGTGTTCAATTTAAACCAGAATAGGAATATTTGAGATCATACTTGAATTCTAAATCTAGCCATCAATCATTTGTAGAGAATTACACGAATGGAACTAACATTTGTCATCATCTTTAATGAATATTAAACTAAGCAATTAGTGAAATAAATGAACTAAGATAACTATCATGATGTTGAAAAAGCTTGAAGGGTGATCATTACCTCTCAAGTTTGGTCCACTTTTCAACACTTATTGGAATTCGCATGCACACATTAGGATCGAATCCTATCATGAATTGCCAGATTGTATAGTTAAATCCAAGTTTACACACTATCAATGGTTAAGATCATAACCTAGGTTTTGAATTTCTTAGGTTTAGGGTTTCGTTCTAAGCATTTGGTCTAGGCTTAGATTTTAGGATTTGAACTATAATTGATATATAATTAAGCATAATGTAAATAATATGAGTTACTACAAAATAACTATTATCATAATGATATAATTAATATTAACTAACATGGTAATAATAATATTACGATGGTAGTAAATAATAATATTTTAGAATGATAAATAAAATACCAATATTTAATCATTGAAATTTTATTCATAATAACTAATATTAGCATAAATAGTCCACTAATGGCTAATCGTTTAATGATCATAATAATTATAATAATGACAATTAACGGTAAATCAAAAATCTAATTTGGGGAAGACAAGTTGACTCACATTAGCCGACATAGTAGCTCGACTCGGCGATGGCATCACTTGCCTTCCTTTCTCTTCTCTTCATTTTCCTTTCTCTTCCTTCTTCTTCTTTCTTTCTTTCTTTCTGATCCATCAATGGATGCCACACTAGGCTTAACTCGACTCAGTGATGGATGCCCTAGTCGAGTCGGTAGTGGTGGTGTGGTTGATGGGCGACTCACCTGCCTTCTTTCTCTCATCCCCTTCTTCCTCTTCTTCTCTTTTCCTTCCTTTGTCTTCCTTCTGTTTCTTTCCCTCTCACTCACTGCTCAACCAAAGGGGATCTGGAGTTGGCCTGCACATGACTCAACCGAGTCACGACTCAACTTGATGCAGCTGTGGAGAATGGCTCATGTCCCCTCTCTCTCCCTCTGTCAAATTCTCTCTCACTCTCACTTCTTTCTTTCATCTGCCGAAGTTCCATCAGTAGCGTTGGAAGACTGGCTTCAACCTAACCCGATTCAACTCAGCTAGTCGAGTCGATGTGACTCGCCAACAATCCAAGGAATGGAGCAGCGTCATTCCTCCTCTCTTCTCTATCTTCTCATCCTTTCTCTCCTTTTCTTCGTCTCATGCTTTTTCTCTTCTTCCTTTCTTTCTGCTAGGAGGACCCGAGGCATGGGACTTAGCTCAGACTCGGACCGAGTCAACCCAACTCAATGCGGCAACGAAAATGGCGTTCTCTTTCTCTGTTATTTCCTTTTCGTTTTCGAAAACGGTTGCCCTAAAAGGCGCCCTTTAATAGGCTTCCTTAATCATATTCTAGAGGATTTTACGCCAACTAATCCATGGATTAGTTATGATTTCAACTAAGAAGATTCGAGAATTCCACTCGAAGGAGTCCAAAACATAGCTTAGGGACTCCATGGCTAAGATCCAATTAACTGGATGAACACCTAAGGCTATGAGCCACCAGATGGATGACTCAGATAAGGGAATGGGGCCCATTTCCTACTGATGGATATCCATCGTTAAAAGGAGAAGAGGATCTCCTTTATAACGGTGGATTCTCTACAGTCGGTTGATCTACTGATATGATACGTGTAGATGGTGTGGATTTGATCCTAGAACACTATAGGACACTTGTTTTGGATGAACAGAGGGATACCGTGATGGTACGTGAGATTTTCTCGCGCCGCACGTTATTTTCTCGGGCCAATGAGCTTCTTCCCGAGATCTCCTTATCATGTATGTACGGGTTTCCTAATGCCCTAGTTTGGACTTCTGAGATGATCTGAGGGGGTTTCTATAACTTTCAACGGTCATGATTTCTCCAGTTGTCAAACAGGAAAGATTCCTTTAGTGCTTCACTTGCGACGAAGAGAAACAACACCGATTGCCCTAAGACGAATGGTTGAAATGATATTCATCCCACGACCGAGATTTGTAGGAGGCCGGGATTGCCAATTTATCAAAAGTTTCTGCTCTCAGAACTATCACACATGCAACTCCTCTTGTGTCGAGTGTGGTGGACACGTACATGTGTAATGCGCAAAAGAACAACTCAGGGTTTACTCCGATTCCCCATCCAGACACGATGAATGGTTTAGATCATTGATCGGATCACAAATGGTGGGACATTCAAACGGACGAACCCCATTCGTCACTGGCGGGAAGGAGAGAAAAAGAGGAAATTTACTCTTTTGCTCAGGTCAATGGATCAAACTCAACTTGGCTGGGACTTGTGGTCGCTGGTGCATGCCTATTAGCATACACATGCACAATGTATGGGGCCCACAGTGAACTTTAGGTGAAATCACTCCATCCATTCTCCTTGGGGGCCCTAATCAGGTCCGTTGACCAAAAACCAGGATGATCCAAAGCTTAGGTGGGTCACACCAAGCGAAACATGGTCTTTAATGTTGGTTTTCCATTGATCTAACGATCAGATCAATCCTTCATTTGATTATTAGTGGTCTTTTGGATTTCTAGCCCCACTCATATGAAAATCCTTAATGGATTTGGTGATCTTATGGTCCAATGAATGGTGGATCTGAAAATCGAAGGTCTAATATTAACAATTAACAATCCCTCTTGGAAATCAACGAATGGATTCAGATCGTGAATAATTAAGCATTGTGTAAGTTATAGGATATTTATTCTAACACATGTTTATGCTATATTTGATTAAAATGGTAACACCGAGTATTGAAAGGTACAAGGTGTTACAGAATTGTGTGTACCTTTCACTATTAGAGATGTCCCTATTTATAGTTGAGGAGAGGCGGTGACGTAAAGGGGATCTCCCTATTTAGTAAGTGCATAATGTAAAGGAATTCAGATCTTGAACGAGTGAGAGAATTTTCCTAAATCTTTGGTGAAGATCTCAGGATCCCGAGCGTGTCGCAGATACTGTCACGCCCAAAACTCAGAAACCAGGCTCACAAAATTTTCGATCGTTGAATCTGGTGCTGACAGCCTCCGTAGCATCCCATTCTCGGTTCCCAGCGTCCATACGCCAGATTCCGATCCTGAGATCCTACAAGGAGGATTTTCCAAAGTACATTTAACTCGTAATAAGCATAATCACAAGTTTACCTAAGTCACAAAGGTGACATCATCATCACATATGCACTAATATAAACATTTGAATACAGTGCTGAAAGGAATAATACATATGACAAAATCAAAGCTCCAGAGGTCCGCTGCATACTCTAAGCTCAATGTTGCTGCAACCTAACACCACCTGCATGCATCTATCACGCATAAGCTTATAGAAAGCTTAGTGGGTGGTGAAAGTGTGTGCACAAGGTAAGTGTCAAGTAAGCAATATTAGAGTAATCAGAGTAAACGAAAATACTGATAAGCCCATAAATTATACAATATCAGAAATAAGGGCAAGATCATAAATCATACGATATTAGAGTAATGTGAAAACATGCTGATAGGCCCGTAAATACCATCAGCCTTATCCAGGCTATGCGATGCAAAAATATAATAAAAACAATATCATATACTGATGAAGCAGTGTAGATCAGCTATGCAATGTGGGGACAATAATCCAGATATCAGATGCTGATGATGCAATGCAACATGCAGTGTGAATGAAATGACCAAGCTGGAGTGAAGTTGGGATGATAGTACGTAGTATCGCAGGCTATGGGGTCCATCACAAGGGAATTCTTTCCAAACCAGTCTCATAACTAAATTTGGATAGCCAGACTCAATATAGTAGACTCCTGATCTCAGGTTAGTCGCGCGCTTAACCGAAATCCTTGCTATTACAAGGTACACAACAATTAGTTGCGCACCACCAACCCGAGTGGATAGGTAATGAATGAATATGTAACTCCTACTCGTTAAGTCCACATATCATTACGGTTTCTCCTTGGGATCATCACCGGAGTCTAGTACACTCTACATGCAAATCGCCACCCATCGACGCGCAACCATGCAAGTGGAAGAGACCTCACCATCTGCCTGGCCAGTAGTCAGCCAATATCTACCCAACACGTCGATAGCGGACCCATTCACGAGCTGGTCAAACTTAGCCTCGTAATACCCCCTGCGCTCAGGCGGGTAAGGCCACACCTCCTCCTAACCAACCACTACACAGTGGGAGACATGGCCTCCTAGTATTTGGCCCTCATATACTCATATATATCCACTCGGTCTCGACATTGGGGCGTCTCCTGGCCACAGAGGTTTATGGATTTTCACCCAAGGACATTTATGGTGCCCGTATGCTAGATCCAAACATTTTCGGTGTCCCATCTGGCTATCCACGATATGCCTGTGGAGGTTATATCCTTGATATCGCTAGGGTGTATAGTAGTCACAACACACAATGCAAGATACATGAGTCATACAATCCAGTCATGCATCAATTCTGCGCATACCGTGCGCTCATGTGAGATAACCTCCGCCTATCAGGGAGTCTCATAACAATCTGCCTAATGACATATACAATGGTCAACCACATCTCATAACAAACATGAAGATAATGCGTATGGGCATGTATCATGATGCTATGTTATCACATACTCATAATCGATATTAATAACCGGTATTAATAATTGGCCTCGACAATGTGGACATTTAACCAACATTACCCCTAAGGAATGGCCCTCATAGAGCCTAATATATACTAGGCCCATAACCTCGCACAAGGGCCTAATATACAACACCATGGGCCTTACTCAAGAGCTTAAAACACATCATGATGGGCCTCTCACTTGGGCCTAAAACACATGACAAATACACATCACAACAGGGTCTCAACTACAGGCCGTATATACATCATATGGGTCTCGACAATTGCCCTCAGCAATCGAAATCGGCCTCGACAATTGGCCTTATAATCAGAATCGGCCTCGACAATTGGAATCGGCATCGACAATCGGTCTCGACTAAAGGAATCGGCCTCGTCAATCGGACTCGGCCTCGACAATCGAAATCGGCCTCAACAATCAGCCTCGACTAATGGAATCGGCCTAATCATTCGGAATCAACAATCGGAATCGGCCTCGACTAACGGAATCGGCCTCGATAATCAGAATCGGCCTCGACAATCGGAATCAGAATTGGCCTCGATAATTGCCCTTGACAATCGGAATCGATCGATAATCAAAATCGGTAAATCAGTCATGTCAATCGGAATCGGCAATCGGCCGCGACAATCGGAATCTGTAAATCAGTCATGTCAATCAGAATCGGCAATCAGGCACGATAATCAGGATCAGTAAATCGGTCACGTCAATCGAAATTGGCAATCGGTCACGACAATCAGAATCGATCAATAATTAGAATCGGTAAATCGGTCACGTCAATCGAAATCGGCAATCGGCCACGACAATCGGGATCGATTGATAATCAGAATTGGCAAATCGGTCACGTCAATCAGAATCGGCAATCGGTCATGATAATCGGAATCGATCGATAATCAGAATTGGCAAATCGTTCACGTCAATCAGAATCGACAATCGGCCACGACAATCGAAATCGATCAATAATCAGAATCGGCAAATCGATCACTTCAATCGGACTCGATGATCAGCATCGACAATCGACACCGACAATCAAAACTGATAATCGGCACCGATAATTAGCATATAAACAAGGCGGGATCCATAGATGAACAGCCGATCAACCATAATATAAAGATCGGCCCTCGACCGTAGTTATATCAAATCTGATAGCGCGAAACTATCTGCCTATGGCGAATGGGGCCTACTTATTTTGGTTAACCCACAAGAGAATTATGAGAATAGTCATAACATGGCCTAAGGGAAGGTCACAATGTGGACATCCACCATCATTGCTCATCAATGTGGACATCTAACCAACATTGCTCTCAAGGAGTGACCTACATAGGGCCAAACATATAATGGACCCATGGCTTGACATACAATCACGATGGGCCTCATTTACATCACATCGGCCTCGTCATATGGGCCGACATACATCACATCGGGCCACACCCATGGGCTTCGAGTACATCACAATGGGTCTCGCCCATGGGCCTCGACATTGGGCCTCATATATAACAAGTGGGCCACATCATATGAGCCTTATACATATCAAGTGGGACATATCACATGGGCCGCACCAGTGGGCCTCATATACATCAAGTAGATCACGTCCACGGGCCGCACCAATGGGCCTCATATGCATCAAGTCGGGCCCACCCTTATGTATTTTTGAGTTCCGACCTATTCATAAGTTAACATAGAGATAAATGAAGTGAAAACTAAATATCAGTTTGATTGGAAACTACTATGACTCCTAAGAAGTTTGAATGGAGGATGTCACTGTCCCCATTAATTTCAATGGTAGGGTCCGCTTGAACTTTAGATCTAACTCATTTTTTCGCCCATGAAGTTAAATGATATCTCAAAATGGTTGGACGGAATGGATACAACACATACATCATGGTGGGGTCCCCACCATCCAGATGGACGGTGTGGATGAAATACATACATGAGGTGGGTCCCACGTGGTTGGCCACCCGCCTTGTAATATAAAGCAATAATATTATATTATATATATTACATGAGGTGGGTCCCACGTGGTGGGACACCCATATATATGATAGATTATATTATTATTATTATTATTAACAAATCCAGTGGTCCCCACACGTCCAATGTCTGAACGTTGTGAAAAAAAATAAATTATACATAATTGTGGGGCCCTGATCTGGTCGGTGTGGATGTCACACATCCAATTAAGTAGATCCACACGTATGGTTCTCTGGACAGACGATGTGAATAAACCCATACGTACATCACATCACGTGGATGGTATCCCACCATCCAGATGATGGACAGTGGGGATACAATGCAGGTATCAAGGTGGATGTCCCACAGGCCAGATGATGGACGGCTGGGACAAAACACATACACATAGTGAGGACGGTGGCTACAATACATACATCTGGTGGGTCCATGCACGTGGCCCACCAGAGATTTAAATCTTCCTCATTCGGCCAGGGGATTGGATGGACGGTGTAGAATATAAAACAAATACATCATAGGTGGGTATCACCGTCCCTGATCGACGGCTAAACACAGCACATGTACGTGTAATAAAGGTGGGTCCCACGTGAGACCTGCCACATATGTGTATAGGTTATATAATATAATAATATAATATAATATAATAATATATATATATATACATACATACATATATATATATATATATATATATATATATATATATATATATTTGTTATTGTTTATGGTCAGCAGGGCAATAGTGTCCAACGTCCATTGATGGACAGCTGAATGAAATTCATACTTGCAGGTGGGCCCCACCCTCACACGAGCCACACGTGTGAGGTGGCCCACGTCCACAGAAAATGAACGGAAGGTGTGGATGTACACTTACATGACAGTTGGGGGGCACGACACCATCCAGTACAGTGTTCAGCACCGTCCAGATGGACGGTGCACATCACATACATCATGGTGACCTGTACACATAGCACTGTCCAGATGGACGGTGCAGATCACATACATCATAGTGACCACCCACTATCTAGAGAGATGGGCAGTAAGGATATAAAACACATACCTCGTGAAGGACCTACAGAGCTTGTTGTTGTCAATGGCAGCTCTAGCTACTGGGTAGCAGCAGATGAGTTGTTTGGATAGAAACATACCTCATGGCGGAGGCCACCATTCTAGGTAGTGTACGACATGAATACATACATCATTAAGGTGGGGTTCACACGTCCAGGGACCGGACGGTGTGGACAGGAACATTCATCAAGGTGGGTCCCACGGTATGTATGGCATGGATCAAGTGGACCACACCCATCACAAGAGAGAGAGAGAGAGAGAGAGAAATAGGGAAAAAGAGATAAATCGGTGGAAATGGGAGGGACTCCGCCACTTTGGGCCCTCCCTATACAATGCATACATCAAGATGGGTCCCACCATATGTGGGCCCTCAAATCATCAAAATCACACAAATTAAAACATAAAATACACCCACCTCGAGATCTCTTCTTCCTTCTTCCTCCAATGCATGATAGAGTCCCAAAGGGACAATTTCAACGGTTGAGATGGGCTTAAGATGGTGGGATTGGGTGGTAGAAAGGTGGGTCACACTAGCTCTCTCCCATGGAGCTTGGATGTGGGTTGCTCTCATAGAGCTTGGGAGGAAATGAGAGAGAAATGAGAGAGAGAGAGAGAGGTGATAGGTGAGAGATGTGAGTGATGGGAGTACTTGTGTAAGAGAGAGAGTTGACTTTAAGGGGGGTGGTTGTACTTGGGGATGGGTGTGAGTGATGGGAGTGATGTGTACTTGATTAATGTGATTGATGTGATGTTTTCTAGGGATTGCAACGCATGCCGTTTATGCTTGAACTGAACGTGTGCTCACATCTCCTGGCCTGGGTATCGCCTTAGCGTGCGTGTAACGCCTTGAAAATCGGGGGTCGAGCAAAGCTCAGCTCCCGAGTTCCAACGCATCACTTATGCAACATAGATAATGATGATTATGACGAGTGCATTGAAATATGAATGGGATTATACCAAAACATCATATCATACTCCAGAGACAAGTGAGATTGCAAGCGGAAGACTGTGATAGATATGAAAAATATATAAACTGTGGTAAGTCTCCAGGGTGTGATAATATTACCAGGTTAAATAATTACATGTATCATTCCAAATATATACAAAATGTTTAATGTCATCTAGTCAACATCCCAGAAATCTCCGTCGATCAGGACACGGCTCACATGAACCCGCCTGAAAATTGCATGTAGGAGAAGGCCTCCTCGTCATCCTCAAAGTCCGGCTCCGCCTCGTAGGCATCGCCACCACCTGCAACTAAGACAGGGTCTGGTTGGTGTGTACAACACCGTCCCGTAACGTGGGAGTGAGTGATCAACTCAGTGGGACCATAAAGCAAAGGTTAACATGTTATCAATTCAGTTAAGCAGTAATGATAAATTAATACAATCAAACAATCCTAGATACTCTTATTAATGCAAGGATGAAATGTAGTCATGATGCATGCCCTCTCCTACACTCCCTCGTGCGACACCATCTTACGGTCGCAGCATGCTTTCTTCCCTCTGTACTCTTCAACCTGGGGCACATGCAGTGCATTGTTATGAGAGTGATTACCAAGTTTCTATTAGTCCTTTTTATACAGCAGGATTGGAAAACTAAGGTACCTCCCTTATATCATTCTCAAACAAGGATCCATTCTAGGGTCGTCAGTCCTAATAAATCTCATATGATGATGCAGTTCTAGGTCGCTATAAAGGGCTCGTCGCCAAATCAGTACAGGCCTAGTGTATACTCTGATTACTATGAAAAGGCTCATCGCCTCTACACAGGTTCAGAGTATGCTCGAGGTCACTACAATGGGCTTATCACCAAATCAGTGTAGACCGACAGCTCGATTACAGTGTCCCATACCACCATATTCGGCTCACAAGTCTGGGTTGCTCACTAGTCACTATGGGGAGGCTCGTTGCCCCAGCGTAGGCCGACAGCTTGACCACGGTTTCCCATACCACCATGTCCGGCTCATGAGTCTTAGCGGATCGAGGTACCAAGGTTGAACGGGGTTTCACTGGTGAGTTCGGTACCTTAGGTTCAAACAATAGCGTCCGTACATGGTGAACAGACAATAGGCAAATCGGGTTGCTCGGCGAGATCGACTAATACGAGTGCACCTGAAGTTGATCAACATGGAGTGCGTAAAACACTCTGTGTGGCCTAACCACTGCCAACAACTCTAGTACGACTCGGGTTCATCAAACACATCCTATGTGGCGAATGAATCTCAACCACGAACTCAAAGCCTGTTACCAATTGCCTGGACTATACTGTAGTCTCAAACACATTCAATCCTTAACCAGTAAGCATGTGGAGTAGTACAATCAAACAAGTAATTCAAACATATTAACGAGCATGTTATAAAACACAATGCAAATAGGGAATCCAAACACATATTGGGAATCCAAACACATACATTTCATAAGTAAGCTATTAAACTAAACAACTTGCATGGAGGAAATCATACACATCTCTAAGGTAGTTGAGAATCCTATCTCAACACCCACCGAAAGCACTATCTTGTAAGTACTTACTCATACAAGCATTTTCACAAACACTCAGACTACGCTTATTAACATACATAACGTATGATGGCCAAAACATGTATTAGGGCGAATCCTTTCGCCGAGGAGTTGTTACACATAAAACTAACATATACACACAGTAGTTAATCATGGCAAACATACTTTCATATTTCGTACGTATACGGTATTTTCTACACAGACACAGAATACATTAAACTCCACAAATTTCATATATAACTGAATCACAAAACGAACATCGCATTTTGCATGTGAAATAACACCCACATCATGAATCTATCATTATCCGACATTAAAAGCTTTGAAAACCATAACCTATATGTCTATAGTCCGCACCTTATGCCGTAGAAGCGTAACGAATTCAATTCGTTCATCTACGCTTCGTCTAAGGCACAACGACAACCTATTACATGAAATAGGTTAGCTATTCACCCTTTCAACTATTAAAAACCCTAGAACGGATTAGGGTTAGGTTTCCTTACCTAAGAACGGGATCGGTATCGCCGGTAGAATGCTACAGAAGTGGTGGTAAGGCACATGGAGTAGTAGGGATCGAATCCCAGGAGTGACTCCAACTTCTCTCTCACTTTCTCTCTCTTTACTCTCTTCTCTCTCCTAGGGTTTTTACCAAATTCGTATAGAGTGAATGAGAGAGGGTTTAAGGTCCTTCTATAGGCCTAAAACTGATGGGAATGACCCCAAGGCCAAGGTATACTTAGGTTATGTCCAAAGAGTATATATTTCAGCTCAATGGAGCACTTCCGGAGCCCGCCCTTGAGCCAAAGGTCAGACTTAAGCTCCCTGACCATGGATCTAGGTCAAGTTAAATTTTTGTTCCAATCGGGTTTCCAGATCGCATGTGGTGGACCAGTTTCAGTTCAACGGTCACCGAAACTTGATCAGGGTTACAAGTACACTGACATGTATGTGAAATTTCTCCTGATCCGAGGGTGTATTTGGGTCAGATTCTGACGGTCTAATTGCTTATATCTGGCTCGCAAGCGACACGTCTCAGATTACTTAAATTAGATTTAATTTGTAAAGAAAACCACGTTTCTCACACACTTCACTCCGGCCTCAAGCGAATAGCCTTGGGACACTATCTGGATTTGATCTCCGAGATGGTTGTCAAGCCCAACAAGGTGGTCTTAATTATATAACTTCGTATTAATCAGACTTTCGACGTGCGGTCCAGATTCGATACGGAGTTTCGTGATGCTCCCGAGGGCAACTGGGTAATGAGATTGATCCTAGATTTTATGGTAACCTAGTGTCAATGATTCTACAAGTTTTGCGTCTTGCAGATCGTCTTTAAAGTGGATCAAGCGGATTTCGTAGCTAATCTAGTTTAGCACTTAGTTAAACTTGTCTAATTTCTAAAGGATTTGGTCCTGAGTGATTTCTGCCTGAGGTGGTACTCGGGTCTTTGCACGAAATTTTTCCAGTCGTTATAGTGTGATACGTGGCATCGGAACCGCGGTAACAGTGCGGTCGCTAGGGTACAAGTCTCGGGTTGAGTCGACTCAGGTTAACAGAACTCGGATTAGGATCGCGCGTAAACATCGGATAAAGGTCGAAGGTTGCCGGAATTCAACCGGAGGACCGTGGAAGCCTATGGAACGGTACGGGCTAGGATATGGGTCTCACAGATACCTTTCGAGTTCTTTAGAGAAGATCTCGAGCGGATCTTTAATTATTCGGAATCACTGGAGGTAGAGTTGGGCATCGGTCTGGCTCAGATCAGATTAGGCCCAACTCGATTCGATCCGAATTCTCAATGGTTTGACCCGAACTTGATCCGATCCGGGACTGAGTTCGAGTCACCTTACTTGGACCGATTCGATGTGTGGTTACCCTGACCCGAACCGAGTCCGACTCAGTTAGGGAAACCGAGTCGGATCGGGTTCGGTACGATTCAGATCGCATGAATTTAATCCAACTCTTTCACATGGTGTGGTCCACTTCAGCCTTTAATATACCATTTTTTATGTTCAAGGCCTAAAATGATATGTCAAATTGGATGAACGGCTTAGATAAAACATATACATCAAGGTGGAGCCCACATGGCTCTGAGAGAACTTTCTGTCCACGTATCCATGTTTTCATCAGACTGTTGATGTCATGACGTGCAGTGACTTGCTTTTCACGCAAAGACATGCAGCTTGCACAGGTGACTTGTGTATTGAAGTTACCGAGTTTTGTGGGTCTGATTATAGGGTACATGTTATATCCAAACCATCCATCCATTTAGCGAGCTCGTCTTAAGGCTTGAGACGAAAAATAAGACAGGTCTAACTATCAAGTGGACCACACGAATTGTTTAACGTGAAAATCATTCTCTATTGCTATTTGTCGGGTGGTCCAGATGATCTTTGGATATTATTCATTTTTTGGATAATGCTCTATAATGATTTCTTAAAATATATGAACGGTGTAAATATAATAAATACATCACTGTGGGGCCCATATAACTTTGATCTCCTTTGAACCGTTCGTACAACTCGGAGCTCGAGGAGCGCCAGGCGCAAGTACAAATTGGCTACTCCCCCTGCCACCAGCTAATGGCTGGTGGTCAGTGCTCTATGGGCCCCACCATGATGTATGTGTTTCATCCATTCCCTTCATCTATTTTTATAGATCATTTTATATTATGAGAAAAAAAAAATGAGGTATATCGAAATCTCAAGTGGACCACATTATAGGAAACAGTGTTGAATGAACGTTGACCATTAAAACCGTTTTTTAGGCCAAAAAAGTTTTTGATCAAGCTATATTTATTGTTTCACTTCATCTGGGCCCTTATGACCTAATCAATAGATTAGATGTTAAATAAACAGTATAGTGGGCCTTATGAGGATTATAATGGTGGATATCCAATCATTATTGTTTTCCTGTGGTGTGGTCCACCTGAGACTTACATCCCTATCATATATATATATATATATATATATATATATATATATATATATATATATAAAGCCCTAAAATGATCTATAAAATGGATGATCGGAATGGATGAAACACATACATCATGATGGGGCCCACAGAGCACCGACCACTAGCCACGGGGCTGGTGTCAAGGGAAGTTGCCAATCCGTCTCTGCCCGTACTCTTCTTCGCACACAACGACATGTACCTACAGCAGCTACACAGCTGGTGTGTGGTAAACCAACAAATCCGTTTCTGGTATATATGAGTAAACTCTAGTGGGACCCACCGTGAATTGCACGTGGTTTCTCCGCTCCGGATCGGGTCGGATCGGATCAGATCGAATCTAATCGAATCGGATTCTGGATCAAATCGGTCTGTGTAGGTATGGATCCGAACCCAATCCAAAAGACTTCCGGATCTGGACTACCCTACTCGATCCGCACCGATCTAGGTAGTCGAATAGGTTTAGATCGGGTCGGATCTGGTTAGATTGGGTCGGATCCACCGGATCGGGTCAGGATTGCCCAACTCTAACTGGAGGTGTGCAGTATGAGGCCGATGTGGTCTTGGCTGACCTGAGCTGTGGGGGGATGCCGGCCTGGGTCCGACATGATCCTTTCAGCACGTGCTTGGGTTTGCTTTGATCTTGTGCAGGTCAACCTATTTCCCGACCTGCTGAGGAGAGGCCGAGCTTGAGCCCAGTTGCAGCTCGGTCTGCAGCTAAGTGACAGATTTCTCGTTTAGGTTCATTGTTGCCTAACCTGGTTAAGTGCAAAAGGGTCTATCCTAACTTTGAATTATTGGTCAGCGTATTTTCCCTGTAACAAGTCCCATGATTTGGAGGGTTTATCTTGAGTCACGGGCATGCGGCGTACACTTTATGCTCGCAAGGGTAGAATAAGTTCCAATATGTGCCAGTTAAGACATCATATCGGGCGTAGAGTAAGTCCACGATTTGAACGGTTTAGCTTGAGTTACGGGCATGGACGTATAGGAACGATATGAACAGTCATGTTCAGCCAAAGTTCAAGAGTTTACTCTCCTGTGTCAAAGAGAAAAACAGCACTTTTACCCTACACGAATGTAACTTGTATAAGGCTCCCTCTCGATGTTCACACACGGTAACGACAAGATCTGAATTTGGGTTTGTATTTTGGGGGTAGGTCAGGCTACGTGCCCATTTTTCGTGGAGTCACCGTCACTGCTACGAGAGGGACGGATAAGGACGAAGGAAAGGCGGGCCACAACCTTGAGTGGTCATGTGGTAGGTGCTTCATATTAGCTACGGGCAGAACAACCATCTCATGGTCCACCACGCATCCCTCGTACATGTATCTTGCAGGGCCCACTCTGATGCGGCGCATTGGACAAGATACCCAGGGTTAGGTGGAGGTATTTTTTGATGTACATTCGACACATGTTCGGTGATTGTGGATCTGCAGTGTACATTTAGTGGGCCATGTTCAAGAACTATGGCACGCAGGAAAATAGTACTGTAGCATAAATATAGGTGGGACATGGTCGACGATCACAGCCAAAGTACGATCCTGAGCCATTTTAACTTCTACTAGGTAGAGGTGTATATATGTTGATGTACATTCTACAACTGGCCGGTGAATATTGTACGTCTAGTGGGCTAGGTTCAACAACTTTTGGCAGGTGGGACGGTGGATCTACAGCGTACAACTATTTGGTCCATCGTTGAATATACACAGCCAAAGTATGATCCTTTGTCATTTTCAATTCTAATGTCCGCTTGAAGGCAAGGATAGGTTTGATGCGATTTTGAAACCATCGACCACATATATATATATATATATATATATATATATATATATATACATATATATATATATATATATATATATATATATATATAGAACAACTGGATAGATGGTTGGGATCGTGTTGATTGAACAATATCAATTATCTGATTTAACTCATCGAATTTTCACTGCGGGGACATTTTCTGTCTAATCATCCATTTGATGGTCACGGAATGGCCGGGAGAATTGTCCAATCAGTGTGCTTTGATTGATATGCTTCTTGGATACTGATTTGGTGGACGTGCTCCTCGGAAATTGACATCCTGATATACTAATAGAGATTGCATGATCTGCTTCGCTAGAGAATGGATGTCAGGAGACTGTTGATCGCAATGGACCACTTAGATCATCCTAAATCCTGATTTTTCTCCTGTTATTGAACGAATATCCATAATTTCTACTAATGAAAGGCTTTCTACTTATCTCATAATCGATTTTAAAGATTATTGTGTTAATTAGTATATTAATTTTACAATTTTTAGTTAAAAAATTCTCTTAAATATTAATTTTACTATAAAATGACTTTAAATTATGTAGAGTCATTACATCCGGCCGCCTATTTTTTGGGTAATATCCAAGAACAAGGTATCAAATGCTGTATTTTGTAAATGACAAATATATTGTTACACTTTTTAAACCCTACTTTACATTTCATCTCAGCCTCTTTCGTGCACTCGAAGGTCAGGTCCGGTATGGGTTTGGAGATAGTAGGGATTGAGAGCCTATTCCTGAGAAGGAAGCGACTTGGAGACGGGCGGCAATGGCAAAGCCCATGATACCGATGCCAATCCAACCCACTCGGGTCTGGCTCAGGTTTATGGTTTTGGGTATGGAGTATCCATCAAAACATACAAGGAAGAAGAAATCTGATCTTGCAGTTATTTTCTGATCCGTTTTTGCAGTGGTGGATTGGATGGGTATAAAACAAATGCTTCGAGGGTACAAAAAGGAAATAATCTAGAGAAATGATAATTTATAAGGAAAAGAGGGTATATTAGTAATTAGACAGCCACCAAACTGAAGGAAAATGATGCAGAGAGTGAGAACGACGATGATGGCTTCGATGATGGAGAGGATTCTCAACATACGTTGGGCATATAGTCGACTATGCTGTGGTCCGTATATTTGATTCACGTGTCCATCCTTCATGCATGCCCAAAAATAAGAAAGATCCAAATCTAAGGTGAACCCCACTAAGGAAAATAATGCCAATTGAATGCCTATTTTTGATTTTTATGCTACCTATCGTGATGATCATACAAAATCTAACCCAATCATAAGATGGCCCGCTAAAATTTATTCCTAGAGTAAAAAAATCATTCGTAATTATGATTCAGGTAGGCCACACAATTAGAAACCATTTCAAGAGTGTTGCCCCGTACTCTTCCAATTGGGTGGTCTGCTAGAATCACAGATGGGCCAATATCCTTAGCCTAAGATGGAGCAACACACACGTTGAGGTCTAGGTGGATTTCACATGGACATCAAGGTGGGCTACTTTATTTTTTCATGAGCCCAGACCCAATCCAATATGATGAGGATGAGGTGATGTTGCCAACACACGCCAGCAGTGGCATGTGATATGTTGCGTGTATTGTTGAGAATTTGATAATCTCATATATATTACAGATTTATAATTACTGTAAAATATAAAGAAATTGAAAATAAAAAAATATTAAGGATAGGTTGAAGCGCGTGTGATCATGCTATCCTTGAAAGCGTTATTTACCCATTCTCAAAGTAATTGAGATTGCTGACGGGTTGCTACGGCAATTAGCTTCCATGATATGATGAGCGTGGAACTCTGTAAACAAAGTTTTGAACTTGCTGACTTCATAAGAGAACACTTGGAGCTTTATTGGTTCATATGAGAGAAATGAGTTGAATGGTTTTTTATGTTGAAATGAACAAGCCAAGCTCTGTTTATATAGGCAAGGGTGATTGGATGTTTTGGTCCAAGGTCAATATTGTAATGAACCGTTTTTTATTGTTGCTGAGAAACTAACCATTATTTGGTAGTTTCTCAACATTTTGTATCACGTCCCAAACTCGGAAACCGGGCTCACAGAATTCCCGATCGCCGAATCCGGCGCCGACAGCCTCCATAGTACCCCATTCACGGCTCCCAGTATCCATATGCCAGATTCTCATCCTGGGATCCTACAAGGAGGATTTTTGGTCTCTTTTTTTTTTTTTTTTTTTTGTAAAGGAGCATAAGCAAATCACAAAACAACATCACCACATATCCACTATAATAAATCATTTGAGTACAATGCGGAAAGAGAAATAGAAAGATAACCAAAAAGTCTGGGATGATCTGCCACGCGCTCCTGCCTCAATGTTGTTGGGATCTAACATCACCTGCATGCAACAGTTGTACATAAGCTTACTAAAAAGCTCAAAGGGTGTGCGTGTGTGCGCAATGCATGTGCCAAGTAAATAAATATCAGCATAAGCAGAAATACTAGCAAGTTCATAATCGTTCGAGTACAAGGATATAATAAACCAATTGTCATATGCTGAGGATGCAATACAAATCGGCTATGTAATGCGAAGCCATAGTAAGTCCAAATGTCATATGCTGAGGATGCAATACAAATCGGCTATGTAATGCGAAGCCATAGTAAGCCAAATGTCATATGCTGAGGATGCAATGCAATATGCAAATCCTAACGAGTCCACGGATACCGTCAGCCTTATCTAGGCCATGCAATGCAGAAACATAGTAAACCAAATGTCATATGCAGAGGATGCAATGTAGTATGCAATGCAAAAGAAATGACAAAATTGGAGTGTGTAGTCTGGATGATATTATGTGGTATCGCAAGCTGTGGAGTTCATCACAAGAGACTTCAATCTATCCAAACTAGTCACATACCTAAATTTGGATAGCTAGACTCAATGTCATAAACTTCTGATCACAAGTTGATCGCGTACCCAACCAAAATCATGGTCATTGCGAATGTACACATAATAATTTAGTTGCGCACCATCAGCCCAAGTGGATAGTGAATGAATGAATGATTGAGTCAAATGTTGAGTACGCAACTCCTGCTCAGTAAGTTCACATATCAGTACTATACATCTCTAGGATACCACCGAGGTCTAGTTCAGTCTACACCAGATTGCCGCCCAAACTGGATGTGCAACCATGCAAGTGGAAAAGACCTCACTACCCGCCTGACCAGTAGTCTGCCAACATCTACCTGGCTCGTCAATAGCGGACCCATTTATGAACGGGTCAAACTCAGCCAAACCTTGCCCCCTATCCTCAGGCGGATAAGGTCACACCCCCTTTCAACCGACCACAACACAGTGTGAGATGCGACCTACTAGTATTCAGCACTCGGGCGCTTATGTATCCACTTGGTTTAAATGTTGGAGCATCCCCTGGCCACAGGGGTTTAGGGACTTTCACCCACAGACATCCAACGTGCCCATATGCTAAGTTTCAAACATTTCTGGTATCTCATCTAGTCATCCACGATATGCCTATGAAGGCCACAACCCTGGTGTCGCTAGGGCGTACAGTGATCATGTAACATAAAATACGAGATGCATGAGTCATACCATCTAGTCATGCATCAACCTGTGTGTACTGTGCAATCATGTGGGGCAAGTCCGTCACGGAAAGAATCCCAAAAACATCTCAGCCCAATGACATATGATATGATTAATCATTACTCATAACATGCATACAAATGATGCGTATGGGCATATGCCATGACATTATACTAAACATGCTCCCAGTGTGACCTATTGAACTAAGTATGCTAGCATGTTATTAGATCACTACAAGAAACACCACTTTTAGCGACGAAAATTTTCGTCGCTAAAAGTCAAAATTTCGCAGTTAAAACCTTTTAGCGACGAAAATTTTCGTTGCTAAATTCGTCGCTAAAAGACCGATGTACAAGGCTTTTATCAGCGAAAAATTCAAATCGACGCTAAATGCAAGCTTTTTAGCGATGAAAATTTTCGTCGCTAAAAAAATTTTCTAAGACTAAAAAAATTTTCAAGACTTTTAGCAGCGAAACTTTTCGCTGCCAAAAAAACTTCCAAGACTTTTAGCAGCGAAAATTTTCACCGCCAAAAAAATATCCAAGACTTTTTAGCAGCGAAAAGTTTCGCTGCAAAAAAAATTTTACAAGACTTTTAGCACCGAAAATTTTCGCTGTCAAAAATATTTTCCAAGAAATCCAGAAAAATATCCAAGACTTTTAGTAGCGAAAATGTTTGCCGCGAAAAAATTTTCCAAGACTTTTAGCTGCGAAAATTTTCGCTGCGAAAAAATTACAAGACTTTTAGCAGCGAAAAGTTTCGCCGCCAAAAAACTTCCAAAACTTTTTAGCGGCGAAAATTTTCACCGCAAAAAAATATCCAAAACTTTAGTAACAAAAAGTTTTGCTGCAAAAAAAATTTTCCAAGATTTTAACAGCGAAAAGTCTCTGGCAAAAAAAATTTCGAGACTTTTAGCAGCGAAAATTTTCGCCGCCAAAAAAATTTCCAAGATTTTTTAGCAGCAAAAGTATTCGTTGTTGCAAAATTCGTTCCACTTTTAGCAACGAAAATTTTCGTTGCTAAAAGTCTCTTTTTTTTAAAAAAAATATACAGCTCAAAATTCCGCACAAAATTCCTGATATACACCTGTTAACAATATATTTCATCATATTCATCCTGATATACACCTGTTATATAATATATTTCATTATATTCACATTCACATCCAGCTAAACCCAAACTAGTAAATCCATCCAAGCCTCGGTTACAAATTGAGGCTAAAAATGTTTAATTTTTTTAAATATTTATTTAAACTACTAATCCATTCATTCAATCCACTCATGAAACAATCAATCATGAAAGCCATAATACCAACAAAATAGTTAACAACTCAATCAAACAATCAATCTCACTTGTTTACTATTTAAAGTTTTCAAAACAAAGTCAATCAAACTATTACACAACATTAGGTTCCACAAATAATACAAAGTCACAATGCAAGATTTGGGTATGACTTTTGCTTGGCTGATGAACAACTACAGCTTGTTCGGTAGTCTGAAAGCATCTGCAAAGAAGAAGAACTCGCAATTAGCAATAATTTATAGTGGAGTCCATATCGACAGTTTAGATTGCTCCACTGGCATGTCCCTGGCTCCTAATTTTACTTTTAACAGCTCTAGAGGTTTCTTTCTCAGCATTTAAATGTCAAGAAAACATAATTATCATATGAAGTCTAAAATAGACTTGTTTGACACATGTATAAGCATATGGATATCCAAGCAAAAACATATGAGAGCAAAAGAGAGAAACCTTCGGTGATCTTGAATTAAAAGGGTAGCAGAGAGCCGATGTAGGATAGACTTACTCCACACAATCTCCATTGTCTCTTCAATTTCTTTTCTATGAGCTGAAATGAGAGCCTCTTCTTCCTACACAAGTGAAGAACACAGTCCCAAACTCAAAAAATAATAAAATAATAAAATAATAATAAAATAAAATTCCATTGCATACAGAAGCAGTCTCTGTACATAATTCCTCAATATGTGCCATGCAGAAAATTTTCCCTGGAAAAATGACCAAGATTTAAATGCAAAACACCATGGGAGAAAAACCAAATGCAATAGGAATCTTTGTACAAAGGTATCTTAGAACAGATGTTTCAAAACTTATCTCCAAATCAAGCAACTCAAAGAATGCTAAAAACAAAACTCACGTCATACAAATACACCATGTCATTCATGGAGCGTGTGATACATTCCTCCAAGCAACTCAACTTACCTCTAATTCTGAAATCCGTATTTCCTAAATCTGATAGAGCAAGACCAACAGCAATTTTATCGGGTGTAGACAAATGCATTTCTTGGAGAAACCTTCTAGAAATCCTTCACTCATCACTTTACTTCTCAGTGCTTCATAGAAAACTGTGGCGAAATTTGGCCTACCCAAAAATTTTCGTCGCTAAAAGTCTCTTTTTTTTTTTAATATATACAGCTCAAAATTCCTGATATACACCTGTTAACAATATATTTCATCATATTCATCCTAATATACACCTGTTATACAATATATTTCATCATATTCACATTCACATCTATCTAAACCCAAACCCAAACCCAAAAATAAACTACATTCATCCAAACACAACAATCTTATCCACATCACATTCATTCACACATAAATACATATAAGCTTAACATCATAAACAAAAATACCCTAAACCTAAACGTAAAACCTAAACCTTAACCTTAACCTATAACCTATAACCTTAAGTTTAGGTTTAGGAAATGGGGTTCGGATTCGGGATCGGGTTTAGGTGTGGTTAGGGAGTAGAGATTAGGATTAGGTGTAGGTTTAAGGATTTGAGAATACGTTAAGGTTTACGTTTAGGAAATCGGGCTCGGGTTATAGGTTTAGGTTTAGGTTTAAGTTAGGTTATAGGTTAAGGTTTAGGAAACTGAGTTTAGGTTATAAGTTAAAGTTATAGGTTAAGATTTAGGTTATAGGTTAAGTTTTAAGTTTAGGTTAAGGTTATATAGGTTTAGGTTTAGGTTATAGGTTTTGAGATTTGAGAATAGGTTTAGGTTAAGGTTATAAGGTTAGGTTGAGGAAATCGAGTTCGGATTCGGGATCGGGTTTAGGTTTGGTTTTTCAAGTTAAGGTTTAGGTTTAGGTTAAGGAGTTGAGATTAAGATTAGATGTAGGTTTAGGTTTAGGGATTTGAGAATATGTTAAGGTTTAGGTTTAGGTTAAGGTTATAGGTTAAGGTTTAGGTTATAGGTTAAGTTTTAGGTTTAGGTTAAGGTTATAGGTTTAGGTTTAGTTTATAGGTTTTGAGATTTGAGAATAGGTTTAGGTTAAGGTTATAAGTTTAGGTTTAGGAAATCGGGTTTAGGTTTGGGTTTTCAAGTTTAGGTGTTTAGGTTAGGGAGCTGAGATTAGGATTAGGTGTATGTTTAGGTTTAGAGATTTGAGAATACGTTAAGGTTTAGGTTTAGGAAATCGGGTTCGGGTTATAGGTTTAGGTTTAGGTTAGGTTATAGGTTAAGGTTTAGGAAATTGAGTTTAGGCTATAGCTTTAGGTTATAAGTTAAGGTTATAGGTTAAGGTTTTGGTTAAGGTTATAGGTTTAGGTTTAGGTTATAGGTTTTGGGATTTGATAATAGGTTTAGGTTAAGGTTATAAGTTTAGGTTTAGGAAATTGGGTTCGGGTTCGGGTTCGGAATCGGGTTTGGGTTTGGGTTTTCAGGTTTGGGTTTATGTTTAGGTTAGGGAGTTGAGATTAGGTTTAGGTGTAGATTTAGGTTTAGGGATTTGAGAATACGTTAAGGTTTAAGCTTAGGAAATCAGGTTCGGGTTATAGGTTAAGGTTTAGGTTAGGTTATAGGTTAAGGTTTATGAAATTGAGTTTAGGCTATAGGTTTAGGTTTAGGTTAAGGTTTAGGTTTAGGTTATAGGTTTTGGGATTTGAGAATAGGTTTAAGTTTATAAGTTTAGGTTTAGGAAATCGGGTTTGGGTTCGAGATCGGGTTTAGGTTTGGGTTTTCAAGTTTAAGTTTTGGTTTAGGTTAGGGAATTGAGATTAGGATTAGGTGTAGGTTTAGGTTTAAGGATTTGAGAATACGTTAAGGTTTAGGTTTAGGGATTTGAGAATACATTAAGGTTTAGGTTTAGGAAATTGGGTTCAGGTTATAGGTTTAGGTTTAAGTTAGGTTATAGGTTAAGGTTTAAGAAATTGAGTTTAGGTTATAGGTTAAGGTTTAGGTTATAGGTTAAGTTTTAGGTTTAGGTTAAGGTTATATAGGTTTAGGTTTAGATTATAGGTTTTAGTATTTGAGAATAGGTTTAGGTTAAGGTTATAAGTTTAGGTTTAGGAAATTGGGTTCGGGTTCGGGTTCGGGATCGGGTTTAGGTTTTCAAGTTTAGGTTTAGGTTTAGGTTATGGAGTTGAGATTAGGATTAGGTGTAGGTTTAGGTTTAGGGATTTGAGAATACGTTTAGGAATTGGGTTCGGCTTATAGGTTTAGGTTTAGGTTAGGTTATAGGTTAAGGTTTAGGAAATTGAGTTAGGTTATAGGTTTAGGTTATAAGTTAAGGTTATAGGTTAAGGTTTAGGTTATAGGTTAAGTTTTAGGTTTAGTTTAAGGTTATATAGGTTTTGGTTTAGGTTATAGGTTTTGGGATTTGAGAATAGGTTTAGGTTAAGGTTATAAGTTTAGGTTTAGGAAATTGGGTTCGGGTTCGGAATCAGGTTTAGGTTTGGGTTTTCAAGTTTAGGTTTAGTTTAGGTTAGGAAGTTGAGATTAGGATTAGGTGTAGGTTTATGTTTAGGTTTAGGGATTTGAGAATACGTTAAGGTTTAGGTTTAGGAAATCGGGTTTGGGTTATAGGTTTAGGTTTAGGTTAGGTTATAGGTTAAGGTTTAGGAAATTGAGTTTAGGTTATAGGTTTAGGTTATAAGTTAAGGTAATAGTTTAAGGTTATAGGTTTTGGGATTTGAGAATAGGTTTAGGTTAAGATTATAAGTTTAGGTTTAGGAAATCGTGTTTGGCTTTGGGATCGGATTTAGGTTTGGGTTTTCAAGTTTACGTTTAGGTTTATGTTATTAGGGAGTTGAGATTAGGATTAGGTGTAGGTTTAGGTTTAGGGATTTGAGAATACGTTAAGGTTTAAGTTTAGGAAATCGGGTTCGGGTTATAGGTTTAGGTTTAGGTTAGGTTATAGGTTAAGGTTTAGGAAATTGAGTTTAGGTTATAGGTTTAGGTTATAGGTTAAGGTTTAGGTTTAGGTTTAGGTTTAGGTTATAGGTTTTAGGATTTCAGAATAGGTTTAGGTTAAGGTTATAAGTTTAGGTTATAGGTAATAGGTTAAGGTTTTAGGTCATAGGTTTTGGTTTAGGTTAAGGTTTAGGTTTAGGTTAAGGTTTAGGTTTAGGTTTAGTTTTAGGTAATTTCGAATCAGGAAATGATCCAGTGTGTGGTACAGTCCTGCATTGTAATGTCCTTGCCCTTGGATCAGTGGCCCATAAACAGGCAGGTTAGAGAAAACACATAGACATTCTACATACAATCAAAGGAGAAAGAAAAATAAAAGACAAATGCTCGATGCTTTGGTTCTTTCAAACTCAAAGATTTTTTTGGGTAGAACCATTCCTGTGGGGTTTATCAGATCAACAGTTTGGATCATCGAGACAAGGGCCCCACATCTAGGGAATTGGGAGCTTCAGCTTTCTCTTTATGTTGGTAAAGGGTTAATTTTCGATTTGATGTAAAACTAACTGATAATTTCAGTTTTACCTTTAAGGTTCGAGACTGTTGGGGCACCATGCATCCATGATTTGGCACATCAGATCAATGGTTTAGATAACCAAATCATGACCCGTCACATCTATAGAATTCTTCACTACTGAAAACTAATACTATAGCTCCAAAACTTGAATTGGCTCAGTCATTAGAAAACTCAGTACTGGGCCTAATTTGCCTGGACTCGGAGGGACTCTTTGAGTTGACTCCACATATCTTGGCAGGACTCAAACCGAGTTTATAAATAAACAAGTCCAACCTAGACCAAGAGAAGCATCATCCTTACCTAGTGAGGTGCTTGTGTTGTTGTTGGTTTGAGTTACATTTATGTTACTTACATTAGATCTAACCATTTCAAATATAGATTTCTAATATTTTCAGTTTACAATATTTAAATATCGAGTTGAGTCAGGTGGAGTCTTCGAGTCAACCCAGTCCAGCTAAACGTTGAGTTAAGTTTTCAGGTTTTCGAACGACGGTATTGTAATTATGGACAGGGTTCTTTGACTATGTTCAATCATACAATATTGCACATTTCCAGAAGGATCTACGGACCTTATTGATGCAACCGGGCATTCACATGGGAATAAGAAGAGATCTAGAGTGAGCCCCAGAAGATCACGAGTGGACCGTGATCATACGTGTGATTAAGATTAGATAACATTTTTCAGTTTTGTTTAGTTTTATGCCATTATGAAAAAAGGGAATCTACCCCAAAAAAAAAAAAAAAAAAAAAAAAAAAAAAAAAAAAAAAAAAAAAAAAAAAACCCTACTTAGGATTTAGTATGAAGTGGCCATAAGTGAGCACAATTTTGTAAATTCCCATCTTTAGGGCTCTCTTTTGTCTAAAGCCTGTAATAAGCACTCACTCGGATGTGTGGTTCATTATTGCTTGAAGAATTTAAAAATAAAAATAAAAATTAGCATCTCGTTTATGCTTTCATGGCAGGAGCAGAAGAGGAAATCTAATTCAGTAGTTCATCTGGTCGGGTGGGCTGTAGGGTTGATCCCACACCGGCTGTTGCAAATCAGGTTCTGGGTCATGTTAATGATACTCTCATTAAAAACGTATTGCATTCCTGTAATATGTGGTCAGAAAGGGAAGGGATGCATGCAGAAAAAGTAAGATTATCAACAAAGCAGAGTTGCTTTTCTAATCAACATGCAAAGCAAACTAAGGTCTTAATTAGTATACCCAGCATATGCTACAATAAGCATTTTGCGCTGGTGACAATATCAAGCTATTCAATAATGGAAACTGTATCAACCCCTGCAGTGTCATTATGGGCCTTCTTTTTTAAGAACAGGCATTACAGCCCATATTTCGTAATGGATCCTACTGTTTTTTTTTTTTTTTTTTTTTTGAAAGGTCATTTTTTTTTCAGCAGTTGGAATCTTCAACAGGGTTCTCCTTTTTAGGGATTGGGCCCTTAGTTTTGTCATAGTCAAGGTGTCCCGTATCCGTTACGATACGGGCGTATCGGCCGATACGTATCGGTAACGGCGGTGGCCGTTACGCGATACGGGGTCGTATCGGCCGTTACGTTTTTTTGCACCCGTATCGGCCGATACGGGCCCGTATCGGTCCGTTACGGGCGTAACGGTCGACCCGTAACAGGCCACCCGTAACGGTCAAAAAACGGTAAAAAAAAAATTCGTTTTAAGCTCCTTTTTTGTTGTTTTTTTTCAAATTTCTTGCTTCCAAACTGCTTCTCACTCCTTCTACTACCAATTTCGACCAACCTTGGCTGGGCATTTGAGATAAAAACACATTATATTACGGATTTTGTTGAATCGAAGCTTGGTGGGCCATTTTTCAGAAATTCCGAATTCGTCAAAAATAGGTATTTATACTTTTTTAAATATGTTTTGCTATTTTAATCATGTCATATGATGTGTTAATCATAGTAGAACATGTTAATGTGCATTTTTCAGATTTGGGGTGCCATTTAATATTTTTTTAATATTTTTTTCTATTTACGCATGTATTTTGACCATTTTTTTAAAATTCGAAAAATCAATTTTTAATGGTTGTTTTGCTGTTTTAATCATGTCATATGATGTGTTAATCATAGTAGAACATATTAATGTGCATTTTACAGATTTGGGGTGCCATTTAATATTTTTTTAATATTTTTTTCTATTTACGCATGAATTTTGACCCTTTTTTTTCAAAATTCGAAAAATCAATTTTTAATGGTTGTTTTGTTGTTTTAATCATGTCATTTGATGTGTTAATCATAGTAGAACATATTAATGTGCATTTTACAGATTTGGGGTGCCATTTAATATTTTTTTCATATTTTTTTCTATTTATGCATGAATTTTGACCTTTTTTTTTTAAAATTCGAAAAATCAATTTTTAATGGTTGTTTTGCTGTTTTAATCATGCCATTTGATGTGTTAATCATAGTAGAACATATTAATGTGCATTTTTCAGATTTGGGGTGCCATTTAATATTTTTTTTATATTTTTTTCTATTTACGCATGCATTTTGACCATTTTTTTTAAATTTTGAAAAATCAATTTTTAATGGTGTGCTGTTTTAATCATGCCATATGATGTGTTAATCATAGTAGAACATGTTAATGTGCATTTTTCAGATTTGGGGTGCCATTTAATAATTTTTTTATATTTTTTTCTATTTACGCATGTATTCACCAAGAGTTTTATCTCCTTGTCAAGGTGTTCGAGAAATTCCTCAAAAATAATTGCAAACACCTATGTAAGATATTTTCATATTACATTCATTCTAATATATCTATCATTGATAGTAGATAGTTAGAAAATTAAATATATGAATTTTGTAGTCAAATTCAGGTTATTTGGTTCATAAATTCATCAGACAGTCCGATACAACTTCTCACCAAAGAGTGGACCGTTACACCACTATAAACATGTTTCAATTTATAAATGAATGCATATTTGAAATGCTTAGAATATTCCGGATTTAATCCATATTTTTTCATATTTTTTTGGCAAAAAAAATTTTTTGCGCCGTTACGGGCCGTTACGCTCCCGTATCGCCGTTACGCCCCCGTATCCGTATCGGTTTTGGAGGTCACCGTTACGCCAACCGATACCGATACGGCATACCTTGGTCATAGTGTAGGATGGCTTGTTGGGTCTTCTAGCTAGCCATGGGGTTGGTGTTGTTGTATTTCTATTTCTGAGGTTTTTAGTTTGCCAGTTGCAAGTGGTGTAGCTTTTCTTCTTCTTATTTCCTCGGTTTTGTTGTCTTTTTCTTTTTCAGCTTTTCCCTAATAAATATCACCTTGTAAAAAATAAAAATAAAAAAAATAAAAAAAAGAAAAGAAGGCAAGAGCCGAAGGAAAACAAAACATAAACAGAAAGGACAACAAAACAATTAGAAAATATGCAAGACCAAACCTACAAAGAGTACAACAACAATAGAGCCCCTTGGTTGGAATCCTCTAGCCACGAGTATGTGCTAGTGGGGCCGTATAAAATGAAAAGAAATCGAAAATTGGAATGCACGGACGTTAAACGAGGGATCATACATGAAATTTGACAAAAATGAACTAGGTTCATGTATCATACTTTCAAGGAAAATATGTACCTCCCTTGTTATGTCAATAGCTTGAGAAGGACCTGAAGTCAAGGATTCGTGTACCTAATCAGAGTTCAGAGAAGTTATTAAGAATAGAAACATGACCAAATGACAATAAGCCAGCTTATAAAAATAAATGGTTAAGATTTTTAAACAAAATTATCATTATGGTTTCAAGGAGGGTCCATTTATCTCCCCAATGTTGAGTCATCTCAAAAGCAAAGGATTAGTAAAAAGCCAAAAAACCAACAATAGTATTGCAAAGGACCAGTGCAGCTAAGTTACAGTGAAGATAGCACACAGAGAAATGGAGAAATTACAACGATTGCTTTATATTGGGAGGCAAAGAGCACTAAGTACAATGTAGCTAACAAAGGAGTTTTTTCTAGAGAAACATTGTGATTTTAAGACTGAACATTAGGTGAAAGAAAGAAATGGCAATTTCAGAACAAACTTCTTGAGACAAAAGACATGTTGTCTCCAAGTATCCCACCAACAAAAGCCAATGGATGGCCAATTTGATTAAGGACCTGATTTTAAAGGAGCATGAGCCCCATGCTCCTTTAAAATCTTGTATAAGACAAAGAAGACAGCCAATGCACATCAAAACCAAATGACACTTACACAGATTCTTTGGCATTAGACTTCTACCAGTTTGTAGAAAGTCTATACATGATCTTATTTCTTTTTCAGAAGATCTTTCAAATATTTTGGGGTCATGTTTACTAACAAGTAAATAGGCACTTTCTTAGAAAAAAAACAAAACACATGGAAGAAAATTATTTGAAACAACTTAACTACAAAAATTCATTGATGTCATACATGCAACACCTAGATTCTGACGAGATTATAATTCAATTAGCCTTGTGTAGAGAGTAGAACCGCATTCCTGAAGACAAGACCGTCTATGAAAGTCCATAGCTCTAAAATATGGTATTACCTGTAGAGCTGTTCCTATGCAGTGGTGGTAGATGCAGCTGCAAGGCGCTTCCTGGTCTCTTCAATGATGGAGAGCCTGATAAGTATGTGTGCTTTCCAACAAAGGAAAATGGGACGAGATGTCAATTGACCTTTCAACCAATCATGAAAAACAATTTGATAAAAGATCTCTACCGTCCTTTATGTCAATCTTGTTTATATTTTTTCAATCCATCTTCCATTTTCTTCTTAACAAGAAAATCCATATTTACTAATATTCCTATTTTTCTATTTTTCAAAAGAATGCACATGGTTCTGGATTCAATAGAATAAGGGTTGTTCTTTTGTCAGTCACATATGCTCACCATTAACAATGATTCAGCTACATTTTCTGTTATTTTCAATAAGCTACTGGTTGTTTGTTGGCTAAAGAAGCTTTTCAACAAAATCCACATAAGTCTATGTTTATATTCAATGACGCTTTGAAACAGTGTACCGTTCACAAAAAAGATAACTTTCTCTGCTTATTGACGCTGACACTTCCACAAACCATTTGAGAAGCACATCTTAACTTTGGATGTAATCAGAAATTACATAGAAAGCTCGAAAAGAAGCCCTAGCATGTTCAATAATGATGTAGATAAGGTAGCCATCATGCACGAAAACAAGCACATCCACCAAAATATAGCCAAATCACATTGGTAGTTTGACATAAACACTACTCTTTAAAAATTTTGAATACAAGAAACAACTGCTTATTAGTCACAGGAGAAAACTTGCCATAGAATTACAAAAGAGATATTCAAATGCGGAACATAGAAGATTCGACTTCCTAGCCCTGACCATAAGCAAGATCTTAGAACAGACCATATCCTTCCAAAACCAAATATTCAAAAACAGGACAGTGCTTACCGAGTAGGATGTAGAGGATCCTGCAATTAAAAGTGACAGGCTATTGTTTTAAATTGTCAGTTTTATATCAAAAAGGCCATTTTAGCATAGAGTTGTTGCTTACCATTAGTGGTGGCAGGCTGAAATAGAATATCATCCATAGACTCCGAGCTAGAAAAGGCCAATGCTTCCTAAAAGCAAATAAAAAAAAACTTGTATAAAATCTAATATTTTTCTGGGGATATGCTTTGTGCTGCAACATTTGGGAGGTTTTACTCTCTTATATGTTTTGGAATTATTATATATATTATTGTTATTATTATTATTATTATATTATTATTATTATTATTATTATTATTATTATTATTATTGTGAAAAAAGAATCAGGTTCAAATAGTTAAAAACTGGGGATATGTAACATCAAGGATTGAATGATTATATATGAAAAGATCTACCCGGTGGATAATTTGTTAAGTGTACTTTGCATCCAACCCTTCCAGTAGGTTGGACCTACCATGAGGATCAGCTTGTAAAAAAATCCTCCATATCTACTTTACCAGGTGGGCCACACCACAGGAAACAATTTCTAGTGATTGATAAATAGAAAAATACAAGTGTGATCCATTGGGTAAGTCAATATGGCTGAATTTTCATACTTGATCCTTATGGTGGGGGCCACTTGCAAGGACTTGAAAAGTTGGAAATATTATGCAATGGTTGGACCGTAACTATAGTCCATCTGTGCTGGTGGAGACTGTCCATTTCCTTTGAGTTTTCAGTTTTCAGTTTGCATAAGTGGATCTCACAGTTGAGTAATCCAAACCATTGATACAGTGGGCATCGACGTGGATGTGGCATTCAGAAAAAAGTTCGTGATTAGAAGATCCTAGCCATTGAATATTTGGCCTATCTTTCGTTGAATATGAACGGTAGTTGTTCTGTCTTTTCTGTAATACCCCGAGTAAAGAAGTGAGGTGCAGTCATGCAGATATAAGGGAATAAGTTCCCACCGTAAATAGGAAAAAAGCAAAGCGGTTTTTTCTTCAATGCATCTTACCATACATGAAAAAAGTAATGCGTGCAGTGAGATCATGATCGTGCACTGGTGGGCCCCACCATGTATGTGCCCTGACACGAAAATCAGGACCATGTATATCTAAAAATGGACGGCCAAAAAATCAGCCACTGCTCGACATTTGAGAAAGACCCATTAACGATCCATCAGCAAAAAGGCTACAGAAGGTTTGATAGAAAAAAGGAAAAAAGAAAAAATAATAATAAAGAGGAAGATAGAGGATCTTACCGGTCGATTCAGTCTTTGAGCTTCAACAGGAACTTCTCATTGCTCTCCTCTGTAACTCTAATCAGTCTCTCCAACAAATTTCGAAGTCCATCTCTAGCTGCAATCGAGGGCAGCAGCTGGCCTCCCCTTCTCCATCGTCATCCTACATTAAAATCAGAGGAGAGAAAGGGAAAGGAGATCGGGACGAAGAGAGAGAGAGAGAGAGAGAGAGAGCAGAGATCGGGTGAGCGAGAGAGGGAATAAGGAACGGAGAGAGGGTGAGAGAGGATTAGGTTTTTTTTTGGGGGTTTTTTGGGCGCGGCTCTGCTTTGAGCGCGCGCCCATTTTGGGCGTGAAGTGGGTATTGGACGGTCCTGATAGGGGCTACGTGGGGCCCACCATGATGTATGTGTGTCATCCATTCCGTTCATCTATTTTTAAAGATCATTTTAGAAATTTATGCTAAAAATTAGAGGGGTATAAATCTCAAGTGGTCCACACCACGTGAGAACAATAGCGATTGGATATCCACCATTAAAATCCTCCTAAGGCCCACTGTACTGTTTATTTGACATCCAACCTGTTGATTTGGTCATACTGGACCAGGTGAAGGGAAAGAACAAAAATCAGCTTGATCCAAAACTTTTATGGCTACCAAAATGTTTTTAATGGTTGACGCTCATTCAACACTGTTTCTTGTAATGTGGTCCACTTGAGATTTGGATATATCTCATTTTTGTTCTTATATTGTAAAATTATCTGTAAAAATATATGGACGGCATGGATGAAACACATACATCACGGTGGGGCCATATCATCTAAAATCATGTGAAGAAATGCCTAAAACATATAAAAGCGCACTTGGTGGGGCCCACTTGAAATTTTATGCATATGAAACTTGGTATGATCCTCATCCAAGTGGGAGACATAATGGATATGCTAGATTTGTGAACCACATCTCGGTGGGCCTAACAAATGATTATGAATATTTTAATGGAAGGTAACCCCTCTCAACTTTTGTATGTGGCTTAGCCCAAAAAAGTCACGGATTGACTTGATTTTTAAGCTCTAGGCCCACCATGGAATGGTGCATCTGACTAATGGGGTAGACGTGGGCCCACTTTGATTTATATATTGTATATCCATATGATCCATTTGTTTCCCTTACCATACCTTGCTTCTTTTTTTTTTTCTTTTTTTCTACCCTAACCGCTGCCTGCACGGCCGTACCCAACAGTCCAGCACGCTGCCCGCCGGTCAACATCTCCACCCCTCTATCTATCTCTTTCTCTCATTCTCCCGGTCTCTTCGAGGCTCCGAGCCAACCTGCGCCAAATCCTGACTCGGCCTGATCTCTCCGAAGTAGGTGTTGAACTTGTTTTTTATTTATTTAACTTGTATATTTATATGATTGTAGATTTATTTTAGATTTATGGTTGAGGGGCTAGGTTAGGTCAGGCTGGGGTTTGGATCAGGTTTGGAGGGCTGGATTAGGTCGGGTTAAAGGTTTTTTATACTTAACATGATTGACATTTAATTTGTATTATTTAGTCAAAAATATAATAAGTTAACATATGAACAAGCTCCACTCGACTCAACTCGAACCACTAGCTCGACTTGATAGCTTTGGCAAACAAGCCATGCTTCAATGTTGAGCTCGAGGGTGAGCTTGAGGTCGAGTATAGCATGGACAAGTCAAGCCCAGCTTGGCCCACCTCGACTCGACTCAACTTGGCTCGATGTAAAGCCATAGTGACTCTAGAGTGGGCAACGTTTAAAAATTGGAGGTAATTCTTTAGTTGTACAGGTGGCATGGTTTTATAGTAATCACAACCGTCCAAATCGCTAAACCAAGTGTGGATGGAGTATAACTAAAAAATGACAAAGAGAAGATTATTAACCATGCATCTAATTTTTTACTTTGAATTTGGACCACTCACTGCTTACTTTTAATAATCTATTTGATGGGCATTAATTAGATGGTCAAGATTACTTGACCTTGTGGTTCTAGAGATTTGTTTAATCTCACAATTTGGATGGTCTGGATAGTTGTACATCACTGTCACGTGTAAGGAGATTGAATGAATGGACGATTAGCCTGTTTTTGGAGAAGGACAATCTTCATTGAGGGGCCTACCTTTTTCATGGTACTGATGTCCTCCATAAATGACATGGTAACGCGAGCCATGGTACCGTTGCATGTAGGTGATCAGTTCTCTTTTTAAAATGTTGAAATATCAATATTGTATTATGAGCTTTGCTAAGCCCACACGCATATGCAATACAGCTCGAGTACATGCCATATATTTGCTAGCATGGCACAATAGATCTGAGATCCAGTCCATCCATCAGAACAGAAACACAATAATAATAATTTAATTCAAGAATCTGATTGGTCCACGTGTTATGTGGGCCACAATTTGTAAAAAAATAAAAAAAAATAAAATAAAATAAAGTACGACTCTAAAAAACCTAGTGGAAGTTTTCTAACCCATCCGTTGTTTCCAAATTGAGGCCCACATACTCATTGGACCAGATTTTATTTTGAAGAAAAAAACATATATAGAGTAGGACTAACCTGATGGATGGATGAGATCTAGCATGTATGTGCCATGCTGGCATATGTGTGGCATGTACACGAGTTTAATTGCACACGCATGTGCGCTTAGCATAGCTCTACGATTTGCAATCATTTTCTACTGTCAATATAGAATTTCAGAAGATGCAAATCATACCAAACTCAAATGAATAATTTTAGAAGCTTCTCACCGTCCGATTGAAATTATCATATGAATAATTTTGAAACCTCAATCAAGCTACATATGAGAAAGATATTGGGCATACAAGATTGATCCACGGTTTCAGTGAAATTTGATTTAAACATTTAAAGTTAATTACTTTCAATTTGAACTGATTAGATTGTCTAAAAACGATTAAAGGTTCAATTAGTGGATGTGCCTAATAATTTAATAATTTTATTTTTCACAAATAAATTTCCTTTTAAAAATAGCATTTTTTTTTCCAAAATGTATAGTTTTTTACTCTTTTAACCAAATATCATTTTTATTATAAAATATTTCAAAAATATTTAAAATACAAATTTTGAATTTTTTTTTTTTTCAAAATCTCAAAAAATTTCTCATATTTTAATTTTTTCTCAAAATTTTCAAAATGCCGATTTTTTTCTTCAAAAGCATTATTTTGTTCTCAAAATATTTCTTAAACATAGTTAAAATTTCTAAACTTTTCAATATTCTTTTCATGTGATATTACAAATCATTTAAATATTACTTTTAATTATATATATAAAAAAATTCATTCATATGATATAAAAAAAAATAAAACATAATATATATAATATATTATATATATATATATATATATATATATAGATATATATATATATATATATATATATATATACATACATATATATATATATACACACACACACACACATTTTTACCGACAAAAATTTTAAAATTAAAACATTTTTACATTATTACAAAAAAATATACATTTTTACATTAGGAAAAACACTTTTACCGACGAACATTTTCGTCCGTAAAAGTCTTACCACGAACATTTCCATGACAGCACGATTTTTTTTGTTAAAATTCAAAATACCCTTTAGCGACAAAAAATTTCATCGCTAAAAGCCACCTTTAGCTACGAAATTAATTTCGTCACTAAAAGAAAACGTCTCGACTTTTTATTTTTTAAAAAAATTCAAAACACCCATTAGCGACAAAAATTTTCGTCGCTAAAAGCCCCATTTAGCTACGAAATTAATGGCGCGCTAAAAGGAAACGTCTCTACTTAAAAAAATAAAAATAAAAAAAATTTAAAACACCCTTTAGCGACGAAACGTTTCGTCGCTAAAAGTCTCATCCGCATTTTTTAGCTACAAAAAATTTCGTAGCTAAAAGTAAACTTATCGATGAAAAACTGTTTCCTGCCTTTAGCGACGAAAATTTTCATCGCTAAAAGTCTCTTCCACGTTTTTTAGCTATGAAAATGTTCGTAGCTAAAAGTAAACTTATCGATTTTGAGGAAAAACTGTTTCCTGCCTTTAGCGACGAAAATTTTCATCGCTAAAAGTCTCCTCCACGTTTTTTAGCTACGAAAATGTTCGTAGCTAAAAGTAAACTTTTGAATTTTTTCAAAAACTGGCCTTTAGCGATGAAAAGTTTTGTCGCTAAAAGTGTCACCCACGTTTTTTAGCTACGATAATTTTCGTAGCTAAAAGTAAACCTTTGAAATTTTTTAAAAAATTGTTTACAGCTTTTAGCGACAAAATTTTTCGTCGCTAAAAGTGTCACCCACATCTTTTAGCTACGAAACGTTTCGTAGCTAAAAGTACCTTTGATTTTTTTAAAAAATTGCTTACAACCTTTAGCGACGAAAGGTTTCGTCGCTAAAAGTCTAATCAATATAGCCTTTAGCGACAAAAATTTTCGTCGCTAAAAGTCTCATACACGATTTTTAGTTAAATTGTTTGAAATTTTGTGCATAGCCTTTAGCGACAAAAATTTTCGTCGCTAAAAGTCTCATCCATGATTTTTAGCTGCGAAAATTTTTGTTGCTAAAAGTTTCGTCGCTAAAAGTACACTTTTGGCGACGAAATAAAATTTTGTCGATAAAAGTTTCGTCGCCAAAAACCCTCTTTCTTGTAGTGGATATAAATAGTGGATAACAATGGACCACAATCGGCCTAAACCGGTATATCACATATCTAGAGTAGGAGCTAAACGACATACTCCTTCTACAACTTTAGGAGTCCGAGTGGTATGTCCCATGTTAGGCTAACGTTAGCCTCTTAAGACACTAATATAACAAATATCCCAAGGCGGGGTCCACTGGGGGAAAAACGGCATGTCTAATCCATACATCGAGATAAGCTATATATAGTGGATATCACATATTCTTTCATCCATGGCAAGAGGTGATGATGTACTAAACAACAAATATACCAAATCTAATACCACATATTCTTCTATCTACGGCAAGGAGTGATGATGTACTCTCCTCCAGACAGCGGGTGGACTAGATGATACCCTAATGTCAAGGATGGACCTCACAGTTGTCTCAACAAGGAGATGGACGGTGTGAATGATATGTACATGTCACGAGGTCCTACCAAATAGGGTACAAGGGTAGGATACATCTCTCGTGGTGAGTCAAGTGGGTATTTAACAAGGTGAGTTAACAGGATGAACAATTGGGGTTTTTCAATCTCTTATCATGAATATACTGGGCTTCCTTATGGGGCCCGATACATACATAAAGTGGGCTTGGTGGAGTTCATATATCTAGGACTATATGTCCTTCCAAACGGATTGGGTAGCCTGCTCAACACCTAAGTGGACCTTGGGTATGGTTACTAAACTTGGCAAAACATGTATTTAAGTGGCCCACATTTATATGGAAGGCCCGGTATGAACATAATGTGGGCTTCAAGGTTTGTACAATCCTACATGGCATGGTGAGAAGCACCATTATCAATGGGGGCCCAACAGTTTGGGTTAGCCGAATGGGTATCACTAACATAAGTGGGGGCCCAATGGTCTGGGATGGTCCAACAAGGTAAGGTGGAAATCGCTGAAAGTGCCCTGGTTTGTCAAGTTACGTGAGTGGTGAGTAAGACTGTCTACAGAGCTCAATAGGAAGATCAATTTAAGCGTCTGCCTCAACCGGATGTGTGCAAGCTCGTCACAGGTAAATCTAAAGCCTCACATCCCATGACCCAAAACACCAGGTGAGAAAACCCTTAAAAATAAGTTAGAAATCATAGGGTTTTGACGAGGGTCGAATATTATATATCAGACCCCAGTTATTGCCTGATTTTACGTACAAGATAATGCTTAATTGAATATTTTAATAGTGTTTTTGTTGCAGGGTGTAATTAGGAGCGTTGACTGAAAAAGAGTATTAAAAGCATGGATTTGACGTTCCGAAGTCATCAGAGAAAGGGATGGACTCCAGAGGACCAATATTGAAGAATTCACACGACAGGGATTCGAGGAAATCAAGCCATTCACGTTAAAAAGGCCTGAAATTGGTGCAAAATGCAAGATCACATGGTTTCCGCTATCTGATTGGCTCGAAAATTCATACATGGGATGAGGGCCATAAATTAACTGTACATATCAAATTTCAGCCCTCGGATCACTATGTAAGTTCCCCAAATGACAGATCATCCCATAAACCGTTGATTATGGGCCCACCTACAATCTGGATATGTGTCAACTTTGGTATCAACCCCTTAAATGGGAAGACAAAATGAATGGATGGATTGGATTTCTCAGAAACATGTCAGTGGGCCCCGTATGTACAGCATATGTACATTGTGTACACACGTGCCCGCCGCGCACCGGATGGATGAGGCGGTCAGCGCAAGCGTTGACCCGCATCTTCTCAAAATGGCAATTGCCATTTTCAGCATCGGCGTAATGGACGGACGCTGTCCATTTTGCGGATGGTAGTGGACCCCATGTATTGCACGTACAGCTGATCCAAGCAGTCCATTGTGTAGAGGGCCTCGAAGAAATCAAACTCATGCTGACTTTTTGTACCCATGCATATACACATGCTCGATACAGAGGCCACAAGTGGACTGCTCTGCAACGTTCAAATTGATTTTAGCGTGATTACTTCTCTGGGCCGCGTTATCGGACGTTCAAAACCATACATGTTTGAACAAAATTTCGTCCTGAATCTAATTTACGGGGTGGATTTACCCGAAAATACTTTTGTGGGGCCCACCGATCACGCCAGCGAAACCACGTGCGTAGGCTTACGCACGTCCGTGAAATTCGGTTTTCCAGGCAGTTGTGGCTCACCATCTTTGATCGGATGGAAGATTTAATCTGTCAATCATGTATAAAAGTAAAAATGTTCCAGAAGACGTTGATTTCACTGATGAGGTGCAAGAAAGAAGTGAACCATGGAGCTTCGAAGGTGGCTGCGAAAAAGCTTTCGCTACGCATGCGCGACTGCTGCTGCAAAACCACCGACTTTTCCACCGCCCCTCCAGCAATTATAAAAGGAGGAGGACGTGAGGGGAGCTAGAAGGGGGGGAGAAGATCCAGAGCCAAGTAGAGAAAGAGAGGAAAGAGAAGAGAGAGAGGAAGAAAGAAGGGAAGGATGTTCTTATTGTTTACATTTTATTTTTCCTTCATTATAATTGATTTTATGGATTGCTAATCTCTTAGCTAGGGCTGAGATGAAGCCCCTAATTTGAATAACTGTTGTTTATGGTTGAATTCATCTTGATTTAATTGATTTGTTTCTTTCTCTAGTATGCTTAAACTGAAATTTCCGTACTTCTCCATTCTATGAGCTTCACCAAAGTCTAGATGTGGATGTTGTTTGGATTCTTATTCTAGGTGCTTGTGTCTGACCATGAACAGGTTTCCTATAGAGGAAGAAATAGGAATCTACATCTTTTCATGCCTGACCATGGATGGAAAGATGTGATCCTTATGCTTTAAGGGATTATACATTCTGTGTGCCCGACCAAGGACATAGAGTATGCTTTATTTATTAAATTTATATCAATCTGAATTAGGGTGAATCAATAGGTACAACAAGGGTTAGGATAATTAGGGGATTCAAAAGTCATAGTCTTCTCCTTGATTGAATTTTTCTTATTGCTCTCAGTTATTTTTCATAGATTTGTGTTAGTTTACTTAATAGTTCGCTAAACTATTTGTTGGATTAGTTAAGAAGAATTATAAATTGCGAATTGTGACAACTAGTCCTTGTGGGAACGATTCATAATACGTACCATATCTACATCTGATTCGTATACTTGCGAGTTTAAAATTATTTAAATCAGGTTGGTTTAAATAAAACATCAAGTTTTTGGCGCCGTTGCCGGGGACTGCGTCGGTCCAATTGGATTTAGGATTCTCTGTTATCATAATTCATAGTCTTAGGATTTTTCTAATTTTAGGTTAGAATTTTTTCTGTTTGATTTTTAGAAACTAACTGTTTTCCTGTTTTGTAGGATCCTGACATACACTTCTAATTCGGTAATTTCTTTCTAATTTTTTACTTTTTCTATTTTTAGAATTTGGGTTTTAGTTTTAGAAACTTTCTAATTCTAGGTTTAGGAAACTTTTCTTTTTAGAAACTAACTTTCTATTTCTATTTTAGGAGCTTTCTAACTTTAGACTTTTAGAAACTAATTTCTTTTGTTTTCTTGTGCAGGACCTTAACATAGAACTCCAAGTCTGGTAACTTCTTTCTAACTTCTCCTCTCACTTCTCAAAGTGCTGCAGGATCTTTTCTTTTCTTTTTCTTAGGATTAGATTCAGACTTAGGGTTTCACCATGTATATGCAAGAGTGGGAATGTCAATATGCTGAGATATTTTTTGAGAATGCAAAAAAATATGAAGGGATGTATGATGATGTTGATAGAAATCAACCTATGTCTCATAATTTTTCTGAAAAAAATCATCGAGAACCGACAAGAGTATAACGCTCCATCGGTTAAGAAGTCCTTACGTGATCATATATGGGAGAACAATTACACCCCACGGACAGTACGTGAGTGTTGGGGTTATGATAACTATGAGAGTGAGAATTATTATTACCCATCTGAGAAAAAGAAAACAATGTGTGATTATATTATGAGTGATAATAGGTATTACCAACCATCAGATTCTCCCACCTATGATCCGTATGACTATAATCAGTGGAAACATCAAAGTTGGAAAGATGAACCAGCAATCTATTATAATGATTATTCTTTTGGATCCCCTACCTTTGAGATTCAACTAAAATCGATGCAAGAGAATTCATTTCAAAGTGACACAGACTCTTCTGCGGACACAAGAAAATTACTAGAAAAGCTTGAATCACGCCTCGATAGGTTAATGGAGGCTAATGCACCTCAGCCTCAACCCAATCCAATTATCCATACACAACCCCATACCTATGATCAATGGAACCATTAAAATTGGGAAGTTGAATCAATAATGTATCATGGTAACGATTCTCTTGGATCCTATACCTTTGAAATCTAACAAAAAATGATCCAAGAGAATTCACTTCAGAATTCCATACAAAATCTGGAGCTCATTCAACAAAACACGCTCCAAAGATTTCAAGAACTTGAAAAAGATGTACAACAGTGGAGTTTACGTGATACAACTATGGAAAATAGTGCAATTGAGAATGAAGAGTTGGATTGTATTGATGAGCACATGGTTCAATTTCCCGACGAGTCGATCTCGATGACTGTCTAAAAGAATGATCAAGAGACGTGGGTGTCTTTCAAATATAATGCTAGTGAGACACTTCACTCACAGGACACACATGATTATAATAACGAGGTAGAGGTTAGTTTATTTGAACCTCAACCCAATCTAGGAATAGAATGTGAGGAATATGATCCCATCCCAAGTGTGCACTGCACGGAATTAGATAATGATGAGTATTGGGATTCAATCTCAAGTGTGGCCCCTACCAATGATCAAGAGGTTCAGGAAGTTGTCAACCATAGTAATTTACTCCACCTGTCTGACATGACTGACTTAAATGTGGAGGATGAACCACTTTCAACTAACCCTTCTAACCTTTGTGATGCATGTTTGGACCACTCCTCTGAATTGAGTGATGATATGATTCGGGAGATGGACGATTTACTAGACATGACTCTGGAATTTGAAACTACCCAGTTGAGGCTACAATCTGAGCTATAAACTTTAGATGATTCAATGCCTCCATTGAGAAGCTTCAATGACCAGAGTCTTCATATCAATGATCCCCCTATTGATCTCCAACTTGTTTGTGCAGGGCAAGAGCAAGAGAGCATGCGTTCATCCGCTTCTAGAGACGATAGAATCCTTGAGCAAATCATCACAGACTTCAATGCAGGAAACGAGTCACTCTCAGCTGAATTTCCCAATTCTTTGGACGATTGCCTGGCACACCTTTCAGATTTGAATAATCCTATGATTAAGGAAAAGTGGATGCCTTGCAAGAGACTATCTCGATAGTTGTTACTAACTGAGAGCACCCTTACTTTGAAGCCCCTTCTTTCCCAGATCTTAATTGTTTACCATTAAGGGAGGAAGAGCTGAAAATTGAATCGAAGTCTGAAACTTCAGAATATGTTGAGGGTACATCACTTCCTAAAAACCTTTCTGAATCTTATATATTTGTAGTCTCTAATTCACCATGGGATACTACCATTGAAACTTCTTCTGTCGCAGGTGAATCGTATATACTCTGGATACCTCAGGCGAATCGACGACAAACTTTTAATGAGGTACATAAGTTTCTCTGGAACGTCATGCTCCAGGGCATCCAAGCCTATTGCAAAAAGGGCTTTTGGATGATCTTGTTGAGAAACCTACTGAGAAGCTTATCAAGATATTGGCCGGAAGAGGAACCTTGCAGCATGATTGGTTAATTAGTTCAATGTTTGTGGGTAACATTGTTGCAAACCCTCAGGAGACTACAACTCGTCCACTAGGGGCAACCTAGGGGTTTAAAGGCTTGTTGCATACACTAAATGCAATCGAGAGCACCTGCGAAAGTGGTATAGGTAGAATTTTATTTTCTTTTTTATTTTTGTTATTTTGCTTTTGTTGATTTCTCTCTTATGCTGACTTGTTTTTACGTTGATATTTTTGGGAAAGCCTCTTGATTCTCCGTCCAGGTACTATCTTTCTATCACTCCTCTTTTACTTTCGTTGTCCTATGTGCATTACATGCTTATTTCTTTTACATTGAGGACAATGTAGATTTTAGGTTGGGGGTGGGACATTAGGTTACCTAATCAGTATTTTCTTGGTCTTGAGCAAAAATTGTGAAATTGTGAAAATTATGAAAACTTTTAAATTTTTCTGGAATTTCTTGTGAATTTGAAGTGATTTTGAAGGATAGTTGTGATTTTAAAATTATAAGATACAGAATGTTTGTACTTTATGACTCTGGGATTCAGTTGTCTGTTAGATTTCACAGTTAAGTTTGAATTGTTAACCAATGATTAGAAGTTTTAAACATTGATTGAGTCATGATTTCACATATCACATCTCGCTTACACATTAAGGTTTCGGTTCAATATTGAATGATTTACTTGGTAATCACTAAGCATGAAAGGAACCAGCCTGAATTTTTTTTTAGCATCAGTTTATGAAGAAATTGAAAGGGGTAGTCGAATAATCTTCACCATAGGTTTGCTCACTCTAGATGAAAATTTGATTTCCCAAGGTTGATATTTGGAACAAGCTGGGCTACTGGTTTTCACCATAGCTTTGCTCCCTATAGGTGAAGATCTGATTCCTCTCGATGTTACTTATAAAAAAAAAAAAAAAAAAACAAGAAGAAATCAAAGGCTGGTAGAGTGAAAAGTTAATCTGTAAGGCAAGTGTTGGCTTCAGTTTGGTTGTCATGAATTCTGTTGTTAATTACCAATGATAGCATGAAATTGACAATTGGATCTCTTAATGATCGTAAGCCGAGATTACACTATACACTCATGATTCCACAATGTTTAGAATTGTTCTAATTAATAGATTAATATTTTAAACTTGATTATGAAGTTTATTGTAAGCTTGATTCCAGGAGAAAATTCTGCTCACCATTCATGAATCTTAGAATTCTCACATCTCGACTATCTGTTCACATGTCACTTGGGTTTACAGGAATTGCCCTTTTATTTCTGAAATTATTTTTTGCATGTTTTGCTTGGGACTAGCAAAATGCTAGTTGGGAGTTGTGATGAGGGTCGAATATTACATATCAGACCCCAGTTATTGCCTAATTTTTCATACATGATAATGCTTAATTGAATATTTTAATCGTGTTTTTGTTGTAGGGTGTAATTAGGAGCGTTGACTGAAAAAGAGTATTAAAAGCATGGATTTGACGTTCTGAAGTCATCAGAGCAAGTGACGGACTCCAGAGGACCAATATTGAAGAATTTACATGACAGGGATTCGAGGAAATCAAGCCGTTCACGTTAAAGAGGCCTGAAATTGGGGCAAAATGCAAGATCACATGGTTCTCACCATCCGATTGGCTCAAAACTTCATACATGGTCTGAGGGCCATAAATTAACCGTACATATCAAATTTCAGCCCTCGGATCACTATGTAAGTGCCCCAACTGACAGATCATCTCATAAACCATTGATTCTGGGCCCACCTACAATCTGGATATGTCTCAACTTTGGTATCAACCCCTTAAATGGGGAGACAAAATGAATGGATGGATTGGATTTCTCAAAAACATCTCAGTGGGCCCCGTATGTACAGCGTATGTACATTGTGTACACACGTGCCCGCCGCGCACCGGATGGATGAGGCGGTCAGCGCAAGCGCTGACCCGCATCTTCTCAAAACGGCAATTGCCATTTTCAGCATCGGCGTAACGGACGGACACTGTCCATTTTGCAGACGGTAGTGGGCCCCATGCATTGTTCGTACAGCTGATCCAAGCAGTTCATCGTGTAGAGGGCCTCGAAGAAATCAAACTCATGCTGACTTTTTGTACCCATGCATACACACATGCACGATACAGAGGCCACAAGTGGACTGCTCTGCAACGTTCAAATTGATTTTAGCGTGATTACTTCTCTGGGCCGCGTTATTGGACGTTCAAAATAATACATCTTTGAACGAAATTTCGTCATGAATCCAATTTACGGGGTGGATTTACCCGAAAATACTTTTGTGGGGCCCATCGATCACACCAGCAAAACCACGTGCGTAGGCTTACGCACGTCCATGAAATTCGGTTTTCCAGGCGGTTGTGGCTCACCATCTTTGATCAGATGGAAGATTTGATCTATCAATCATGTATAGAAGTCAAAAATGTTCCAGAAGACGTTGATTTCACTGATAAGGTGTAAGAAAGAAGTGAACCATGGAGCTTCGAAGGTGGCTGCGAAAAAGCTTTCGCTACGCATGTGCGACTGCTGCTGCGAAACCGCCGACTTTTCCACGCCCCTCCAACAGCTATAAAAGGAGGAGGACGTGAGGGGAGCTAGAAGGGGGGTGGAGATCCAGAGCCAAGGAGAGAAAGAGAGGAAAGAGAAGAGAGAGAGAGGAAGAAAGAAGGGAAGGATGTTCTTATTGTTTACATTTTACTTTTCCTTCATTATAATTGATTTTATGGATTGCTAATCTCTTAGCTAGGGCTGAGATGAAGCCCCTAATTTGAATAACTCTTGTTTATAGTTGAATTCATCTTGATTTAATTGATTTGTTTATTTCTCTAGTATGCTTAAACTGAAATTTCTGTACTTCTCCATTCTATGAGCTTCACCAAAGTCTAGATGTGGATGTTATTTGGATTCTTATTCTAGGTGCTTGTGTCTGACCATGAACAGGTTTCCTATAAAGGAAGAAATAGGAATCTACATCTTTTCATGCCTGACCATGGATGGAAAGATGTGATCCTTATGCTTTAAGGGATTATACATTCTGTGTGCCCGACCAAGGACATAGAGTATGCTTTATTTATTAAATTTATATCAATCTGAATTAGGGTGAATCAACAGGTACAACAAGGGTCAAGATAATTAGGGGTGAATTCAAAAGTCCTAGTCTTCTCCTTGATTGAAATTTTCTTATTGCTCTCGGTTATTTTTCATAGATTTATGTTAGTTTATTTAATAGTTCGCTAACTATTTGTTGGATTAGTTAAAAAGAATCGTAAATTTTGAATTGTGACAACCAGTCCTGGTGGGAACAATCTCATAATACATACCATATCTACATCTGATTCGTATACTTGCTAGTTTAAAATCATTTAAATCAGGTTGGTTAAAATAAAACATCAGGTTTTTAAGGTGAGAAAACTTTCTTCAAAATAGGAAAATATCTAAGTTTTTCTCACCATGTCAACTTTATCGAAGCACCCTCGATATCATCGACCTGCACTGTCGATGTCCTCAATACCTTAACGATTTTATCGATGTGATGACCAAAAATGTCCAGCAACTAAATATTCATCTGGACAGATTTATCGATGTATCGATACACCTATCGATATCATCGATATAAGCACTAAATATGTCAAGCAACTTCACAACATATCTGGAGGAATTATCGATGTATCGATACACATATCGATATCATCGATATTCAAATCTCTAGTCCATCGAGAGTGGCTCCATAAGATCGACAGACAGATTTCTGGCGCCCCTGTTTTTTAATGAAAATCTTAAACTCCTTCGATATATCGATGACCGTCCGATATGATCTGAATTCAAATATCGATAAGATCGTAGGTCTATCGATGATATCGATCGAGGGCGCGCATTTCTTACAACGGATATTTCAGGACGTTCTTAACTATGATCGGGGGGCCTTCGATAGAATCAATATTCAAATATCGATGATATCGACAACAGGTCGATTGTATCGAACAATGACATAAATCGTCCAACAAGCTAAAAGTCAAATCCGCTGGATTTATCGATGCATCGACTCTGATCTCGATATCATCGACATTCAAATTCCGATGATCTTGATGGTTCCCCGATCACTCATGAAAACCTGAAATATTTCAAAGTCAAGTCTCTCTCATTTTTCAAGTGTCGATGGATTGAACCTGTCATCGATGGAATCGGAGTTCGAAATCCGATGACATTGACAATAGTTTCGATTCATCGACCATTTAGCAAAGAGTTTCAAAAGCGTATGACATTGAGTCCGTGTCATCGAGCAGACCTTTGATGCTATCGAGAGTATACGCTCGATGATATTGAACCTGCTCGAGGATATCGAACTCTATCATAAATGTGACCGTTTTATATCCGTTGGAACTTTTTGCCTATATATAGAGGACTTGTCTTTTGTTGCTGTGAGAGAAAGAAGAGAGAGCTTTTGAGTGTTTCAACTTATATCTTATATCTAAAGCCCTTTCTCTCAAGGGAGTTCATCCTCCAATCCACCCTCACCATTGATATTCAATAAAGTGGATTGGGGAATGAACTTCCATATTCAAGGATCCTCTAGCTACTACCTTAATGGCAAATCATTAAGTTGGGATGCCTTGAATGCCTTGATGATTGGAACGACTCTATCTTCCTTATAAGAAAATCTTTAGAGAGTAGGATTCCATCATAACCTTGACCCAATCCGAAGCCGAGTATTGGTATATTATCTTGTGTTGCGGATCAAGTGAACCAGAAGACTCTTCGTCAACAAGGAGGAGGAGATCTTCGGCATTATGCTAAACGAGACTCATCAGCTTATTTGTAAGTATCCAGAGTCCAAGAGGACACTTGTGATCATTTCTTTCTAGGATTGGGTCTTAAGTGGTTCTCACCCTTTGAAGTCCTCAAGGAGGCCTCCGGCAGGAGTGTACATAGTGGGTGCGTTGTGTGGACCCTTGCTCTGTGGAGAGCATAAACATCCGGGTGCGTCGTATGGACCCTTGCTCTATAGAAAGTATAAACATCTGGTTAGGAGTGAACCAGTAAAACTCCAGGGTTAGAGGTGAACCGAGTAGAAACCTCTGTGTAAAGGTTGAAGGTGAACCTGATTTACAACCTTAGGTATGAGGTGAACCCCAGGAAACCTCCTTAGTGAAATTCGGTACACTAAAGGGTTGAGTGCGGCAGCCGGGAGTAGAGTAGACTTATCGTCGAACCACTGTTTGAGAATGTTATTTTGATTGTGTGATTTACTTTAATACTTCCATATCCAAATATCTGATCACACTTCACATACCTACACAGTCATATCCATCATGAACTCGGTTACATATTGTTTACTTCTTAAGCAGTTTGTGATTGAATCCTCTACAAGGCTTGGAAGCCTTTAGAGTTACATTAGAGTAATCCTGATAATTGTATATTTAAAAGGATTAGTGAAATAGGATTTTAAATAAATCATAAAAACTTTTAAAAGTCCTATTTACTCCCCTCTAGGACATATTGGCATATTCCGACTTCTACTAGTGCGGTTTTCACCGCCATTTTCAATTGGTATCACTGTAACGCCCTGAAAATCGGGGGTCGAGCATAAACTCAACTCCCGAGTTCCAACGCATCACTTATGCAACAAAATGAATGATGATTGAATGTTATCTGTATTAGTGCATTGAACATGAGTGAGATTAAGCCAAAACAGCATATCATACTCCAGAGACAGTTAATTTTGCAAGCGGAAGACTATGATAGATATATAAAATATATAAACTGTGGTGAGTCTTTAGAGTGTGATAATGTTACCAGGTTAAATAATTATGTACAACTTCAAATTATACCAAGTTGTGTAAGGTCATCTAGTCAATATCCCAGAAAGCCCCGTCGATCAGGACACGGCTCACAGGAACCCGCCTAAAACAGCATAAAGGAGGAATCCTCCTCATCCTCATAAAAGTCCAGCTCCGCTTCACAGCATCGCCATCATCTGAAACTCAAGCAAGTCTAGTTGGTGTGTACAACACCGTCCCTTAACGTGGGAGTGAGTGATCAACTCAGTGGAACAGTAAAGCATAGGTTAACATGTTATCAATTCAGTCAAGCAGTAAAATCAAACACTCCTAACTACTCTTATTAATGCAAATATGAATGCAGTCATAATGCATGCCCTCACCACACACTCTCTCGTGCGACACCATCTTACGCTCCCGGCATGCTTGCATTTCTCAGTGCTCCACATCTTCCAGGCACATGCAATGCGATGATGAGAATGATTGCCGAGTTGTTATTAGTCCATTTCAGACAACAGTATTGGAAAACTAAGGTACCTCCCTTATCATTCCCAAACATGATCCATTCTAGGGTCGTCAGTCCTAGTTAATCTCATACGATGGTGTGTTTCTAGGTCACTGCAAAGGCTGTCAGGGCTGTTACACGCATTCGTTACACCACTCCCCCATAACCTTTTTAACGGTTCATCACTAAATTGATACAGGCCTAGTTCATACTCTATTCACTGCGGCAAAACTCGTCGCCTCACTGCAAATTCAGAGCATGCTCGAGGTCACTACAAAGGGTTCGTCACCAATCAGTGTAGGCCGACAACTCGAATATAGTGTTCCATACCACTATAATCGGCTCACGAGTTGGTTGCTCACTGGTCACTACGGGGAGGCACGTGGCCCCAGCGTAGGCCGACAGCTCGACCATGGTGTCCCATACCACCATGCCCGGCTCATGAGTCTTAGTGGATCGAGGTACCATGGTTAAAGGGATTTCACTTGTAAGTTTGGTACCCTAGGTTCAAGCAAAGGTGTCCAAACATGGTGAACATACATAAGACGGATCGGGTTGCTTGACGAGCTCAGCTAGCTCGAGCGCACAACAAGTTGAATGATATGAAACGCATAAGCACTTCGTGTGGCCAACCACTATCACCAACCGAAGTACGACTCAGGTTCGTCGAACACATCTCATGTGGTAAATGAATCTCAGCCATGAATTCAATCCCGTTACCGATTGCCTGGACTATAATCATAGCCCCAAACACAATCAATCCATGACCAGAAGCATGTAGAGTAAAGCAGAATAAACAAAGTGATTCAAGCATGTTGACAAGCATGTCATAAAACATGTAATAAAGCACAATATAAACAGGAAATACAAACACCTATATTTCATAAGTAAGCGATTAAATTAAACAAGCAACATGGAGGAAATCATATACATCTCTAAGGTAGTTGAGAATCCTATCTCAACACCCTATGAAACTTGGTTCGTCACACAATTTCTCACACAGGCATTTTAGTAAACACTTAAACTACACCACTCCAACATACATGACATATGTTGATTTCAACATAGAATATGACAAATCCTTATAGCAAGGAGTTGTCGCATACACATCAATCATGTTCCTACATTCAATGCATATGGCAGGCATAAATCATAAATCCATATTTAGTTAGTCATTTCAACAAACACTTTAAACTACATACACCAACATACATGACGTATGTTGATCACATAGGTATAAGGACAAATCCTTTCACGAGGGAGTTGCCCTAATTATAACACGCATGCACCCACGACGGATAGTCATGGCAAGCAGGAATCCAAGTTCCATGTTCATTCAGTCATTTCCACAAACACTTGGGCTACACATTTTAGCATATATAGTGTATATTGGTCGTGGCGTGATTTAGGGCAAATCCTTTCGTCAAAGGGTGTCGCGTATACAACAATCATGTATCCATGACAATCAGTCATGGCGAGCACGAATGCGAATTCTATATTCATTCGGTCATTTTTACAAACACTTAGAATGCACTATTTTACCATACATAGTGTATATTAGCAAAACATGTATTAGGCCGAGTCCTTTCGCCAAACAAGTATTTTACACATATATAATATGTTCATATAGCAAATAATCATGGCAAACACATTTCCAAAATTTATACGTATACGGTACTTTCTATAAATACCTAGAATATGCAAAATTCCTTATTTCACGCTTTTAATCGAAACGGAAAACAGACAACACTTTGTACATGTGAAATTGCATGTATATCATGAATCTATCATTATCTGACATTGAAAGCGTTGAAAACCATAACCTATACACCTAAAGTCTGCACCTTTAAGCCGTAGAACCGAAATAAACTCGCTAGACTGGTTAGGCTTCCTCCTACGATGATCTAGCAACCTATTACATGATTCAGGTCAGTTATTTCATAACTTACAACCACCACAGACCCAAATCAGATTAGGGTTAGGGTTTCTTACCTAAAAATGGAGCTGAAATCACCGGGAAAGCGATTAGAAATAAGTGGTGTAGCATGTGTAGCGGCAGGGTAAAGTGGTAGGGAGATTCCCCCACTTCTCTCACACTTTCTCTCTTTTCTCTCTTCTCTCTCTTAGGTTTTCTCCCAAATTCGTATGGGCTGAATGAGAGAGGTTTTAAGGTCCTTATATAGGCTAGAACATTACCAGAATAGACTCCAGGACAAGGTATACTTGGGTTATATCCAAAGTGGCCCTATTCTGTCTCAACGGAGCACTTCTGGCGGGCCCCCTTGAGCCAAAGGTCGGACTTAAGTTCACTGACATTGGATCTAGGTTTGGCTAAGTTTTCATTTTAGTCAGATTCCCAGATCACGCGTGGCAGACCAGTTTCAGTTCAACGGTCAGCGAATCTCGATCGGAGATTCCGAGTACATGAATGTGTGTATGAAATTTCCCCTGATCCGAGGGTGTATTTGGGTCAGATTCTGACGGTCAGGTTGCTCAATACTGATCCGCAAGCGTCACATGCCAGATTTCATAAATTCATATTTTATTTTGAATTAATTTCACATTTCTCACACTCCTCGCTCCGAGCTCAAGTGAATAGTGCTGGGACACTATCTGGATTTGATTTCCGAGATGGTTGTCAAGCCCAGCAAGGCGGTTCTAATTCCTTAACTTCTTGTAAATCGGACTTCCGACGTGCGGTCCAGATCTGATACAGAATTTCGAGATGCTCCCGAGAGCAGCCGGGTAATGAGATTGATCCTAGATTTAAGGGTAACCTAGCGTCAATGATTCTACAAGTTTTAGGTCTTGCAGATCGTATTTAAAGTGATTGGTGCTAATTTCACAGGTACTTTAGTTTAACACTGGTTAATTCTCACCTAATTTCTAAAGGATTTAGTCCTGAGTAATTTCTGTCTGAGGTGGTACCTGGGCCTTTGTAGTTTGTATATAAAGTGATCCAAATTATACTACTTAGGTAGTTTAAGATAGTGTCTAGGATGAAAGTACTTAGAAAAAATGAAGAACAAGGTGGTGAAGGGTGGGATTTGTGAAGGAAATGGGTTCAAAAGCGATTTTAGCCTTTGGGACTGAGTTCTGACAAGTTAATAAGGTGTTAGGAGTGACCCATTGCCTAAGGACGTGTAATCCCAGGTTGGCAAAAATCCGAGATGTTACAATCACAGCGGGTTTCTCTTTAAGGGCTTCACCGCCTAGAGAGTGATCTTGACTGAAGTTGGGAATATAACAAAAGGAGAGGGCTCATCAGTCTCTAGACCTCTACTATTTGATAGCTCAAACTATGCATATTGGAAGGATAGGATGCACTACTTTCTGAGATATTTGGATCATGACATTTGTGATATAGTTGAAAGTGGATATGTGCCACCTACTGAACAAATTGTACTTGATAGTTGCACAACAATCACAAGACCAAATCTAAAGAAAAGTGGACAACATTCGACAAAGAAAGGTAGACATCTGAAGCCAAGGCTATGAATGCTATCTACTGTGCCGTGTCCCAGGATATATTCAATCAGATAAGTATGTGTGGGACATCCAAGGAAGCATGGGATTTATTGGAAACAACCCATGAAGGCAGAAGCACTGTGAAGCGATCCAAACTTCAACTCCTGACTTCACAGTTTGAAAGTCTCAGAATGGAAGAGCATGAGACATTTATGGAGTTTTTCACAAAGTTAAATATAATTTGCAACTCCATGGGTGGATTGGGAGAGAAAGTTCTGGTATAAAAAATTTGTAGGAAAATTCTAAGATCCCTACCGGAACGATTTAATCCTAAGGTTACAACAATTGAGGAGTGTAGGAACATAGATGAAATGAAAGTAGAAGAACTAGTAGGTTCCCTACAAACTTTTGAACTACACTTCACACAACCCCAAAAATCCAAAAACACTGTTCTAAAAATCTCAAAGAAAACAATTCATGAGAACAGTGAAAGTGTAAAGGAAGATAAAGATGAAGAAGTGGCTTTGCTGGCACAAAAATTCAGAAGATTTTTTCATAAGAATCGCAGCCGTCCTTCTAAAGGGAGAAAGGTGAACTATAAACCTTTTGCAGGCAAATTTGGTAAAAGAACCAAAGAACCACAATGCTACTCCTGTCACGAGTATGGACACCTGTCTACTGAATGCCTAAATAGAAAAACTAAGGGCAAGGCTATGACTGTCACGTGGGATGATACAGATGAGTCAAATTCAGAATCTAGTGATTCTGAAAGCAATGGAGATCAGAAATCATTGAAAATACTCATGGTCTCCACTGCTTCAATCATTCCCACTGAGTCTGAAAACGAGAAAGAACAGCAAGCCACTGAATCATTTCCATCTAATAATGAGGAATCAGATGGAAATGAAGAAGAAGAAGAAAAGGATAAACTACAAGATGCTTACAATCAACTTTATATCCATAGCATCAAAGTAACTAAGAAACTGGGAATATTTGAGAACAAAAACCAATTGCTGCAAAAAGATTTGGACAAAACTGTAGAAATCAATACACATCTAATCAATGACTTACAACAATATCACTCTGACAATAATAGACTTGAGAGAGAGTTAAGTCCTTCCTTAAATCTGAGTTCAAGAAATTGAACAGACAGGTTGAGATCTTAAAAGACAAAAATATGCTGCTTCAAAATGAAAATCATACACTCCTGTTTGATCTAGAAGAGTCCAGAAAGACTGCCAAACAAAACTGTAAGTTTTCCGAGAGTGGCAAAAAGCTAGAAAAAATGTTAGGAATGAGAAGACCTGGAAAGGATAAAAGTGGGCTTGGATATGAAAAACATATGACTGGAAATGTAGCTCCCATAATAAAAAAAAATCTGCTACTTCTGGAAGCAAAACCAGAACAACTCCAGTATGTCATTTGTGTGGTGATTCAGGTCATTATGAGTTTGAATGCATAACACCTAGGAGGGCTAAATCTAACTCTGGTCAGAATCATGTTAACGAACTATCAACCAGAGAAATACGAAACTTAAGAAGTCCTCTTAAGGATATGGATAGAAGCAATGCCCTTGCACCATTGCACCATCGCTCAAATCCGTCAACAAAATGAAATGCAAAAGGAAAAATTAGTTCAAATCATGCAGTAGAATCTGAACCTGTGCTAAAATGAGTTTTTTTTTTTTTTTTTTTGCTGAGCTAAAAATGATGTATCTGAGGTTCTTCACCTCCATCTTTTGTATATAAACATTCAAATGTTTATAATTTCTTTTGTGTGCATTAATTGTACAAAATTTTCTTATGTATACTATTGAACATACTAAAAGTATACATGAATGATTGTCTGGATACTGAAAATTAAAAAACATTTACATCTGATATGTCTGCCGAGTTGTCATGAGCATTTTTGATCAAATCGATAAGCAGTCGATATCATCAATACCACTTCAAAAATTAAAAAAGCGAGTGATCGGGAATGGTATCATAAGCAGGATCGATGAACTCGATAAGAGACTCTCAATATCATCGAAAAGAGTATCGATCATATCGATGAATGCCGCCCGATATAAGTCAGCGGAGCACAAAAAAGGGGTTCTGTCTCAAGGGTTTCATGCTCTCGCCTCTGCTCGATCTGCTCGACCAAACCACTGGAACCCTCGAAAGACTACCTAAATCACGTAACGAAATCGGCAATACCTTTCTATTATCTGAAAGTCCACTTCTTTTAAGTATTGCTACTTTCTATTAAGGTCGTGTTCTCTTTCCTAAATTCGTAAAACCTTTTTTGTCATTATGGGAAAGGACAAAGGGATAACATCCGGCCCTGGGAAATCTTCAATAGCCACCCGACAAAAAGTACTCACCTCGAAAGGCAGGGCAAGGGCTCTGGAAAGTGGGATCCCCACACGGCAGAGAACAAGACAGACTTGACATGATGGGTCCCAAACCGAAATTCCAGCACCACCTCCTCCGGCTAGTTAACGCCCAGCAAAATACACCAGTAGAAAGCTGATCCATGAGAGAATAGTTGACAGAAGTTACTTGGTACCTTACAATCTGGATCCCCTGCTGGCCGCAATCGGTTGGTTGCCCATCATAGACTTCGGGGGATCGTGCCAACTTGAACTAACATGCAGCTTTCTATCCGTGTGCCACTCTCCCGTATCTGACCCCCCTTTGTTTGTGGTCAATCTGGATGGCGATGAGGTGTTAATCACCCCTGCTATAATAGCAAATGCTCTCAACCTACAAATAGCACCAGAAGGCTTTCCACAAATGGATCTCGACCATCCTGAGGTTCGATCCAAGGTAACTAAATATTTATGCAATGGTCAAGACATCCCGTGACATAAAAGAAATGCGCTAAAAGCTAGATTCATGGAGCCCCAATTTTGGATTCTGCATGGTATATTCACCACAAATGTATACCCAAGAAGCACCAACAGATCTGATCTCACTGGACTCATGGTTATGATAGTTTATTCTATGGTAACTGGGACAAGGATGTGCCTTCCAACTCAGCTCATCAGTCAGTTGGTAAATGCTATTCACACCTCCAGGGATCTTCATCTCCCATATCCCTGGATCATCAGCAGAATATGCAATACCATCGATTTCCCATCAACCATTGACCCTGTACTCACACCTGAAGTCTTCAATATAAAGAACATCCGCAAAATGGACCTGAGGTTTCACGAGTATATTGAAGACGAAGAAGAAGGTGACCAAGAAAGGGGAACAGAAGCTGGTGCGTCTCATGCTAAGGAAACAGAGATGACAGGAGATGCATCCTCCAGACTCGATCCAGCCCCATCAGCATCCATGCCTGGACATGCCAAACAATATAAGTCGGACAGAATCAGGGCAATCCAGAGAGATATTCATTCTGTGCGTGAGCAGCTAACAATCTTGGATCGAGTCGTCCACAAAGTGCAATAGTCTGTACAATAGCTGGTCAATTTGATGACGTGTCGACAGGATGACACTGCACCATCACACTCCGCACCATGATAATGGTCACTACACACTATTACATACACTCCTCTCATATCTCTGCGTACGAATATTAGTATGTTTTTGAATATTCTACGTCTTTATGAGTATATGTGATAACTAACCATTCTGGAGACTCTAACGTTTTTGTATATGTCCATGAAAGGTTCTTTTGTTGTTTGTTTGGTTTGGTTGGGATAATTTTTAAAACTCTACTGCTGTCTATGGCAGTAAATAGTTGGTTATTTTGATGATTATGGCTGTGTAAAATTCATATCATTAATGTCATATTTCTGTTTTGAGTTCCCCCTGGTTTATCAAGTTCTGGAATGCATGTGATGTCTTTAATAAATATTTTTTCACTGCTATATCATATCTAATATGCATTCATGAATTCTGAAATTGATGCTTGCTGAAATTGAGCTAACTCTTATACATCAAATTCATCTGCTTCTACCTGATTGGTTCTCCCAAGTGTTTCAAGCTTCAATCAATATCATCTGAGATATCTTTATCAATGACTGACAAAAAGGGGGAGAACATTTACAAACACCCTGAATGAAAATTGTATATCTGTTTAAAGGTTATTGCAGGTGTTAGGGGGAGCAGCCGCAACAAGAAAGGGGGAGTTGGAGTTTACAAGAAAGGGGAAGCAGCTATTGGGTTGTGTACATGGGTTAGAAACTCTAAAATTGTGTAAAAACATGTACACACAATTTAGGGTGTGTTTGTCTAGAAACATTCTAGGGTGTTTTGGGGGTTTTGTCACTTAATTGACAAAGGGGGAGATTGAAAGTGCCCTGGTTTGTCAAGTTACATGAGTGGTGAGTCAGACTATCTACAGAGCTCGATAGGAAGATCAATTCAAGTGTCTGCCTCAACTGATGTGTGCAAGCTCATCACAGGTAAATCTAAAGCCTCACATCCCATGGCCCAAAACACTGGGTGAAGACAACTCTTAAAAACAAGTTAGAAATCATAGAGTTTTTAAGGTGAGAAAACTTTCTTCAAAATAGAAAAATCTCTAAGTTTTTCTCACCTTGTCGATTTTATCGAAGCACCCTCGATATCATCGACCTGCACTATCGATGTCCTCGATACCTTAACGATATTATCGATGTGAGGACCAAAAATGTCCAGCAACTAAATATTCATCTGGATGGATTTATCGATGTATCGATACACCTATCGATATCATCGTTATAAGCACTAAATATGTCCAACAACTTCACAACGTATCTTAACGAATTATCGATGTATCGATACACATATCGATATCATCGATATTCAAATCTCTAGTCCATAGAGAGTGGCTCGATAAGATCGACAAGGAGAATTTCGGTGCCTTTGTTTTTTAATGAAAATCTCAAATTCCTTCGATATATCGATGACCGTCCGATATGATCTGAATTCAAATATCGATAAGATCGGAGGTCCATCGATGATATCGATCGAGGACACTCATTTCTTACAGCAGTTATTTCAGAACGTTCTTAACTATGATCGGGGGGCCTTCGATAGAATCGATATTCAAATATCGATGATATCGACACCAGGTCGATTGTATCGAACAAAGACATAAATCGTCCAGCAAGCTTAAAGTCAAATCCGCTGGATTTATCGATGCATCGACTCTGATCTCGATATCATCGACATTCAAATTTTGATGATCTCGATGGTTCCCCGATCACTCATGAAAACCTGAAATATTTCAAAGTTAAGTCTCTCTCTTTTTTCAAGTGTCGATGGATTGAACCTGTCATCGATGGAATCGGAGTTCAAAATCCGATGACATCGACAATAGTTTCGATTCATTGACCAATTGGCAAAGAGTTTAAAATGCGTATGACATTGAGTCCGAGTCATCAAGTAGACCATCGATGTTATCGAGAGCATACGCTCGATGATATCGAACTCTATCATAAATGTGACCATTTTATATCCGTTGGAAGTTTTTGCCTATATATAGAGGACTTGTCTTTTGTTGCTGTGGGAGAAAGAAGAGAGAGTTTTTTAGTGTTTCAACTTATATCTTATATCTAAAGCCCTTTCTTTCAAGGGAGTTCATCCTCCAATCCACCCTCACCATTGACATTCAATAGAGTGGATTGGAGAATGAACATCCGCATTCAAGGATCCTCCAGCTACTACCAGCTACTACCTTAATGGCAAATCATTAAGCTGGGATGCCTTGAATGCCTTGATGATTGGAACTACTCTATCTTCCTTATAAGAAAATCTTTAGAGAGTAGGATTCCATCATAACCTTGACCCAACCCGAAGCCGAGTATTGGTATACTATCTTGTGTTGCGGATCAAGTGACCAGAAGACTCTTCGTCAACAAGGAGGAGGAGATCTTCGACATTGTGCTAAATGGGACTCATCAGCTTATTTGTAAGTATCCAGAGTCCAAGAGGACACTTGTGATAATTCCTTTTTAGGATTGGGTCTTAAGTGGTTCTCACCCTTTGAAGTCCTCAAGGAGGCCTCCGGCGGGAGTGTACGTAGTGGGTGCATTGTGTGGACCCTTGCTCTGTGGAGAGCATAAACATCCGGGTGCGTTGTGTGGACCCTTGCTCTATGGAGAGCATAAACATCTGGTTAGGAGTGAACCAGTAAAACTCCAGGGTTAGAGGTGAACCGAGTAGAAACCTCTGTGTAAAGGTTGAAGGTGAACCTGATTTAAAACCTTAGGTTTGAGGTGAACCCTGGGAAACCTCCTTAGTGAAATCCGGTACACTCAAGGGTTGAGTGCGGCAGCCGGGAGTGGAGTAGACTTATCGTCGAACCACTATAAAACTGACTGTGTTTGAGATTATTATTTTGATTGTGTGATTTGTTTTAATACTTCCATATCTGAATATCTTATCACACCTCACACACCTACACAGTCATATCCATCATGAACTCAGTTGCATATTGTTTACTTCTTAAGCAGTTTGTGATTGGATCCTCTACTAGGCTTGGAAGCCTGTAGAGTTACATTAGAGTAATCCTGATAATTGTATATTTAAAAGGATTAGTGAAATAGGATTTTAAATAAACCATAAAAACTTTTAAAAGTCCTATTCACCCCCCTTTAGGACATATTGGCATATTCCGACTTCTACTAATGCGGTCTTCACCGCCATTTTCAATCGCTACATCAATGTGGGCCCTAGCAGTTTCGGATAGCCCAAAAAGAGAAAGATGGGTATCATTAACATTAATAGGGCTCGACAGTTTGGGTTAGCCCAATAAGGTGAAGGTGGAAACGGGCTTATCAATGGGCCCTAGGAAGGTTTACAACATGGACATTTAACCACCATTGCCTCCTAGTGTGTGGCCCATTTGGGATTTAAAATCTAACTCACAATGGGGCCCTCGGCCCTTACATTATTTGGGAAAAATGGATGGGCAACATGCTTGTAGCACATACATCGCGGTGGGCCTAATGAAACAACCCAAGGCATAGGGATAATGGGTGGAAAATGTGTAACACATACATCATAGTGGGCCTCATGGGGCAGCCCATAACCCAAAAAGGGGCAAACGGTCGTATACATAACACATACCTTATGGCGGGCCTCATGGGACAGCCCACACGCTCTCGAAATGAATGGACAATGTGGATATACAACACATAGATCATGGGGGGCCTGTGGAGGGACGATCAGCCCAGGAGGACCACTTGGACCTGCTGGACGGTCTAGAAGATATATACATGGTGGGTCCCACTGAATGTGGGCCACCCAAGAGGGTGGGCCTCAAAACAAATGGATGGCAAGGATAAAACATCTACATCATGGTGGGCCAGTAGCTGCTGGACGGTTAGTCCAGTAGTGCCTAGCCCATCTAGGCTCCGGATCTGCTTCATAAATGGGTCCATGGCCCAGTATTATATGTAAAAAATAGATGTACGGTGTGGATACACTACACACATCAAGGTGGGGTCCACGCATGTGGCCCACCAGTGTTGGAAATCAGGTTGATATTTGTGTTTTTCTTACGCCTAGGCCTGCTTCTGGGCAGCAGCCGATCCAATAGCGTTGGCCCATTTGATTAGGCCCTAAATGATCTGGAAACTGGATGGACGACGTGGATGTATCATGCATTAAGGTCGGGTCCACGTCAGCGTGGCCCACCCGTTTAAGGAACTAGCTGCCGTTTGTGTTCTCCTTACATCCAACAGGTGGCCTGGAGGTGCAGAGGCCCTGTACGTTCCTTCTGCTGCTATGGTGTAGCCCACAAGTGTTAGTTCTAGGCCGTGTAAATGGATGGCTTAGGATATAAAACACATACATCAAGGTGGGGTCTACGTCAGTGTGGCCCACGCATTTTGAATTAAAGCCGATATTTGCTTTTGCCTCAACGTCCAGGCCTACTGGACAGCAGCCTGGTCACTGGGCTTGTCCTGTCTATGGGCCCACGGCTGGGGTGGTCCCACCATATGGATGGTGTGGAAGGAATACATCAAGGTGGGGCCCACAGATGGGGGTCCACACAGCTGGAAATCCAGCCTATATTTCTGTTTTCCCCACAGATGGGGGTCCACAGACGGTGTGGAAGGAATACATCAAGGTGGGGCCCACACGGGCAACATAGTGGCCCTGGACGGTGGCAGCAAGGTTGTCCCACTTGTGGACAGCATGGATGTTACATACATCAGTGGTGGGCCATTAAACCAGGGAAAGAGAGAGAGAGAGAGAGAGAGAGAGAGAGAGAGAGAGAGAGAGAGAGAGAGAGAGAGAGAGAGAGAGAGAGAGAGAGAGAGAGAGAGAGAGAGAGAGAGAGAGAGAGAGAGAGAGAGAGAGAGAGAGAGAGAAGAACGAGAGGTGGAGAGGAGATTCGCCACTATGAGCTCCTCTCTATCATACAATGCATACATCAAATGGGTCCCACCATATGTGGGCCCTTAAATCATAAAATCAATGGTGGAAATCTCTTTCCCACAAACAAATGCAAGGTCTAGATGACCTTCATACAATAGAAATCAAACAAACATCATGATGGGGTCCATGGAGAATGGCCTCATCATGGAATTCATATATACATCATGGTGGGCCCTTGGCCACACCTATGGCCCAAAGTGGGATCCCTACCATCAACCGGTAGGCCCCACTTATCCTATGAACAAAAGTCCTAAGATCACCCACCGATTTCTCTTCTTCTTGGCTTTTTGGCTTCCTTAGCTCCTAGGCTTCCTCTTTAAGGGTGGGAGATGAAGATTAAAGGGTTGGATTGAGGGTTTTGGGGTAGGAAGTGGGCCACACACTTGGCTATTTTTCTCTTCTTGGAGCATGGACGTTCTCTCTCTTTGGGTTGCTTGGGGAATGGGTACAGAACGAGAGAGAGAGGGTCGTTGTTGTAACGTCTCGGAAAAATCCGTACAAAGACCCGAGTACCACCTTAGATAGAAATCACTCAGGACCAAATCCTTTAGAAATTAGGCGAGAATTAGCTAGTGCTAAACTAGAGTACCTATGAGATTAGCACTAATCGCTTTAAATACGATCTGTAAGACCCAAAGCTTGTAGAATTATTAACGCTACATTACCCTGAAATCTAGGATCTATCTCCAAACCCAGTTGCTCTCGGGAGCATTTCGAAACTCCGTATCGGACCTGGACTGCACGTCGAAAGTCCGATTACCCTGAAACTATACTGTTATGACCGCCTTACTGGGCTTGACTACCACCTCAGAAATCAAGTCCTAATAGTGTCCAGAAACGCGCAACGTGAGCCCGGAGCGAAGTGTGTGAGAAACGTGAATATATTTAGAAATAAAATCCAAACTTAAGTAAACTGAGACTTGTCGTTTGCGGGCCAAATATAAGGATTCAGACCATCAGAATCTGACCCAAATACACCCTCGGATCAGGAAAAATTTTCCATACATGGCAGTGTACTGGTGGCCCTAATCGAGTGCCGGTGACCGTTGAACTGAAACTGGTCCGCCACGGGCGATCTGGAAACCTGATTGGAACAAAAACTTGGCTTGACCTACATCCAAGATCGGGAAGCGTAAGTCCAACCGCACGCAGAAAAGGAGGCTCCAGAAGTGCTCCGTTGGATCGAAATTGATGTCCTTTGGACATAACCTAAGTATACCCTGACTTGGGGTCATTCCCAACAGTTTTGGGCCTATAAAAAGGGCTTAAACCCTCTCTCACATAACCTATACGAATTTCCTAAACCCTAGAAATAAAAGAGAGAGAAAGAGAAGGAAAGAGAGAGTGTGTGGGAGTTTGCTCTCGGGATTCAATCCCACCACTCCATTTATCATTTCATCAATTCTGAATCGCTAATCCGGCGTTTCCAACGATGCACTTGGATAAGCAAAACCTAACCCTAATCTATTTTAGGGTTTCAAATAGTGTAAGTTATGAAATAGCTAACCTAATTCATGCTATAGGTCGCCAATCTGTCGTTGATAAAGACTAAGCATCTAAAACGACTCCGTTACGCGTTTACCGGCGTAAGGTGCGGACTATAAACGTCTAGGTTATGGTTTTCAAGGCTTTCAATGTCGGTTAATGATTTATTACTGACGTGGATGCTATTTCACATGCCAAAAGCGATGTCGGTCTAGCCTTTCAGATATATATGAACTATGTTGAGTTTAGGTTAACCCATGTGTTTGTTGAAATAATCTTATAAGTATGGAATTTGAATTTGAGTTTACCAAGATTAATTGTTGTCTATATATGCTAGATGTATGTGTAACAACTCCTGAACGAAGGGATTAGCCCTAATACATGTTATATCAATATACGTTGCGTATGTTCTATTGTGTAGCCTAAGTGTTTGTGAGAATGATTGAAGGAGTATAAAATTCGCATTCATGCTCACCATGACTAACTGTCATGGATATATGATTGTTGTATAGGCGATAACCCTTTGACGAGAGGAATGGCCTTAATATGTATGATAACTAATATATATATCATATATGATGAAATGCGTAGGCTAAGTGTTTGTAAAATGTCTGAATGAGTTAATAGTTAGTAAGGTGTACTTATATGCGGGTTGAGATATGATTCTCAACTACCTCAATGATGTGTATGATTTCCTCCATGTATGTCCTATTATGATGTCTGGTTGTTTATGAATTGAATGTGTGCGAATTCATGTTTACATTGCATTTCAGAACATGTTCATATGATTGTATGATTGGAAGTATTGATCCATTACTGCTTTAACTATCTTATAGAATATTTTGTTGTAATTGAATGTGGTTGGGACTATCATATAGTCCAGGTAATTGGTAACAGGCCTCGAATTGGTGGCTGAGGTTGTTTTGCCACACAGGAGGTGTTCGATGAATCCGAGTCGTACTTGGGTTGTCGATAGTGGTTAGGCTACACGGAGTGCTTACACACTTCATGTCAATTAACTCAACGTGCGCATGTACTAGTTGAGCCCATCAAGAAACCCGATTGGCCCGATGTATGTTTGCCACGTTTGGACACTACTGCTTGAACCTAAGGTACCAAACCCACCAATGGAATCCCCATTAACCTTGGTACCTCGATCCGCTAAGACTCATGAGCCGGACATGGTGGTATGGGACACCGTGGTTAAGCTGTCGGCCTACGCTGTGGCGACGAGCCTCCCTGTAGTGACCAGTGAGTAACATCGCCTCGTGAGCCGAAGACGGTGGTATGGGACATTGTATTCGAGTTGTCGGCCTGCACTGATCAGGTGACGATCCCTTTATAGTAACCTCGAGTATACTTTTAGACTACGTTGAGGCGATGAGACCTTTTTGTAGCCAATAGAGTATAAACTAGGCTTGCTCTGGTAAGGCGACGAGCTTTTTTTGCAGTGACCTAGAACCACAACATCGTATGGGAATTGTTAGGACTGACGACCCTAGACCGGATCCTTGTTGGGAATTGATATAAGGGAGGTATCTTAGCTTCCCAATCCTGCTATATGAATAAATCAAAGTAAGAACTGGATTAACACGATCATAATAGTGCATTGCACGGTGCTTGGCAAGGAAGTAGCATGTGTCTGGAGTGGTGCATGCCGCGACCGTGAGATGAAGTTCGTAAAGGAAGTGCAGGCAAGGGCATGCATCATATCATATCATCCTTACATTAATAAGAGTGCATAGGGCTGAATTGTTGTACTGCTTTATCATTACTACTTGATTGAATTGATAACATGTTAACCTTTGCGTTATAATTCCACTGAGTTAGATGCTCACTCCCACATTCTGGGACGGTGTGTACACACCAACCAGACCCTATCTTAACTGTAGGTGGAGGCGATGCCTACGAGGCAGAGCCAGACTATGAGGAGGACGAGGAGGCTCTCTCATTCATGCAGTTTTCAGGCGGGTTCATGTGAGCCGTGGCCTGATCGACAGGGACTTCTGGGATGTTGGCTAGATGCCCTTACACTCACTATTTTGTCTTTTGAATCACACATTTATATTCATTTTTAGTCCATTTTGGGAAGTATACATGTATATATTTAGCCTGGTAACATGTTCATACTCTGAAGACTTACAACAATTTATACACTTTATAGATCTGTCACAGTTCTTCCGCTTGCATAATTTAACTGTCTCTAGAGTATGATATGTTGTTTTGGTGTAATCCCACTCATGTTTAATGCACTAACATGGACAACATTTAATCATCATTATCTATGTTGCATAAGTGATGCGTTGGAACTCGAGAGTGGAGCGTATGCTCGACCCCCGATTTTTAGGGCATTATAAGTTGGTATCAAAGCATGATTTAGATTAAGCTAGACCTGGTTTATGGTCACACGACGTACGCTGATGCATTGAGACCTAGGTGGGTGCGAGAATAATGTATAAATAAGCATAGGTTTCCCAGTTTCGCCAATTGGAGAAATTCACTGAAAACGATCGCTGAGATCGAGTCCGTACACCTCCGTGATCGAATGAGATGACCCCAGATCATATCTAGACCGTCAATCAATAGGTTTAGATCACAATGTACCCCATCCCAGCTTTCAACAATTGGTAAATGCGAATAAACACCAAAACCTACTTGAAATAACCCGAAACGACTCATAACGGAGTCGGGGGCTTAATCGAGCAAGTTCAGGGGGACCCGGAGTGGGTCCCACATGTTTTTGGGGCCCAGGGGGCAGGAGGACCTCGCCCCACCTGCGACCCCTCGCCGGGATGTCCAGAGGTCAGCGAGTACCTCGCCGGTTCCGCGAGGCCTCGCCGCCTAGTGGGCCTGGCATGGCGGTCCGGCTCGGGCCAATGCTTCTAAGGTGTTGTGTGGCCCACTGAAGTGGGTTAGGTCAATTTTAAACCCTCTCAATACGCCCCCTCTTCATAATACACCTATCCTAGCTCTCCCTTTCTCAAGAAAAACCCAAATTCTTCGCTCAAATCCTCCCTCCAAGCACTTCTTCTTCCATTTTCGTGCACCATCCTCACCACCCCTTCAAAAACCATCTCCTATTGCTGGTTACCTTATTCTCTCCCTCATATTTAAGCATTCAAACCCCCTTTTGTGTCTCAAATTCGTGGGAACCCCATTAAGCCATCCCATTTCCCTATTTTCTCTCCTTTTCCATGGCCTTATTCGAGCTTGTTACGGCCATATTCTTGATTTCCACCATTCTCTCGATCATGGGAAAGAAAATGGCTCCTGTGGATGAAGCCGACCCTAGTCGCCCTACTCATTCAAGGAGGCCAAGAGGCGTCACCGCAAGGTCGAACATTGATAGAGAGATAAGAACGAAACGGGATCTCGATCCCCAGGCCCCCCTCGAGAGGACTCTATTAGTGGAGCTGTCTCATGGAAGATTCCAGGGCCGTAGGGTCCTTTTTGAAGCACATGTGGATGAGAAACTCTTTGAGGATTATCTATTATTGGAATGCCTGGGTGTAGCCGGATGGGGTCCCGTGTTTGAGGGCAAGTCTCGCGCCAATGTGGGCACTGTCTGAGCATTCTACGCCCATATTCGAGAGCCTACATTGGAGCCTTTACAGTTCAAGATCCCCATAGGAAGAGGTCGGGAGGCCACAATTGATGCTGGTTTGATAGCCCGACTCATGAAAATGCTGCTTGGCAGGGTACATGCAAGTGAGAAGAACCTGAAGAGTGCACGTAAAAAAGATCCCCGCACGCGATTCCTTTGTGGACACCTGGCCCACTGGAATCCAAACAACAGCCTCCTAATGACCAATATGACTAATGACTTCCGCCTGCTCCACCACATCTTCACGTACAACGTGTACCCCATGTAGAGCAATTGCAGTGAGTGTACACGCCTGATGGTAGACTTTTTGTACCAAGCTTGGAAGGGAGAGAAGTTGTGCGTGCCAACATATATTCTGCGACAGATAGTTCTGACCGTACGCTCTACTAGGGCGTCTGATTCACTTCCATTCGGCCGACTCATATGCACCATTGCACGTGAATTCGCCTACGGACTTGGTGCAGAACTTCCCGTGACGATCCATTTCATCAACGAAGCAACTCTCAACAGCATGGAGATTGGGCCACGACAGCGTCAAGCCCGACTCGATAAGAGTGAGGATGAGACCGGTAGTGAGGAGGATGAGAGTGATGAGGAAAGCAGGGAAGAGATAAAGGAGGAACAGGAAGAAGAAGAGGAGGCTCAGACACGGATGAGAGCTCCCCTCCTACGGCAGCGGATCATGACACTGATCGGGCTCACTTAGCTCGACTCGAGGAGGGTCAGGCTGCCCTGCGACAAGAGATTATTAATGTCCGGGCCCTCATGAAACACAAGTTTAAGAAGGTGACTCGCACCTTGAAGACTATCTTGTGCTGCCTACAGGATAAGGGTGCCCCTCCTCTATTGTCTCAGACGACTAGTCATGCTTACAGTCGTCATCTAGTTGTTTGCTTATTGTTTCATAGTTTTTATGTGCTAGCCTTGGCAGGCTTAGTAGTAGGTGTAATGAATGGTGTGTTTGTTGTTTAAGTTGTTGAGTAGGTTAGCTTTCATGCGTTTCTTGTCATGATGCATGTATGGATATTTCTCCTGTATTGTGGTAAATTTTGTTAAATGGAATGCATGAAATTTCCTTTGGTATGGAATGGGGATGATTGTGGTTGAATTTATGTACTTGTACTGAATCTGACCCGGTTGCGCCCTATTTTGAATATAGGGAATGCCACCTAAGGCTGCACGGACTACAGCACGCCACACTATTAGCGGGTCGTTTGACGGGGCACCTCCCCTAAGCGATAGCCATACGGACCCCAGTTTGGGCCCATCTCCCTCTGACACTATACCGGATTCTCAGCCAACCACTGGCCCCACTAATGGGCCGACACCTGTGCCACCATCTACCGCACCGCCTATGGCACCATCTGCGGCACCACCCATTGCGCCACCAGTCCCTGAGCAGGCCCATGCTTCTTCTTCGATGCCGCATGTGCCTCAGACTGCTCCACCTGCTGATAGGTTTGAGTAGATGATGATGATGTTGCAGCAGCAGCAGGCACAACACTAACAACAGCAGCAGTAGCTTTTGGCCGTCCTTGGGGGAATGTTTGCCCAGAGCATGTGTGTGGCCGCACCTGCACCATTGGTACAACCTGCAGGGAATGCAGGTGGCAGCGGGCCACTTTGAGCAATTCCAGTGCTTACAGCCTCCTACATTTATAGGTACTCATAAACCCGATGAGGCTGAGTATTGGCTTGACCGCATCTCTAAGATGCTAAAGCTGTTGCACTGCACTGAGGCAGAGCTGGTGGAACTGGTCACCTGCATGTTCGAGAAAGAGGCCAGTCTTTGGTGGGACAGTGTCCTGAGGACCATGGCTGTTGGCTATGTATGGACGTGGGGAGACTTTGAGGCCCGCTTCCACAAGAAATACTACCCACTCACTTATCGGCATGAGAAGGAGAGTGAGTTCCTTCGCCTTTGTTAGGGGGGCATGTCGGTGTCAGAGTATGAGAATCGGTTTACAGAGCTAGGCAGGTATCCTCCATTGATATTGGGGGATAAGGATATGCGGATGCGACGATTTTCTGAGGGCTTGCGACCCAAGATCCGCTCGAAGATGTGTTGTGCTAGCATATCTACCTACACTGAGCTTGTAGGTATGTCCCTGCGAGCTAAGCAGGACGGGGACAGACTGCACCACGCACGGGTGCCTATGGTTCCTAGGCTATGACCAGACATGCCAAGCAGACCATTCATCGACAAGAGGCTGCGCCCAGATTCACCCCTTAGGCCACCGACTTAGCTGAGGCGGGCAGATGTGTGGTGTAACTACTGCAAGAGGACAGGCCACCTAGAGGCAAATTATTTTACCAGGATGAGAGACAACGACTTGTCACTATCGTAGAGGATCGGCCGCTCGTTGCCTCAGGCCATTTCAGCACCACCTCTACGGACGACACCGGCAATTCCATCTTTCAGGCCACCTGTACCCCGATTTAGGCCGCCTCAACGGCCTATGGCGCCACAGCCGAACCACTTACAGCAGGCTCAGGTGCATTCACTTACAGCTGAGGCATCAGAGACATCAGGCGTAAAACCTGTGGCTTTTGAAGTCATAGTCCAGATTCAAGGTACGCCTGTCTTCTTATTGGTGGACACCGGGTCCACTATTTCGATCATCTCATGCGCTGTAGTTAAGCGACTAGCGTTGGTTACTGCTCCTACGAGGGGAGTGAAGCTTGCTACCGCTACAGGGACCTTTTTAGACGTTACCCATATTTGCGAGGCTTGCTCGGTAGATTTGAGTAGCAGGACAGTGCGCGTCGACCTGATTGTCGCCCCATTATGGCACTATGATGTTATTCTCAGTATGGATTGGCTCACTGAGATGAGGGCAGAGATAGATTGTGAGACCAAAGTCGTGACAGCCTAAGGACCTGAGGGCACGGTCTTTATTTTTCCAGTTCAGGTCAGTTGGTCCTGTCGAGTTAGTTGTTGTGTTGCCTTGTTAGAACATTGATGGTCCAACGTTGGGATCTACGCCTGTGGTTTAGGACTTTACAAACGTATTCGAGAAGATCCCGGGACTACCTGATCAGCACGAGATCGATTTTACTATTGATTTTGTGCCTGGTGCGACACCTATTTCATTACCGATGTATCGTATGCCTCCATGTGAGATGGATGAACTGAGAAAACAAATTGACGAGCTAGTAGAGAAGGGCTTTATACGACCGAGTGTGTCTCCATGGGGAGCACCTGTGCTGTTCGTCAAGAAGAAGGATTGGTTGCTACGGTTGTGTATTGATTACCGCAAGTTGAACCAAGTGACTGTGAAGAACAAGTATCCTTTGCCTAGGATAGACGATCTGTTTGATCAGTTGAAAGGGGCACAATACTTTTCGAAGATTGACCTACAGTCAGCGTATCATCAGTTACGCGTCAGGGATGAAGACGTGCAGAAGATGACTTTTAGGACCAGTTTTGGGCACTATGAGTTCCTCGTGATGTCGTTCGGTCTTACGAACGCGCCGGCCATGTTCATGGACCTGATGAACAGGGTGTTCCGGCCATTTCTGTTCCGATTCATCATCGTGTTTATAGATGACATTCTGATATACTCTGCGAGTCGGGAAGAGCACGAGGGACACCAACAAATAGTCTTGGATGCTCTGAGGAAGAAACAGTTGTTCGCACAGTACAAGAAGTGCGACTTCTGGCAGGAGGAAGTCAAGTTCTTGGGACATGTGGTGTCCAAGGAAGGTATAGTGGTAAACCCTGCAAAGGTAACCGCAGTTCAGGACTGGAAGCAGCCAGGTTCGGTTACTAAGGTGAGGAGTTTTCTGAGCCCGGTAAGTTATTACCGACGTTTCATTCGGGACTTTTCTAAGATAGTCAGGCCTTTGTCTCAGTTGACTCGGAAGGACCTTAAGTTCGCCTAGAATGAGAAGGCAGAAGTAGCTTTTCAGGAGCTGAAGGACAGGCTGCATCCGCCCCTGTGCTAGTATTGGCAGAGCAAGGGGTCAAGTATATGATATACACCGATGCGTCTCGTGTTGGTTTGGGCTGTGTCCTTATGCGGAAGGACAAGGTGATTGCTTATGCCTCGAGATAGTTGAGGAAACACGAGGAGAATTACCCTACACCCGACCTAGAGTTGGCAACGGTCATATTTGCATTAAAGCTCTGGAGACATTACCTCTATGGAGAGGAGTTCAAGCTCTTTTGCGACCACGAGAGCCTTAAATACATATTCACACAGAGGGACTTGAATATGAGACAGCGGCGATGGATGGAAACCTTGAAGGACTTCAAGTTCGAGGTTTCCTACCACCCTAGCAAGGCCAACCTTGTGACAGATGCATTGAGCCGCAAGAAGATGATAGAATTTTCGGCTCCACTGATGATTAAGGAATGGAACATGGTCGAGTTCGTGCAAGACTTCGAGCATAAACTTATCGTGGAGGAGCTGTACGAATGTGTCGCACACGTTCGGGTGCGGCCACTCATCGATGATAGCTGTAACGCCCTGAAAATCGGGGGTCGAGTAGAAACTCAATACTCGAGTTCGAAAACATCACTTATGCAACACAAATGCTTATGATTGAATGTTGTTTGTGTTAGAGGAATAAACATGAGTGAGATTATACCAAAACAGTAATTCATACTCCAGATCCATGTATAAACGCAAGCGGAAGACTGAAAGATGTATATAAATGAATATAAAACAAAACAATCCCGATCTCAAGAGTATGAATACCAACTGAGTCACCATATAAATGTATTTGTTCCCAAATCAAAATGACAAAATGGTATAGCTGTGATCATGAACCCTGTAATCCCGTAAATCTGGATAACCTACGCGAAGCCTCCAGCGAACTGCATGTAGGAAAACTCATCCTGATCTTCATAATAATCAAGGTCAGTCTCCTGTGGATCATCAGTACCTGCGTCTAAGACAGAGTCTGGTGGGTGTCCAGAACACCGTCCCATAACATGGGAGTGAGTAGCTAACTCAGTGGAACAATAGAGCATAAGTTAACATGTTATCAAATCACTCAAGCAGTAATGATAAGGCAGTACAAACAACATTCCTAAGTACTGTAATTAATGCAAGGATGAAATGCGGTTATGATGCGTGCCCTCACCAACATACTCCCTCGTGCGGCACCATCTTACGTCCGCGGCATGCTAGTACCCTCAGTTCTCCACATCTTCCAGGCACATGCAATGCGATGATGAGTATGATTACCGAGTTGTTATTAGTCCATTTCAAACAGTAAGATTGGGAAACTAAGGTACCTTCCTTATATCATTCCCAAACAATGATCCATTCTAGGGTCGTCAGTCTTAGTTAATATCATACGATGGTGTGTTTCTAGGTCGCTGCAAAGGCTGTCAGGGCTATTACACAGAACTGTTACACCACTCCTCCATCACCTTTTTAACGGTTCATCACTAAATTGATACAGGCCTAGTTCATACTCTATTCACCGCGGCAAAACTCGTTGCCTCACCGCAAATTCAGAGTACGCTCGAGGTCATTATTCGGATTTCCGATGTGCGGTCTAGATCTAATACGGAGTTTCCATGTGCTCCCGAGAACAGACGGGTAATGAAATTGATCCTAGATTTTAGGGAATGTAGCGTTAACGATTCCACAAGTTTTGGGTCTTGCAGATCGTATTTAAAGTGATTAGTGCAGATTTCATAGCTAATCTAATTTAGCATTTAATTAACTTTGTCTAATTTCTGAAGGATTTGATCCTAAGTGATTTCTGCCGGAGGTGGTACTCGGGCCATTGTACGGAATTTTCAGAGTCGTTACAATCTATCCCCCTTAATGAAAAATTTCGACCCCGAAATTAGTATCTTTTCGTACTCCTCGAGAAGCTGAGGGTAACTCTTTCGGATCTCGGCTTCTGTCTCCCAGGTAGCTTCTTCCTCAGTGTGATGCGTCCACAGTACCTTCACGAGTGGAATCACCTTACTGCGCAACACTTGCTCGGATACGCGTCGGACGCAGTACATATGTAGCATTGTCGCTCAACTGCACTTGCTCCCAGTGAATGATGTGTGAAGGATCAGGGACGTACTTCTTCAGCATCGATACATGAAATATGTTGTGCACGCCTGCGGGTGGTGTAGGCAAAGCGAGACGATATGCCACCGCACCCACTCGATCAAGTATCTGAAACGGACCGTTGAATCTCGGTGTGAGCTTCCCCTTCTTCCCAAACCGAAGGACTCCCTTCATAGGAGAAACTCTGAGGAATACATGATCTCCGACCTCGAACTCAAACGGTCGCCACCTCGTATCGGCGTAACTCTTCTGCCTACTCTGTGCCGTCAAGAGTCGACGCCTGATAATGTTGATCTTCTCCAAGGTCGCCTGTACCAATTCCGGCCCAATCTAACTGCGCTCGCCAACCTCAGCCCATCAATGCGGCGCTCTGCAAGGGCGTCCATACAAGGCCTCATATGGAGCCATACCAATACTCGTCTGAAAGCTGTTGTTGTACGCGAACTCTGCATAAGGAAGATAGTCATCCCAACTGTCCTTGAAATCCAAGACACAAGCCCGTAACATGTCCTTCAAAATCTGATTCACCCGCTCTCTCTGCCCGTCTGTCTGAGGGTGAAACGCAGTACTGAACTTCAGCTTCACACCCATTGCTTCCTGGATATGAGTCCAGAAGATAGATGTGAATCGCGTGTTGCGGTCCGACATGATCTCTAAAGGAACTCCATTCAGACGGACTATCTCTCTGATGTACAACCTGGCCAAGTCGTCTCTAGAATTTGTAACTCTGATAGGGAGAAAATGAGCCGATTTGGTCAACTGGTCCACGATCACCCAGATGGAATCATGTCCCTTCCTCGTCTTTGGCAACCCCAATATGAAATCCATGGAGATGAAGTCTCACTTCTATTCAGCTGTGGGCATGGGCTGAAGGAGTCCTAGAGGTCGGCGATGCTCGGCCTTGACCTACTGATACGTGAGACAACGTGAAACATACTTGGCGATATGAACCTTCATATTGTCCCACCAATACGATCGCCTCATGTCATGGTACATCTTCGTGCTACCAGGGTGCATCGCAAGCTTCGATTTGTGGGTAGTCTCGAGGAGCTCCTGTCGCAAGTCATGAATATCAGGAACGCATAGGCGGCCACGGTATAGTAGACCCCCATCTGTGCCAACTCTCCACTCGGAGTCCTCGGCGTCTTTAGCTTGCTTTCGAAGCTCAGACAATCGCTCATCGCCCTTCTGGGCCTCAATAATCCTGTCATCAATTAGTGTTCATACCCGAATGTGCGCGACACTCTCAAATGGCTCCTCCACGGTGTGTTTCTGCTCGAAGTCCCGCACGAACTCTAACATATCCCACTTTGCTATCATCAGCGGAGCTGCAAATGCTATAGTCTTCTCGCGGCTCAACGCATCTGCCACAAGGTTGGCCTTGCCAGGATGGTGGAAAACCTCGAACTTGAAGTCCTTCAAGGTCTCCATCCATTGGCATTGCCTCATATTCAAGTCCCACAGTGTGAATATATACTTAAGGCTCTTGTAGTTGCATAAAAGCTCAAACTCCTCTCCATAGAGGTAATGTCTCCAGAGCTTCAATGCAAAGATGACAACTACTAACTCAAGATTGTATTAGGGTAATTCTCCTCGAGGCATATGCAATCACCCTGTCCTTCTGCATAAGGACGCAACCCAAGCCAACGCGAGACGCGTCAGTATATATCGTGTACTTAACCCCTTGTTCTGGCAATACTAGCACAGGGGCTGACGTCAGTCTATCCTTCAGCTCCTGAAAAGCTACTTCTACCTTCTCATTCCAGGTGAACTTCATATCCTTACGCGTCAACTGTGACAATGGCTTGACAATCTTCGAGAAGTCTCGAATGAAGTGTCGATAGTACCTTGCCAGGCCAAGAAAACTCCTAACCTCAGTAACCGAGCCAGGCTGCTTCCAATCCTGAACTGCGGCTACCTTAGCAAGGTCCACCGCTATCCCATCCTTGGATACTATATGTCCCAGGAACTTGACTTCCTCCTGCAGAAGTCACACTTTTTATACTGCGCAAACAACTGGTTCTTCTTCAAAGTATCCAACACCGCTCTCAGGTGCACCTCATGCTCTTCCCGACTCGTGGAATATATCAGGATGTCATCAACGAATACGATGACGAATCGGTATAAGAATGACCGAAATACCCTGTTCATCAAGTCCATGAACACGGGCGGTGCGTTCGTAAGACCGAATGACATCACCAGGAACTCGTAATGCCCAAAACAGGTCCTGAAAGCTGTCTTCTGCACGTCTTCATCTCTGACGCGCAACTGGTGGTACCCTGACTGCAAGTCAATCTTCAAGAAATACTTTGCCCCCTTCAACTGATCAAACAGATCATCTATCCTGGGCAAAGGATGCTCGTTCTTCACGGTGACTTGGTTCAATATACAGTAATCAATACACAACCGTAGTGAGCCATCCTTCTTCTTCACAAATAGTACGGTGCTCCCCAGGGAGACACACTAGGTCGTATAAAGTCATTCTCTATCAGCCCGTCAATCTGTTTCCGCAGTTCCTCCATCTCATACGGAGGCATACGATAAGTCGGCAGAGAGATGGGTGTCACACCGGGCACAAGATCAATGGTGAAGTCGATCTCACGCCGAGGAGGTAACCCAGGAATCGGTTTAAACACGTCCACAAAAGCTTGAACTACAGGCGTATCCACAAGCGTCGGAACATCAATAGCCTCTAATGAAGAAGCGTAACATTGCAACCGAGTAGCGTGACTGACCTGAACAGGAAAAGTAAAGGTCGTGCCATCAAGTCCATAGGATGTCACCACCCTAGTCTCGCAGTCGATCTCTGCTCGCATCTCAGTGAGCCAGTCCATCCCGAAGATAACGTCATAATGGAATAGGGGGACGACGATCAGGTCAACTTGTATCATCCTGCCACCCAAGTCTATCGGGCAGCCCTCACACATACGAGTAACTTCAGAGGAATTTCCTGTGGCGGTGATGACCCTCACTCCTCTCGTAGGAGCAGTAACTAAACCCAGTCGCTTGACTACCGTGCATGAAATCATAGAGGTAGTGGACCCAGTGTCCACCAATAAGAAGACGGGAGTACCTTGGACGTGTGTAGTGACCTCGAAGGCCATAGGTGTTGAAGGTACTGTCTCCTGTTCCTCTACCGTAAGCGCATGAACACGCGCCTGTTGAGATCGGTTGGGCTGAGGTACCATGGGCCATTGAGGCAGCCTAAAGCATGGTGCAGGAGGTCTGAAAGATGGGTGCGCATGTGCAATCCGTAGTGGTGGAGCCGATAAAGCCTAGGGGTGAGGGCGATCAATCTTTTGCGGCGGAGAGAACCCGTTATCCCTCATACGAGCAAAGCAGCTCCCAGCAGGATGTCCCGGCCTCCCACAGTAAGTACAAGTCACAACAGGGCACCTCATTGGAACCACTGGTGCTGCGCTTGTAAGTGTTATGATTTGATCCCTCTTTGATTGTCAAATTTTGTGTGTCAAAACTTCTCCATATGTTGTGTGTTTATATCTTGATAAATTTATTCAAGACACCTCGTCAACACTTGAAGTCTAGCCTAAAAAATTCTTCAAGCTTCATGATAGTTCAAGCTACAATATTAAGAGAGAACTCAAGGTCAAGACTCAAGTTCAAGTGCAAATCGAAGTTCAAGATTCAAATCTAAATGCGGGACTCAAGTACAACTTAAAGTAACATTGAAGCTTCTGAAGTAGTCAAGCTACATTAAGAAGAAATCAACCTTCGTAAATATTAAAGTCTAAGCAAATGAAGTGTTCAATGTCCATACTTTATGTTCCAGGTTTGATAGACCATTAGATTGACCTTAGGGTAGGTTACTTTGGATACGTAATCCAAATGAATATTATTACATGATTTTGGTCTACTCTAAGACCAGTCCTAGACCCTGTTCGATCAGTCCTAACACTGTCTCGACCAGTCTAAGAAGTTCCAAGACCAGTCATAAAATGGTTGCAATTTATCAGATTTTTTGGTTCGCCTACGACCAGTCCTGGAGTCTGCTCGACCTATCATGAGATGGTCTTGACTCGACCTTCGACCAGTCGTAAGGCTTCGACTCAAACTCCAACAACTAAATCAATTGTTGCACGACCAGTCGTAGATGGGTCTCGACCAGTCGTGGACTGCTTTCGACCAGTCGTGGACTGCTTACGACAGGTCGTAAAACGGTCTGATGCGATCGCGCTCAAAAATTCAAAAATCAGTTTATTCTAAGACCAGTCGTGGTGACCCTAGGACCAGTCGAAGACGAATTTCTTCAACTATAAATTGCACACGAATTTCAGAGTTTTTCATTGAATAATTAAGTGAATTCAAGGCTCCACTCTGAGATAAATCTGCGCTTATTTTTAAGCTATGTTGTGTATAATTTCTTTCTCTTTTTGATAGCTTATTTAATTTGATTTTGTTTCTGTATTCCAATCTGATTTGAAAAGAGGAATTGACTTATTCCTTCTTCTTGGAATCAAAATCAAATATAGCTATGCCCAACTGGTTTAAATCTAAAATAAATTAGAACTTATAACCATATTAAAGTGAGTAGTGGACATTAAACTTCTATATCCGAACGTCTACTCCAATTGGTTCTTCCGGGCAGCTACAAGAGGAGAAATCCAGGTATTTTACAATTCTGTAAATTCCATTTCATTTTGGTTTTTGTTTGGGATTCGCCAAAAAATCTCAATTTGTGTGGTTATCTGAGGAGAGCTAGAAAACTCAGAAGTGTGGGTTTTCGAATTGTGTAAGCCCAAGTTAAAAAGACACAATTGTAAAGGTTTTGGGTGAACCTATGAAAACCTATTTGATAGTGAACGCTAATATCCCCTGTGTGAGGATATTAGGAGTGGAGTAGCATTCTGTGTAGCTGCTGAAGAACAGTTAGTGTACACACAGGCGAACCACTATAACTCTTTGTCTTGTGGATTGAATGCTTGCTTAATTTTCATATCTTTTATCATTCAATTGTGTGGAATGTACATGTGGATGTGAATGTTGTAACAATTTACATTTCAAGCAAGTGTTGGGATTGTTGCAATAAATTAGATCTATATTTCTACACTTAATTTCAATTCTCTGTTATTCATTTATTTATATTAAAATTGAGTTCTTGATTCAAAAGATGTTCTAGAAATAAGGTTGTCCTACCATAAGCCCTTGTTTAGAACTGAATTTATATTAATCTCTCAATACTTATTTATTAAGGTGATTTGATTTTAGCATTATGAATTGATTTATAATTGTAAGGCTATTGGTTTATTTTATTCCGCTGATTTTATTTTAATTTGGCATAGTCCTATTCACCCCCCCCCCTCTAGGACATATAGCTTGGCCTTTTCAGCGCTCCTGGGAGGCGAATCAGTACGAGGCCTCTTTCCGAGGAAAGGCCTGCTTAGCATATCCGATCGTGGCCTAGGCACCATAGGACCACGAGAGCGTGTCACAAGGTCTGCATCCTGCTCCGCCTGAATGGACATATGAATCAACTCCGCATAAGATGATATACGGATACAGCACATCTTCGACCGGATGTCAGGTTGCAAGCCCTCAGAAAAATGCCTAATCCGCATTGGATCATCAGCAAGGATAGTCAGAACAAAGCGGCCCAACTCAGTAAAGCGATGCCCATACTCAGTAACTGTCATGCCTCCTTGTCTGAGGCGTAGGAACTCATTCTCCCTCTCATGTCGGTAGGCCTAAGGTAATATTTCTCGTGAAAACGGAACTCAAATGCTGCCCAGGCACACATATCCACTGTGACGGTCTGCAGTATGTTGTCCACCATAAGCTAGCCTCCTTCCGAACATGAAGGCGACCAACTCAACCTGCTCAGCCTCAGAACAATGAGCATCTTCAGTATCTTTGAGATGCGGTCTAACAGTACTCAGCCTCCTCGGGTCTGTGAGAACCAAAGTGAGGGGTCATTATACCTAACTCACGAGCTCATCACCTGCTGGTACACATATCTACATGGCACGGAAGCTCCTCAACTCAGAGTCCTGGACTCCACCAACTCAACCTGCAGAGTACCCAACCAAGCATCATCTAGATGCGGTCTATATCATAGTAAGAGGCACTTCTCGCTGCAACTGATACAACCTATAAGTCTGAGGGTCAAGCGCTGGATCACTCGAGTAAACCGCGAGTACCCACGTCTCCCATAGGGTATGCAACAGGTGTGGGCAGAGGCACATCCTCAGCCTGAGCAGGAGGCTCTGGAGGTCAGCAGGATGTGTAGATGGCGAAGGTGGAGTCGCACTCCCACCCTGAGATGATAAGATTGCAAGAAGCTGCTGGTGCTGCTGCTGCATCAGCATCATCATCTACTCAAACCTGTCAGTAGGTGGAGCAGCCTGCGGCTCATACTGTGTCAAAGAGGATGCCCGATTCTGCTCATGAACCGGGGGTGTATAAGTTGGCAGTCCACCAGTAGTACAAGCAGAAGGCTGATCTGAGCCTAAACCTCGGTCCGTAGGACCACCTCTGAGAGGAGGAGTCTGGTCCATCGAGTCAGTGAGCAAGAGGGGTGCTGTGCTCCTCGTATACCTCCGTGGCATGCCCTATACAACATAGGGTATATCGCATGTGAGATAAAGCATGACAACACAATACATAATCACTCAAGCATTCCACACACTTCATAGCAAAGAGGCTGTATACATTTCATTACCAAAATTTTTATAATACATGGAATACAGAGTTACATGAATCATGACAGTACAACCAAGCTTCAACTACTAAAAACATACTACTAACTACTACATCCATCAACATGAAAACATAAACTGCCTAAAGCGGTAAGCAAAAGAAACTACAAACAACAGCATGGATGTCTAGGCATCCGAGTCAGGCGATGGAGGAGGTGCATCCTTGTCCTGTACACAGCACAGGATAGTCCTTAATGTGCGAGACACCGTCTTAAAACTCCGCTTCATGAAGGCTTCAGTCACCTCAAGCTTGGCTCGGGTCTTACTAAGCTCAGCCCGAACCTGTCCAATCTCTTGCCGCAGGGCGGCTTGGCCCTCCTCAATGTGAACCATACGAGCATCCCTCGCAGCCTGAACCGCATCCTGCTCGTGTGGCGTAGGAGGGGAGCTCTCCTCGGTATCCTGGGCCTCAGGTTCCTCTTCTTCTTCTTATATTTCAGCTTCACTCCCTTCCTCACTCTCTTCTTCTTCGCTCTCCGCCTCATCCTCACTCTCCTCATGTCGAGCTCGTCATCGTCGTGCCCTGAGTTCCATCTGATGGAGAGTACTCTAGTCGATTTGATGAATCGGTGCCAGCCTTTCCATCCCTAGACTGTATCCAAACTCCCGTGCAATCTTGCATATGAGTTGGCCAAAGGGAAGCTAATTAGAGCTTCTGGTGGAGCGTACAGTACTCACTATATGTCGTAACACGAATGTAGGCACGTACAAGTTCACCCTCTGCCCCACTTGGTATAAAAAGTCTACCATGAGTCGCGTACACTCGCTGCGATTACTGTGTCTGGGGTAGAGGTTGTATGTGAAGATGTGATGTAGTAAGTGAAAGTCATCTGAAATATGGGACGCTAGCAGACTCTTATTTGGCTGCCACTCAACCAGTCGGCCACCACAAAGGAAACGTGTGCGGCGATCCCTTTCACGTATAGTCTTTAGATTCAGCTCGCTTGCATGTACCTCACCAAGGGGCACATTTAGAAGCCGAGATATCAACCTGACATCAACTATGGCAAACAGATCCACTCCACATGAGAGCCAGAACTGCAAAGGTTCCAGTGTAGGCTCGTGAATGTTAACGTAGAAGGTCCAGACAGTACCTGCATTGGCGCGACATCTGGCCTCAAATAGCGGACCCCAATGGGCCGCCTCCAATTGCTCTAACAAGTAGTACTCACCGAAGAGTCGTCCATCCACCTGGGCTTCAAAGAGAACCCTACGGTCCTCATAAATGCCATGAGGTAGTGCCGCCAACTAAGCTCTCATGACAGGATTTCAGAGATCGAGATCCCGCTTCGTCCACAACTCCCGATCAATGCGCGTGCTAGTGGCGGTGCCTCTCGGCTGCCTTGAACGTGTAGGGCGGCTAGGCCTAGCCTCATCAACGTCACCCTTCCTCTTTCCCATAAGAGAAAGGATGGTGGAGATGGAGAAAATGGCTGAAACAATGGCAAGGAGAGCCATGGAAAGTGAAGGAAAGGAAAGAAAAGGGCTGGAGGGTTGGTTCTCCACGGACTTGGGTCTCAACAGACGTTGTAGAGGCCCAAATGATAGAGATTGAAGGAGGAAAGTGAAGAGATAAGATGGGTGAAGAAGCTTACACGATTTTTGAGCTTTAAATGGTGGTGTGGGAGCTCAAACAAGAGAAACGGAGAGGGAAGGGAGGAAAGGATTGCTGTGGACGATGGGAATGGATGTGTTGTGGTCGAAAATAGCTGATTGGAAGATTGGAAGGGAGATTTGAGAGAGGGGACAGCAAGTTTAGAGAGAAAAGAGGGCTTGGAGGGAAGATTTGTGAAGGAAGTAGGGTTTTGGAGTGTTTATAGTGGACGGGACCTACCTCAGGGGGTTTCTTAAACCCCCAAAGTCGATCGGCTCGCACGGCCCGCCGGACCGGGCCCGAAATCTGGTGAGGCCTCGCCACTCTCTGGAAGGTCTGGTGATGCCTCACCATTTGGGCGAGGTCCTCGTGACCCCTAGGCCCAAAAATGATGTGGGTCCCACCCTGGGTGCCCCTAGACAAGCGTGGGTACGCCCACGACCCCATTTCGCTCCGTTTCGGGTAGTTTCGGGTAATTTCTGAGACATAATAGCTTTTGCCAATTTTTAACTGTTGGGAAGGGATGAGTTGTGATCTAGACCCATCAATAGACGACCTAGGATTTTTTTAAGGTCGACCCATGTGACCAGGGTTGAGTATAGACTCATTTACAGCTACCGTTTTCAACGAACTTCACCGTTGGACGAAACTGGGATGCCTAAAACTATTTCTGTATTGTTCTCGCACCCTCCTAAGTCGAAATGCATCAGCGTATGTCGTGAGACCATAACTCAGGTCCGGTTTAATCCAAATCATGCTTTGATACCAACTTGTAACGCCCTAAAAATTGGGGGTCGAGTAGCAACTCATCACCCGAGTTCCAAAACATCACTTATGCAACACGAATACTTATGATTGAATGTTGTCTATGTTAGTGTAATAAACATGAGTGAGATTATACCAAAATAGTAATTCATACTCCAGATCCATGTATAAACGCAAGCGGAAAGACTGAAAGATGTATATAAATGTATATATAAAAAATAATCTCGATCTCAAGAGTATGAATACCAACTGAGTCACCATATACATGTATTTGTTCCCGAATCAAAATGACAAAATGGTATAACTGTGATCATGAACCCTGTAATCCCGTAAATCTAAATAGCCTACGCGAAGCTTCCAGCGAACTGCATGTAGGAAAACTCATCCTGATCTTCATAATAATCAGGGTCAGTCTCCTGTGGATCATCGGTACCTGCGTCTGAGACAGAGTCTGATGGGCGTCTAGAACACCGTTCCGTAACGTAGGAGTGAGTAGCTAACTCAGTGGAACAATAGAGCATAAGTTAACATGTTATCAAATCAGTCAATCAGTAATAATAAAGTAGTACAAGCAACATTCCTAAGTACTATAATTAACGTAAGGATGAAATGCGGTTATGATGCATGCCCTCGCCAACATACTCCCTCGTGTGACACCATCTTACGTCTGCGGCATGCTGGCACCCTTAGTGCTCCACATCTTCCAGGCACATGCAATGCGATGATGAGTATGATTACCGAGTTGTTATTAGTCCATTTCAAACAACAATATTGGGAAACTAAGGTACCTTCCTTATATCATTCCCAAACAATGATCCATTCTAGGGTCGTCAGTCCTAGTTACTCATACGATGGTGTGTTTGTAGGTCGCTGCAAAGGCTGTCAGGGCTATTACAAGGAACTGTTACACCACTCCCCCATCACCTTTTTAACGGTTCATCACTAAATTGATACAGGCCTAGTTCATACTCTATTCACTGCGGCAAAACTCGTCGCCTCACCGCAAATTCAGAGTACGCTCGAGGTCACTACAAAGGGCTCATCACCAATCAGTATAGGCCGACAGCTCGAATACAGTGTCCCATACCACCGTATTCGGCTCACGAGTCAGGGTTGCTCACTAGTCACTACGGGGAGGCACGTGGCCCCTACGTAGGCCGACAGCTCAACCACGGTGTCCCATACCACCATGCCCGGCTCATGAGTCTTAGCGGATCGAGGTACCACGGTTAACGGGATTCCACTGGTAAGGTTAGTGCCTTAGGTTCAAACTGAGGCATCCAAACATGGTGAACATACATAATACATATCGGGTTACTTGATGAGCCTGACTAGCTTGAGCGCACAATCAACTGAACAACATGAAGTGCATAAGCAAGTACGACTCGGGTTCGTCAAACACATCCTACGTGGCGAAATGAATCTCAACCATGAACTCAAGTCTAGTACCGATTGTCTGGACTATAATCATAGTCCCAATCGTAATCAATTCTTATTCAGAGCATGTGAAGTAAAGCATAATAAACAAAGTAATTCAAGCATGTTAACAAACAGGTCATAAAGCATGTTACAAAGCACGATATAAATAAGAAATATAAACACATATATTTCATAGTAAGCAATTAAATTAAACAACCAACATGGAGGAAATCATATACGTTTCTAAGGTAGTTGAGAATCCCATCTCAACACCCACCTAAAGTATGATTATCTAACCACTTACTCTTACAAACATTTTCACAAACACTTAGAATACACTATTTTGACATACATAGTGTAAATTAGCAAAAACATGTATTAGGGCGACCCCTTTCGCCAAGTAAGTATTATACACATATATAATATGTTCATACAGTAAATAATCATGGCAAACACATTTCCAAAATTTATACGTAAACGGTACTTTCTACAAATACGAAGAATACAGTATATTCAACATAGTTAACGTATAATCGAAAAATGAAACGGACAGCACTTTGTACATGTACAATAACAACAGATCATGAATCTATAATTATCTGACATTGAAAGCATTGAAAACCATAACCTATATGTCTAAAGTCCGCACCTTACGCCGTAGAAGCGTAAAGAACTCGATAGATTTGCTAAACTCTCGTATACGGCAGTTTGGCAACCTATAGAACGAAATAGGTTAGCTATTTCATAACCTACAACTATCAAAACCCCAAAACAGATTAGGGTTAGGGTTTCTTACATAGAAACGAAATCAGAATCGCCGGGAAAGCGATTAGAATGGTGTGGTTAAGCTCGTTTAGCAAGAGGATAGAGTGGCAGGAAGGTTCTCTCACAACTCTCACTTTCTCTCTCTTTTCTCTCCTTTCTCCTTAGGGTTTTTCTCAAATTCGTATGGCTGAATGAGAGAGGGTTTTAAGGTCTTATATATAGCTAAAAAAACATAGAATGAAACTAAGGTCACGAATATAAGGTCTAAGGTTATAGGTAATTAGGTTATGGTATCCAAAGGTGAACAGGTTATCAAGCTCTGGCGGCCCCTTTTCCGCGTGTGGTCGAATTTAAGCTCACCAACCTTGGATCTAGGTGGAGTTAAGTTTTCGTTCCAGTCAGATTCTCAGATCACGCATGGTGGACCAGTTTCAGTTCAATGGTCACGGAATCTCGATCGGGGATTTTAAGTACATTGCCATGTATATGAAATTTTTCCTGATCTGAGGGTGTATTTGGGTCAGATTTCGATAGTCTGATTGCTTATAACTGATCCACAACTGACATGTGCCAGATTCCTTACATTTATATTTTATTTTTACATTTCTCACACTCTTCACTCCGGGCTCAAGCGAATAGCGCTGGAACATTATCTGGCTTTGATCTCCTAGATGGTTATCAAGCCCAGCAAGGCAGTCTTAACTCTATAATCTCATATTATTCAGATTTTTGATGTGCGGTCTAGATCTAATACGGAGTTTCCATGTGCTCCCAAGAACAAACGGGTAATGAGATTGATCATAGATTTTAGGGTAATGTAGCGTCAACGATTCCACAAGTTTTAGGTTTTGCAGATCGTACTTAAAGTGATTAGTGCAGATTTCATAGCTAATCTAGTTTAACATTTAGTTAACTTTGTCTAATTTATGAAGGATTTGATCCTAAGTGATTTCTGCCTGAGGTGGTACTCGGGCCATTATATGGAATTTTTCGAGTCGTTACAATAGCATTATCGCGGCCCAGAAAGACGACGAGCAATTGGTTGAGCTTAGAAAGCTGGCTAACAATGATGAGGATGCCGAATGGAGTGTGGATATGGATGGGGGTCTGTGTTATCTTGGCCGACTATGCATCCCAAACATTCCTGAGTTGAGGCGAGAAGTCCTTGAGGCAGCGCACAATTCGAAGCTAGCAATGTATCCTGGAAGTACGAAGATGTATCGAGATGTGAAGAGGTTGTACTGGTGGGACAACATGAAGACTCATATAACAGAGTATGTATCCCGTTGTCTCACGTGCTAGCAGGTCAAGGCAGAGCACCGCTGACCTCTTGGACTGCTTCAGCCCATGCTCATAACTGAATGGAAATGGGATTTCATCTCTATAGATTTCATCTCAGGGCTACCGAAGACGAGGAAGGGACATGACTCTATTTGGGTAATCGTGGACTGATTGACTAAGTTGGCCCACTTCCTCCCGATTAAAGTCTCGAACTCTGCAGACGAGTTGGCCAAGTTGTACATCAAGGAGATAGTGCGTCTGCATGGAGTTCCATTGGAGATCATGTCAGACCGAGACACGCGATTCACTTCTATCTTCTGGACTCGTATCCAGGAAGCAATGGGTGTGAAGCTGAAGTTCAGCACCGCGTTCCACCCACAGACAAACGGGTAGACGAAACGGGTAAACTAAGTCCTGGAAGACATGCTGCGAGCTTGTGTACTTGATTTCAAGGACAGTTGGGATGACTGTCTCCCATATGCAGAGTTCCCCTACAATAACAGTTTTCAGGCGAGTATTGACATGGCTCCTTACGAGGCCTTGTATGGGCTCCCTTGCCGAGCGCTGCATTGCTGGGCAGAGGTTAGTGAGCGCAGTTTGATTGGCCTAGAGTTAGTGCAAGCGACCTCAGAGAAGATCGATATTATCAGGCGTCGACTTCTGACAACACAGAGCAGACAGAAGAGTTATGCCGATATGAGGCGGTGACCACTAGAGTTCGAGGTTGGGGACCATGTATTCCTCAGAGTTTTCCCTATGAAGGGATTCCTTCGGTTTGGCAAGAAAGGGAAACTTACACCACGATTCATTGGCCCATTTCAGATACTTGATCGAGTGGGTGTGGTGGCCTACCGCCTTGCTCTGTCCACACCACTCACTGGCGTGCACTACGTATTTCATGTATCTATGCTGAAGAAAAATGTTCCTGATCCTTCCCTCATTATCAGATGGGAGCAGGTACAGCTGAGTGAGGACGCCACATATGTGTTGTGACCGATGCGTATCCTAAATAGGAAGGAGCAGGTACTGCGTAGCAAGGTTATCCACTTGTGAAGGTACTGTAGACGTATCACACAAAGGAAGAGGCTACCTGAGAGACAGAAGCCGAAGTCTGTAAGAACTACCCTCAGATTCTTGAGGAGTACGAAAAGCTACTAATTTCGAGGAAAAATTTTCTTTAAGGGGGGTAGATTGTAACGTCTTGGAAAAATCCGTACAAAGACCTGAGTACCACCTCAGGCAGAAATCACTCAGGACCAAATCCTTTATAAATTAGGCGAGAATTAGCTAGTGCTAAACTAGAGTACCTATGAGATTAGCACTAATCGCTTTAAATACGATCTGCAAGACCCAAAACTAGTAGAATTATTAACGCTACATTACCCTGAAATTTATGATCCATCTCCAAACCCAGTTGCTCTCGAGAGCATTTCGAAACTCCGTATCGAACCTGGATCGCACGTCGAAAGTCCGATTACCCCGAAACTATACTGTTATGACCGCCTTACTGGGCTTGACTACTACCTCGAAAATCAAGTCCTAACAGTGTCTAGAAATGCGCAACTTGAGCCCAGAGCGAAATGTGTGAGAAACGTGAATATATTTAGAAATAAAATCCAAACTTAAGTAAACTTAGACTCGTCGCTTGCGGGCCAAATATAAGGATTCAGACTGTCAGAATCTGACCCAAATACACCCTCGGATCAGGAGAAATTTCTCACGCATGGCAGTGTACTGGTGGCCCTGATCGAGTGCCGGTGACCATTGAACTGAAACTGGTCCGCCACAGGCGATCTGGAAACCCTATTGGAGCAAAAACTCGACTTGACCTTGATCCAAGGTCAGGAAGCTTAAGTCCGACCGCACGCAGAAAATGGGGCTCCAGAAGTGCTCCGTTGGATCGAAACTGATGTCCTTTTGGACGTAACCTAAGTATACCATGACCCTGGGATCATTCCCATCAATTTTAGGCCTATAAAAAGGGCTTAAACCCTCTCTCTCATAACCCATACGAATTTCCTAAACCCTAGAAGGAAAAGAGAGAGAAAGAGAAGGAAAGAGAGAGAGAGTATGTGGGAGTTTGCTCTCGGGATTCAATCCCGCCACTCCACTTACCATTTCATCAATTCTGAATCGCTAATCTGGCGTTTCCAACGACGTACTTAGGTAAGAAAACCTAACCCTAATCTGTTTTAGGGTTTCAGATAGTGTAAGTTATGGAATAGCTAACCTAATTCATGCTATAGGTCGCCAATCCGCCGTTGACAAAGACTAAGTGTCTAAAATGACTCCGTTATATGTTTATCGGTGTAAGGTGCAGACTATAAATGTATAGGTTATGGTTTTTAAAGCTTTCAATGTCGCTTAATGATTTATTACTGACGTGGATGCTATTTCACTTGCCAAAAGCGATGTCGGTCTAGCCTTTCAAATATATATGAACTATGTTGAGTTTAAGTTAACCCATGTGTTTGTTGAAATAATCTTATAAGTATAGAATTTGAATTTGAGTTTGTCATGATTAATTGCTGTCTATGAATGCTTGATGTATGTGTAACAACTCCTAGACGAAGGGATTAGCCCTAATACATGTTATATCAACATACGTTGCGTATGTTCTATTGTGTAGCCTAAGTGTTTGTGAGAATGACTGGAGTATAGAATTCGCATTCGTGCTCACCATGACTAATTGTCATGGATACATGATTGTTGTATAGGCGATGACCCTTTGATGAGAGGATTGGCCCTAATACGTATGATAACTAATATATATCATATATGATGAAATGAGTAGGTTAAGTGTTTGTAAAATGTCTGAATGAGTTAATAGTTAGTAAGGTGTACCTGTATGCGGGTTGAGATATGATTCTCAACTACCTTAATGATGTGTATGATTTCCTCCATGTATGTCCTATTCTGATGTCTGGTTGTTTATGAATTGAATGTGTGCGAATTCATGTTTACATTGCATTTCAGAACATGTTCATATGATTGTATGATTTGAAGTATTGATCCATTACCGCTTTAACTATCTTATAAAATATTTTATTGTAATTGAATGTGGTTGGGGCTATCATATAGTCCAGGAAATCGGTAACAGGCCTCGAATTGGCGGCTGAGGTTGTTTCGCCACACAGGAGGTGTTCGATGAATCTGAGTTGTACTTGGGTTGTCAACAGTGGTTAGGACACACGGAGTGCTTACGCACTTCATGTCAATTAACTCAACGTGCGCTCCTACTAGTCGAGCCAGTCAAATAACCCGATTGGCCTGATGTATGTTCATCATGTTTGGACACTGCTGCTTGAACTTAAGGTACCAAACCCACCAGTGAAATCCTCGTTAACCTTGGTACCTCGATCTGCTAAGACTCATGAGCCGGACATGATGGTATGGGACACTGTGGTAGAGCTGTCGGCCTACGCTGTGGCGATGAACCTCCCCATAGTGACCAGTGAGTAACACCGCCTAGTGATCCGGATACGGTGGTATGGGACACTGTATTCAAGTTGTCGGCCTACACTGATCAGGTGACGGGCACTCTGTAGTGACCTCGAGCATACTCTGAGACTACGTTGAGGTGACGAGCCTTTTTCGTAGCCAATAGAGTATAAAATAGGCCGGCTCTGGTAAGGCGACGACCCTTTTTACAGTGACCTAGAACCATAACATCGTATGGGAGTTGCTAGGACTGACGACCCTAGACCGGATCCTTGTTGGGAATTGATATAAGGGAGGTATTTTAGCTTCCCAATCCTGCTGGAATAAACTTAAGTAAGAACTGGACTAACACGATCATAACATTGCATTGCACGGTGCTTGGTGAGGAAGTAGCATGTGTTTGGAGTGGTGCATGCCGCGACCGTGAGATGAAGTTCGCAAAGGAAGTACAGACAAGGGCATGCATCATATCATATCATCCTTGCATTAATAAGAGTGCTTAGGGCTGAATTGTTGTGCTGCTTTATCATTATTGCTTGATTGAATTGATAACATGTTAACCTTTGCGTTATAATTCCACTAAGTTAGCTACTCACTCCCACGTTCTTGGACGGTGTGTACACCCCAATCAGACCCTGTCTTAGCTGCAGGTGGAGGCGTTGCCTATGAGGCGAGCCGGACTATGAGGAGGGCAAGGAGGCTTTATCTTTCATGCAGTTTTCAGGCGGGTTCATGTGAGTCGTGGCCTAATCGACGGGGACTTCTGGAATGTTGACTAGATGCCCTTACACTCGCTATTTTATCTTTTGAATCACACATGCATATTCATTTTTGGTCCATTTTGGGAAGTATACATGTATATATTTAACCTGGTAACATGTTCATACTCTGAGGACTTACAACAATTTAAACACTTTATATATCTATCATAGTTCTTCCACTTGCGTAATTTAACTGTCTCTGGAGTATGATATGTTGTTTTCGTGTAATCCCACTCATGTTTAATGCACTAACACAGACAACTTTTAATCATCATTATCTATGTTGCATAAGTGATGCGTTGGAACTTGAGAGTGGAGCTTATGCTCGACCCCCGATTTTCAAGGGCGTTACAGTTGTTTGTAAGTGCAACAGTTATTTGCCCCTTTGGTTGTTAAATTTTGTGGTGCCAAAAACACAATCTATGTCTTGTGTAGCATGTTGATTTATATGTTCAAGTCACTACATCAATGATACAAGCTAAGAACAGTGATCTACTTCAAGAAGTTCAAGTTCAAGATTCTTTGTGTACTTCTGCAAGTTTCACAAAAGCTACACTAATAGGCATGTTCTTGTTCAAGTACAACTCAAGTTCAAGTACAACTCAAGACTATAGAACAAGATGAAGTCCAAGCTTTAGAAGATCTCAAGTTCAAGATACATCAGAGATCTCAAGCTTCACAATCTTCACAGGTCAACCAACATATGAAGAAATGAAGACTCAATGTCCGTACTTCACATTTAAGGTTTGTATAACCTTAGTTTGATCCTAGGGTAGGTCATTTTGAATACATAATTCGAACTGAATTATTTTATAAATGTTTGGTCTGTTCTAAGACTAGTCCTGGACTCTGTTCGACTAGTCCTAGAACTGGCTCGACCAGTCCAAGAAATTCCAAGACCAATCCTAAATTGTTGCAAAATTTTGAAATTTTTTGGTTGAGCTTCGATCAGTCCTGGAGTTTGCTCGACCGGTCGTAGGAACAATGTTGACTCATTCACGACCAGTCCTGTAGCTATGACTCAAACTCCAGCAACCATTTCTAGTTTCTCACAACCAGTTGTGGGTGTGTCTCGACTAGTCGTGGAGGCCTCACGACCAGTCGTGGACACCCTAAGACCAGTCGTAGAACAGTTTTATCCGATCGCGCTTAAAATGTCAAAATGCAGTTTGACCTATGACCAGTCGTGGTGGCCATACGACCAGTCGAAGATGTAATTTCTACAACTATAAATAGACCACGAATTTCAAAGTTTTTCATCAATTCAATTCAAGTAAAATCAAGGCTTCACTCTGAGATAAGTTTGTGTTATTTAAGCTACGTTGTGCATATTTAATATTCTCTTTTGTTAGCTTTATTTATTTGATTTTGTTTCTGCATTCCAATCTGAATTGAAAAGAGGAATTGTTGTATTCCTTCTTCTTAGAATCAAAATCAAATAGAGCTAGCCCATTTGGTTTAATTTAAAATCAATTAGAACTTAGAACCATATCAAAGTGAGTATTGGACATTGAACATCTATATTCGAACTTCTACTTCGATTGGTTCTTCTGGGCTGCTTCAAAAAGGAGAAATCCAGGTATTTTACATTATTGTAATTTCCATTATTTTTTGTTTCTTTCGAGATTCACCAGAAAAATCTCATTGTGTTGGTTATCTGAGGAGAGCCAGAAAACTCAGAAAGTAGGGTTTTTGAATTGTGTAAGCTCATTTGAAAGACACAATTGTGAAGGTTTTAGGTGAACCTGTGAAACCTATTTTCATAGTGAACACTGATATCCCTTGTGTGAGGATATTAGGAGTGGAGTAACAATCTGTGTGGCTGTTGTTTAACAGTTGGTGTACACACAGGCGAACCACTATAATTCTTTGTGTTTTGTGGTTTTGAATGTTTATTTAATTTCTACATCTTTTATCATTCAAAGCTGTGGAATGTATTTGTGGATGTGAATGTTGTAATATTTTACATTTCAAGCATTGTGGGGAATGTTGTAATAACTTAGATTTAATTTATTTGTTATTTATTTATTTATTCCTTTGTATCAAGTTTGAGTTTTTGATATAAAGACCTTTCTAGGAATCAGGTTGTCCTACTATAAACCTTGGTTTGCGGTGTAAGGTTGTCCTTAGAACAACATTTGTATTAATCTCTCAATACTCATACATTTGAGGTTGCTTTACATTTCAGTATTGTAATTTATTTTATTCAATTGTTCATAAGGCTATCTTATTCATTTAAATTACGTTGTTAAAGTTTTAATTTGACATCGTCCTATTCACCCCCCCCCCCCTCTAGGACATATAACTTGGCCTTTTCATTGTTGTGTAAGGGAGATGGGATGGAGCGATGGGTGTGAGTGACATGAGAGGGGTAGGTTGATTGTCATGGGGAGTGACTAGTTAATGTGAAAGGTGAAATTGCGGTGAAGAGCGCTTTAGTTGAAGTAGGAATATACCAATATGTCCTATAGGGGGTGAATAGGACTTTTTAATAATTTTATACCGATTTAAAATCCTATCACACTAATCCTAATAACGAGCATATATTAGGATTACTCAAGAGTAACTCTACTGGCGTCCAAGCCCGGTAGAGGATCCAATCACAAACTATTTGAGAGATGAACAATATGCAAACTAGTTTATGATGGATATGACTGTAAGTGTGTGTGAGGTGTGATCTCAGATAATCAGATATGAAAGTATTTAAGGAAATCACATGAGCAAATAGAAGACAATAACAATATCGAACACAGTCATTTTTATAGTAGTTTGACTACTTGTCTACTCCACTCCCAGTAACTGCACTCAACCCTTGAGTGTACCGGATTTCGCTAAGGAGGTTTCACATGGTTCACCCCAAACCCAAGGTTTTAAATCAGGTTCACTTTTAACCTTTACAACCTACAACTAGGCTGACTGTTTATGCTCTCACGAGCAAGGGTCAACACAAAGCACCTACTTTTAGGCACCCTGGCCAAGGATCTTCCATAAGACCTAACTGTTTATACTCTCACGAGCAAGGGTCAACACAACGCACCCACATTTAGGCACACTGGCCAAGGATCTTCCATAAGACCCTAACTGTTTATGCACTCACGAGTAAGGGTCAACACAATGCACCCACTACATACACTCCCACCGGAGGCCTCCTAAAGGACTTGCAAGGGGTGAGAAACAACTTAGACTTAATCCTACGAAGGAATGATCACAAGGGTCCTCTGGACTTTGATAACTTACAGATAAGGAGATGAGTCCCTTTTAGCACGTTGTCGAAGATCTCCTCCTTTATCTATGAAGAATCTTCTGCTTCCATGATCCGCAACTTGGATGATGTACCAATACATGGCGACGGGTTGGGTCAAGGTTATGATGGAATCCTACTCTCTTAAATGTTTTCCTATAAGGAAGATAGAGTGATTCCAATCATCTATGCATTCAAGGCATCCCAGCTTAATGATTTGCCATTAAGGTAGTAGCCGGAGGATCTTGAATGCGGAAGTTCATTCACAAATTCACTTTATTGAATATCAATGGTGAGGGTGGATTGGAGGATGAACTTCCATGAGAGAAAGGGCTTTGGGTATATGATCTAAGGTTAAACACTCAAAAGTACTCTCTTCTTTCTCTACCAGTAATAATATACTAGTCCTCTTTATATAGGCAAAAGGTTCTAACAGATATAAAACGGTCACATTTATAACAGAGTTCGATATCATCGAGCGGGTTCCATATCATCGAGCGTATGCTCTTGATTGTATCGATGCGCCGCTCGATAACACAAACTCAATATCATACGCTTTTAAAACCTTTTGGCAGTTGGTCGATAAATCGAAACAAGTGTCAATGTCATTGGATTTCAAACTCTGATTTCATCGAGATGAGGATTGATTCCTCGATATTTGAAAATGAGAGAGACTAGCCTTGAAATATTTCAGGTTCAAAGGAATGATAGAGGGACCTTCGAAATCATCAGAATTTAAATGTTGATGATATCGATAGTTGTGTCGATACATCGATAAATCCAAAGGATTTTCCATTAAACTTACTGGACAGTTTATGTCCATGTTCGATGCAATCGATACCGTATCGATATCATCGATATTTGAATATCGATTCTATCGAGTGACCCTCAATCAAAGATAAAATAGCATGAAAGATTTGCTGGATATTTGTGAGTCCAAGACCGATATCATCGAAGGCCTTCTGATATCATCGCGATTTGAATTTCGATGATATCGAGGATGACCTCGATATATCGACCACTTATGATTTTTCTTAGTAAAAATACGGACTCGTTTTCTCTGCTGTCGATTGTATCGAGTCAATTTCAATAGACTCAAGATTTGAATATCGATGATATCGATAGGTATATCAATACATCGATAATTCCATCCAGATGAGTATGTGGTTGTTGGACATATTTTTTCCTCATTTCGATGATATCGTTTAGTCATCAAGGACATCGACAGCGCATGTCGATAATATCAATCAGTATATCGATAAAATCGACTGAGTTAAAAAACTTAGTGATTTTCTGAATTTTGAAAAAGTTTTCTAACTCAAAAACCCTATGATATTCTAACCAATTTTAAGGGTTTTATTCACTTGGTGTTTTGGGACATGGGATGTGACGCTTAGATTTACCTGTGGCGAGTTCGGGCGCACATCCGGTTGAGGCAGACAGTTGATTGATCTTCCTATGGAGCTTCTTTGTCTCGCCGACTCAACACTCACGTTAATTGAAAAACCAGGGCACTTTCAATTCCCCCTTTGTCAATTACATGACAAAATACCAAAATACCCTAGAACAACTTCTATACTAACATCTTAAATTGTGTGTACATACACTTTACACAATTTTACAATTTAATGTAGTGGGGACACACATAATCATTCAGAAGGATTCAGAAGCTGCTCCCCCTATCTACAAACTCCCCCTATCTTGGTGCAGCTGCTCTCCATAACACCCGCAACATCATACACAAGCAAGGACACATTTCCTGTCAGGGTGTTTGATTTGTTCTCCCCCTTTTTGGTAGTCATTGACAGAGATAAATATAGTAGTTGATATTGACTGAAGTTTAAAGCTTTAGGGAGAACCACCATTCAGAAAACATACATATAGAAGAGATAGAAGGATAATGATTAAAGCAGTGAATTTAGACATCTCATATTTGGATCCAATGTATGCAGAGCAGACCAAGTAAGGTAGTGAGATAAACACAACATTAAATGCATCACATACCATTTGTAAAGATCATGAGATAAAACAGGGCAATCAAGATGTGAGAATTATAATTAGCCATGGCCCACAATATCCAAAGAAAAACATATACTACCCAAGGTTGGCAGTAGTATAACGTTAAAATCAAAAGAGAACAAGTCCCCATCATGGGAAACAACACAAAAAAACTATCATATTTTTCAGTTGAATAGCCATCTCATACACACGTAAAAACATAGGGCAATAAAAAAGATATCCATGTCCAACATTGCGCTGAGAATCAGAGTGTTGAGATGACATGAAGACCATTGATACTACAGGGCTGATGATGATGGTGCTGCATAATCTCTGCGACAGGTAAACAAGTCGATCAATTGTTGGACTGACTGTTGGACGCTAGACATAATCTTTTCAAGTGCAGAAAATCTCGCATCATGTCCTCCTAACATGTCTTCTATCCGAGCTAAACCACGCTGCATCGCACCAACTTTGTCTTGGTGGAACTTGACACGCTGAGTTGGAGCCGAACCACTTGGTTTAGGAGCATACTGTGGCTTTACCGGATCTATACCAGTTGGAGCAGTGCCATCCTCCATTTCTTCATCTTCATGAATAGCCTCCTCAGAATCCTCATCCTTATACTCGTGAAACTTAAGGTCCGATTTTTGTATATCGACCTTGTGAAAATGTTGAAAAGGACATACAAGATCACTTGTTTGAGGGATACTAATTTTTTCACAGATTTCATGGATGATGTGAGGAAAGGGTAAGTATAATGCTCTGGACTGATGGATGACCTTGCGATTTGGTGGAGTATCAAGGTCGACAGACAAAGTTTGACTCCAGTGGCGACACAGTATATGATCATGGTCATGAATCCGGTAAGATCGGAGCGATTTGGTCCATGAAGATAAGCATTTGAACAAAGTATCTTATGTAAGACGCTGGTATCGAGGGTGCAAATATTTTGCTTTTAGGGCATTTCCCTGATACCATGGGATATCTCGACCTTGACATAGAAATTTAGTAATTGAAGACCGAGTGATAGGATTTTTGAGATCAAGATCAAATAATCCAACTGTGGACAAGGCTAAGTCGAGAATGCAAGCAATAGATTCTACAATAATCTCAACACTATCATCTCCAACTGTGATAGTAAACGATGGTGGTTCTAGGGTTAGAGAGTGACAATATGCAAAGAATTGATAAGTTCGCTCATTGTCATGCTCCTCAAAATCAAGAAGAGGAAGCCAGTCGATTGCCTCTAACAGAGCTTCTATATTGTAGGGTTTTATACAGTTCCTGTTAACCCTACACTTACACACCAGACGCCTCCCAGAATATTTTTCAAGAATGTGTGGAGGAGGATTTACAGTATCTGGCGATGCTAGCGTTGCAGGCGGAGTTTCTCTATGTGACGACTATGTCTTGCCCTTTCCTCTTGAAGCCACATTTTTCTTTCTACTAGGCCGAGATGATTCACCGATGATTGGGGACTTTCCTTTTTCCATACTCATTAGTACAACTCAGAAGAAGGTGTTGAAGGAGAGAGGTTTCTGAGAATCTTGTCAACCGACCAAAAAATTTCCCAAAAAGGGAGGATCTCAACACAACAAGGTATACTTTGAGGAATCAAGAATATGTGTTAGAGATTTCCTGAGTTTGAACACTTTAGATAGCATGCAGTTGACATATGATGAGAGCCATGGAAGAGAACCCCCGAGAAAATCGAGTAGGAAGGCCAAGAAATGATTTTTCCTGCTCGTCGGCCTTTTATTGGGCGGTGAGGTTCGATATCATCGATCGTTGTTTCATGACATCGATATGCTTTATTCGATTTTATCGAAGATGTCTTTGATAACATTTTCGATTATGTGACTTTTCAAATTCTGAAGAAATGTCGATGATATCGTCCTTGATTGATTTAATCGTGACCTATCGACGGACATATCGAAGGTATATATTTTTCAATTTTTCATCATTTTGACAAACTTTCCTGTATAATGAAATATATCTTTGAATCAATCGGTATACATAGAAAAATTCTGTACAAGTTTTATATAACCCAAAATTATAAACATCACAATGTTTATGTACAAAAGGATTGAGGTGAGGGACCTCAAATAAAACATTTTGGAGCTCAGTAAAATTGAATCATTCAGTGAATATCCAGATCTTGATGCATGATCTGGACTAGTTCTTCCCTTTTACTACCCATTTCATGGCAGAGTTTTTAACTGTGATGGATTTAGTTTTCTTGTTTAATTTATCCATTTGATTAAATAACTCCTTCATTCTATTAGTCATTTTGGGTGGTGTTGAATGTGCATTACAACTATCCATATTCCTAGGTGGACTCCTGACATTCTGCATTTCTCTGGTTGGTTTGAAATTACCAATATGATTCTGACCAGAGGTATGTTGAGTCCTCTTAGGTGTCATGCATTCGAACTTGTAATGACCAGAATCACCACACAAATGACACACGGGAGTAGTTCGTGTTACTTCCCAAAGCAGCAGATTTTTCAATTATTGGTGCTGCATTTCCAGATTTTGATTTAAATTTATCATATCATAAGCCGCTCTTGTCTTTTCCAGGTCTTCCCATACCTAAAAGTTTTTCTAGCTTTTCACCACTCTGGGAAAACTTATAGTTTAGCTTAGCGATTTTTCTGGATTCTTCTAAATCAAACAGAAGTGTATGATTTTCATTTTGAAGAAGCATGTTTTTGTCTTTTAATAGCTCAACTTGTTTGTTTAGTTTTTCAAACTCGGTTTTAAGGAAGGTGTTGATTCTTTCTAGTCTATCATTATCTGAGTGATATTGCTGTAGATCATTGATTAGATGTATATTGATTTCTAAGGTTTTGTCTAGATCTTTCTGCAGCAACTTACTTTTGTTCTCCGTTACTCCGAGTCTTTTAATTATATTTATGCTATGAATGTAGAGTTGATTATAGGCATCTTGTATTTATCCTTTTCTTCCTCTTCTTCTTCTCCAGTTTCTTCATTATCAGACGAAAATGATTCAGTGGCTTGTGGTTCTGGCTCGTTCTCAGTTTCGATGGGAATGATTGAGGTAGTGGAGACCATAAGGATTTTCAAAGATTTTTTGTCTTCATCGCTCTCTGAGTTGATAGATTTTAAGTTTGACTACTCTATATTATCCCACATGGTAGTCATTGCTTTACCCTTTATTTTTCTGTTTGGGCATTCAGTAGATAGGTGTTTGTACTTCTGACAGGCACATCATTGTGGTTCTTTGGCCTTTTTACCAAATTTACCTGCAGAAGGTTTGTTATCCACCTTTCTTCCTCTAGAAGGATGACCACGGTTTCTCTGGAAGAATTTTTTGAATCGTTGAGTCAACAAAGCCACTTCCTCATCTTCATCTTCTCTTTCACTTCTACTGTCCTCATTTGTTGTTTTCTTTGAAGTTTTTAAGACAGTCGTTTGAGATTTAGGGCTTTGTTTGAAGTGTAGTTCAAAAGTTTGTAGGGAACCTACCAGTTCTTCTACTTTCATTTCATCAATATTCCTACACTCTTCAATGGTTGTTAAAATGACGGTAAAGACCGCACTAGTTGAAGAAGGAATATGCTAATATGTCCTAGAGGGGGGTGAATAGGACTTTTTAAAGTTTTTATGATTTATTTAAAAATCCTACTTCACTAATCTTGTGATGATGCAATTATCAGGATTACTCAAATGTACCTCTACTGGCTTCCAAGCCTGGTAGAGGATCTAATCACAAACTATTTTAGAAGTAAGCAGTATGCAAGCTAGCTTATGATGGATATGACTGTGTAGGTGTGTGTGGTGTGATCAAATGTTCAGATATGGAAGTATTAAAGCAAATTACACAATCATAAGAATAATAATCTCAAACATAGTCATTTTTATAGTGGTTCGACGATAAGTCTACTCCATTCCTGGTAACCACACTCAACCCTTGAGTGTACCAGATTTCACTAAGGAGGTTTCAAGCGGTTCACCTCAAACCTAAGGTTTTAAATCAGGTTCACCTTCAACCTTTACAACCTACACTAAGGCTGATTGTTTATGCTCTCACGAGTAAGGGTAAACATAACGCACCCACTTTTAGGTACACTGGCCAAGGATCTTCCACAAGACCCTACCGGAGGTTTCTACATAGTTGACCTCAAACTCGAGGTTTTACACGGTTCACCTCAAACCCAAGGTTTTACATGGTTCACCTCAAACATAGAGTTTTACTGGTTCACTCCTAACCAGATGTTTATGCTCTCCACAGAGCAAGGGTCCACATAACGCACCCCCATGTACACTCTCGCCGGAGGCCTCCTTGAGGACTTCAAAGGGTGAGAACCACTTACGACCCAATCTTATACAGGAATGATCACAAGTGTCCTCTTGGACTCTGGATACTTACGAATAAGTTGATGAGTCCCGTTTAGCACAACGCCGAAGATCTCCTCCTCCTTGTTGACGAAGAGTCTTCTGCTCCCATGATCCGCAACACAAAATCATATACCAGTACTTGGCTTCGGGTTGGGTCAAGGTGAAGATGGAATCCTACTCTCAAAATGTTTTCCTATCAGGAAGATAGAGTGATTCCAATCTTATGCATTCAAGGCATCCCAGCTTAATGATTTGCCATTAAGGTAGTAGCTGGAGGATCCTTGAATACGGAAGTTCATTCCCCAATCCACTCTATTTAATATCAATGATGAGGGTGGATTGGAGGATGAACTCCCTTAAGAGAAAGGGCTTTGGATATAAGATATAAGTTGAAACACACAAAAGCTCCCTCTACTTTCTCTCACAGCAACAAAAGACAAGTCCTCTATATATAGGCAAAAAGTTCCAACGGATATAAAACGGTCACATTTATGACAAAGTTCGATATCATCGAGCAGGTTCGATATCATTGTGACAGCCCGAATTTTTCCCAACCTGGAATTAGACGTCCTTAGGCGATGGGTCAATCCTAACATCGGTTTAACTTCTCAAACACTCAATTAAAGCCTCAAATCCCTTTTCAAACCATTTTCTTCACAAATCTCACCTTTCACTACCTAGTTCTTTAAATCCTTCTAAGTACTTTCACATTAGACACTATCTTAAAGTTTATGTGATGAAGAACAATACTTAAACTAAACATTGCTACAAAGGTCTAAGTACCACCTCAGACCGAAATCACTCAGGACTAAATCCTTTAGAAATTAGGCGAGATTTAGCTAGTGTTAAACTAGAGTACCTGTGAAATTAGCACCAATCGCTTTAAATACGATCTGCAAGACCTAAAACTTGTGGAACCGTTGACACTACATTACACTAAAATCTAGGATCAATCTCATTACCCGGCTGCTCTCGGGAGCATCACGAAACACCGTATCAGATATGGACCGCACGTCAGAAGTTTGATTAACACGAAGTTAAGGAATTAGGACCGCTTTGCTGGGCTTAACAACCATCTCGAAAATCAAATCCAGATAGTGTCCCAGCGCTATTCGCTTAAGCTAGGAGTGGGGAGTGTGAGAAATGTGAAATTAATTCAAAATAAAATAGAAATTTATTAAATCTGGCACCTCTCGCTTGTGGATCAGTTTTAAGCAACCAGACCGTCAGAATCAAACCAAATTACACCTTTGGATCAGGGATATTTCCCCAAACATAACCATGTACTTGGAATCTCCGATCGAGATCCGCTGACCGTTGAACTGAAACTGGTCTGCCATTTGTGATCTGGAATCCTGACTGAAATAAAAACTTAACTAAACGTAGATCCAGTGTTAGTGAGCTTAAGTCCGACCTTTGGCTTAAGGAGGCCCGCCAGAAGTCCTCCGTTGAGTTGAAATAGGTCTGCTTTGGTTATAACCTAAGTGTACCTTGACCTGGAGTCTATTTCGGTGAGTTTTTAGGTTATATAAGGACCTTAGAGCCCTCTCTCGCACAACCATACGAATTTGAGAGAAACCCTAGAGAGAGAAAGTGTGGGAGATGTGGGAGAATCTCCCTACCATGCTTCCCTGCCGCTCCACGAGTTCCACCACTCCGTTCTAATCGCCTTCTTGGCGATTCCGACTTCGTTTATAGGTAAGAAACCCTAACCCTAAACTGATTTAGGGTTTTGATAGTTGTAGGTTATTAAGTGGCTAACCTATTTAATTTCATAGGTTGCCAAACTGCCATATACAAAAGCTTAGCAAACCTATCGACTTCGTTACGATTCTACGACAAAAGGTGTGGACTTTAGATGTATAGGTTATGGTTTTCAACGCTTTCAATGTCAGATAATGATAGATTCATGATCTGCATGCAATTGCACATGTACGAAGTGCTGTCTGATTTTCGTTTATATTAAAGATGAAGAATATGGAATTTTACATACTTTAGGTATTTGTAGAAAGTACCGTATACGTATAAATTTTGGAAATGTGTTTGCTATGATTATTTGCTGTATTAATATATGATATATAGATAAAATACTTGTTTGGCAAAAGGACTCGCCCTAATTCATGTTTTTGCTAATATACACTATGTATGTTAAAATAGTGTATTCTAAGTGTTTGTGAAAATGACTGAATGAGTATAGAATTTTCATTTGTGCTCGCCATGACTAATTGTCATGGATATATGATTGTTGTATTGGCGATACCCCTTTGACGAAAGGATTTGCCCTAAATCACGCCACGGCCAATATACACTATATATGCTAAAATGTGTGGCCCAAGTGTTTGTGGAAATGACTGAATGAATATGGAACTTGGATTCCTGCTTGCCATGACTATCCGTCGTGGGTGTATGCGTGTTATGATTGGGGTAACTCCCTAGTGAAAGTATTTGGCCTTATACCTATGTGATCAACATATGTCATGTATGTTGGTGTATGTAGTCTAAGTGTTTGTTAAAACGTTTGAATGAATAGTAGTTAGTAAATTGTAATGTATAAGGGTGTTGAGATATGATTCTCAACTCCTTTAACTATGTGTATGATTTCCTTGGATAGCTGTATGATTGGGAATTGAATATGTACAAACTCATGCTTGTGTTGTGCTTCATAACATCCTCAACTGATTGTATAATTTTATCTATGTAATGCATATGTTTAAATTCATGTTTACATTGTATGATCCGTCATGGGTGATGGGGGAGTGGAGCAATGAGTGCGTGCAACAGCCCTGGTAGCCCTAAACGGATAATATCAGACTTTGATTGTATGATTTGAACCTTGATCCATTACTGCTTTAACTATCTACAATTGAATGTGATTGGGGCTATGATTATAGTCCGGGCAATCGGTAATGGGATTGAATTCGTGGCTGAGATTCATTTGCCACGTGAGATGTGTTCGACAACCCGAGTCGTACTTCAGTTGGCGATAGTGGTTAGCCACACGAAGTGCATATGCGCTTCATATCGTTCAACTTGTGGTGCGCTCGAGCTAGCCGAGCTTGTCAAGTAACCCGATCTATCTTATGTATGTTCACCATGTTTGGACACCTCTGCTTGAACCTAGGGTACCCAACTTACCAGTGAAATCCCCTCTAACCACCTCGATCCGCTAAGACTCATGAGCCGGGCATGGTGGTATGGGACACCGTGGTCGTGCTGTCGGCCTACGCTGGGGCCATGTGCCTCCCCGTAGTGACCATTGAGCAACCAGATTCGTAAGCCGATTATGGTGGTATGGGACACTATATTCGAGCTGTCGGCCTACACTGGCGTAGCCTGGCTGTGGTCCCCAGTCAGGTTGCATCCGGGTCCCATTGTCAATAAGTGGACTGGTCGGGCTTCTAAAATAGACTGCCAGTTGGTAGGATGTTAGTGGAGTGACCTCGAGTATACTCTAAAATCTGTGATTGGCGATGAGCCCTTCGCAGTAACTAGAGCATGAGTTGAGCTAAGTACGGTGAGACCTGTATTCGAGCTGACGGCCAACAATTGAGCCGAGTATGGTGAGACCTGTATTCGAGCTGACGGCTTATAATTGAGCCACATACGGTGAGATCTGTATCCATGCTGACGGGTGACGAGCCCTTTGTGATGCCTTCGCGATGCCTCTCAAACCATAATATCGTATGAGATTATCTAGGAGTGACGACCCTAGAATGGATCATGTTTGGGAATGATACAAGGGAGGTACCTTAGTTTCCCAATCCTGCTGTTTGAAATAGACTAATAATAACTCAGTAATCATGCTCATCATAGCATTGCATGTGCCTGGAAGATGTGGAGCACTGAGGGATGAACACATACCGCGAACGTAACATGGTGTCGCATGAGGGTGGTTTAGCAAGAGCATACATCATGTCATTTCATACTTGCATTAAATAAGAGTAATTAGAATTGTTTGATTGTACTGCTTTATCATTACTGCTTGACTGAATTGATAACATGTTAACCTATGCTTTATTATTCCACTGAGTTGGCCACTCATTCCCACGTTACGGGACGGTGTTTTAAAACACCCACCAGACCCTGTATCAAATGCAGGTATCACTAGAGCACATGTGAATGAGCCCGACTTCTATGACGATCAGGAGGAGTTCTCCTACATGCAATTCGTTGGAGGCTTCGCATAGGCTGTCTAGTGCTACGGGGCTACAGGGTTGATAATTTCAGTTGTACTATTTTGATATTTTGATTCAGAACCAACATGTATATATACGGTGACTCAGTTAGTGTTCATACTCTGGAGATCGATAATGTTTAGTTTTATATATATCTATATACACCTTTCTGTCTTCCGCTTACGTTTTATACATGGATCTGGAGTATGAATTACTGTTTTGGTAGAATCTCACTCATGTTTATTGTACTAACACAGACAACATTTAATCATCATTATCTATGTTGCATAAGTCATGTTCTGGAACTCGAGAGTTGAGTTACTACTCGACCCTCGATTTTTCGGGATGTTACAATCATCGAGCGTATACTCTCGATAGCATCGATGGTCTGCTCGATGACTCGAACTCAATGTCATACGCTTTTGAAACTTTTGCTAATTGGTCGATGAATCGAAACTATTGTCGATGTCATCGGATTTCGAACTCCGATTCCATCGATGACAGGTTCGATCCATCGACACTTGAAAAATGAGGGAGACTTGACTTTGAAATATTTTAGGATTTCATGAATGATCGGGGAACCATCAAGATCATCGAAATTTGAATGTCGATGATATCGAGATCAAAGTCAAGGCATCGATAAATCCAACGGATTTGTCTTCAAGCTTGCTGGACGGTTTATGACCTTGTTCAATACAATCGACCTCGTGCCGATATCATCGATATTTGAATATCGATTCTATCGAAGGGGCCCCGATCATAGTTAAAAGTAATCTGAAATATCGGCCATAAGATATGCACGCCCACGATCGATATCATCGATGGACTTTCGATGTTATCAATAATTGATTTCAGATCATATCGGAAGAGTATCGATATATCGAAGGAATTTGAGATTTTCATTAAAAAACAGGGGCGCTGGAAATCTATCTGTCGATCTTATCGAGCCATTTTCGATGGGCTCGGGATTTGTATATCAATGATATCGATAGGGTAATCGTTATATCGATAAATCAGTCCAGATGAGTATTTAGTTGCTGGACATTTTTAGTTATTATATCGATACATCGATAAATCTGTCTAGATGAATATTTAGTTGCTGGACACTTTTGGTCCTCACATAGATAATATCGTTAAGGTGTCGAGTACATCGACAGAGCAGGTCGATCATATCGAGGGTGTTTCGATAAAATCCACAAGGCGAGAAAAACTTAGAGATTTTCCTATTTTGAAAAAAGTTTTCTCACCTTAAAACCTTATTATTTTTAACTTGTTTTTCAAGGTTTTATTCACCTGGTGTTTTAGGTTATGGGATGTGAGGCTTTAGGTTTACCTGTGGCGAGCTTGTACACATCCGGTTGAGGCAGACGCTTGAATTGATCTTCCTATCAGGCTCTGTAGACAATCTGACTCAACACTCACGTAACTTGACAAACCAAGGCACTTTCAAATGTTACGTTAGGGTTGAACCGTTCTGCCAGTGATCTTAGTATTTTTATACAAAATTTTGGAACTGAAACTTTCTCACCTAATTCACCCATGGAGTTTCAAATGATATTCAACTTTGTGAAAAACTCCATAAAGGTCTCATGCTCTTCCATTCCGAGACTTTCGAACTGTGATGTCAGGAGTTTCAGTTTAGATCTCTTCATAAGCTTGTTCCTTCATGGGTTGTTTCCAGCAAATCCCATGCATCTTTGGCTATCCCACACATATTGATTTGATTGAAAATATCTTGAGACACAACACAGTAGATAACATTCATAGCTTTAGCCTCAACAGTTTTCTTTATCGAATGCTGTCCACTTTTCTTTAGATTTTGGTTTTGTGATAGTTGTGCCATTGTCAAGTACTATTTGTTCAGATGGTGGCACATATCCTCTTTCAACTATATCCCAAACATCATAATCTAAAGATCTCATAAAGTAGTGCATTCTAGCCTTCCAGTATGCATAATTTGATCCTTCAAATACTGGAGGTCTAGAGACCGATGAGCCCTCTCCTTTGGCCATATTCCCAACTTCAGTCAAGATCACTCCGTAAGCGATGAAGCCCTTAAAGAGAGACCCGCTCTGATACTAATTGAAATTACAGTGAAGACTGCTTTAGTTGAAGTAGGAATATGCCAATATGTCCTAAAGGGAATAGGACTTTTTAATAATTTTATACCGATTAAAAATCTTATCACACTAATCCTAATAAGAAGCATATATTAGGATTACTCAAGAGTAACTCTATTGGCTTCCAAGCCCAGTAGAGGATCCAATCACAAATTATTTGAGAGATGAACGATATGCAAACTAGTTTATGATGGATATGACTGTGAGTGTGTGTGAGGTGTGATCTCAGATAATCAGATATGAAAGTATTTAAGGAAATCACATGAGCAAATGGAAGACAATAATAATCTCAAACACAGTCATTTTTATAGTGGTTCGACTACTTGTCTACTCCACTCCTGGTAACCGCACTCAACCCTTGAGTGTACCAGATTTCACTAAGGAGGTTTCACACAGTTCACCCCAAACCCAAGATTTTAAATCAGGTTCACCTTTAACCTTTATAACCTACACCTAGGCTGACTGTTTATGCTCTCATGAGCAAGGGTCAACACAAAGCACTCACTTTTAAGTACACTGGCCATGAATCTTCCACAAGACCATAATTATTTATGCTTTCACGAGCAAGGGTCAACACAACGCACCCACTTTTAGGCACATTGGCCAAGGATCTTCCACAAGACCCTAACTGTTTATGCTCTCCACAGAGCAAGGGTCAACACAACGCACCAACTACGTACACTCTTGTCGGAGGCCTCCTAGAGGACTTGCAAGGGGTAAGAAGCACATTAGACCCAATCCTACAAAGGAATGATCACAAGGGTCCTCTGGACTTTGATAACTTACAGATAAGCAGATAAGTCCCTTTTAGCACATTGTCGAAGATCTCCTCCTTTGTTGATGAAGAATCTTCTGCTTCCTTGATCCGTAACTCAGATGATGTACCAATACTTGGCGACGGGTTGGGTCAAGGTTATGATGGAATCCTACTCTCTTAAATGTTTTCCTATAAGGAAGATAGAGTGATTCAAATCATGTATGCATTCAGGTAATCCCAGCTTAATGATTTGCCATTAAGGTAGTAGATGGAGGATCCTTAAATGCGGAAGTTCATTCCCCAATCCACTTTATTGAATATCAATGGTGAGGGTGGATTGGAGGATGAACTTCCATGAGAGAAAGGGCTTTGGGCATATGATCTAAGATTAAACACTTAAAAGCACTCTCTTCTTTCTTTACCAGCAACAATAGACCAGTCCTCTTTATATAGGCAAAAGGTTTCAACAGATATAAAACGGTCACATTTATGATAGAGTTCGATATCATCGAGCATATACTCTCGATTGTATCGATGGACCGCTCAATGACACAAACTCAATGTCATACGCTTTTAAAACCTTTTGCCAGCTGGTCGATGGAATCGAAACAAGTGTTGATGTCATCGGATTTCGAACTCCGATTTTATCGAGATGAGGATCGATTCCTCGATATTTGAAAATGAGAGAGACTAGCCTTGAAATATTTTAGGTTCAAAGGAATGATCGAGGGACCTTCGAAATCGTCCGAATTTGAATGTCGATGATATCAATAGCTGTGTCGATGCATCGATAAATCCAAAGGATTTTCCATTAAGCTTGTTGGAGAGTTTATGTCCATGTTCGATGCAATCGATACCATATCGATATCATCGATATTTGAATATCGATTCTATCGAGCGACCCTCAATCAAAGGTAAAATAGCCTGAAAGATTTGCTAGAAATTTGTAAGTCCAAGACCGATATTATTAAAGGCCTTCCGATATCATCGTGATTTGAATTCCGATGATATCAAGGATGACCTCGATATATCGACTATCCTATTATTTTTCTTAGTAAAAACAGGGACTCGTTTTCTCTGCCGTCGATTGTATTGAGTCAATTTCAATAGACTCGAGATTTGAATATCGATGATATCGATAGGTATATTGATACATTGATAATTCCGTCCAGATGAGTATGTGGTTACTGGACATATTTTGTCCTCATTTCGATGATATCGTTTAGTCATAAAGGACATCGACAACGCATGTCGATAAAATCGATAAAGTCGACAGAGTTAAAAAACTTAGAGATTTTCTGAATTTTGAAAAAGTTTTATAACTCAAAAACCCTATGATATTCTAACCAATTTTAAGGGTTTTATTCACCTGGTGTTTTAGGACATGAGATGTGAGGGTTAGATTTACTTGTGGTGAGTTTGAGCGCACATCCAGTTGAGGCAGACAGTTGATTGATCTTCCTATGGAGCTTCTCTGTCTCGGCGACTCAACACACGCTAATTGACAAACCAGGACACTTTCAAAAGGTGGGTAGAGATTCTTTGGAATCCCTAAGAATTCGCAACGCGTGGCATTTCATCAAGATATATGTGGGCCCACAACACCTAACCTGAGCATTGCATTGGTGCACAGGACGCGGCGTTGGAACCGCGGCGACGACACGGTCGTTAGGGTATAGGTTTCCGGTTGAGTTGACTTAGGTGTTCGGGATGCGACTTAGGATCGCGTGTAATCGCTGCCTATAGATCGCGGGTCCACGAAATTCGACGAGGAGGATCACGAGCGTTGGTGGAATGGTACGGTACCAAGATACAGGCCTTACATTTTGTATGTGGGAGACTAGCTACATGTTATCCGTTTAAACACAATGTCTAACTGTTTATGAGTATTTGGCTAAGCACGTGCAGTAATTTCTTCGTGGTCTAAATAATTATTGCATGAATAGTTATACCATACCTCTTAAATGGCTAGTTTACCTTAAGAGGTCTCTATTATACTTCTTACCCATACCACTACGAACCGAACCACCTAATCCATCTCTCAGACCTCTTACCCACGGCGCTATGAACATAGCCACTTAACCCATCTCATGTGAAATCCACCTGAACCACCACGTGTGTCACCACCCCCATATTAGGCCAAGGTCCAAAATTCTGTCCCACTTGTGATTTTAGCGAACCATACAAATGAAAAGAATATTGACCAACGATCACCCTTGAAATCGTTTTCATTCATGTGGCCCACCTAAATCATGATTAGGACTGATTTTGTTATTATTATTTTTTAACTTTAGGTATAATTTTAGTGAGCCACCTCATAGTTGGATTAGATTTTTTTATAAAATTCAAGGGTAGGTGTTCAACTGTCGTTGTTTTTCTTACGTGTAGTTAACCTTAAATTTGGATCTTCCTCATTTTTAGGCTCATGCCTTAAAATAATGATCCATGAAAGAGGCAATCAAACAACACATCATTATGAGTCCCACAACATAGTCTACTATTATGGTGGCATATAACATTTGAATCCTTTTGAAAATAGAGGCAAAATCACCTTTTTATGAGATAACTACCCAAGTTGTAAGCAATTTATTAGTCAAAGTCAAACATGCCAGAATTTCAATTGCTTTGAATTATATCCTTTGTCTTTGAATTCTTGAAAGTATGACCTATGGATGTCCTAGAAGGGGGTGAATAAGACAATACAAACTATTTCGAAGTAATGTGGAATAATAAAACAAATACTCTTAATTGCTTAAAGTATTGAAATCTTGATTTGAAATAGTTCGTAAGACAACCTTTGCCTAAAAGATTTAGTAGGACAACCTTATTTCACGATGTCTTTGAGATCAAAATATCAAAGTTATCAAGAGACAATCAATCACAAGGAAAGCATACAAAGAATTAAACAATACCACAATGTGCAAGGAGTTATAGTGGTTTGGTGCTTAAACTCCACACCTACTCCACTCCCAAAATCATTACCCTCGTAATTCTGGTTTTCACTATTTCAAGGTCTTCATAGGATCACCCTATCAACCTTATACAGTTCTTATGATTTTCACGGGCTATCACAATAAAACTCTCTTTGTGATTTTCATGGGCTCACCGTAAAACAACCCGCTGAGATTTTCAGACTATCTCAGAAAAAACCCAAAATGAAATGAAAGTAAATACAATACTTATCTTCAATTGACAAGTCGAAGACATAACTGTAGCTTGATTGTAGAGATCTTCTTTCTTGGGATATTGACGAAGCCGTATATGTGTTCAACCCAAAAAAAATATAGGGATCTAATATATTTTTCAATGTAATAAACAATACCCTAATGCTACAAATTCAATTCTCTAATTCTCAAGTAGAGTATGGATTACTCTATTATAAAATATTAAACTAACTTGAGAAAGAGAATAGAATAAGCTAAATCAAATATAAGAATTACCGCACAAATTGCCTAAGGGGGCTTGGACTTTCACTCTTTTCATAAGAAGATGGATCTCTAATTTTCGTGTATTGAATGAGTGAGAGAAAGCCTCTATTTATAGCCAAAGGATTTGGAAATTCGACTGGCCCGATTTTAGGTTCGGCTGGTGTTCAAAAACCCAAGTATAGGGTCGTAATGTAGTAATAATCTCGGTAAGATCGAGGTCGAATCCACAGGGACTAATCTTGTGCGTATTCTGAAAGTAACTAGAACTAGAACTAGAAGAAGATCTACTTAGAAATATGGAATAAAAGGAATAATTGTGAATAGTGTTTAAACTATCAATTAAAGGTGAAAACTAGGGTGCCAAGGATCTACTTGTAGCAATTGAGATGCTAACTTGCTTGATTTAGAAATTTCAACTGGAATTAGAGTCCTATCTTATCCAGTTGGAGAAAAAGATAATCAAATCTCTGAACTTCTCATTGATATAGCCTCAAAGGAGAAGAATTGTGAAGATTTGGAAGGGATTCCCTCACCCAACCATGCCCAAGAGATAATGGCAAACAACGGGATTTACCAATCCCAAAATCTCAAATAAGAAAAGAATATACTCAAAGTTATCTCAAATCTACTGTAATTTGAGTCACAATAAACCATTAAAAACTGAAAGTATTCCTTAAAATCAACTAGAAATCAAAGAGTTTCAATAAGAACAAGAATCAAAACAAGAAAAATATCCCAAAAATGTTACAAGCTTCACCTCTTAGCCCTAGCTAAGAGGTCTAGCTAACCATAGACATGATTGGATCAAGAATCCTTAAAGAAAGCATTAAAAACTAGGAAAGAAATGAAGAAGAACTCTTGGGAGACAGCTCTACCCTTTTGCTCTTCTTCTCAAAACCCTAGATATCCTCAGAAGTCTTTTAAGAAACCCATATTGATAGCCTCGTCCACATAGATTCACAATACCACCTCATATTTACGCAGTCCGCGTAACTCTGCGTAACGCCTTCGATGTCATCGAACAACCTTCAATGTCATCGAAGGTAACTTGAATCTGGAAGTCGCTCTTTTTCGCATCGTGTAACGCCTTTCGTACTGTGTAACTTTTCATGTCATCGAACTGCCTTCGATGTCATTGAACGTCCTTCGATGAATTGAGAATGTATCTAGAGTGTTCTAGCGAGTTGCTCCAAAAATCTGCAAAAGTTCAATGTCATCGAGAACTGCATCAAATTTGTTCAACCACAAAACTTGATTTTATATAATTCTTCATGTCATCGAATTGCTTTCGATGCCATCGAAGACTAGCCTTGATGTCATCGAACAACCTTCGATGGCATAAAAGCTTAGATTCTGCATGCATTTCTGCACTTCCTTATCCACTTAGTTTTCTTGAATCTTGGGGTCTTGATGTCACGCCCTAAATCTGGGGATGGACAACTTCTGTGATGCCCTGAATCTGGCACTCGACTTCCATACACCAAGTCCCGAGTTCGGTGCGCCACAAGAAGATTTTTGACTGAAATATAATAATAATAATAATAATAATAATAATAATAATAATAATAATGATAATAATAATAATAATAATAATACCTGAGCATGAAGATCCATGATCAAAATGCCAAGCAACACTCTCCATTTTAAATATTAATGGTTGCAAGTACAATGCTTTCTAAAAGGTACACAACGTCAACATTGCCAAATCGAAAAATAGATACAATACTTCGAGAAAGTTGAGTCTTCCAAGCAACTCCTGCCCTGAAAAAAATGGGAAATATGAAGCTTAGGCAAAAAGCCTAATGAGTACACACGTGTGTGCAGTGTGTCCTACATGCAAGCAAAATAAATATGCCACAAAGAAATCATGTATGGTGAAAGGCGTGTAGTACATAAGGTATGATGTCAATGTCAATGCAATGCATATGTATCATAGTAATACTCCGAGTTAATGCTACCAGCATCACCAAGTCATATTTTCATTTCTCCCATACCACAGCCATAACCGTATTACACGCATCCGTAATCACATCATCATCATCATATTGTCATGCATATCATAACTGTATATCTCGGGAAACACTGTGGTCGACACCCATGCACTAGATACCAGCAATCGACCTCGCTACCCACCAATGGGGTTACAACCTCCATTTTATATACTAGTAGCAGACCTTGTTTGTGCTTCTCCTCACCGGTGGGTTAAACCGGTCCCTGTTTGCACCTCAGCCCTTAAGCAAGTTAGACCCACCACTTCTCAACCCGACCTCATCAGTGGGAGTTAAATCCATGACCCATGTATCCACTCGGCTTGACAGTGAGGTATCCCTAGCTAGCATTGGGGTTTAGGGACTTTCAACCCAAGGGGCACATCATCCCCTACTATTTCCATACTTCCGGTGTCCCGTTCATTTTCAGGGATAACTTGAGTGATCATCATAGATGTACATTTCATCGTCAAGATCCAACTCATGTTATACGGCATAACTGTGGTATTTTGATCATCATGTATGTCATGATTATGCATGTGAGACCCTAACCTTAGTGTCCATTTCGCTTCGTCGGGTTCCGCGGTCCTACCGGTCGAATTTCGATGACCTACGATCTACGGATTGCATTTACGATGACCCTTAAGTTCTATCATATAAATTCGACCCCGATTGACCTGAAACTAGTGTCATAGAGACCGCATCATCGCCGCGGTTCCAAGCCGCATCTCGTGCGGCAATCCGAGTTGTGGATCATGAGTTGTGGGTCGTGTATGATTTAGGTCGTAGATCGTGATTGTGGGGCCCACCTAGGATTTGCACATATCCCTAGACATTGATTTCATCACCATAGGCCATCATTAGAGTAGCTAGCCTAGGCTAGGTTGCTAGACCTCCTCGCTAGCAAGTCATGATTATTTCTCTTACCAAGAGAGCTTTTTTTTTCTCTATTCCATGCATTAGCCACCTTTTACTCTTCCCAAATCTGAAATTTTTTGACTTCCCTCTTCTCTAGAGAGAGAGAGGCCATCATGCCCTCTCTTTTCTAGCAATGCCATCATTAGTTTGAGTAAAAACTCTAGTTGCTAGCAATCCACCTCATTTCCCTCTCTCCCTCTCTTCTCCTCATCTCTCCCTCTCCCTCTCCAAGCTCTTGGACATCCCACCCTCCACCCATTTTCTAGCCCTTCATCCTCCCGTCTACCCCATAATCAAGCCCTTAGTCTAGCATCTTGACCATTAAACCTTTTTCCTTGGAGCTTGAAGACTATCTTGGAGGTGGGTGTGCATGTACTTAGAATCTTATGATTTGCATTCCTTCTTCTTATTTCTATTCTTCACCTCATGCTTGAAGCATGTGGGGCCCACTAAATGATGGTTGAGGCCCCATGTCTTCTTAGATGTGGCCATTGGCCCATCCTTTTGTGCATGCATAACCCATGGGTGGGGCAATTCTCCATGGACCCCACCATGGTTTCTTTTCTTAGTTAGAAGGATTCTTGGGTCATCTAGACCCTTAATCCTTGGTGGAGATGGCATCTCCACCATTGTATTTTGATTAGAAGTTGCATGCATGGGCAGATCTTGTCATTCTATCAATATAATAATATATGTGTAGTTTGTGACGAAGGGAAGGGCGTCAATGTGGCGGAGCCCCTTCCCTTGTTCTCGATTCTCTTTCTTCTCTTAATAATCTCTTATTTTTCTGAGGTGTGTGGCCCACCATATGGCTTGGAAATATCCAGATCATTCAAGGAGAGTAGACGCCCATGGCATTCCACTCTATGGATGGTGATCACCTGTTTGCCCTTTTAGGGGCATATGCAATGAATTTTTATTAAGGAATAGGTCTGGATGATTGTGAGGCCATTGAGGTGGACCACAACTCAGGTTTCATGGGGTGTTTTCCCCTTAATTTGAATTATATTCTCAGGTTATTTCATTTGCATGTTGCTGTCCAGAAATTTTCTAGACAGTTTCTGGTTGTTTTTAGGACAAATTTTTAGGCTATTTGGGGAACTATTTCTATCCATTAAATATACTTTTCTTGAAGGTGTGGATCCCACCTAGATGTACCCCAAATTTCAGCTCCATCTGACCTTGATTAAGGTCCCAAAGGAGTGGCCCAAGTGGGGTGGACAACCAGATTTTCTGGACTGTCCAGCAACATTACAGTTTGGAAATCCTTAAATATAAAATACTTTTTATATTGGTGGGCCACTTTTGTGGACCCTACCTTATAGTACACATAAATGGGGAGGTTAAAAATATTTTTTCCCAACTTTCAGAGAACTTGGGCCCACCCCTTTGGGTACTCAAAATAGGGATATCAATGTTTTTAATTTTCTGCTGTAATTGTTTTACCTTTCTGTCCATGCGTGTTTGCCTACACTTCTGTGTGGTGGTGGCCCTCCATTCACTCAATTTGTGGCCCACCTTGTAGAAGATAACCCCAAGTGCTTGTGGGCCACATACCTAATCATATTTTGGAGTGTTTTTGAGGTTGGAGCAGCGACACCTTACTGGACATCCAGCTGGGCTGAATGTCCAGCAATAAGCTGACCATCCACCCCACCTTAGGCTCACCTTTGGGTTTATTTTTATTCTAACCTTCCATCCATTGTGTGGCCCACTTAGTAGGGGACCATCCCCTGGGGGGACGTCCCAAAGTGGGGCCCACTTGGACCTCCAGATGGACCAGTCGTCCCACCCTTGGGATGCCCAAGGGTGTGGGCTGGTTGTCCACCTTGAGGCCCATTGGATGTATGTGTTTTATCTAGGCCGTCCTCCCTAGGGGTGGACCACTCCCTAGAGGGATGCCTACCTCATGGAGCCCGCTTTGATGTATGTGTTCTAGGTCGTCCAGGGCCTGGGACGCCTAGGCCCACCTGGACGTCTAGCTTGTTGGTAGTGCTGCTGGATGTATCCATACTCTCCATCGGTTGGGGCCCACTATGATTATTAAGAACCACCACTAGATCTATTTTCTTTTATAAATCCCACCTACTGGACCTTAGTAAGCCCAGGAAGCTGGGTGGGCTGAAAGTGTAACATCCCGGATTTTTCCCAATCTAGAATTAGACATCCTTAGGCAATGGGTCGCTCCTAACACCTTATTAACTTGTCAGAACCCAATCCTATAGTTTAAAATTGCTTGTTAACCCTTTTCCTTCACAAATCTCACCTTTCACCACATCGTTCTTTCAATTTTTCTAAGCACTTTCACCCTAGACACTATCTTAAACTAGCGAAGTAGTATAACTTGGGTCACTTTATATACAAACTACAAAGGCCCAGGTATCACCTCAGACAGAAATCATACAGGACTAAATCCTTTAGAAATTAGGAGAGAATTAGCTAGTGTGAAACTAGAGTACCTGTGAAATTAGCACCAATCACTTTAAATACGATCTGCAAGACCCAAAACTTGTAGAATCATTGACGCTAGGGTACCCTAAAATCTAGGATCAATCTCGTTACCCGGTTGCTCTGGGGAGCATCTCGAAACTCCGTATCAGATCTGGACCGCACGTCGGAAGTCCGATTAACACAAAGTTAAGGAACTAGGACCGCCTTGCTGGGCTTGACAACCATCTCGGAAATCAAATCCAGATAGTGTCCAAGCGCTATTCGCTTGAGCTCGGAGCGAGGAGTGTGAGAAATGTGAAATTAATTCAAAATAAAATAGAAATTTATGAAATCTGGCACCTCTCGCTTGCGGATCAGTATTAGGCAACCAGACCATCAGAATCAGACCAAATTACACCCTTAGATCAGGGATATTTCTCCAAGCATACTTATGTACTTAGAATCTCCAATCGAGATCCGCTGACCGTTGAACTGAAACTGGTCCGCCACGCATGATCTGGAATCCCGACTGAAATGAAAACTTAACTAAACGTGGATCCAGTGTTAGTGAGCTTAAGTCCGACCTTTGGCTCAAGGAGGCCCGCCAGAAGTCCTCTGTTGAGCTGAAACAGGTTCGCTTTGGTTATAACCTAAGTATACCTTGCCCATAAGTCTATTTCGGTGAGTTTTTAGGTTATATAAGGACCTTAGAACCCTCTCTCTCACAGCCATACGAATTTAAGAGAAACCATAGAGAGAGAAGAAAGAAAAAAGAGAGAAAGTGTGGGAGATGTGGGAGAATCTCCCTACCTTGCTTCCCTGCCGCTACACGTGTTCAACCACTCCATTCTAATCGTTTTCCCGGCGATTCCGGCATTGTTTCTAGGTAAGAAACCCTAACCTAATCTGTTTTGGGGTTGTAAAGGTTGTAGGTTATGAAATAGCTAACCTATTTCGTTCTATAGGTTACCAAACTACCGAATACGAAAGCCTCGCAAATCTATCGACTCCATTACGATTCTACGACAGAAGGTGCAGACTTTAGGTGTATAGGTTATGGTTTTCAATGCTTTCAATGTCAGATAATGATAGATTCATGATCTGCATGCAATTGCACATGTACAAAGTGTTGTCTATTTTCCGTTTCGATTAAAGATGAAGAATATGGAATTTTACATACTCTAGGTATTTGTAGAAAGTACCGTATACGTGTAAATTTTAGAAATGTGTTTCCCATGATTATTTGTTGTATTGATATATTATATATGGATAAAATACTTGTTTGGCGAAAGGACTTGCCCTAATACATGTTTTGCTAATGCACACAATATATGCTGAAAAGAGTGTATTCTAAGTGTTTGTGAAAATGACTGAATGAGTATAGAACTCTCATTCGTGCTCGCCATGAATAATTGTCATGGATATATGATTATTATATTGGCGATACCCCTTTGGCGAAAGGATTTGCCCTAAATCACGCCACGGCCAATATACACTATATATATATATTAAAATGTGTGGCCCAAGTGTTTGTGGAAATGACTGAATGAATATGGAACTTGCATTCCTGCTTGCCATGACTATCCGTTGTGGGTGCTCACGTGTTATAATTGGGGCAACTCCCTAGTGAAAGGATTTGGCCTAATACCTATGTGATCAACATATTTCATGTATGTTATGTATGTAGTCTAAGTGTTTGTTGAAACGTTTGAATGAGTAGTAGTTAGTAAATTGTAATATATAAGGGTGTTGAGATATGATTCTCAACTCCTTTAACTATGTGTATGATTTCTTGGATAGCTGTGTGATTAGGAATTGAATATGTACAAACTCATGCTTGTGTTGTGCTTCATAACATGCTCAACTGATTGTATGATTTTATCTATGTAATGCATATGTTTAAATTCATGTTTATGTTGTATGATCCGTCATGGGTGATGGGGGAGTGGTATAACGATTCCGTGCAATAGCCTTGGCAGCCCTAAATGGATGATATCAAACTTTGATTGTATGATTTGAATTTTGATCCATTACTGCTTGCTTTAATTATCTGAAATTGAATGTGATTGGGGCTATTATAGAGTTCAGGAAGTCGGTAACGGGATCGAATTCGTGGCTGAGATTCAATTGCCACGTGAGATGTGTTCGACGAACCCGAGTCGTACTTCGGTTGGCGATAGTGGTTGGCCACACGAAGTGCTTATGCGCTTCATATCATTCAACTTGTTGTGCGCTTGAGCTAGCCGAGCTTGTCAAGCAACCCGATCTGTCTTATGTATGTTCACCATGTTTAGACGCCTCTGCTTGAACCTAGGGTACCAAACTTACCAGTGAAATCCCCTTTAACCATGGTACCTCGATCCGCTAAGACTCATGAGCCGGGCATGGTGGTATGGGACACCGTGGTCGAGCTGTCGGCCTACGCTGGGGCCACGTGCCTCCCCGTAGTGACCAGTGAGCAACCAGACTCGTGAGCCGATTATGGTGGTATGAGACACTATATTCGTGCTGTCGGCCTACATTGATAAGGTGATGGGGGAGTGGTGTAACGATTTCGAGCAACAACCCTGACAGCCCTTTGTAGTGACCTCAAACATACTCTGAAATGCGTGAGGCGACGAGTTTCGCCGCAATGTATAGAGTATGAAACTAGGCTTGTATCTGTATAGTGATGAATCATTAAAAAGGTGATGGGGGAGTGGTGTAACCTTTGTGCGTAACAGCCCTGGCAGCCTTTGCAACAACCTAGAAAACACACCATCGTCTGAGATTAACTAGGACTGACGACCCTAGAATGGATCATGTTTGGGAATGATACAAGGGAGGTACCTTAGTTTCCCAATCCTGCTATTTGATATGGACTAATAACAACTCGGTAATCATGCTCATCATGCATTGCATGTGCCTGGAAGATGTGGAGCACTGAGGATTGCAAGCATACCGCGAACGTAAGATGGTGTCGCACGAGGGAGTGTGTGGTAAGGGAATACATCATGACTGCATTCATACTTCCATTAATAAGAGTAGTTAGGAGTGTTTGATTGTACTGCTTTATCATTACTGCTTGACTGAGTTGATAACATATTAACCTATGCTTTATTGTTCCACTGAGTTGATCACTCACTCCCACGTTACGGGACGGTGTTCCGAACACCCACCAGACTTGTCTGATTGCAGATGGCGACGCTACTCTTGAGGCGGAGCCGGACCAGTATGCTGATGGCTTCCTATGAGCCATGTCATGATCGACAGGATTTCTGGGATGTTGACTAGAAAACACTACACATTTGGTATATTTTAGAATTGTACTTGTAATTATTTAACCTGGTAATGTTATCACACTCTGGAGACTCACCACAGTTTTTATATTTTATATATCTATCACAGTCTTCCGCTTGCAATCTCACTTGTCTCTGGAGTATGATATGCTGTTTTGGCTTAATCTCACTCATGTTCAATGCACTAACACAGACAACATTCAATCATCATTCATTTTGTTGCATAAGTGATGCGTTGGAACTCGGGAGTTGAGTCGACCCCCGATTTTCAGGGCGTCACAGAAAGTCCAGCAATATAATCGAAGTTGTATGATTCATGTTGGGATGTTTTGAGGCATGTGTGGCTCACCAAATGGAGTGTTGAGTACACACATAATCAGTCTATTTTTTAGGCATATTTTTGGGCTTAATTAATGCTTTGTGAGGCCCATTCTAAGTGGTATGTTGTGGACCAACTATAATCCAGATTTTTATGTTTTAATAGGCCTAAATGGGTCAGAAATCCTCTATTCGATCCCAGTATTGTGCAAGGGCTGACCTTATCATATTATGGGCCCAATGAGCTATCTATGAGCCCAACTTTAGCAAATGAATCTTGAATGCCCACTCTTAAATCCTTGGTATGGGCTGACTTGCAGGGCCCACTTATAACTTGTTGGTTAGGCCTTGCCAAGTCATGGGCTGATGTTCTGAGGCCCACATAAATAATTTAGGCCTTGGCCTTGTATCCTTGGGCTTATGGGCTGCCCATTTGATTCATTTAATGCATGGATCCAGTGACCTATCAGGGATGGGCCATAAATGCTCCATTTAGCCCATAATGATGATACTTGGGCTATGTATTGAGTCCGTGATATACATGAGGACTTTAGGCCATTCTCTTAAGGTACATTATGTATTGTGATGTGAATGTATGACTGCCCATTGTACTTTTATAGTAGTTTTTGGGCCTTGGGCCTTAGTTTAGTTAGCCATCGTGATTGGACCACCTTCTTGGGGACAATGGTGGTTAAATTTTCCTATTGTGGACCCCTCTAGGCCCATTGGTGGTTGAATATCCACCTTATGCCTATTTATTAGGTCCATTCTCATCCTTGGTGGTTGGAGGTCCACCTTAGACCTTGTTTGGGCCCGTTCCTAACTGTTAGGCCCGTAGTATGGCTTACTTAGACCTTGTGGGTTATCCCAAGCCATTGGGCCCCACTAGTAGTATGTATCTTTCACCTTTTGAGGGTTTTGTCTAAGTACCTAGACCCTACCTTGTTATGAGGAGAGTACAACATCAACGCATGGCATACTTAGTTATCATTATGACCCATTCCCATGTGCATCATATGTGTGCTTGGTTAAAATGTAATTGGTCATGGTTTATGCCATTAGGCAGGCTGTTATGGGACTCACTGAGTGATGGAGTTGTCCTTCTTGATCGCGCTGTATGCGCAGGACTGATGCATGGTGATTTGTGTGATTCACGCATCTGACATTGTATAACACGTTAATATTCGTCATTGCTTCATCAGGGCTGTAGCCTCAACAGTTATATCGTGGATGGCCAGATTTGGACACAGAAATGTTTGTTTGAGAACTTTGGGCACGTATGATGTCCTTGGGTGAAAGTCACAGAACCTTCATGGTACCACAAGATGCTCTAACGCCAAGACCAAGTGGAAAACATGAGCGCATGTGTCTTTACCATTGGGCTGCGTCTCCACTGTACCATGGTCGGTTGGGAGGGGGTCTGGCCTTACCCACCTGAGTGAGGGGGCAATAGCTAGGCTGAGTTTGACCAACTCGTAAATGGGTCCCATAATCTAAAGGGGACCCATCAAATGTACGGTGTAGATGGTCGACATACATCAAGGTGGGACCAGTGGTGGGACCCACCATCCCTCCAGTGTCCAGCAGCAGGATGTTGCTTGCTGCAGCGTTCTCTGAACGTTAGTAGCAAGTGGTGTCCAGGCATATATATTTTTATTTTTATTTTGTTTTATCGTGGTTTTTCATAGGTGGGGCCCACATCAAGATAAACCGGTCCATCTGTTGCATTCTCTAGCTTTTGATAGATCCAACAACCCAATATTCAACATGTTTTGATGCACAGAAATATCATAGCTAGCCTTAATAGTTTATCACTATTAAAATAACCTTTTTGATGGTGTGGCCTACCAGAGATTTGGATTGGCTTCATTTTTCAGCTTAAAGGATAAAATGAGCTGAAAATTTGAATGGACAGTGTGGATCAAATACATACATCATGGGGAGGGGCATGCTGTGGTCCCACAGCCCTTGCCTGGTTGAAGCAGTTGGGACACTGCCTGATGCAGCGTCCCATGGACACTGGCAACCGCGTCCTCCTTCTCTCTTATATTTTTAATTTTATTTAATTAGATATGTGCATGTGTGTGCATGGGTGTGTGTGTGTTTGGCCAGCTCAATGGGCCACACTAGGACAATTTTGGTGGCATACAAAATTCTGGTGGGACCTGTAAAACCCGTATCCTAGTCCGCATCGTTCCATAGACTTTCGCGATCATCCTGGTCGAATTCCAACAACTTGCGACCTGTAGTCGGTATTTACACGCGACCATGAGTCGCATCCCATAGATCTGAGTCAGCTCGACTTGAAACTTATACCATCGCAACGGCACCGTCGTCGCAGTTCCAATGTCGCGTCTTGCGCACCGATACGATACCCAGGCCAGGAGTTGTGGGCCTGCGCATATTTCAAAGAAACGCCGCATGTTGTGAATTCCGAGAGAATCTCTACAACCCATCAAATAATCAATCAATGTACAAGTAAAGTGCACATCCAACACTCACCCATCCCTCTCTCAACCAAAGTTAATTCTCAAGTCAAGTACACTCATCGCTCACTCATCCCTCTCTCCTTACATCACTCTTCCTCTCTCTTCTCTCTCCATTACAAGCAATTCCCAAGAGAGAGAAACGTCCAAGCTCTAAGGAGGGCCTAGTGTGGCCCACTTTCTACCCCAAGATCTTTCATCCTAGCCCTTAAATCCCCATCAACCTCCATCAAAGAGAGAGCCAAGGAGTTTGGCATTCTATCAGACCAAGAAGATCCAACGGTGGGTGTTTTATAGCTTAGATTTTATTATTTTGATGATGGGCCAAGTGGGGTCTACCGATTGATGGTACGGATCTCACTTTGGACCCTAGGTGTGGCCGATGGCCCACCATGATTCATATATTCATCCCATGATGGGACCATTCTCCATAGACCCCATTATGGCGTTTACTTTCCTAATTTGAAAGGGGTCATCTAGACCTTGCATTTTGGTGGAGAAGGGATCTCCACCGTTGATTTTGATTGTTGGGCCACATGTTGTAAGGCCTATCTCCTAGCCCGTATCATTCCATAGGCTTCCACGGTCCTACCGGTCGAATTCCAGAGATCCGTGATCTGTTATCGACATCTGCGCGTAACCCTGAGTCATATCCCGTATTTCAGAGTTGACTCGACCCGAGACTTGTACCCTAGCGACCGCACCGTTGCCGTGGTTCTGATGGCACATCTCGCGCGCCGAGGCGATAGCCAGGCCAGGAGATGTTGGCCCGTGTTTAGTTCGAGGAAAACGCCGCGAGTTGCTAATCCCAAGAGAATCCATCACATCAATCCCATCAATCATATCAATAAGTACACATCACTCCCATTACTCACACCCATCCCCAAGTACAACTACCCATCCCCAAAGTTAAGTATCTCTCTTACACAAGTACTCCCATCACTCACTCACCCATCACTCACATCTCTCATCTCACTCATCTCTCTTCTCTCTCATTTCTTCCAAGCAACCCACGTCCACCTTTCTATCTTACATCTCCACCCTCCAAGCCTCATCTCAACCGTTGGATCACATTCTTTGGAGCTATAGAACCCGTTGATGGAAGTGGGAAGAAGGGATCTTGAGGTGGGTGTTTATCTGTCAATTTTTAAGTTTGATGGCCCACTTGTGGTGGGACCTAATTGATGTATGCATTGTATGGAGGGGCCCATAGTGGCGGGGTCCCTCCGCTATTCCGTTCTCTCCTCTTCCTCTCTCTCTCTTTCTCTTTTGATGTGTGGTCCACCCTGATGGACCCCACCACGAAGTATGTATTTTATATCCATGCCTACCATCCATGGGGCCCACTTTACTGACATCTAGAAGGTGGCTGGATGGTCCAGCGCTGCTGACACCGTCCAGCAGCCTGGACGAGAAAGGAAAACACAATTAGCAGCTTGATCCAAAGCTTTGTGGGCCACCCACGTATGATGCATGTGTTTTATCTAAACCGTTCATCCATGGACCCCATCCTCTGCACGTGTGGCACCACACCGTCCAGCAAGGGACATGGGACATCACGTGGGCCCCACTCGTTACACGTGTGCAACCTCCTGGCCGTCCGTCCAACGTTTCTAGACGTTGGACAATGGTATATATATTATATTATTTAGTATATATTATTATATCATGTAGGCCCCACGTGGGACCCACCTTGATGTAAGTATCTTATATCCACACCGTCCATATATGGACGGTGGTAGGTGTAGCACACCGTGATGTATGTGTAATCCACTCTGTCCATCCATTCACCTGGACTGGTGGGCCACACGTGTGGACCCACCTTGGGATGGAAGCTGATTGGCTAGTGTACTTTACATCAGCTATATAGCTAATGTATTAATGTCAGCAAGTTCTGTGGGTCCCATCTGAACCGTGGACACCACCGTGATGTATTCATTTCATCCACAACATCCAGGTAGTGTTGGATGGTGCTGGACAATGTTTGGATAGTGCTGATTTACATAGACAATGTTTGGTCAGTGCTGATAATCATTAGTGGGCCATGTGCCCCATAGAATGATAGTGTGCAGTGTGAAAAGGCCAAGCTATATGTCTTAGAGGGGGGGGGGGGGGGTGAATAGGACTATGCCAAATTAAAAAAAAATACCAGCAGAATTAAACAATAAGATAGCCAAGTAAAGGAAAGATAGCAATCCACAATACAGAATGTAAAGCAACCTCAAATTCTAGTTGTTCTAAGGACAACCTTTCACCATAAAGACCAAGGTTTTATGGCAAGGACAACCTTACTAGAACAAATAGAGAATTAAAAACTCAAATTGTAGAGAAATAAAAAGGAAATAGCAAGAATTGAAATCTATACTATTACAACATTCACCACAATGCTTGAAATGTAAATATTACAACATTCACATCCACACATACATCCCACAAACTTGAATGATAAAAGATATAGAAAATAAATCACGCATCCACAAAACAAAAAGAGTTATAGTGGTTCGCTTGTGTGTTCACCAACTGTTAAACAACAGCCACATAGCTTGCTACTCCACTCCTAATATCCTCACACAGGGGATATTAGCGTTCACTATTAAAATAGGTTTTTCCAGGTTCACCTGAAACCCTCATAATTGTGTCTTTTAAATGGGCCTACACAATCTAAAAACCCCACTCTAAGTTTTCTGGCTCACCTCAGATAACCAAAACAATAAGATTTTTTTTTTGGCTTAATCTCAAAAAAAACCAATACAATAAAAGATTTACACAAATGTAAAATACCTGGATTTCTCCTTTTGTATCAGCCTAGAAGAACCAAATCGGAGTAGAAGTTCGAATATAGAAGTTCACTATCCACACTCACTTTGAAATGGTTGTAGGTTCTAGTTGATTTTAAATTAAACCAGTTGGGCTAGCTCTATTTGATTTCGATTCCAAAAAGTGGAATATCACAATTCCTCTTTCAAGTTAGATTGGAATGCATAAACAAAATCAAATATGAAAAGCTAACAAAAGAGAGTATTAAATAAGCACAATGTAGCTTAAAAATAACACGAACTTATCTCTCAGAGTGATGCCTTCATTTTACTTAAATTGGATATTAAACTCTGAACATGATCTATTTATAGTTACAAAAATCACGTCTTTGACTGGTCCTGTGGACACTACGATTGGTCGAAGGTCGAACTGAATTTTGAATTTTGAGCGCGATCGGATAAAACCGTTCCACGACTGGTCGAAGGCTCTTCACGACTGGTCGTGACCTTCCAAGGACTGGTCGTGAGGAACCAGAATTCGTTGTTGTAGTTTGAGTCGTGGCCGTAGGATAGGTCGTGAACGAGTCGTGCACTATTCACACGACCGGTCGATCAATCTCTAGGACTGGTCGTAGACGAACAAAAAATTCTGAAAAATTGAAACCAACATAGGACTGGTCTTGGAATTTCTTAGATTGGTCGAGCCAGTGCTAGGACTAGTCAAACAGGGTTCAGGACTAGTCTTAGAACAGTCCAAATATATGTAAAGTGATTCAATTTGAATTATGTATACAAAATGACCTACCCTAAGGTCAATCTAAGGTCAATCATACCTTCACCATGAAGTATGAACATTGAACCTTCTCTTCTTCAGATGATTTTAAAATTCAAGAAGCTTGAGACCTCGACACTTGATGAAGCTTGAAATTATCAGAAGATTGAATTCATAGTCCTTGAATTGTACTTCACCTAGAGTCTTTGAACAAGATTTCGTGTTCGATGTAGCTTTAAAACTCTGATGCTTTAGAGAAGAGAACAATATAATTGATCTTGCATTTCTTGAAGTAGATCATTATTCTTGACTTGAAGCATTATATGCAATGCCTTGAACATATGTATATCAACGTGCTACACAAGACATAGATTGAGGTTTTGACACCACAAAATTTGACAATCAAAGGAGCAAGAAACCATAACACTTACACAGTGATACACATGTTACACCTACAACTATTGAAATGATTTTTGGTGCGGCTCATGTGATGAGGCCCACCTTGATGTATTTATGGCCCATCCATGAGGCCCACCTCGATAGATTTGTAGCCCGTCCATGAGGCCAGACGTGTTGTATATGAGGCCTATGTAATGCAGCCCATTTGATGTTTATATGGCTTATGTGGTGTATTTGAGGGAGCATATGCAGGGCCCACCTGTTATGTGTTTGTGGCCTTTTATCGAGGCCCAATATGATGTTTTTATGGCCCACTTGGATATATTTGTGGCCCACCCCTGAGGCCCACCTTGATGTGTATTAGTGCGGCCCATTGATGCAGCTCACTTGATGTGTATGAGGCCCATTAGTGCGCCCCATTGATGCAACCCACTTGATGACGCCTATTGGTGCCACCCGTTGATGCGACCCACTTGATGTTTACAAGGCCCATTGGTGTGACCCGTTGGTGCAGCCCACTTAATGTAGACGAGGCCCATTGTGATATATTTTCGGCCCATATAATGAGGCCTATTGTGATGTATTTTCGACCCTTATGATGAGGCCCATTGTGATGTATTTTCAGCCCATTTGGTAAGGCCCGTTGTGATATATTTGTGGCCCATTTGATAAGGCCCATTATGATGTATTTGTGGCCCGTATAGTGAGGCCCGATGTGATGTATATGTGGCCCATGTGATGCGGCCCATTGAGATTATATGTGGCCCACTATGTTGTGTATGAGGCCCTTATGTGAGGCCATGGGCCCACTATACGTTTGGCTCTATGTGGGCCACTCCTTGGGAGCAATGTTGGTTAAATGTCCACATTGATGGGTAATGATGGTTAAATGTCCTCATTGTAACCTTCCCTTAGGCCCTTTGTTAGGCCAATTTCGATTATCGAGGCCAACTCTGATTGCCGAGGCAGATTCCGATTGTCGAGGCCGATTCCGATTCCGATTATTGAGGCCGATTCCAATTGTTGAGGCTGATTGTTGGGGCTGATTCTGATTCCGATTATTGAGGCCGAATCCGATTGTCGAGGCCGATTGTTGAGGCCGATTCTGTAAGTGTTATGGTCTCATGCTCCTTTGATTGTCAAATTTTGTGATCCCAAAACTTTTTGCGTGTACCACAACTTCTATCTGTGTGTCTTGTGTTTGTATGTTGATATATATGTGATTCAAGATGACATCACAATGGTTCAAGACATGTACGGTGCTCGACTTCAAGAAATGCAAGGTTATATATTGTGTTCTCTTTCGTATGCATCAATAAGAAGAGTGTTTATTCAAGACTCAAGTACATTTCAAGACTCAAGTACAACTCAAGTCGAAGCTTATATTCATGCTGTAGAAGACCTCAATCTCAAGCTACATCAAGTAGAGGTCTCAAGCTTCAAAGGTTAATTATCATCTGAAAGAATGATGTTCAATGTTCATACTTCATGTTCCAGGTATGATAAACCTTAGTTTGACCTTAGGGTAGGTCATTTTGGATACATAAGTCATGATAAATCTTTATACAAGAAGTTGGTATGTTCTAAGACTAGTCTTAGACCTTGTTCGACAAGTCCTAGACCTGGTTCGACCAGTCCAAGAAATTCCACGACCAGTCTTAAGTTGTTGAAGATTTTCAGAATTTTTTGGTTATTCTTTGACCAGTCCTAGAGATTGTTCGACCGATCGTAGGGATGTCTCGACTCGTCCTTCGACCAGTCCTAGAACTACGACTCAAACTCCAGCAACCAAATCTGGTTTCCTACGACCAGTCCTGTGTCAGCTTCAACCAGTCGTAGGTAGTCTACGACCAGTCGAAGGGTCCCCATGACCAGTCGTGGAACTAATTTTTCAGATCGCGCTTAAATTTTCAAAATGCCGTTGGTGCTATGACCAGTCGGAAGTTCTTAAGACCAGTCGTAGACACGATCTTTGCTTCTATAAATTGAGCACGA
>JAJHSJ010000002.1:31997361-32197361 GCA_021015155.1 Magnolia officinalis
TCCCGAAAAAAATACGTATACGGTATTTCTACGTATATCTAGAGTATGTGAAATTCCATATTCTACAACGTTAATCGAAACAGGAAACGGAAAGCACTTTGTACATGTGCATTTACACGCAGATCATGAATCTATCATTATCTGACATTGAAAGCGTTGAAAAACGTAGCTTATACACTTAAAATCCTCACCTTGGCCCTTGGAATTCCAACGAATCAGCAAGGGTATTGGAGCTTCCGTATACGGGAGTTTTCTAGCCTAAAGAGCGGAATCGATTAGCTTTTTCATAACCTACAACAATCCTACCTCAAATCAGACCTAGGGTTAGGGTTTCTTACCTCCAAACGGGATGGATACCGCCGGAAAAATGCCAGGAATGAGGCAGTGTAAGCCGTGTGATGAGTGGAAGCAGTAGGAGGAAGGTGGTCCCACAAATCCAAGCTCTTCTCTCTCTTTTCCCTCTCTCTCTCTAGGATTTTTCTCCCAAATTCGTATGGCTGTGAGAGGGGCTGTTCTAAGCCCCTTTTATAGCTAAAAACATCCCCAAAATAGACTCAGGTTCAAGGGTGATTGCATATATAGGCATTTCGCCACTTTTCCAGCTCAAAAGGGAGGTTCTGGTGGCCCTCCTTGAGCCAAACGTCAGACTTAAGCTCACCATCTATGGATCTACGTGGGATTACGTTTTTGACTCGATCGGATTCCCAGATCGCACGTGGCGGACCACTTTCAGTTCAACGGTCAGTGGGCCACAATCAGAAATTCTAAGTACATGTAAATGTTCCTGAAAATTTTCTTAATCCGAGGGTGTAATTTGGTCTGATTCCAACCGTCAGGTTGCTTAATACTGACGCGCAACCGAATGATGCCAGATCACTATTCCAGATATTTATTTTGGGATGGAATTAGTGTTTTTCACACTCCCTCGCTCCGGATCGAAAAGAATGGCCGTGGGACATCGGAATCATCTGATTTTTGAGATGATTGTCAAGCCCAGTGGGGCGGTCCTAGTTCCTTATCTTCGTGTTAATCGGACTCCCGATGTGCGATCTAGACCTAATACGAAGTTTCGTTTCATTCCCGAGAGCAGACGGGTAATGAGTTTGGCTCTAGACTTTAGGGTAACCTAGAGTCACTAATTCTGCAAGTTTTGGGTCTTGCAGATCGTATTTAAAGCGATCCCAACGGATTTCATGGCTAACCGAGTTTAGTACTTAGTTAACTTTGTTAAATTTCTAAAGGATTTAATCCTACGTGATTTCTGGTCGAGGTGGTACTCGACCCAGTGTAAGGAAATTTATAGGTCATTATAGTGGAGTGGCTAACAGTGAGGTGTGAACGGACGGTGGGGTCCATGGGACCCACCCACGTTGTCCACCCATCTAGATGGGCCACACCATGATGCCTGTGGGGCATCCACCATCCTTGGACGGTGGGACCCACCCCACGTGTGGGACTACCCATGATGTATGTGTATGTCCAGGCCATGCAGGGCCTGGATGTTGTATATTTATTAAATATAATATTAATGTATTATATTATATTAATATAATTTATGATATGGTATATTATATATTATATTATAATGTAATATAATATTATATATTTAATACAAATGTTGTGGTGGGCCCTACGTGGGACCCACCTCTGCTTCTTTTAAAAAGCAGCAAAGGCTGTATGTTAGTATATAATATAATATTAATATATTATATTTCATGTGTATGTTATGGTGGGCCCCACATGGAACCCGCCTCTCTTTTCTTTAAAGAGGCAGGAATGTTGCTCGTACAACAGCTATGTAGCTGCTCTCTCTCTTAAACGCTAGTGAGTTCCGTAGGTCCCACGTAATGTACGTGCACATCCAAGCTGTTTTGATGGTGGGACCCACTCCAGATGTATGTGATTCATCCCTGTGGCATGGGCCCCAATGATGTATGTGCTTTACCTACACCGTCCACTGTTTGGACGGTGGGGTCCACCATGATGCATGTGTTGTGTCCAACCATCCAACCATTTGAGATATCATTTTATGACATGAGTAAAAGAATGGATCAGATCTAAAGTTCGAGTGGACCCCACCATTTAAATAGTGGACAATGACATCCACTGTTCAAACTTCTAAGGGCCACAGTAGTTTCCAATTAAGTTGATATTTGTTTTCACTTCATCTATCTCTATGTTAACTTATGAAGAATAAGTCAGATCTCAAAAATACATAAGGGTGGGCCCGATTTGATATACATGAGGCCCATTGACGTGGCCCAATTTGATATACATGAGGCCCATCGGTGCAGCCTATTTGATATACATGAGAACCATTGGCACGGCCTGATTTGATATACATGGGGCCCATTGGTGCGGCCCAATTTGATATACATGAGGCCCATTGGCGCGGCCCGATTTGATATACATGAGGCCCATCAGTGTGGGCTATTTGATATACATGAAGCCCATTGGTGTGGCCCATCATGATGTATTTTGGCCCGTGGTGAGGCCCACCCGTTTGTATTGTTAGGCCCGAGTAATGAGGCCCACTTGTTGTATACGAGGCCCACGTATAAGGTCCATGGTGATGCATTTACGGCCTATTTGATGAGGCTCATTGCGATAGATTGGGGGCCCATGGGATGAGGCCCATTGTGATATATTCGAAGTCCGTAAGCGTGGCCCATTGTGTTACATTTGAAGCCCCTGTATGAAGCCCAATGTTTTGCATGTGAGGCCCATGAGGGAGGCCGAAGGTAATGTATGTATGGCCGTTACATTGTGTATGAATCCCTTATGTGGGCCACTCCTCGGGAGCAATTTTGGTTAGATGTCCACATTGATGGATAGTGATGGTTAGATGTCCTCATTGTGACCTTCCCCTAGGCCTTGTTAGGCCCATTCTCATCAGTCTCTAAGTAGGTTAACCCAAATAAGTGGGCCCCATTCGCCATCGAAGGATGGTTCCGTGCCATCGGATTTGATATAACCACAACCAAGGGCTGATCTTTATATTATGGTTTGATCTACCATTCATATATGGATCCCGCCGTGTATAAAGGCCGATTGTAAAGGCTAATTCCGATTGTTGAGGCCGAGTATCGAGGCCGATTGTTTAGGCTGATTCCGATGGTCCAGGATGAGTATCAATGCCAATTTCGATTTGTAGAGGCCAATTGTATAGGCCAATTCTGATTATCGAGGCCGATTCCGATTTGTCGAGGTTGATTCTTATTGTTGAGGCTGATTATCGAGGTCGATTGTATAGGACGATTCTGATTTGTCGAGGATGACTATCGAGGCCGATTCTGATTTATCGAGGCCGATTGTATAAGCCAATTTCGATTGTCGAGACCGAGTATCGAGGCTAATTTCTAGTTGTCGAGGCCGATTATATAGTCCGATTTCGATTGTCGAGGCCGAGTATCGAGGCCGATTTCGATTTGTCGAGGCCGATTGTATAGGCCAATTTTGATTGTCAAGGCCGAGTATCGAGGCCGATTCTGATTTGTCGAGGTCGATTGTATCTGTCGATTCCAATAGTAGAGGCCAAGTATCGAGGCCGATTCTAATTTGTCGAGGACAATTGTATAGGCCGATTCCGATTGTCGAGGCCAAGAATCAAGGTCGATTCTGATTTGTCGAAGCTAATTGTATAGGCCGATTCTGATTGTTGAGGCCGAGTATCGAGGCCGATTCTAATTTGTCGAGGCCGATTGTGTAACATCCCGAAAAATCGAGGGTCGAGTAGTAACTCAACACTCGAGTTCCAGAACATCACTTATGCAACATAGATAATGATGATTAAATGTTGTCTGTGTTAGTACAATAAACATGAGTGAGATTCTACCAAAACAGTAATTCATACTCCAGATCCATGTATAAAATGTAAGCGGAAGACTGAAAGGTGTATATAGATATATATGAAACAAAATATTCTCGATCTCCAAAGTATGAACACTAACTGAGTCATCGTATATATACATGTTGGTTTTGAATCAAAATGTCAAAATAGTACAAGTGAAATTATCAACCCTGTAGCCCCGTAGCACTGGACAGCCTATGCGAAGCCTCCAGCGAACTACATGTAGGAGAACTCCTCCTGATCGTCATAGAAGTCGGGGTCAGTCTCCTGTGCTCTAGTGATACCTGCATCTGATACAGGGTCTGGTGGGTGTTTTAAAACACCATCCCGTAACGTGGGAATGAGTGGCTAACTCAGTGGAACAATAAAGCATAGGTTAACATGTTATCAACTCAGTCACGCAGTAATGATAAAGCAGTATAATCAAACACTCCTAACTACTCTTATTAATGCAAGTATGAATGCAGTCATGATGTATGCCCTCACTGACATACTCCCTCATGCGACACCATCTTACGTTCGCGGCATGCTTGCTTTCCTCAGTGCTCCACATCTTCCAGGCACATGCAATGCATGATGAACATGATTACCGAGTTGTTATTAGTCCATTTCAAACAGCAGGATTGAGAAATTAAGGTACCTCCCTTGTATCATTCCCAAACATGATCCATTCTAGGGTCGTCAGTCCTAGACAATCTCATAAGATGGTGTGTTTCTAGGTCGCTGCAAGGGCTGCCAGGGTTGTTACATGGAATCGTTGCACCACTCCCCCATCACCTTATCAATACAGGCCTAGTTTATACTCTGTTACTACGGGAAGGCTCATCACCTCCACAGATTTAGAGTATGCTCGAGGTCACTCCACTAACGTCCTACCAACTGACAGTCTATTTTCAAATCCCGACCAGTCCACTTATTGACAATGGGACCCGGATGCAACCCGACTGAGGACCACAGCCAGGCTACGCCAGTGTAGGCCGACAGCTCGAATATAGTGTCCCATACCACCATAATTGGCTCACGAGTCTGGTTGCTCAATGGTCACTACGGGGAGGCACGTGGCCCCAGCGTAGGCCGACAGCTCTACCACAGTGTCCCATACCACCATGCCCGGCTCATGAGTCTTAGCGGATCGAGGTACCATGGTTAACGGGATTCCACTGGTAAGTTTGTTACCCTAGGTTCAAGCAGTAGCGACCAAACGTGGTGAACATACATTAGACATATTGGGTTACTTGACGAGCCTGACTAGGTCAAGCGCACAATCAACTGAACGGCATGAAGTGCATGAGCACTTCGTGTGGCCTAACCACTGTGGCCAACTGAAGTACGACTCAGGTTCATCAAACACATCTTTCGTGGCGACATGAATCTCAACCACGATCTCAAGTCTGATACCGATTGTCTGGACTATAGACATAGTCTGAAACTCAATCAATCCTTATTTAGAACATGTAGAGTAAAGCATAATAGATAAAGTAAATCAAGCATGTTAACAAGCATATCATAAAGCATGTTATAAAGCATGTGGTAAAACACTATATAAACAAGAATACAAACACAAATGTTTCACAAGTAAGCGGTTAAAGTAAACAACCACATGGAAGAAATCATGCAGGTCTCTAAGGTAGTTGAGAATCCCATCTCAACACCTATCTAAGGCACCATTATCCAAGCACTTACTCTCACAAGCATTTTCACAAACACTTAGAATACACTATTTCAACATACATAGTGTATGTTAGTAAAACATGTATTAGGGCGAATCCTTTCGCCAAGCAAGTATTTTATGCATATATAACATGTTCATACAGCAAATAGTCATGGCAAACACATTTCCAAAATATATACATATACGGTACTTTCTACAATACACCATTTCTACATACATAGTGTATATTAGTAAACATGTATTATGGCAAATCTTTTCGCCAAATAAGTATTTTATCCATATACCATATATTCATACAACAAATAATCATGGCAAACACATTTCCAAAATTTATACGTATACGGTATTCCTACGAATACCTAGAATATGTAAAATTCCATATTCTACATCTTTAATCGAAACAAAAAATAAACAGCACTTTGTACATGTGCAATTGCATGCAGATCATGAATCTATCATTATCTGACATTGAAAGCGTTGAAAACCGTAACCTATGCACCTAAAGTCCTTACCTTTTGTCGTAGAATCGTAACGGAGTCGATAGAATTGCTAAGCTTTCCTATATGGCAGTTTACCAACCTATAGAACGAAATAGGTTAGCTATTTCATAACCTACAACTATCAAAACCCCAAATCAGTTAGGGTTAGGGTTTCTTACCTAGAAACGGAGTGGTGGAGCGGCAGGGAAACATGACAGGGAGATTCTCCCACATCTCCCACACTTTCTCTCTCTTTTCTCTCTTCTCTCTCTGGGGTTTCTCTCAAATTCGTATGGCTGCAATGAGAGAGGGTTTAAGGTCCTTATATAGTCTAAAAACTCATCGAAATAGACTCCAGGTCAAAGTATACTTAGGTTATAACCAAAGCGGGTCAGTTTTAGCTTAACAGAGGACTTCTGGCGGGCCTCCTTGAGCCAAAGGTCGGACTTAAGCTCACCAACACCGGATCTATGTTTAGTTAAGTTTTCATTTCAGTCGGGATTCCAGATCACGCGTGGCGGACCAGTTTCAGTTCAACGGTCAATGGATCTAGATCGGAGATTTCGAGTACATGGATCAGGAGTGTAATTTGGTCTGATTCTAACGGTCTGGTTACTTAAAACTAATCCGCAAGCGAGAGGTGCCAGATTACTATTTTAGATATTTTATTTTGAATTAATTTCGCTTTTCTCACACTCTTCACTCCGAGCTCAAGCGAATAGCGCTGGGACACTATCCGGATTTGATTTCTGAGATGGTTGTCAATCCCAGCAAGGCGGTCCTAATTCCTTAACTTCTTATTATTCGGACTTCCGACGTGCGGTCCAGATCTGATACGGAGTTTCGAGATGCTCCCGAGAGCAGCCGGGTAATGAGATTGATCCTAGATTTTAGGGTACCCTAGCATTAATGATTCTACAAGTTTTGGGTCTTGCGGATCGTATTTAAAGCGATTGGTGCTAATTTCACAGGCACTCTAGTTTAACACTAGCTAAATCTCACCTAATTTCTAAAGGATTTAGTCCTGAGTGATTTCGGTCTGAGGTGGTACTTAGACCATTGTAGCAATGTTTAGTTTAAGTATTGTTCTTCATCACCTAAACTTTAAGATAGCGTCTAACGTGAAAGTACTTAGAAGGATTTAAGGAACGAGGTAGTGAAAGGTTAGATTTGTGAAGAAAATGGTTTGAAAAGGGATTTGAGGCTTTAATTGAGTGTTTGACAAGTTAAACCGGTGTTAGGATTGACCCATCGCCTAAGGACGTCTAATTCTAGGTTAAGAAAAATCGGGGCTGTTACAGATTGTATAAGCCGATTTCGATTGTCAAGGCCGAGTATTGAGGTCGATTCTGATTGTCGAGGCCGATTGTATAGGCCGATTCCGATTGTCGAAGCTGAGTATCAAAGCCGATTCCGATTTATCGAGGCCAATTGTATATGCCGATTTCAATTGTTGAGGTCGAGTATCGAGACCGATTCCGAGTGTCGATTCCGATTGTTGAGGCCGATTTCAATTGTCGAGGCCGATTTTGATTGCTGAGGCCGATTGTCGAGACCTATATGATGTATATGCGACGCGTTGTTGAGGCCCATTGTGATGTGTATTCAGCCCAATGTGATGCATATGCAGCCGTATTTAAGACCCGTTGTGATGTGTATTCAGCCCGTGTTTAAAGCCCAATGTGATATATGTGATGAGACCATTGTGATGCATTTGAGGGTCAGGCGATGGAGCCCATTGTGATGTATGTTAGGCCCATGTAAAAGGGTCATCGTGATGTGTATTAAGCTCTTAAGTGAGGCTCATGGTGTTGTATATTTGGCCCTTGTGTGAGGCCATGGGTCCACTGTATGTTAGGCTCTATATGGGTCATTCCTTGGGGGCAATGTTGGTTAAATGTCCACATTGCCGAGGTCGATTGTCGATGTCGGTTATTGATACCAATTTATGAGTATGTGACATCATAGCATTATGATACATGCCCATACGCATCATCTGCATGTTTGTTATAAGATGTGGTTGACCATTGCATGTGTCATTGAGCAAGCTATTATGAGACTCCCTGATAGGCGGAGGTTATCTCACATGAACGCACGGTATGCACAGGATTGCTGCATGACTGGATTGTATGACTCATACACCTTGCATTGAGTGTTGTGATTATTGTACGCCCTAGCGACATCAGGGCCGTAGCCTCCATAGGCATATCGTGGATGGATAGATGGGACACCAAAAATTTGTTATTAGAATCGGGCTACCATAAATGGCCCTGGGTGAAAATCCCTAACCCCTCTTGATACCAGAGGACGCCCCAACGTCGAGACCGAGTGAATACATGAGCGCCCGAGTGACGAATATTAAGAGGCCGCGTCTCCCACTGTGTTGTGGTCAGTAGAGAGGGGGTGTAGCCTTACCGGGCTGAGGGAGTAGGCATAGCAAGGCTGAGTCTGACTAGCTCCTAAATGGGTCTGATATCGAAGAGCCGGGTAGGCATTGCTATACTGCTGGTAGGCGGGTAGTGAGGCCTGTTTCCACCCTCTAGGTTGCACGACCTGCAGGGACGGCAGCCAGTTTGGAGTGTACTATACCCTGATGATGATCCCAAAGATGAACAGTACTGATATGTGGACTTATTGAGTAGGAATTGCATACTCATTCATTCATTCATTCACTATCCACTCAGGTTAGTGGTGCGCAACTAATTGTTATGTGTACTTTCGCAATGGCCAGGATTTTGGTTAGAGCACATGACTAACCTGAGATCAGGAGTTTACTACATTGAGTCTGACTATCCAAATTTAGGTATGAGACTAGTCTAGATAGAAGTTCTTTGTGGTGGACCCCTAGCCTACGATACTACATACTATCATTCCGACTTCACATTCCAACTTCGTCATTTCATTCGCATCGCATATTGCATTGCATCCTCAGCACATAGTTTTTGACTTACTGTTTTCGCATATTGCATAGCTGATTTACATTACTTCATCAGTATATGATATTGGTTTATTATATTTTTGCATCACATAACTTGGATAAGGCTGATGGTATTTATGGGCCTATCAGCATGTTTTCGCATTACTTTGATATCGTATGATTTATGAACTCGCCAGTATTTTTGATATTGTATGATTTATGGGCTTGTCATTATTTCCGCTTTCTCTGATTACTCTGATATTGCTTACTTGGCACTTACCTTGTGCACACACTTTCACCACCCACTAAGATTTCTATAAGCTTATGCACGATAGATGCGTACAGGTGGCGTTAGGTTGCAGCAGCGTTGAACTTGGAGCATGCAGCGGTCTTCTGAAGCTTTGATTTTCAATTTATGTATTTCCCTTCCAACATTGTTTTTAAATGATTATATTAGTGGATATGTGATGATGATGATGTTGACTTTGTGATTTGGGTAAACTTGTGGTTATGCTTATTACGAGATAAATGTACGTTAGAAAATCCTCCTTGTAGGATCTCAGGATCGGAATCTGGCGTATGTACGCTAAGAGTTGAGAATGGGGTACTACGGAGGTTGTCAGCACCGGATTTGGCAATCGGGAATTTTGTGAGCCCGGTTTCTGAATTTGGGGCGTAACAGAAGTTGGTATCAGAGCATAACTTAAGAATACCTGAAGATAACATCACATATCTGTTGATAGCTACCCTGCACTCTATAAGAACCTAGAATGGTTAGATCTCCGAGTTTGAATAACTTAGAGATTTTTCTGACATAGCTCCCTACCATTGAGATTATGAGGCTACATAGAATTCTAACTTCGATCGTTTCTGATCCAGGATCTGAGGTTCAGTAGAGTCACCATAATGTTGATGATGCGTCTTGGGAGGACGAGCTTGAGACTAGAGAGCGTTATCTTCATCCTTTGGTAGATTGATTGTACCTTCACTTATATACTTGGTGAATTTCCTCTTCCCTTGTCTGTTCTGTAAATTTCAAGGATGAAATTTTTATTAGCTGGGGAGAGCTGTAAGACCCATATCCTAGACCATAACATTCTGTAGGCTTCTGCAGTCATCCCGATCGAATTCCGATGACCCGCGATCTGTTACCGGCATTTGTGCACAATCGTGAGTCGTGTCCCGTATATCAGAGTCGACTCAAACCGAGACTTGTACCCTTGCGACCGCGCCGTCGTCGCGGTTCCGACGCCACATATTACGCGTCGAGGCGATACCCTTGCCAGGAGATGTGGGCTCGCGTTCAGTTCGAAGAAAATGCCATGCGTTTGCAATCCCAAGAAATCTCTACAACATGTCCCATCAATCAAGTGCACATTAATCACCTCATGCAAAGTACAAGTCAAGTACTCACATCACTTAACCCATCACAACCCATACCTCTCTCACACAAGTTACCCCAAAAGTCAACAAACTCTTACACAACCCATCTCTCTCTCCCATCCATCACTCATCTCTCTTTCATTTCTCAAATCCATTTTTCCAAGCAACCTAAAAAAATCCCACGTCCAAGCTCTTCAAGCTCCATGAGATAGCATTGTGTGGCCCAGTTTCTATCTCTTATCTCCACCATCCAAGTTTCATCTCAACCATTGGAATTGTTCTTTTGGAGCTCTAGCATGCATTGGCGAAAGAAGGAAGAAGAGACCTAAGGTGAATGTTTTATGATTTAATTTTTGTGATTTGAGGGCCCACATATGGTGAGACCCATCTTGATCTATGTATTGCAACCATGGAGGACCCATAGTGGTGGAGTCCCTCCATCACCATCCGATCTCTCCTTTTTCTTTTTCTTTTTCTTTTCCTTTTTGTATGGTAATGATGATGATGAAGTGTGTGGCCCACCTAGATGTTTATATCCATGCCATCTACCGGTGGACCCCATCCATGTGGGACACTGTAATGCCCCGAATCTTTAGGACTAGAGTACACGACCCGTTTCCCAAAAACCTGAGTGTTAACCTTAAAGGATGGTCAAATATACTTTTTTTTCCTTCTTTTGTCAGAGTAAGCAGATGAGCGTAGAATGGACAAGTAAGCATAAAGAAAAATTTCATTATCATTTGAAGTATACAAGAGAGTGCCCATAATGACTTATACAAACCAATGTCCCCATTCTTACAATTACAAAATGAAATAATATTACATGTGAAATAAATTAAATTACAACAATCTTGGGATGTGAAATCCTGTAGCAACCATTAGCAATTTCAATCATGCATCCTTATCAATCATAGCATGCTCTTCATCAATATAAACATGAATGTCACATGGCCCACCTGTGCTACCTGTATGGTTATATATTTGATGGATGAGTGGCCAACTTAATGACAATTCTACTCAAGATTACACACCGCCACATTAGGTAAGAAATAGTATAAAACATTCAGACAACCAAAATAAAGTAGATGTAGTCTTATTATATGCATGGATGCATGAATGTAATCATTGTCCTGGGTAAAACATCCAGACGGACATATGGGTCGTCACCCATGCAGTCATCGACTCGGGTAAGACATCTAGACGGTCTGTGCCTCGGGTAAAAAATTCAGACAGCAAATCTGTACGATAACAACAGATGGTGGTTGGTACCTCGGGTAAGACATCCAGGCAGGCGAATCTGTATGTTACGTATGACAGCAATGTACGAAAACAACAGATGATGGTTGGTGCCTCAGGTAAGACAACCAGCCAGACGAATCTGTATGTTATATATGACAGCAATAGATGCTGGTCTGTGCTATGCATGCATGATAATCCATCTTGTTATTAGTCCAATTGCAACCAGCCAATTTAAATAAGCTCACGGTCACTATGGGGAGCACATGGCCCAGTGTAGGCCGAAGGCTCGGGCATAGTGTCCCATTCCACCATCCTCGGCCCATGAGATTACCATCTTAAGATGTTTAATAGAAACCCATCGACTAATGGCCAATCATATTACAGTATATGGGTCTTACCATCGCATGGTTTCACAATATAAAATATCTAACCCATATAGGGAAAATACTAGAACAAAGCCACATAGGGTGATATCAAAGTAAGCCATATAGGGTGAGTATCAGAACCATGCGATAAAATACCATCCTTGAAAACCATTGGACACAACAACCCTGGATGGTGGGCCCACATCAATGATCCATCTAGACCACACTCAATAACTACCAAGTCGAAGGTCTATTATGATCACAACTAGTCAAGTTACATCCCAAGTATGGGTGTACATTCATATGTGGGAATTTTCCACTAATGTACCAGTTTAAGTTCCATAAGCAGTGCACAAAAGAAAATCCATAAGCATGAACAATTATACAGGATAATCATAAAGCATGTAATACAACAATTCAATTTCCACCAGTTAACACATGTGATTAAAAAGGGAGATATCAATTATGAATTTGAATAAAAACTATAACTTAGCTAATGAGAAGATGGAAAGCTAAAGGGGAAGAATCATCACCTAAACGTCGTAGTTCTTTCCTTGGTTTGAGTGATCGTGAGTACCTTGCTGCTTGACATTGTGTAAGTAGCTCCCTAAAGTTATTTCCAATATAGTAGCTTGGGTTAGAAGGCATTTTCGCCTTTAGGACGAATAGGGCTAGTAAGGACTTGATGATTAAGGGGACATGGGCCCGATTCAAGGTTGTCAGGCCCACCAATCATGACCCAATTACTGGGGCCTAGGTTAGGCCGCCCCAAGCCCAACCTATCACGGCCCAATGGGGCTATTTCCAACTGAATGTGGCCCGCCAGGCTTTACATGGTGCGGCCCATTTGAGCTTTACATGGTGCAGCCCACCGGCATTGTTTTATGTGAGGCCCGCCAAGATTTGATTGGGCATGGCCCGAGATTGAGGTTGGGCTTGGGTCCAGATTTCAGCCTAGGTGTTGGGCTACATTCAGCCCAGATTCGGGCACGTCACGAAGGACGTTCTCGGCTAGATTCTAGGACTGTGTGGGAGGCATTCACAACCCACATTCTAGCCCACATCTAGCTTCGATGGTGGCCTAGGTGGTTGCCTAATTCGGCCCTACAAAAAGTCTGGTTTTCACCTCCCACATATGGGCCCTTGCAGGGCCCATTTTTAACTTGGATAAGGACTCATCTACTGGGACTTTTTGCAGCCCTAAAACGAAACTGGTGAGAGCCTGTTTCTAGCTGAGTGGACATTTGTTTCCAGCCCAAAACGTGGCCCATGATAGGGGCTGCCCATGACCCAAATTACAGCCCAACTAAGGCTGATCTCGGCCCACGGAGCTGGACCAGTGTCCGGCTCATTGTATAGATGGTGAGGCCAATGAGCTGTGAGAACAGCCCTCCTGCAGGAGTTAGTTCCTTGACTAAGTTCGGACTCGACTCAGCCTAGAACTTCACTAGACAACTGTGCCAGCCGTGTATCTGGTGGGACAGTCCTCATTCAACTCCACTGTAGCAGCTCAGATCATCCCCTTCACACTAGGATGGTCAAATAGGCATGAGTTGGACAGTAGGCAGTGAGTCAACTCGACAATAACCCATGAGTTGGGTAACGTCGACGTTGCACATGCACACACACACTCTCTCTCTCTCAAACCCTCTCTCTTTCTTTCACTTATTTCTTTAAAGCCCAGCAACATTAGAACCAGGCCCAGCCTGAATGGAACAGGCCCAACTTAGACCTGGCTCGGTGCAGTTTTTGAACAAGGAAGATGTTCGGGCTCTCATGGTGGCCTCCCAACGAAGGCTCCTTCTTTCGAATCGATGGTGTTGGAGCGCCTAATCCTCCACACGATGCTTGTGGAAGAGAGAAAGTGAGGTTCCAGTGCCATTTGACAGATGAGTTCGAGCTTGGACGGAAATGACAGTTTTTCTTTATGTTAGTCTAAGAAGAAAGAAGGAAGTAAGGCAGAGCTGCGTGGTTGCTTCCTTTATACTAAAACCGAATTTCCCAGCGTCATTGGATGGGCAATGGATGGCAACGATTTGGTCCGGTAGAAACAGTTTTCTCAAACGGTGGTAGAAACCAAAATCGGTCTGGTTTTCCTTGGGATGCCCTAAACAAATGGATGGCTGAGATTTTCCTAGAAAAACGGTCGGGATATGCTGAAATAAAGGGCTGGGATTGGAGGACTTCTCCCCACGCGGATTGCTAGCCTGACAACTAAAGATACCACGGTTCTCTCCATTTTTGGAAGAAAATTAGCCGCACACGATGTTGTTGGGGTGGGGTTTGTGTGCACATCCGAGCATAATGTCCGGTGCAACAGCCATGGCTTGGGTCTTCCCTTTCCAATAAATAATATGGATGGTTTGGATTGGCCCTAGGTGATCCACACGAATCACGGTAGGTTGGTTTTGAGATGGCAGGGAACACAAATCTGCCTTTAGGCCAGCCCAATCGGCCAAGAACTGTATGTGTGCTCATAGGTTTCAACGTGCAAGGACATTGGGTTTATGTTGGGACGGCCCACCCAACACAATGGGCGGTTCAGATCACGTAATAGGGTAGCAGATGTGGGTCCCATCTTAATCAAACAAAAACTGTCTGTTTCAGACCGTTGCAGGCAGAACAAAGAAAGGGAAGAAGTTTCCTTCTCTGGAAAAGTCGGGTCAGACCCATCTGACCAAGCTCTATGGTCCCATGCACAGTGGGTGCATGCACACCCCATACACACTCGTCAAAGGTGGGGCCCACAAGGGCGGTATTGACAAATCCACTCCGTCCATTGGGTTTTTGGGGGGTTTATTATGACTGTAGGCCGAAGCTGGGTCCAATTCTATAACTCAAATTGGCCATAATATTGATATGATGCATCTGGTGATGATACCCGACGATCTTGAAAGTTTAACGGTCAGATCTTTTCCTATTACAGTTTGATTGACCATTGGGGCCAAAATATAAAACATATCCAAGCACTTGTTGCTGCTCAAAGTAGGTGGGGGGGGGGGGGCATTTGTGGTTGCCTTCTAGAAAATCTACACCCTTCACCACCTTTGTCATAATGTTTTGACACATGGGTCAAAGTACGAGTCGGATCTGAGTTCCAGGTGCGCCACACCTTCAATAAGTGTGTGAATTACTCACAGCATTGAAACCCATGCATGTCTCTGTGAGAATCTGTTATTCCACGTGAATTTATTTCATTTTGTGTGGAGTGAATGGTACTATTTTTAGTCTCATGATCCGCACTGTTCATCGCGTCGAACACACTCTGATAAGATAAGAGTCTGAAAATAGAACAGATCTGTTGATCGGGTGGGCCGCACAGTATGTTTTAGCTTCAACGGTAGTATGTAATGATATTGAATATTTACACTCTTACCATCCATTTCTCAACTAGCTTCCAACACCCATTACGTTGGAGTGCGCGGCCCGAATTTCTTGAAATTTGGCGGGCATTCTTCATTTTTCGTGTTCTCTTCATTGGTCTAGTTTGGGCCCCGATCTCCCAAGGATGTCCAAGGTGCTCGTTTAGTGGCTTACGCACTCCGTAATTCAAAATAACATTTGTACACCTCTGATGGACAAGTCACCAGGTAGTTTGGACTTAAACCCAGAGATCTTCATAATGACCGATTCATCCTGATATTTGGATGACCCATTTGGTGGATCCAAGCCTGATAGATGGTCAGGTGACTTGTTAAAAATAAGGAAGCTTTATAGTTAGCATTCTAACCATGCATATGGGTGGATGTATGGTCAGTTTTGTGAATGGGTGATCACAAAGTGGGTTTCCAGAGTGATCAGGGGTATAGGTCAATGGCGTTTTTGTAATTATTGTTGATCTGCGAGTTTTGGAAAATCTAATGGCCCCACATGGTTATAGGCATGTTTCTAAGAGGTTCTTACAAAAGAATATATATCTAAATCATTACGGATAGGGAGCATCGTGTCCTTCATGGGAAACTTACGTCAAATCACGTGATGGATAGTCTCGTCTTGAAATCAACTGTCAGATGGTTGAATCTATTGAATGGAGGTGACTCCCAACGGTTAAGTTTGTGTCAGGGCAAGGATTTAAGGCCAGAATAGTTGGATTGGTATCGTACACATGTACATACTAAGTAAATTACTTGGTAATGCTCGAGAACTTTCAATACTCAGGTATTGAAAAGTTCGGGGTGTTACAATCTACCCCCCTTAAAGAGAATCTCGTCCTTGAGATTCAGCACAATCTATCTTACGGTGTCCATATGCATCGGCTGGTTTTTTGCATTAAGGTTATTTGTTTAGGTGCTCATAACTCACCACTAGAACAAGAGTCATTGCAACCTACCCCCCTTAAAGATTTCAAATTTCCAATGTTAATGCTAACACGTATAGATGGTCGTAGTACGTTTGAGCCCGATACATCGATCATCTGTCTGCGCAAGACAGAGGATTTTGGTATCCATTCATAATCATGTTAAATCTCGATCCTTTACTTAATCGGAGCATTGAAGTCATTAAGATTTGCTAGGACTTAGAATTCGAGTCAAACCATGTAAACTTCATTTAAATATGGTTCCATCAACTCGTGATCCCGATTATTCCAAACTTACGGGAAATATTATGAAATCTTCTATCCCGAAAATGAGAGCACCCGAAATCTACGTGGATAGATGCAAACGACCATCACGCTTCCCGCGCGCACTCTGATCACCTTAATGCCCTACTTAAAAATGTTTGGACCAAAATTCCTACATGGAAACTTAAGTTTTGAAATTGCTAAATTTTATCCAAGTCCTTAGACCTAACCATTATAGGCTTAACCTAAGGTTTAAAACTTGCCCAAAATCCAATAAACTTTCCTCTATTTATTCCTAATTATTGGAATTTGCAGAGTCTGTTATTTCTAACTAAAGAGGCACACTGGGGAAATCAAGTTACACTTCCTAATAAGATTTCTTTAAGTTTAGGGAGTACTTAGATTTTGTTTAAGGTCCAGTAAGGTGAGTGAGGAAACTCCCACAGGTCTAAGTTTAGTTCATTTGCTAATTATCACAAGAGTGTGATTTCTAACTATGAAATTTTTAGAAAAGTTCACGTTCTAGACTTCAAAAAAAAAAAAAATTGTTTGAAAGTCAGATATAAGGAACTTCCTTATGTAGTCTCATGTACATCGTAATGGGTATTTGGTACATATTTAATTTCTAAGTTCAAACAACAATCTTGGTAGTTCACAAGGGAACCAAGTTTTAGTTCTAGGTTCAAATAACTAAAACTGAAATCTTCAAGAGAAACTAGGAGCATTTCTAAGTTCTGTAGTTGTCCAAACAATCTTTTAGGGAGCCTAACCTTTGAATTTCTATATTCTCATGTCCTTCCACTTATAAGGAAATTCCACATTAATTTAAATAACCTTCCTAACAATTTCTAAGGGAACATAGGTTCATGTTTCTACATTCTTAAAGTGTACTTTGCTCAGATGGAATTTCATGTAAGATTGGATTGCCACCCAAATCACTTCTAAGGGAACCTAAGTTTATTTTTCTACATTTTCAATCATTCTTCTATATCTAGGGGAAATTATCCTAAGTTCAGTTTCTAATTTCAAACATCCTAATTTGAGACATTTGAGGCTTGTATAAGATCATTTCTCAAGGCCAAGTTTGTCTAAACTATGCTCTGATACCAACTGTATCGCCACGAATCTTCAAGACCCGAGTACACGAGCCGTTTCCCAAAAACCCGTGTGTTAACCTTAATGGATGGTCAAATATATATTTTTTTCTTCTTTTATCAGAGTAAGCAGATGAGCGCAGAATGTACAAGTAAGCATAAAGGAAAATTTCATTATCATTTGGAGTATACAAGAAAGTGCCTATAATGACTTATACAAACCAATGTCCCCATTCTTACAATTACAAAATGAAATAATATTACATGTGAAATAAAGTAAATTAAAACAATCTTGGGATGTGAAATCCTGTAGCAACCATTAACAATTTCAATCATGCATCCTTATCAATCATAGCATACTCCTTATCAATATAAACATGAATGTCACCTGGCCCACCTGTGCTACCTTTACGGTTATATATTTGATGGATGAGTGTCCAACTCAGTGTGAATTCCACTCAAGATTACACACTGCCGCATTAGGTAAGAAATAGAATAAAACATCCAGACAACCAAAACAGAGTAGATGTAGTCTTATTATATGCGTGGATGTGTGAATGCAATCATTGTCCCGGGTAAAACATCCAGACGGACATAGGGGTCATCACCCATGCAGTCATCGACCCAGGTAAGACATCCAGACGGTTTGTACCCCGGGTAAAACATCCAAACAGACAAATCTGTATGATAACAACAGATGGTGGTTGGTGCCTCGAGTAAGACATCCAGACAGGCGAATCTGTATGTTACGTATGACAGCAATGTACGATAATAATAGATGATGGTTGGTGCCTCGGGTAAGACAACTAGACGGGCGAATCTGTATGTTACGTATGACAGTAATAGATGTTGGTCTGTGCTATGCATGCATGATTATCCATCCCGTTATTAGTTCAATTGCAACCAGCCAATTTAAATAAGCTCACAGTCATTACAGGGAGTACACGGCCCAGCGTAGGCCGACGGCTCGGGCATACTATCCCATTCCACCATCCTCAGCCCATGAGACTACCATCTTAGGATGTTTAATGGAAACCCGTCGACTAGTACCCAATCATATTACAGTATATGGGTCTTACCATCGCATGATTGCATAGTATAAAACATGTAACCCATATAGGGAAAATACTAGAACAAAGCTATATAGGGCGATATCAAAGTAGGCCACATAGGGCGAGTATCAGAACCATGCGATAAAAGACCATCCTTGAAAACCATTGGACACAACGACCCTGGATTGTGTGCCCACATCAATGATCCATCCAGACCACCCTCAATAACCACTAAGTTGAAGGTCCATTACGATCACAACTAGTCAAGTTACATCCCAAGTATGGATGTACATTCATATGTGGGAATTTCTCACTAATGTACCAGTTTAAGTTCCATAAGCAGTCCACAAAAGAAAATCCACAAGCATGAACAATTATACAGGATAATCATAAAGCATGTAATACAACAATTCAATTTTCACCAGCTAACACATGTGATTAAAAAGGGAGATATCAATTATGAATTTGAATAAAAACTATAACTTAAGCTAATGAGAAGATGGAAAGCTTAAGGGGAAGAATCATCACCTAAACATCTTAGTTCTTTCCTCAGTATGAGTGATCGTGAGTACCTTGCTGCCTGACATCTTGTAAGTAGCTCCCTAAAGTCATTTCCAATATAGTAGCTTAGGTTAGAAGGCATTTTCGCCTTTGGAATGAATAGGGCTAGTGAGGACTTGATGATTAAGGGGACATGGCCCGATTCAAGGTTGCTAGGCCCACCAATCATGACCCAATTACTGGGGCCTGGGTTAGGCTGCCCCAGGCCCAACCTATCACTGCCCAATGGGGCTATTTCCAACTGAATGTGGCTCGCCAGGCTTTACATGGTGCGGCCCATTTGAGCTTTACATGGTGTAGCCCACCGGCATTGTTTTATGTGAGGCCCACCAGGATTTGATTGGGCCTGGCCCGAGATTGAGGCTGGGCTTGGGTCCAGATTTCAGTCTAGGTGTTGGGCTACATTCGGCCCAGATTTGGACACGTCACGAAGGACGTTCTCGGCTAGATTCTAGGAGTGTGTGGGAGGCATTCATAACCCACATTCTGGCCCACAGCTAGCTCCAATTGTGGCCTAGGTGGTTGGCTAGTTCGGCCCTGCCAAAAGTCTGGTTTTCACCTCCCACATACGGGCCCTTGCAGGGCCCATTTTCAATTTGGATAAGGACCCATCTGCTGGGACTTTTTACAGCCCTAAAATAGAACTGGTGAGAGCCTCTTTCTTGACCCAGTGGACGTTCGTTTCCAGCCCCAAATGTCGCCCATGATAAGGGCTGCCCATGGCCTAAATTATAGCCCAGCTAAGGCTGATCTCGACCCACAGAGCTAGACCAGAGTCCAGCCCACTGTATAGATGGTGGGGCCCATGAGAAGTGAGAACAGCACTCCCGTTGGAGCTAGTTCCTGGACTGAGTTCGGACTCGACTCAGCCTAGAACTTCACTAAACAACCGTGTCAACCGTGTATCTGGTGGGCCAGTCCTCATTTAACTCCACTGTAGCAGCTCAGATCATCCCCATCACACCAGGATGGTCGGATAAGCACGAGTTGGACAACAGGCAGCGAGTCAACTCAACAACAACCCATGAGTTGGGCAGCATCGACGTTGCACACGCACACACACACCCTCTCTCTCTCTCTTAAACCCTCTCTCTTTCTTTCTCTTATTTCTTTGAAGCCCAGCAACATTAGAACCAGGCCCAGCCTAAATGGAACAGGCCCAACCTAGACCTGGCTCGGTGTAGTTTTTGAATAAGGAAGATGTTCAGGCTCTCATGGTGGCCTCCCAATGAAGGCTCCTTCCTTCGAACCGATGGTGTTGGAGTGCCTAATCTTCCCACACGATGCTTGTGAAAGAGAGAAAGTGAGGTTCCAACACCATTTGACAGATGGGTTCGAACTTGGACGGAAACGACAGTTTTTCTTTGTGTTGGTGCAAGAAGAAAGAAGGAAGTAAGGCATAGCTGCATGGTTGCTTCCTTTATACTAAAACCGAATTTCCCAACATCGTTGGATGGGTAATGGATGACAACGATTCAGTCCGGTAGAAACTGTTTTTCCAAATGGTGGGTAGAACCAAAACCAGTCTGGTTTTTCCTGAGATGCCCTAAACAAACCGATGGCTGAGATTTTCCCAGACAAACGGTTGGGATATGCTGAAATAAAGGGCTAGGATTGGAGGACTTCTCCCCATGCGGATTGCTAGCCTGACAACCAAAGAGACCACGGTTCTCTCCGTTTTTGGAAGAAAATCAGCCGCACACGATGCTGTTGGGGTGGGGTTTGTGTGCACATCCGAGCATAACGTCCGGTGCAATAGCCATGGCTTGGGTCTTCCCTTTCCAATAAATAATATGGATGGTTCGGATTGGCCCTAGGTGGCCCACACGAATCACGGTAGGTTGGTTTTGAGATGGCAGGAAACACAAATCCACCTTCAGGCCATCCCAATCGGCCAAGAATTGTGTGTGTGCTCATAGGTTTCAACGTGCAAGGACATTGGGTTTATGTTGGGACGACCCACCCAACACGATGGGCGGTTCAGATCACGTAATAGGGCAGCGGATGTGGGCCCCATCTTAATTAAACAAAAACGGTTTGTTTCAGACCGTTGCAGGCGGAATAGAGAAAGAGAAGAAGTTTCCTTCTTTAGAAAAGTCGGGTCAGACCCGTCTGACCAAGCTCTATGGTCCCATGCACCGTGGGTGCACGCACACCCCATACACACTCGTTAAAGGTGGGGCCCACAAGGACGGTATTGACAAATCCACTCCATCCATTGGGTTTTTTTTTTTTTTGGGGGGGGGGGTTTATTATGACTGTAGGCCAAAGCTGGGTCCAATTCTATAACTCAAATTGGCCATAATATTGATATGATGCATCTGGTGATGATACCTGACGATCTTAAAAGTTTAATGGTCAGATCTTTTCCTATTAAAGTTTGATTGACCATTGGGGCCAAAATCTGAAACATATCCAAACACTAGGTGGGTCATACGTTACAAAAGCATGTGGGTGAAACCCACCATTAAAAGTAACGTGAAAACATGTTGCTACTCAAATTGGGGGGGGGGGGGGGGGGGGGGGGGGCATTTGTGGTTGCCTTCTAGAAAATCTACACCGTTAACCTTTGTCATAATGTTTTGACAAATGGGTCAAAGTACGAGTCGGATCTGAGTTCCATGTGCGCCACACCTTCAACAAGTGTGTGAATTACTCACAGCATTGAAACCATGCACGTCTCTGTGAGAATCTGTTATTCCATGTGAATTTATTTCATTTTGTGTGGAGTGAATGGTACTATTTTTAGTCTCATGATCCGCCCTGTTCATCACGTCGAACACACTCTGCTAAGATAAGAGTCTGAAAATAGAACAGATCTGTAGATCGGGTGGGCCGCACGGTATGTTTCAACTTCAACGGTAGTATGTAATGATATTGAATATTTACACTCTTGCCATCCATTTCTCAACCAGCTTCCAACACCCATTACGTCGGAGTGCGCTGCCCGAATTTCTTGAAATTTGGCGGGCATTCTTCATTTTTCGTGTTCTCTCCATTGGTCCAGTTTGGCCCCCGATCTCCCAAGGATGTCCAAGATGCTCCTTTAGTGGCTTACACACTTCCTAATTCAAAATAACATTTGTACACCTCTTATGGACAAGTCACCAGGTAGTTTGGACTTAAACCCGAAAATCTTCATAATGACCGATTCATCCTGATATTTGGATGACCCATTTGGCGGATACAAACTTGATGTATGGTCAGTTTTGTGAATGGGTGATCACAAAGTGGGTTTTTGGAGTGATCAGGGGTATAGGTCAATGGCATTTTCGTAATTATTGTTGATCTGCGAGTTTTGGAAAATCTAATGGCTCTACATGGTTATAGGCATGTTTCTAAGAAGTTCTTACAAAAGAATATATATCTAAATCATTACGTATAGGGAGTGTCATGTCCTTCATGGGAAACTTACGTCAAATCACGTGATGGATAGTCTCGTCTTGAAATCAACTGTCAGATGGTTGAATCTATTGAATGGAGGTAACTCCCGATGGTTAAGTTTGTGTCAGGGCAAGGATATAAGGCTAGAATAGTTGGATTGGTATCGTACACGTGTATATACTAAGTAAATTACTTGGTAACGCTCGAGAACTTTCAATACTTGGGTATTGAAAGTTCGAGGTGTTACAGACACACCATGATGTTTGTATGTCATCCCAACTATCCATCTAGGACGTAGCCCACCCCACACCTGTGGGTGGGGCCCTCCTTGATGTATTTATCCACCCTGATCCATAGCTCAAGTGGCAAACTGAGTGAATGATATCTCGTTTCAACACTGACGGTGGAGTGGCTAACAGTGAGGTGTGACTAACGGTGGAGTGGCTAACAGTGAGGTGTGAACGGACGGTGAGGTTGGTGGGACCTGAAATAACAGTGGAGACCGCTTTAGTTGAAGTAGGAATATGCTAATATGTCCTAGAGGAGGGTGAATAGGAATTTTTTAAAGTTTTTATGATTTATTTAAAAATTCTATTACACTAATCTTAACAACAAGCACATATTAGGATTACTCAAAAGTAACGCTACTGGCTTCCAAGACCGGTAGAGGATCCAGTCATAAACTATTTAAAAAGTGAACAATATGCCAACTAGTTTATGATGGATATGACTGTGTATGTGTGAGGTGTGATCTCAAATATTCAAATATGAAAATATTAAAGTAAATCACACAAACAGAAGAATAACAATCTCAAACACAGCCATTTTTATAGTGGTTCGACTACTTGTCTACTCCAGTCCCGATAACCGCACTCAACCCTTGAGTTTACCGGATTTCACTAAAGAGGTTTCACAGCGGTTCACCTCAAACCTAAGGTTTTAAATCAAGTTCACCTTCAACCTTTATAACCTACACTGAGGCTAACTGTTTATGCTCTCACGAGCAAGGGTCAACACAACGTACCCACTTTTAGGCACACTGGCCAAGGATCTTCCATAAGACCCTAACGAAGGTTTCACAGGGATCACCTCGAACTTAAGGTTTTAGACAGGTTCACCTTCAACTGGAAGTTTATGCTCTCTATGGAGCAAGGGTCAACACTACGTACCCACCACGTACACTCCAGTCAGAGGCCTCCTACGAGGGCTTGCAAGGGTGAGAAACACCTAAGACCCAATCCTAAAAAGGAATGATCACAAGTGTCCTTTGGACTCTAGTAACTTACAAATAAGTGGATGAGTCTCATTTAGCATGTTGACGAAGATATCCTCCTTGTTGATGAAGAATCTTCGGCTTCCTTGATCCGCAACACAAATGATGTACCAATACGAGGCTTCGGGTTGGGTCAAGGTTAAGACAGAACCCTACTCTATAAGATGTTTTCCTATAAGGAAGATAGAGTGATTCTGATTACGCATTCAAGGTATCCCAACTTAATGATTTTTCATTAAGGTAGTAGGCGGAGGATCCTTGAATGCGGAAGCTCATTCCCCAATCCACTCTATTGAATATCAATGATGAGGGTGGATTGGAGGATGAACTTCCCTAAGAGAAAGGGCTTTAAGTATAAGATCTAAGGTAAAACACTCAAAAGCACTCTCTTCTTTCTCTACCAGCAACAATAGACAAGTCCTCTATATATAGGCAAAGGTTCCAATAGATATAAAATGGTCACATTTATGACAGAGTTCGATATCATCGAGTGGGTCCGATATCATCGAGCATATACTCTCGATAACATCGATGGTCCGCTTGATGACACAAACTTAAATGTCATACGCTTTTGAAACCTATTGCCAGCTGGTCGATGGAATCGAAATAGTTGTCGATGTCATCGAATTTTGAACTCCGATTCAATCGATACTAGTGTCGATTCATCGACATTTGAAACTGAGAGAGACTTGACTTGAAATATTTCAGGTTTACAAGAATGATCGAGGGACCTTCGAGATCATCAGAATTTGAATGTCGATGATATCGATATCAGAGTCAAGGCATCGATAAATCCAGTGGATTTCTCATTAAGCTTACTGGACAGTTTATGTCCTTGTTCGATGCAATCGACTTGGTACCGATATCATCGATATTTGAATATCGATTCTATCGAGAGACCCTCGATCATAGATAAACCACCCTAAAATATTTTGCTGGAAGAACTTGGCGCCCAAGACTGATCTCATCGAGAGCCTTCTGATATCATTGAGATTTGAATTTCGATGGTATCGAGGAGGCTTTGATATATCGATGCATATAGGATATTCTTAAGGAAAAACAGGGGCGCCGAAAATCTGCCTGTCGATATTATCGAGTCAACTTCGATAAACTCGAGATTTTAATATCAATGATGTCGATAGGTGTATCGATACATCGATAATTCCCTCTAGATATGTATAAGGTTGCTGGACACATTTGGTCCTCTATTCGATGGTATCGATGGAGCATCGAGGACTCGACAGCGCATGTCGATCATATCGAGATGTGTATTGATAAAATCGACAAGGCAAGAAAACTTAAAGAATTTTTTGATTTTTGAAAACGTTTTCTTACCATAAAAACTCTAAGATGTTCTAGTTTGTTTTAAGGGTTTTATGTACCTGGTGTTTTGGGATAGGGGATGTGAGGCTTAGATTTACATGTGACGAGCTTGCACACATCCGGTTGAGGCAGACGCTTTCAATTGATCTTCCTATTAGGTTCTGTAGTCTAACTGATTCAACACTCACGCTAATTGACAAACTAGGGTACTTTTAGGACCCACCCACGTCGTCCACCCATCTAGATGGGCCACACCGTGATGCGTGTGGGGCATCCACCGTCCCGGACGATGGGACCCACCCCACGTGTGGGGCTAACCATGATGTATGTGTATGTCCAGGCCATCCAGGGCCTAGACATTGTATATTTATTAAATATAATATTAATGTATTATATTATATTAATATGATACATGATATGGTATATTATATATTATATTATAATGTAATATAATATTATATATTTAATACAAATGTTGTGGTGGGCCCTACCTGGAACCCACCTCTGCTTCTTTTAAAAAGCAGCAAAGGTTGCATGTTAGTATATAATATAATATTAATATATTATATTTCATATATATGTTATGGTGGGCCCTACATGGAACCCACCTCTCTTTTCTTTAAAGAGGCAGCAATGTTGCTCGTACAATAGCTATGTAGCTGCTCTCTCTCTTAAACGTCAGTGAGTTCCATAGGTCACATGTGATGTACGTGCACATCCAAGCTGTTCTGACGGTGGGACCCACTCCAGATGTATGTGATTCATCCTTGTGGCGTGAGCCCCAATGATGTATGTGTTTTATCTACACTATTCACTATTTGGACAGTGGGGTCCACCATGATGTATGTGTTATGTCCAACCATCAAACCATTTGAGATATCATTTTATGGCGTGAGTAAAAGAATGGGTCAGATCTAAAGTTCAAGTGGACCCCACCATTTAAATAGTGGACAGTGACATCCACCGTTCAAACTTCTAAGGGCCACAGTAGTTTCCAATTAAGTTGATATTTATTTTCACTTCATCTATCTCTATGTTAAGTCGGATCTCAAAAATACATAAGGGTGGGCCTGATTTGATATACATGAGGCCCATTGGCGTGGCCTGACTTGATATACATGAGGCCTATCGGTGCAGCCTATTTGATATACATGAGTCCCATTGGCGCGACCTGATTTGATACACATGAGGGCCATTAGCGCGACCCGATTTGATATACATGCGGCCCATTGGTGCGGCCCGATTTGATATACATGAGGCCCATCGGTGCGGCCTATTTGATATACATAAAGCCCATTGGTGTGGTCCATCATGATGTATTTTGGCCTGTGGGCGGGGCCCACCCATTTGTATTGTTAGTCCCGAGTAATGAGGCCCACTTGTTGTATACGAGGCCCACGTATAAGGTCCATGCTGATGCATTTACGGCCCATTTAATGAGGCCCATTACGATAGATTGGGGGCCCATGGGACGAGGCCCATTATGATGTATTCGAAGTCCGTAGGCGTGGCCCATTGTGATACATTTGAAGCCCCTATATGAAGCCTAATGCTATGTATATGAGGCCCATGAGGGAGGACCAAGGTAATTTATGTGTAGCCGTTACATTATGTATGAATCCCTTTTGTGGGCCACTCCTCGGGAGCAATGTTCGTTAGATGTCCACATTTATGGGCAATGATGGTTACATGTCCTCATTGTGACCTTCCCCTAGGCCTTGTTAGGCCCATTCTCATCAGTCTCTGAGTGAGTTAACCCAAATAAGTGGGGCCCATTCGCCATCGATGGATGGTTCCATGCCATTGGATTTGATATAACCACAACCGAAGGCCAATCTTTATATTATGGTTTGACCAGCCGTTCATATATGGATCTCGTCGTGTATATAGGCCGATTGTAAAGGCCGGTTCGATTGTCGAGGCCGATTGTATAGACCGATTTTGATTGTCGAGGCCTAGTATCAATGCTGATTCCGATTGTCGGGGCCAAGTATTAAGGCCGATTCTGATTTGTTGAGGCCGATTGTATAGGTGGATTCTGATTGTTGAGGCCGAGTATCGAGGCCAATGTCGATTTGTAGATGCTGATTTTATATGACTATTATGATTGTCGAGGCCGAGTATCGATGTAACATCCCGGATTTTTGCCAACCTGGGATTAGATGTCCTTAGGCGATGGGTTGCTCCTAACACCTTATTATTTCGTCAGAACTGAACCCCACAGTCTAAAATCGCTTCTGAACCCATTTCCTTCACAAATCCCACCCTTCTCTACCTTGTGCTTTCAATTTTTCAAAGCACTTTCGCCCTAGACACTATCTTAAACTAGCTAAGTAGTAAAACTTGGATCACTTTATATACAAACTGCAAAGGCCTAAGTACCATCTCAACCAGAAAAACAATTAGGATTAAATCCTTTAGAAATTTAACAAAGTTAACTAAGTACAAAACTCGATTAGCCATGAAATCCGTTGGGATCGCTTTAAATACGATCTGCAAGACCCAAAACTTGCAAAATCAGTGATCTAGGTTTCCCTAAAGTTTAGAACCAAACTCATTTCCCGTCTGCTCTCGGGAATGAAACGAAACTTCGTATTAAGTCTAGACCGCACATCGGGAGTCGATTAACACGAAGCTAAGGAACTAGGACCGCCTCACTGGGCTTGACAATCATCTCAAAAATCAGATCCAGCCGATGTCCCACGGCCATTCGTTTCGATCCGGAGCGAGGGAGTGTGAAAAAACACTATTCCATTCCAAAATAAATATCTGGAATAAATGGCACCATTCGCTTACGCATCAGTATTAAGCAACCTGACCGTCAGAATCAGACCAATTACACCCTCGGATCAGGAAAAATTTCAGGAACATTTACATGTACTTGGAATTTCGGATCGTGGCCCACTGACCGTTGAACTGAAAGTGGCCCGCCACGTGCGATCTGGGAATCCGATCGAGTCGAAAACGTAATCCCTCATAGATCCATGTGTGGTGAGCTTAAGTCTGGATTTGGCTCAAGGAGGGCCACCAGAACCTCTCTTTTGAGCTGGAAAAGTAACGAAATACCTATATTAGCAGTAACCTTTGAACAGGAGTCTATTTCGGTGAGTTTTGAGACTATATAAGGACCTTAAACCCCTCTCATGGCAGCCATACGAATTTGGATTTGAGAGAGGGAAAGAGAGAGAGAAAGTGAGGGAGAAGTGGGAGAATCTCCCTGCCGTCGTTCCCTGCCACCACACGGGCTGCACCATCCCTTTCTCATCGCTTTCCCGGCGATTCCAGCCCCGTTTCTAGGTAAGAAACCCTAACCCTAATCTGATTTGGGGCTTGGGTGGTTGTAGGTTATGAGATAGCTAACCTATTTCGTTCTCTAGGTTGCCAAACTCCCGTATACGGAAGCTTAGCGACCTATCAACTCCGTTACGATTCTACGACAAAAGGTGCGGACTTTAAGTGTATAAGTTACATTTTTCAACGCTTTCAATGTCAGATAATGATAGATTCATGATCTGCATGCAATTGCACATGTACAAAGTGCTTTCCATTTCCTGTTTCGATTAACGGTGTAGAATATGGAATTTCACATACTCTAGATATACGTAAAATACGTATACGTATTTTTTTCGGAAATGCTTGACATGTTTATTTAATGTATGATTATATAATATATGGATAAATACTAGTTTGGCGAAAGAAGTCGCAAAAATACATGTTCGCTTGTAAATGCCTAATATGTTGAAATGTGTATTCTCGAAATACCGCATATGTGCGGATTTTGGAAATACAATTGTAATGATTATTTGCTATATGATTATGGTATACATGGATAAAATACTCGTTTGGCTAAAGGATAACCCTAACACATGTTTTACTAACATACACCATGTATGTTGTAATAGTGTATTCTAAGTGTTTGTGGAAAGGCTGAATGAGTATAGAATTCTCATTCGTGCTCGCCATGACTATTGTCATGGATTCATGATTGATGTATTGGCGATACCCCCTTTGACGAAAGGATTTATCCTAAGTCACGCCACGGCCAATATACACTATATATGCTAAAATGTGTGGCCCAAGTGTTTGTGGGAATGACTGAATGGATATGGAACTTGGATCCCTGCTTGCCATGACTATCCGTGTGGGTGTACGCGTGTTTATGATTGGGCAACTCCCTAGTGAAAGGATTTGGCCTAATGCCTATGTGATCGACATATGTCATGTATGTTGATATGGTTGTTTAAGTGTTTCTTGAAATGTCTGAATGTGTAGTAGTTAGCAAATTGTAATATATAAGGGTGTTGAGATATGACTCTCAACCTCTTTTCACTATGTGTATGATCTCTTTGATAGTTGTGTGATTAGGATTTGAACATGTACAAACTCATGCTTGTGTTGTGATTCATAACATGCTCAACTGTTTTATGATTTTAACTAATGTAATGCATATGTTAAATTTATATTTATGTTGTATGATCCGTCATGGGTGATGGGGGGGAGCGGAGCAACGAGTGCGTGCAACAGCCCTGGCAGCCCTAAACGGATAATACCAGACTGATTGTATGATTTGAATCCTGATCTATTACTGCTTTATATCTCTATAATTGATTGTGTTTGGGGCTATGATTATAGTCCAGGCAATCGGTAACTAGATTGAACTCGTGGCTGAGATTCATTTGCCACGTGGGATGTGTTCGACGAACTCGAGTCGTGCGTTGCCTGTCGGCAGTGGCTAGGCCACACGAAGTTGTTTATGCACTTCATGTCGTGCAGCTCAACGGGCGATCGGCTAGTCGAGCTCATCAAGTAACCCGATCTGCCTTATGCATGTTCACCCTGTTTGGTCGCTACTGCTTGAACCTAGGGTACCAAACTTACCAGTGGCGATCCCCGTTTAACCATGGTACCTAGATCCGCTAAGTCGCATGAGCCGGCATGTGGTATGGGACACCGTGGTCGAGCTGTCGGCCTACGCTGGGGCCATGTGCCTCCCCGTAGTGACCATTGCGCAATCAACTCGTGAGCCGAATATGGTAGTATGGGACACTGTATTTGAGCTGTCGATACTTCGGCGAGAGCCGAGTACGGTGAGATCTGTGCTAGTGCTGACGGGCGACGAGTCCTCCGTGGTATCATCGAGTACACTCCAAGGGTCTGTGATTGGCGACGAGTCTTTCACAGCAACTAGAGTGTGAGTTGAGCCGAGTACGGTGAGACCTGTAGTTGAGCTGACGGCTAGTGATTGAGCCGAGTACGGTGAGACCTGTACTCGAGCTGACGGCCAGCAATTGAGCCGCATACGGTGAGATCTGTATCCGCGCTGACGGGTGACGACCCTTTGCGATGCCTTCACTACGCTTCTCAAACCATAATATCGTATGAGATTAACTAGGATTGACGACCCTAGAATGGATCATGTTTGGGAATGATACAAGGGAGGTACCTTAGTTTCCCAATACTGCTGGTTGAAATGGACTAATAATAACTTGGTAATCATGAGCATCATTGCACCGCATGTGCTTTGTAGATGTGGCGCACTGAGGGAGTTAAGCATTCGCGAACGTAAGATGATGTCGCTTGAGGGTGGTTTGGCAAGGGCATACAGCATCATGTCATTTCATTCTTACATTTAATAAGAGTAATTAGAATTGTTTGATTTGTACTGCTTTATCATTACTGCTTGATTGAATTGATAACATGTTAACCTATGCTTTACTGTTCCACTGAGTTGATCACTCACTCCCACGTTACGGGACGGTGTTCCGAACACCCACCAGATTTGTGAGTTTCAGGTGATGGCGATGCTTATGAAGCAGAGCCGGACTTCTATGATGTGGGGAGGAGTTCTCCTACATGTAACTTTCTGACAGGCCAATGAAGACCTGTATTGTATTGACGGGGTTATGGTTCTTGGGATAGAAGGCATTACACTTCCTCACATTTGGTAAATTTTAGAACTGCACTTGTATTTATTTAACCTGGTAATGTTATCACACTCTGGAGACTCATCATAAGTTATATAATTTATCTATCTATCACAGTCTTCCGCTTGCAAACTTAACTGTCTCTGGAGTATGATATGCTGTTTTGGCTTAATCTCACTCATGTTCAATACACGAATACAGTCAACATTCAATCATCATTCATTTTGTTGCATAAGTGATGTTCTGGAACTCGGGAGTTGAGTTTATGCTCGACCCCCGATTTTCAGGGCGTTACAATCGAGGTCGATTTCGATTATTGAGGCTGATTGTATAGGACAATTCCAATTGTCCATGCTAATTATCGAGGCCGATTCCGATTTGTCGAGGCCGATTGTATAGGCCAATTCCGATTGTCGAGACCGAGTATCGAGGCCGATTCTAATTTGTCGAGGCCGATTATATAGGCCAATTTCGATTGTCGATGCCGAGTATCGAGGCCAATTCTGATTTGTCGAGGCCAATTGTATAGGGCGATTCCGATAGTAGAGACTGAGTATTGAGGCCGATTTTGATTTGTCGAGGCCAATTTCGATTGTTGAGGCTGAGTATCGGGGCTGATTTTGATTTGTTAAGGTCGATTCAGATTGTCGAGGCCGAGTATCGAGGCCAATTCTAATTTGTCGAGGCCGATTGTATAGGCCAATTCCGATAGTAGAGGTCAAGTATCGAGGTCGAATTCGATTGTCGAGGCCGAGTATCAGGGACAATTCTGATTTGTCGAGGCCAATTGTATAGGCCAATTCTGATTGTCGAGGCCGAGTATAGAGGTCGATTCCGATTGTCGAGGCCGATTGTATAGGCCGATTCCGATTGTCAAGGCCGAGTATCAAAGCCGATTTCGATTTATCAAGGTCGATTGTATAAGCTGATTCCGATTGTTGAGGCCGAGTATCGAGACCGATTCCGAGTGTCGATTCCGATTGTTAAGGCCGATTTCGATTATCGAGGCAGATTTTGATTACCGAGGCCGATTGTCGAGACCTATATGATGCATATGCGACCCGTAGTTGAGGCCCATTGTGAAGTGTATTCGGCCCAATGTGATGTATATGTGACCAGTTGAGGCCCATTGTGATGTATATTCAGCCCGTGTTTAAGGCCCAATGTGATGTATATGAGGCCTATGTGATGAGACCATTGTGATGCATTTGAGGGCCAGGTAATGGAACCCATTATGATGTATGTTAGGCCCATGTAAAAGGCCCATAGTGATGTGTATTAAGATCTTGAGTGAGGCCCATGGTGTTGTATATTTGGCCCTTATGTGAGGTCATGGGCCCACTGTGTGTTAGGTTCTATATGGGTCATTCCGTGGGGGTAATGTTGGTTAAATGTCCACATTGTCGAGGTCGATTGTCGATGCGGGTTATTGATATCGATTTATGAGTATGTGACAGCATAGCATCATGATACATGCCCATACGCATCATCTACATGTTTGTTATGAGATGTGGTTGACCATTGCATATGTCATTGAACGGGCTGTTATGAAACTCCCTGATAGGCGGAGGTTATCTCACATGAGCGCACGATATCTGCAGTATTGTTGCATGACTGGATTGTATGACTCATGCACCTTGCATTGTGTGTTGTGATTATTGTACGCCCTACTGACATCAGAGTCGTAGCCTCCACAGGCATATCGTGGATGGCCAGATGGGAGACCGAAAATCTGTTATTAGCATCGGGCTGCCATAGATGGTCCTGAGTGAAAATCTCTAAACCCTCTTGGTACCAGAGGACGTCCCAACGTCGAGACCAAGTGGATACATGAGCACCCGATTGCCGAATATCAGGAGGCTGTGTATCCCACTGTGTTGTGGTTAGTAGGGAGGGGGTGTGGCCTTACCCACCTGAGGGAGTAGGCATAACTAGGCTGAGTCTGACGAGCTCCTAAATAGGTCCACTATCGACGAGGCGGGTAGGCATTGGTATACTGCTGGCAGGCGGGTAGTGAGGTCTTTTCCATTCGCTGTGCTGCGTGACCTATAGGGGTGACAGCCAGTTTGGAGTGTACTAGACCCCGATGATGATCCTAGAGATGAACAAAACTTATTTGTGGACTTATTGAGCAGGAGTTGCATACTCATTCATTCATTCACTATCCACTCGGGTTGGTGGTGCGCAACTAATTGTTATGTGTACTTTCGCAATAGCCAAGATTTTGGTTAGGGCGCGCAACTAACTTGAGATCAGGAGTTTACCACATTGAGTTTGACTATCCAAATTTATGTATGGGACTGGTTTGGATAGAAGTTCCTTGTGGTGGACCTCGTACCCTGCGATATTACGTCTATCATTCTGACTTCACACTCCATCTTGGTCATTTCATTTGCATCACATATTGCATTGCATCCACGGGACATAGAATTTGACTTACTGTTTCTGCATTGCATAGCTGATCTACATTACTTCATCAATATATGATATTGGTTTATTATATTTTTACATCGCATAGCTTGGATAAGGTTGATGGTATTTATGGGCCTATCAGCATATTTTCGCATTACTTTGATATCGTACGATTTATGAATTCGTCAGTATTTCTGATATTGTATGATTTATGGGCTTGTCAGTATTTTCGCTTACTCTGATTACTCTGATATTGCTTACTTGGCACTTACCTTGTGCACACACTTTCACCACCCACTAAGCTTTCTATAAGCTTATGTACGATAGATATGTGCAGGTGGCGGTAGGTTGCAGCAGCGTTGAACTTAGAGCATGCAGCGGTCTTCTGGAGCTGTGATTTTCGATTTATGTATTTTCCTTCCAGCATGTAACGACTCGAAATTTTCCGTACAAGGGCTCGAGTACCACCTCGACCAGAAATCACTTAGGATTAAATCCTTTAGAAATTTGACAAAGTTAACTAAGTGCTAAATTAGATTAGTCATGAAATCCGTTGGAATCGCTTTAAATACGATCTGCAAGACCTAAAACTTGTAGAACCATTGACGCTAGGTTACCCTAAAGTCTAGGATCAAACTCATTACCCGACTGCTCTCGGGAACAGATTGAAACTCCGTATCAGGTCTAGACCGCACATCGGGAGTCCAAATAATATGAAGTTAAGGAATTAGGACCGCCTCGCTGGGCTTGACAACCATATCGGAAATCAAATCCAGACAATGTCCCACGGCTGTTCGCTCGAGTCCGGAGCGAGAGAGTGTGAAAACCCTAGTTTTCTTTACAAAATAAATATCTGGAATAGTGATCTGGCACGTGTTGCTTGCAGACATTTTATAAGCAACCAGACCGTCAGAATTTGACCCAAATACACCCTCGGATCAGGAAAAATTTCACAAACATTTACATGTACTTGGAATTTCGGATCGAGACCCGCTGACTGTTGAACTGAAACTGGTCCGCCACGCGTGATCTGGAAATCTGACTGAAACGAAAACTTAACTTTACCTGGATCCATGGTCTGTGAGCTTAAGTCTGACTTTTGGCTCAAGGAGGCCCGCCAGAAATCCTCCGTTGAGCTGAACAACGCCGGTTTGGTTATAACATAAGTATACCTAGAACTTAAGTCTATTTCAGAGAGTTTTTAGGCTATATAAGGACCTTAGAGCACCCTCTCTCACAGCCATACGAATTTGGGAAAAACCCTAAGTAAGAAGAGAGAAAAAGAGAGAGAAAGCTAGAGAGTTCTGGGAGAATCTCCCTGCTACTATTTCCAGTCACCACACGGGCTGCACCACCCCTTTGTTGTCGCTTTTCCGGCGATACCGACTCCATTTTAAGGTAAGAAACCCTAACCCTAAATCTGTTTTGGCGTGTGGAGGTTATAGGTTATGAAATAGCTAACCGGTTTCACTCTTTAGGCTACAAAACTGCCGAATACGGAAGCCTAACGAACATAGCTGATTCGTTGCGATTCTACGGTGTAAGGTGAGGACTTTTGGTGTATAGGTTACGGTTTTCAACACTTTCAATGTCAGATAATAATAGATTCATGATCTACATGTAATTGCACATGTACAAAGTGCTTTCTGTTTTCTGTTTCGATTAAAGATGTAGAATATGGAATTTTACATACTCAATGTATACGTAGAAATACCGTATATGTATAAATTTTGGAAATGTGTTTGCCATGATTATTTGTTGTATGAATTTATGGTATATGGATAAAATACTTATTTGGCGAAAGGAATCGCCATAATACATGTTTGCTTATATACACTATGTATGTTGAAATTGTGTATTCTAGAAAATACCGTATACGTATAAATTTTGGAGATGTATTTGTCATGATTATTTGCTGTATGAATATGCTATACACGGATAAAATACTCGCTTGGCGAAAGGATAGCCCTAATGCATATTTTACTAACATACATGATGTATGTTGAAATAGTGTACTCTAAGTGTTTGTGAAAATGCTTGTGAGAGTAAGTGCTTAGATGTTAGTGCCTTAGGTAGGTGTTGAGATGGGGTTCTCAACTACCTTAGAGACATGTATGATTTCTTCCATGTAGTTTTTTACTCTAACCACTTATGAAATATATGTGTTTGTATCCCTATTTGTATAGTGCTCTATAGTATGCTTTATAACATGCTTTGTAACATGTTTGAGTTGCTTTGTTTATTATGCTTTACACCACATGCTATGAGTAAGGATTGATTGAGTTTGGGACTATGTCTATAGTCCAGACATTCGGTACCGGACTTGAGATCGTGGTTGAGATTCATGTCACTACGAAAGATGTGTTTGATGAACCCGAGTCGTACTTCGGTTGGCGATAGTGGTTGGCCACACGAAGTGCTTCTGCGCTTCATATCATTCAACTTGTTGTGCGCTCGATCTAGCCGAGCACGTCAAGTAACCCGATATGTCTAATGTATGTTCACCATGTTGGTCGTACTCTACTACTGCTTGAACCTAGGGTACCAAACTTACCAGGGAATCCCGTTAACCATGGTACCTCGATCCGCTAAGACTCATGAGCGGGCATGGTGGTATGGGACAACCGTGGTCGAGCTGCCGGCCTACGCTGGGGCCACGTGCCTCCCCGTAGTGACCAGTGAGCAACCAGACTCGTGAGCCGATTATGGTGGTATGAGACACTATATTCATGCTGTCGGCCTACATTGATAAGGTGATGGGGGAGTGGTGCAACGATTGCGAGCAACAGCCCTGACAGCCCTTTGTAGTGACCTCGACCATACTCTGAATTTGCGGTGAGGCGACGAGTCTTGCCGCAGTATATAGAGTATGGACTAGGCCTATATCTGTATAGTGATGAACCGTTAAAAGGGTGATGGGGGAGTGGTGTAACCTTTGTGCATAACAGCCCTGACAGCCTTTGCAGTGACCTAGAAAACACACCATCGTCTGAGATTAACTAGGACTGACGACCCTAGAATGGATCATGTTTGGGAATGATACAAGGGAGGTACCTTAGTTTCCCAATACTGCTGTTTGAAATGGATTAATAATTACTCGATAATCATGCTCATCATCGCACTGCATGTGCCTAGTAGATGTGGAGCACTGAGGGATGAACGCATTCGCGAATGTAAGATGGTGTCGCATGAGGGTGGTTTAGTAAGGGTATTCATCATGTCATTTCATACTTGCATTTAATAAGAGTAGTTAGGATTGTTTGATTGTACTGCTTTATCATTACTGCTTGACCGAATTGATAACATGTTAACCTATGCCTTATTGTTCCACTGAGTTAGCTACTCACTCCCACGTTACGGGACGGTGTTGTATACACCAATCAGACTCTGTCACAGGTATAGATGGCACGTCTATTCAGTAGGCGGAGCCTGACTACGATGAGGACCAGGACGAGTTCTCATTCATGCAGTACTCTGACGGCTTTGCTTAAGCCGACTGGATCGCGGGGATTTCAGGATTTTCCTTTTAGTAGTTGTATTTTGACTTTTGACTTACAAAACAATACATGTATATGGATGCTCAGTTAGTGATCATACTCTGGAGTTCATGAAGATTTTGTTTCCTTACATACCTTATATATACAATTTTAGTCTTCCGCTTGCCTTTATACAATTGAACTGGAGTATGAATTACTGTTTTGGTATAATCTCATTCATGTTTATTGCTCTAACACAGACAACATTTAATCATCATTATCTATGTTGCATAAGTGATGCGCTGGAACTCGGGAGTTGAGTTCATACTCGACCCCCGAATTTCAGGGCATTACACAGCATTGTATGCAAATGATTATATTAGTGGATATGTGATGATGATGATGTTGCCTTTGTGATTTGGGTAAACTTGTGGTTATGCTTATTACGAGATAAATGTATGTTGAAAAATCCTCCTTGTAGGATTTCAGGATCGGAATCTGGCGTATGTACGCTAGGAACCGAGAATGGGGTACTACGGAGGCTGTCGGCACCGAATTCAATGATCAGGAATTTTGTGAGTTCGGTTTCTGAATTTGGGACGTGACAACGGCAGTCAGTGTGGAGTGTATTAGAACCCGGTGATATTCCAGAGAGGAACTATACTAATATATGTACTTGATATGAGGACTGGTATGATTGTGTTGCATCTCACATATGACATCTGACTACGTAGGCCTCACATCACTTGGCCTTGGTATGGCCAATAGCATTCATGCCTTGCATCGCATAACTTTGATACGGCTGATAGTATTCATGGACTTACCAGGATATTTTCGCATTACTCTGATATTACATACTTGGCACTTGCCTTGCGCACACACTTACACCTCCCTCTACGCTTTTCGTAATCTTATGCACGACCGTTGCGTGCAAGCGACGTTGGATCGCAGCAGCGCTGATGCAGGAGCATGTGGCAGATTATTTTCGAGTTTTGTGATTATCTTGTATTTCCCTTTCCGCATTGTACTCAAATGATTTATTATAGTGGATATGTGGATATGTTATTTTTGTGACTTGGTTATGCTTATGGTTATGCTCCTTTCCCAAAAAATCAGACTGAAAATCCTCCTTGTGGGATCATAGGATCGGAATCTGGAATATGGGTGTCAGGAGCCGAGAATGGGGTACTATGGAGGCTGTCGGCCCCGGATTCAGCGACTGGGATTCTGCGAGCCTGGTTTTCGAATAACTTATAGATTTTCTGGAGTTCGAATAACTTATAGATTTTCTGATATATCCCCTATTGTGGAGGTTGTGAGGTTGCATAGTATTACAGTTTTGATCGTTTGTGACCCAAGATCCGAGGTTCAGTAGGGGTCACCATGAGGTTGATGATGCGTCTTAGGGGTGCGAGGTTGAGATTAGACACCACAATCTTCATCCCTTTGCAGATTGATTGTGCCTTCATATATATACTAGATGATGTTTCCTCTTCCCTTGTCTGTCCTTTAAATTTCGAGGATGAAATTTTTATTAGGAGGGGAGAGCTGTGAGACCTGTATCCTAGCCCGTATCGTTCCATAGGCTTCCGCAGTCTTCCCGGTCGAATCTCGGTGACCCACGACCTACGGATTTCGTTTGCGTTGAACCTTAAGTTCAATCATGTAAGCCGACTCGGATCGATCTAGAATTAGCGCCATAGCAACCGTCTTGTCGCCACGGTTCTAACGTCGCGTCTCATGCGACAATCCGAGTTGTACATCAAAAGATATAGGTCACGCTCTATTTGGACCATTGATTGTGTTTTGGTGGAACCCACCTATCGCAATGGCACCTTTCCAAGGCTAGGGTGACATCACCTTAAGCCATCCATAATTACTAGTCAAAGCAATAATGACCCTAGCCCATAGTTACTCTCTTATTACCTAGCTAAGAGAGAGGGAGAGCTATCATCATTACTCTCTCTCCTTCATCTCTCTCTTCCCTTTTCATTCTCCATTTCCACCATTGTAGCAAGACCTTGGACGTCCCAAGCCCTCCAAGATTTCCAACCCTTTCTCACCTTAGATCCCCCATATCCTGTCATTAAAAACTCATCTCCACCGTTGAAAGAGCTCCATTGGAGCTTTGGAGCATTAGGGAGGAATAAGGAAGGTGGGTGCTTCTTCTCTCTCTTTCTTTTATTTTTATGTTGCTGATGAGGTGTGGCCCACCTTGGTGGCGATCCACGTTGTCCATGTGGGACCCACCTAGAATGAGTTTTATTCACACCGTCCAGCGTCCCTGGATGCTGGACATATAGTGAGGGGTGACCAGACAGTGGGATGCATGTCTGGACGTTCCATGTGAAGACAAAAATATCAGCTTGATTTAAAGCTTTTGGGTGGGCTGCTCATGCAAGCCCCACCTTGAACTATGGGTGCAATCCATGCCGTCTATTCCATCCCCCGACTCATTTTAGTCGTTGAGCCAAAATATGAGCCCAATCAGATTTCCTGGCGGGCTATACCATAAAAACAGAATTGTTATTGTTGAAAACCCACCTTGATGTGCTACTCGCCAAAACATACATATATTGGGCTCTTTTGGATGGTATCGAGCCATAGAATCCAATGGATGGAGTGGATTCACCTGATGCGGGCCCCACATGGGAAAAACCTCAGAAAAACTCTAGTTATATATATATATATATATATATATATATATATATATATATATATAAGCAGGAGGCAGCAGGTGCTGCTGCTAGCACCAGAGGACGCTACACAGCATTCAGCTGCGCTCCTGGCGTTTGGGCGTGAATGCCAGAGACATGGGTCCCGCTTGCTGGCCCCACCACGACATGTATTGTTCATCAACACTGTGAATTTGTTGGGTCCCCTTTGGGACAGTGGCCCCCCCAAAAATCAACCATATTTGCAACTCAGGTGGCCCACATCATAGGAAACAGTGGGATTGAACGTCTGCCATTGAAACCCTTTGGGGTATGACAGCAGTTTTGGATCATTATGAAATTTATTTTTCCTATTCATGTGGGCCAGTGTGACCTTATCAATAGATTGGATGACAAATAAACATTGTGGTGGGCCCCACTGAGACCCACTATGGTGTATGTGTTTTACCCACACCGTCAACCATCCCTGGACGGTGGGACCCACCCCACGTGTGGGGTTTCCCTTGATGTATGTGAGTGTCCAGGCTGTTCAGGGCCTGGACGGTGCTGTTTATTAAATATAATATTGATATATTATATTATATTAATATCATATATGATATGTTATATTATATATTATATTATAATATAATATAATATTATGTTTTTGATACACATGTTGTGGTGGGCCCTACGTGGGACCCACCTCTGCCCTCTTAAATGCATAAAAGCTACACAACAGCAGCTATATTTATTATATATAATATATATTGTATCTATATACATAAGGGTGGGCCCTACGTGGGACCCACCTCTGTTGTTCTTTAACGTAGCATTTGCTGCATGTACGACAGCTATGTAGCTGCCCTGTGACGTGTAGACCTGCTGCTGTACACGGCAGCAAGTTTTGTGGGTCCCACCTCTTCCATCCATGCCGTCTAGCTATGGGACCCGACATGATTCATGTGTATTATCCAAACCGTTCCTCAGGATGGTGGACCCTGATGAAGGGTGGGCTATATTCTTCACCGTCTAGACATATCTGGATGGTACTGAACTGATTAGGACGGGGCTGTAATGGGCCACCCAATAAATGTATATATTTTATATCTAAATCGTCCACCCATTAGACGTGGACCCCACCATGGTAGTGTTCGTCCGTCCTAGTTTGAACAGCTGAAAGCCAATCTTCATGATCTTTTACAATTCTGCCACCTAGGCATGAGTTGCTGCCGCCCCATGGGACACCTTGGATGGTCCAGATCATGAAAAGTGATGATGGGTGGGGCCTACTGTCAAAACCCAGTAGTAAGCACGTCTGTCACTGGACGTTTTGTGCCAGAAGGGAACTATTTGGATGCTTGTTAAAAAATTCTTGGTGGAGCCCACTTCTGATGATATTCTCAAGGATATACTTCGTTCATCATTTTCTCAGTAACGTATAAGCCCATGGGTCAAAGTATGAAGTATATCCAAACTCTATGCTACATTTACTATGATCAAACCATACTACCCACCGTTGAAGCAACCCTTGTTATCCTTACGTTCATGGATATGGAATGTTTTTTATTTACAAATTTACCACTCTCCCTTCTAGAATAGTCTGTCGTTCATTCCTCCCTATTGCACCATTCAAAAGAAGTGAAATTTTCCAAATATCCACCGTTTTTCGTGCTCTTTCCATCGGTTCAGTTTGGGTCCCGATCGCTAAAGGATGTCCAAGATGCTTTCTTAATGGTTATTGTTTGATCTTACCCATCGGATCACTTATACACTGATCCAAGGGATGAATTTTGACATGTACGGCTAATTTGTGGTCATCGGGCCATATATAAAGTTTCAAGCTGAACAGATGGTGGAAACCCTGTGATCAAGCATACTGGCTAACTTTCAGGCCACTTGAGCTTCAATTTCTCAAAATTTTTGGATCACTGGCGTGTAAATCCGTCGATCTTTGTCCCCTGGGGTCCGTCCCTTGCCTTGGTGAATTATGAGCGTTAAATCCATGCTTTTAGCACCCTTTTGTAGTCCATGCTCCTAAATGCACCTTGCATTACAAACATGATTAAAGAAGGGCGTTAAACAGTATCAAGTACGTAAATGAGGTAATAATTGGGATCTAATATGTAATATTTGACCCTCATCAGTAGCGTGTGGGGCCCACCTTGCATTGATGTAGGTGCACACCTAGCCGTTCATCTGTTGTGCTGTTGTGCAAGGACCACTGTGATGTATTTGTGGCCATCCGTTGAGGCCCACCTTGATATATACATGAGGCCCATGTGATTAGGCACATCTTGATGTATTTGTGGCCCATGGGTTAAGGGCCATTGAGATGTGTTTGGGGCCTATGGGTTAAGGCCCGTTGACGCGGCCCACTTGATATATTTAGCCCATTGGTGTGGCCCATCATGATGTATTTTTGGCCCATGTGCGGGGCCCACCTGTTTGTATTTTCGGCCCATGTGATGGGGCTCACCTATTGTGTATTTATGGCCCATTAGCGAGGCCCATTGTGATGTAATCTGACCCATATGTCATGGGTCATTATGATATATTTTCAGCCCATATGATGTGGCCCATTGTGATGTAATCAAGGTCCATTGATGTAGCCCACTTGATATGTATTAGGCCTTTGTGCGAGGCCATGGGCCCACTTTATGTTCACCTCTATGGGGGCCACTCCTTGGAAGCAATGTTGGTTAAATGTCCACATTGATGGGCGATGGTGGTTAAATATCCACATTGTGACCTTCCCTTAAGCCTCGTTCGGCCAATTATCGAGGCCGATTCTGAGTGTCGATTTCAATTGCCAAGGTCGATTGTCAAGACCTATATGATGTAGATGCGACCCGTAGTTAAGGCTCATTGTGATGTATTCGTGGCCTATGGGCAAGGCCCGTTGTGATATGTATTAGGCCCGTGATGCATGGCCCATTTAGTGTATTCGAGACCCATGTGCAGGGCCCACGTGTCATGTATTTGAGGCCCATAGCAGGGCCCACCTGTTGTGTTTATGTGGCCCTTGAGTAAGGCCCATTGTGTTATATATTAGGCCCTTGTGTGAGGTCATGGGTTCACTATATGTTAGGATCTATGTGGGTCATTCCTTGGGGGCAATGTTGGTTAAATGTCTACATTGTCGAGGTCGATTGTTGATGCTGGTTATTGATACCGATTATGAGTATGTGACAACATAGCATCATGATACATGCCCATACGCATCATCTACATGTTTGTTATGAGATGTGGTTGATCATTGCATATGTTATTGAGCATGTTGTTATGAGACTCTCTAATAGACGGAGGTTATCTCACATGAGCGTACGATATGTGCAGGATTGGTGCATGACTGGATTGTATAACTCATGCATCTTGCATTATGTGTTGTGATTACTATACGCCCTAGCCACATCAGGGCCGTAGCCTTCACCGACATATCGTGGATGGCCAGATGGGACACCAAAAATGTTTGGTTCAAGTATCGGGCTGCCATAGATGACCCTGGGTGAAAATCCCTAAAACCCTCTTGGTACCAGAGGACGCCCCAATGTCGAGACCGAGTGGATACATGAGCGCCCGAGTGCTGAATACCAGGAGGCCGGGTCTCCCACTGTGTCGTGGTCGGTTGGGAGGGGGTGTGTCCTTACCCGCCCAAGCGTAGGGGGCATTGCTAGGCTAAGTCTGACCAGCTCGAGGAATGGGTCCACTATCGACGTGCCGAATAGGCATTGACAGACTATTGACTAGGCGGATAGTGAGGTTTCTTACGCTCACTTGGACTGTGCGCTGTGAGAGCGGCAGTGCCATTTGGAGTGATGATCCCAGAGATGAACCGTACTGATATATGGACTTATTGAGCAGGCTTTGTATACTCATTCATTCAGTCATTCACTATCCACTCGGGCTGGTGGTGCTCAACTATTTGTTATGTGAACTTTCAAAATGGCCAGGATTTCGGTTGGGGCGCGACTAACCTGAGATCAGGAGTTTACTACATTAAGTCTGACTATCCAAATTTAGGTATGGGGCTAGTTTAGATAGAAGTCCCTTGTAATGGACCCCATAGCCTGCGATACTACGTACTATTATCCCGACTTCACACTCCAGCATGGTCATTCCATTCGCACCACATATTGCATTACATTCGCGGCATATGACATTTTGGGTTACCTGTGTTTCTACATTTATATGGTTTAGATACAGCATCTGATATTTGACTCTTTATGACTCCTCAATTGTATAGTTGATCTGTATCGCGTATTGTAACATCCCGGATTTTTGCCAACTTGGGATTAGACGTCCTTAGGCAATGGGTCGATCCTAACACCTTATCAACTTGTCAAAACTCAGTCTCAAATGCTAAAATCGCTTGTGAACCCATTTCTTTCACAAATCCCATCCTTCACCACCTTGCACTTCAATCTTTTTAAGTACTTTCATCCTAGACACTAACTTAAGCTAGCTAAGTAGTATAACTCGGATCACTTTATATACAAACTACAAAGGCCCAGGTACCACCTTAAACAGAAATCTTACAGGACTAAACCCTTTAGAAATTAAGCGAGATTTAGCTAGTGTTAAACTAGAGTGCCTGTGAAATTAGCACCAATCACTTTAAATACGATCTGCAAGACCCAAAAGTTGTAGAATCATTGACGCTAGGTTACCCTAAAACCTAGGATCAATCTCATTACCCGGCTGCTCACGGGAGCATCTCGAAACTCCGTATCGGATCTGGACCACATGTCGGAAGTCCGATTAACACGAAGTTAAGGAACTAGGACCGCCTCGCTGGGCTTGACAACCATCTCGGAAATCAAATCTAGATAGTGTCCCAACGCTATTCGCTTGAGCTCGGAGTGAAGAGTGTGAGAAATGTGAAATTAATTCACAATAAAATATCTTGAATAGTAATCTGGAACCACTCGCTTGCGGATCAGTATTAAGCAACCAGACCGTCAGAATCAAACCAAATTACACCCTCGGATCAGGAGAAATTTCATACACATTTACATGTACTCGGAATCTCCGATCGAGATCCACTGACCGTTGAACTGAAACTGGTCCGCCACGCGTGATCTGGAATCCCGACCGAAACGAAAACTTAATAGAACGTAGATCCAGTGTTGGTGAGCTTAAGTCCGACCTTTGGCTCAAGGAGGCCCGTCAGAAGTCCTCCGTTGAGCTGAAACCAGCTCACTTTGGTTATAACCTAAGTATACTTTGACATGGAGTCTATTTCGGTGTGTTTTTAGACTATATAAGGACCTTAAACCCTCTCCCATTGTAGCCATACGAATTTGAGAGAAACCCTAGAGAGAGAAGAGAGAAAAGAGAGAGAAAGTGTGGGAGTTGTGAGAGACCCTTCCTACCACTCTTCCCTGCCGCTCCACGAGCTCCACCGCTCCGTTCTCATCGCTTTCCGGCGATTCCAGCCCCATTTTTAGGTAAGAAACCCTAACCCTTATCTGATTTGGGGCTTGGGTGGTTGTAGGTTATGAAATAGCTAACCTATTTCGTTCTATAGGTTGCCAAACTGCCGAATACGGAAGCTTAGCAAACATATCGACTCCGTTACGATTCTACGACAAAAGGTGCGGACTTTAGGTGTATAGGTTATGGTTTTCAATGCTTTCAATGTCAGATAATGATAGATTCATGATCTGCATGTAATTGCACATGTACAAAGTGCTGTCTGTTTTCTGTTTCGATTAAAGATGAAAAATATGGAATTCTACATACTCTAGGTATTTGTAGAAAGTACCGTATATGTATAAATTTTGGAAATGTGTATGACATGATTATTTGTCATATAAATATATTATATGTGGATAAATTACCTGTTTGGTGAAAGGACTCGCCTTAATACATGTTTTGCTTATATACACTATGTATGTTGAAATTGTGTATTCTAGAAAATACCGTATACGTATAAATTTTGGAGATGTATTTGTCATGATTATTTGTTGTATGAATATGTTATACATGGATAAAATACTCGCTTGGCGAAAGGATAGCCCTAATACATGTTTTGCTAACATACACCATGTATGTTGTAATAGTGTATTCTAAGTGTTTGTGAAAATGACTGAATGAGTATAGAATTCTCATTCGTGCTCGCCATGACTAATTGTCATGGATATATGATTGTTATATTGGCGATACCCCTTTGACGAAAGGATTTGCCCTGAATCACGCCACGGCCACTATATGCTATATATTGTGAAATGGGTAGCCCAAGTGTTTGTGAAAATGTTCAAATGAATATGGAACTTGGATTCCTACTTCCCATGACTATCCGTCGTGGGTGTACGCATGTTATGATTGGGGTAACTCCCTAGTGAAAGGATTTGGCCTAATGCCTATGTGGTCAACATATGTCATGTATGTTGATGTATGTATTTTAAAGTGTTTGTTGAAATGTCTGAATGAGTAGTAGTTAGTAATTGAATACACAATTGTGTTGAGATATGATTCTCAACTTCTTTAACTATGTGTATGATTTCTTTAGATATCCGTGTGATTAGGAATTGAATATGTACAAACTCATGCTTATGTTGTACTTCATAACATGCTCAATTGATTGTATGATTTTATCTATGTAATGCATATGTTAAATTTATGTTTACGTTGTATGATCCGTCATGGGTGGTGGGGGAGTGGAGCAACGAGTGCGTGCAACAGCCCCGACAGCCCTAAACGGATAATACTAGACTTGATTGTATGATTTGAATCTTGATCCATTACTGGTTTATTTATCTGAAATTGATTGTGTTTGGGGCTATGATTATAGTCCAGACAATCGATACCAGAATTTAATTCGTGGCTGTGATTCATTTACCACGTGATATGTGTTCGACGAACCCAAGTCGTACTTCTGTTGGCGATAGTGGTTGGCCACACGAAGTGCTTATGCGCTCCATATCGCTCAACTTGTTGTGTGCTCGAGCTAGCCGAGCTCGTCAAGCAACCCGATCTGTCTTATGTATGTTCACCATGTTTGGACGCTATTGTTTGAACCTAGGGTACCAAACTTACCAGTGAAATCCCTTTTAACCATGGTACCTCGATCTGCTAAGACTCATGAGTCGGGCATGGTGGTATGGGACACCGTGGTCGAGCTGTCAGCCTACGCTAGGGCCACGTGCCTCCCCGTAGTGACCAGTGAGCAACCAGACTCGTGAGCCGATTATGGTGGTATGGGACACTATATTCGTGCTGTCGGCCTACGCTGGCACAGCATGGCTGTGGTCCCCAATCGGGTTACATCCGGGTTCCATTCTCAATAAGCGGACTGGTCGAGCTTCGAAAATAGACTGCCAGTTGGTAGGGTGTCAGTGGAGTGACCTCAAGCATACTCTAAATCTGTGGTGAGGCGATGAGCCTTCCCGTAGTAACAGAGTATAAACTAGGCCTGTTTCTGTATAGTGATGAATCGTTAAAGAGGTGATGGGGGAGTGGTGTAACCTTTGTGCGTAACAGCCCTGACAGCCTTTGTAGTGACCTAGAAAACACACCATCGTCTGAGATTAACTAGGACTGATGACCCTAGAATGGATCATGTTTGGGAATGATACAAGGGAGGTACCTTAGTTTCCCAATCCTGCTGTTTGAAATGGACTAATAATAACTCGGTAATCATGCTCATCATGCATTGCATGTGCCTGGAAGATGTGGAGCACTGAGGGATGAAAGCATGCCGCGAACATGAGATGGTGTCGCACGAGGGAGGGTGTGGTGAGGGCATACATCATGACTGCATTCATACTTGCATTAATAAGAGTAGTTAGGAGTGTTTGATTTTACTGTTTTATCGTTACTGCTTGACTGAATTGATAACATGTTAACCCATGCTTCATTGTTCCACTGAGTTGATCACTCACTCCCACGTTACGGGACGGTGTTCCGAATACCCACTAGATTTGTTGAGTTTCAGGTGATGGCGATGCTTATGAAGCAGAGCCGGACTACTATGATGTGGAGGGGGAGTTCTCCTACATGTAACTTTCTGACAGGTTAATGAAGACCTGGTATTGTATTGACGGGGCTATGGTACTTGGGAGAAGGCATTACACTTCCTCACATGTGGTATATTTTAGAACTATACTTGTAATTATTTAACCTGGTAACATCATCACACTCTGGAGACCCACCACGGTTTTTAAATTGTATATATATCTATCATAGTCTTCTGCTTGCAATTTAACTGTCTCTAGAGTATGATATGATGTTTTGGCTTAATCTCACTCATGTTCAATGCACTAATATCGACAACATTTAATCATCATTACCTATGTTGCATAAGTGATGTTCTGGAACTCGAGAGTTGAGTTACTACTCGACCCTCGATTTTTCGGGATGTTACACGTATTCTGATATTATTTCTCATTTGTATAGTTGATCTGTATTGCGTATTCTGATATTGCTTGACTCATGTAATTGTCAGTATTTTCGCTTACTCTGACATTGTATGATTATGACATTGCATTAAATACTTGACACTTAACTTATGTACACACTTACACCACCCTTTAAGCTTTCTATAAGCTTATGCACGATAGATGCATGCAGGTGATGTTAGGTTGCAGCATGTTGAGCTTGCAGTGTGCGGCGGTCTTCTGGAGCTTGATTTTTTATTTATGTATTTCCTTTCAGCATTGTACTCAAATGATTATATTAGTGGAAATGTGATGATAATGTTGCCTTTATGATTTGGGTATGCTCGTGGTTATGCTTATTATGAGTTAGATATACATTAGAAAATCCTCCTTGTGGGATCCCATGAGCGGAATCTGGCATATGAACATCAGGAGCCGAGAATGGGGTACTACGGAGGCTGTCGACACCGAACTCGACGATTGGGATTTCGGTGAATCCGATTTCTGGATTTGGGGCGTGACATGGGGTGTGATGGAAGTTGGTATTAGAGCATAACTTAGGAATACCTAAGGATCACATCACATTTTTGTTATGAACTTAAAATGAATAGGTCCCAAGTCTGAATAACTTAGCAATTTTCTGATATAGACTCGTAACGTGTGTGTCTTCGAGAATTCTCGAGGCTGATACGCCCCTATTCCTTCTTGTAGGATTTGTCGCCTGGGAGAGCGACCCGAGTGACTCCCACAGCCCCAACAGTGCCCGTGAGTGTAGATCAACTGCAGCAAATACTACAGGTGATGACCATTATCCTTCAGGGGCAAGGTAGGTGGCCCACTGTTACGCCAGCCTAGGCAGAGTCGGAGCGCGCGAGCACCCTCCTTTGAGACTTCCGACAGCTCGATCCCCCTTGCTTCTAGGGCGAGCCAGACCCAACAACAACAGAGAGGTGGGGCTCCGATGTGGAGAAGATATTCGACACCCTGAGATGTACGACCCAACAGCGGGTCCCGTTAGCTGTATTTCTTCTCCGAGGTGAGGCTGAGCACTGGTGAGCATCAATTGCCTGAGCAGTAGGAGCCGATTTTGAGTGGACCTGGTAGGATTTTATTGACCCGTTTGACGGGAAGTTCTTCCCTTACCACGTCCAACAATAGCGCGCACTTGAGTTTGAGACTCTGGTGCAGGGAGACATGACATGCCCCAGTATGAGGCAAGTTTTGTCGCGCTGTCAAGGTTCGTGACGTATCTTATCGATGATGAGGGGTGGATGACCTGTCGTTTCTAGAATGGCTTGCACTCTGGCCTTACGAATCGTGTTGTCGGACACAAGCTCCTGACATTTGAGCAGGTAGTGCAGAGGGCCCAGGTTTACAAGGCAAATTGGGCTGATGCGTAGAGGGTTTATGACTGCAGAGGAGACCAGAAGTGGAAGGTGCCCTCTAGTAGCTCCTATCAGTAGCAACATCATCCACGACAGCGACACATGACCCGCCCAGCATTTTAAGCACCAACACCACCTCTAGGACCGTTCCCAGCTGCTTGCTTTGGATGCAAAAGGACAGGACATCATAGGTACGAGTGTCCCCATCCAAAGCAGCAGCAGTTGACGGCACCGCAATAGCCTCCACAATAGCAACAACGACTGCAGCACCAACCTCCGAGACCTCCCCCGCATCAGTAGAGGCAACAGGTTAGGCCGTCACAACGGTAGCAGTAACATTAGAGACCTCAGAGGGGACATGCACCTCCCTAGCAGGCCCAGGGCAGATTTTATGCCACCTCGTAGCACCCTAAGTCATTAGGAGGGGTCGTTGAGGGTACCCTCCCTATTTCTGTAAGAATATCATGTGTATTGTTTGATTCTGGTGCATCGTATTCCTTTGTGGCCGAGGATTTCTACCGATTGACCGGTTTCCTGTTAGAGTCTGCTCGTGAGGGTTTTTTTGTATAGACGCCCTTGGGGAAGACTGCGGTGTTGGACCGATTTTGCTTGTCTTGCCCCATTTTGGTTAGGGATATCTTTTTGCCTGCCGATCTGTTTGCTTTGCCGATGTCCGAGTTCGACGTCATCCTGGGCATGGATTGGCTCACTGAGTACCACGCCATATTGGACTGCTTCGCAAGGACAGTCACGTTGTGTATACCCAACATGCTGTAGTTCCAGTTTGTAGCAAAGCCCAGAGGAGAACAACTTTCCTACCTGTTGTCGTATCCTGTTGAGGAGTCAGTTGCTTTGAGTATCGACCAGCTGTTGGTCATCCATGGTTTTTCAGATGTGTTCCAGGAGATTCTAGTTTTACCACTTCGCCAGCACACGGAGTTTTAGATTGATCTCGTGCCCAGTACCGCGCCTATTTTGAAGGCCCCGTATCGAATGACACCGTTGGAGTTGTGGGAACTGCAGACGCAGTTGGACGAGTTATGCGAGTTAGGATTTATCCGTCTGAGCAGTTCACCGTGGGGAGCGTCGGTACTCTTCGTGAAGAAGAAGGATGGCTCGTTGAGGCTTTGCATGGATTACCGCGAGCTCAACAAAGTCACGGTTAAGAACAAGTACCCACTCCCGAGGATTGATGATTTGTTTGATCAGCAGCAGGAGACGTAGTTCTTTTCGAAGATAAACTCGCGGTCCGGTTATCATCAGGTTTGGGTCCGAGAGGAGAATATCCCAATGACAGCCTTCAGCACGCGCTATTGTCATTTTGAGATCGAGGTCATGTCCTTCAGACTAACTAATGCTCCCACCGTATTCATGCAGTTGATGAACGAGGTCTTCCATCTGTATCTTGATCAGTTTGTTGTGGTATTCATCGATGACATTTTGATATATTGAGGATCCGTGAGGAGCATGAGCAACATCTGGAGGTTACCTTACCGACCCTCTTCGCACAACAGCTCTATGTGAAGCTTGAGAAGTGTGAGTTCTGGCAGGAGGAGGTGAAGTTCCTCGGTCACGAGGTGACGAGGGAGTCACAGTGGACCCCTCGAAGATTGATGATGTGCATCAGTGGGGCCAGCCCACGAACACGTCCGAGATCCGCAGTTTTCTTGGTCTGGCGGGCTACTAAAGGCGTTTCATTGAGAGCTTCTCCCGTATTGCAGCCCCCGTTGACTAGGTTGACTGGGAAGGACGCTGAGTTTGTTTGGAGTAATGCATGTGAGTAGGCAATTACAGAGCTAAAGGACCGTCTGACGTCCGCACCTATCCTCACTCTTCCCTCTAGGTGTGATGGATTTGCGGTTTTTACCGATGCCTCATATATTGGTTTTGGGTGCTGTCCTGATGCAGCACGAGAAATCGATGGCCTTCGCGTCTTGCCAGCTCAAGGTCCATGAGCAGAACTACCCCATGCATGATTTAGAGTTAGATGTCATTGTCTTTGCACTGAAGGTGTGGAGGCACTATCTTTGCGGGGTTAGGTTCGAGTTCTTCTCTGACCACAAGAGCTTGAAGTATCTCTTCTCGTAGTCCGAGTTGAATATGAGGTAGAGACACTGGATGGAGCTCTTGAAGAACTACGATTTCGATCTTCATTACCACCCTGGAAAGGCGAACGTGTGGATGCTCTCAGCCATCAGCCACGGAGCCTGGTGGCACATATGATGGTCCAGGAGTGGAGGATGCTCGAGGATATAGAAAGTACGACTTCGAGTTTGGTCTTCAGTCTACCATTGTTCAGCTATCGAGCCTGTCGATTTAACCATTTCTTGTTGCAAGGGTGATCGAGACTCAGTAGATAGACTAGTCATTATAGGGTTACCGAGAAGAAGCCGCTTCCGAGGAGCAGTCAAATTGACAGATTGGTTCTGATGGTGGACTTCGTTTTAGGGGTCGATTGTGTGTTCCGGACGTTCTATAGTTGCGCAGAGATATGATGACCAAGGCACACCGATTGAGATTTACTATCCACCTGAGCTCCAAGAAAATGTACCGCGACATGAGGAGACACTATTTTTGGGCGGGGATGAAGCGCCAGATTGTCAATTTTGTGGTCGAGTGTGACACATGCTGTAACGCCCTAAAAATCGGGGGTCGAGCAAAGCTCAGCTCCCGAGTTCCAACGCATCACTTATGTAACATAGATAATGATGATTATGACGAGTGCATTGAAACATGATTGGTAAACGACATATCATACTCCAGAGTTAACGTAATTAGGCAAGCGGAAGACTGCGATAGATATATAAAGTACATAAGTATTTCACAATTTCTAGAGTATGAGTATGTCACCAGGTTGAACATATACATGTGTTATTTCTAAGTTGTGCCAAATACCAAAAATATAGAGTGTTCGACTAAATCATATAGCCCTGTAAGCCCGTCGAATCAGCACGAGGTCTACATAGACCGGCTTGAGAGCTGAACGTTAGAGAATTCTTCCTACTAATCCACGAAGTCCATTTCGGCTACATAGACTCCGTCATTACCTGCATCTACAACAGAATTTGGGTGGTGTTTTAAAACACCGTCCCAGGTGGGAATTTGTAGCTAATTCAGTGGAACTATTACGCAAAGGTTAACATGTTATCAATTCAGTCAAGCAGTAATGATAAAGCAGTACAACAATCAGGTCCTAATTACTTTTGTTAATGCAATAATGATGTATGCCCTCGCCTGCATTCCCTCTGTGAGATCATCTCACGATCGCGGCATGCAACACTCTCGCTGTGCTCAACTCCAACGCCAAAGGCACATGCAAATGTGATGCATGTACGTGATTGGTCAAGTTCTTAATTAAGCATATTCACACAGCAGGATTGGGAAGCTAAGGTACCTCCCTTTATATCATCGTCCTAAACAATGATCCATCTAGGGTCGTCAGTCCTAGCTAATCACATACGATAGGCAAGTTCGCGAGTTTATATCATAGGTTGCTATGGGAGGTTCGTCACCTCAGCGCAGGCTTAATTCACGCTCGAGATCACTACGAGAGGCTCGTCACCTGATCGTAGGCCTATTTTATACTAGAGGTGACTAGGAAAGGCTCATCGCCTTAGCGTAGTCCTAGAGTACACTCGAGGTCAGTACGAGCTCGTCACCTGATCGTAGGCCGACAGCTCGAATACAGTGTCTCATACCACCGTATTCGACTCACGAGTTTGGGTTGCTCACTGGTCGCTACGGGGAGGCTCATCGCTCCAGCGTAGGCCGACAACTCGAACACGGTGTCCCATACCACCATGCTTGGCTCATGAGTCTTAGCGGATCGAGGTACCAAGGTTAAATGGGCATTCCACTGGTCAGTTTGGTACCTTAGATTCAAGCAGTAGCGTCCTGTAACGCCCTGAAAATCGGGGGTCGAGCATAAACTCAACTCCCGAGTTCCAACGCATCACTTATGCAACAAAATGAATGATGATTGAATGTTGTCTATATTAGTGCATTGAACATGAGTGAGATTAAGCCAAAACAGCATATCATACTCCAAAGACAGTTAAATTGCAAGCGGAAGACTATGATAGATATATAAAATATAAAAACTATGGTGAGTCTCCAGAGTCTGATAAGGTTACTAGGTTAATGAATTACAAGTACAATTCAAATTATACCAAATGTGTAGTGTCATCTAGTCAACATCCTTATAATCCCATCAATCAAGACACAGCTCACTTGAAGCCATCAGCAAACAGGTCCGGCTCCGCTTCGCAGCATCGCCATCATCTGAAACTCAACAAGTCTGGTGGGTGTTCGGAACACCGTCCCGTAACATGGTAGTGAGTAGCTAACTCAGTGGAACAATAAAGCATATGTTAATATGTTTCAATTAAGTCAAGCAGTAATGATAAAGCAGTAAAATCAAACACTCCTAACTACTCTTATTAATGCAAGTATGAATGCAGTCATGATGGATGCCCTCACCGACATACTCCCTCATGCGACACCATCTTACGTTCGCGACATGCTTGCTTTCCTCAGTGCTCCACATCTTCTAGGCACATGCAATGCATGATGAGCATGATTACCGAGTTGTTATTAGTCCATTTCAAACAGCAGGATTGGGAAACTAAGGTACCTCCCTTGTATCATTCCCAGACATGATCCATTCTTGGGTCGTCAGTCCTAGTTAATCTCATACGATGGTGTGTTTCTAGGTCGCTGCAAAGGCTGTCAGGGCTGTTACGCACAATGATTACACCACTCCCCCATCACCTCTTTAACGGTTCATCACTAAATTGAAACAGGCCTAGTTCATACTCTATACATCGCGGCAAAACTCGTCGCCTCACAGCAAATTCAGAGTATGCTCGAGGTCACTATAAAGTGCTGTCAGGGCTGTTGCTCGCAATCGTTGCACCACTCCCCCATCACCTTATCAATGTAGGCCGACAACATGAATATAGTGTCTCATACCACCATAATCGGCTCATGAGTCTAGTTGCTCACTAGTCACTACGGGGAGGCACGTGGCCCCAGCGTAGGCCGACAGTTCGACCACGGTGTCTCATACCACCATGCCCGGATCATGAGTCTTAGCAGATCGAGGTACCATGGTTAAAAGGAATTTCACTGGTAAGTTTGGTACCCTAGGTTCAAGCAGTAGCGTCCAAACATGGTGAACATACATAAGACAGGTCGGGTTGCTTGACGAGCTCGGCTAGCTCGAGCGTAGAACAAGTTGAACGATATGAAGCGCATAAGCACTTCGTGTGGCCAACCACTTGTTTCAACAAGAAAACAAATGTGCTTGATTTGGGGGATTTATTCAATGATAACAAAGAATTTGTTGAGAGAAGATTGATCATATTTATCTGAGTTCATTTACATCCTCTGATTCCCTTGATTCTGAAAACAAAGTACAATTAATCAAAGTAGATAAGACAGTCTTATGAAAATTTCGGTAGCATTTCGACGCCTGTTTCAGTCATCTCCTAGGACTTAGGAGGAATTGTTGATTCAGTCAGCCAATCTCGAGCTTGAAATCAGCTCTGAGCATCCTCCCAGTCATTCTTCCTTGAGGCTTCTTTGAAATGTGGAGCGATCCCGCTAAACGGGCCTAAGAACTCGCCCAAAATGTAAGATTGCGGGGTTTCCACCATCCGATCAGCTCAAAACTTTACATGCAGCTTTGGGACCACGAATTAGCTGTACATGTCAAATTTCAGCTCCTGGATGCTTCTGGAAATGGCCAAACTGATAGATCAGCCCTTGAAATCATGATTTGCGGCCCGCTTGATATCTGGATATGCTTCAAACTCAGTCTCAACGCGTTAAATGCAATGGCAAAGTGGATGGACGGAGCAGATTTCCCACGAACATCACGTTGAGACCACATGTACATCGCATGTACATGAAGTCCAAGAGCATAAGCCGCACATGGAATTTCTCAAAATCGGTCAAAGAAGGCTGACCCGAGCATCTTCTTCAACTTCTTCAAAACGTCACAGCGTGCTCACTTATTATCTGCAATTTTCTTAGTGTGGCCCCATCTTCATCCAAATCACCGATCTGAACCGTCCATTGTATTCAGAAGGAAGATTCAACCCTTGCCTAGGTGGAATTTCGAAACCATGCAGGCTGTTTCAGCTTCCTAACCGTTAAATGTAAAATGGACGGCGGAGTAGACAAGCTCGTGGGCCATACTGATTTCACTCCAAAAGCACTCTATTCCTGATGGTTTTTCGCCCTAAAATCAATCGACGGAGTGGATTTCTCATTCAGCTTCGATAAATGAGCCACCGAATTTGACAGAGTCGATGTACGTCGACTCTGTTAAAAATAGAGTTTTCGTCTCTTTGTTGTGGGCCACCATCACGTAGCAGAAGACCAATTTGAAGCGTCCATCAGGTAGAGGGAGAAAAACCCATCGGAGTCATGTTAAACTTTGGCGTCCACGTCCGCTCAAATGATCGTTACGGCCATCGCAAGTGGACCGTTGAACTACCATTGTAGCTTGATTATCTCGGTGGGCCCCATCATCTGATGACCAAAATCCATCATTGATGGTCGAAATCCAGAGAGGAAGATGGTGAATGGTGTGGATCGCTCAAAATACTGCTGTAATGGGCATCACCAGTAGCACAGCAGAAGGAACTTCTTCTGAAAGTCCGGCCGATTGCGCCGGTCTGCGCAAACTACTTCGGTTGCGCCGTCCACACCCTTGCTCGGACAGTATTTTCGGGCATATGGCCGCATGGGAATTCTCCCACTTCCATTGCGCGGTTCCACGCAAAGCGTATTCTCCAATCTCCCTTGAAAAATGGCGCAAAGGCCATATGGATTTCGGTTGCGCAGTTACCATGCAAGCAACTTGCTTTGCGCGGGTCCGTGCAATCAACTTCCTTTGCGTGGTTCTGCGCAAAGCCCTTCTGCTCTCCTTCTCCTATCTTGCTGCTCTCTCATTCTCTAGCCCACCAACTGATCTAATCTGATCCAACCCTTTCAAATGAAGCTGGAAGGGGGTATTTATAGGCCCCACCACTCTTACAGAGTGATGATCACCACCACCTATCACTTCACATATGAACAACCTCTCTCCTTAAACCACGGTGATCACCAAGCTTCTTCTTAAATGGTGGTGTACCACCTTATTTCCCTTAAAATGACATCTCTGCACTCTTTTTACCGAACTACTCCTTTCAATGCTTTTTTTTACTGAAATACCTAAACTACCCTTGGAGATGGAATTTTACCAAAATACCTAAACTACTCCTGGATATGGATTTTTACCAAAATACCTAAACTACCCCTTGATATGGATTTTTACCAAAATACCTAAACTACCCCTGGACTTGGAAATTACCGAAATACCCTCGGACACGGAAATTACCGAAATACCCCCGGACATGGAAATTACCGAAATACCCCCGGACATGGAAATTACCAAAATTCCCCCGGACTTGAAAATTACCGAAATACCCCCGAACATGGAAATTACCAAAATACCCCCGGACATGGAATATATTTTTTATGCCTCAACAGATGCCCCCTCGATCCTTCTTTGATTGATTCCTGAAATCAAATGGAGGATTGATCTTCTGCCGCCTAATGAATCTTGGATGACTCGCAACTGAAGGATGACTGAATGATCATGCTTGCATGGAAGACTGGATGGTCATACTTGACTAGAAGACTTTGATGCTCATATTTGACTAAAGATTGGAATGCTCGTATTTGACCGAAGATTGAAATGCTCGTATTTGGCCGAATATTGGAATGCTCGTATTTAACCGAAGATTTGAATGATTGTGGTCACATGGAAGACTCGAACGACTGCGCTTGAACGAAAGATTTGAATGATTGCACCCGAACGGAAGACTTGACTGATTGCACCCGAACAGAAGACTTGACTGCCCCCTGCTTGCAGTATCGAGCGGATGCTTCATTAGAGAAGATGAAATTCTCTTTTCATCGAAACTTGCAACCGTAACAGCTGTGACGACTTTGTCTTTGAGCAACTTGATAAGAGAACTTTCTTTCAACCAGCAATGGTATCTTTGATCAATTTCAGCAACTCTTTTCTTCAATTCTGTGTCTAGAGAGTTGTTCCTTAATGTTGCTCCTGCCGCAACAACTTTTTGATTATTTCCTTTATTCATGATCTGCATAACCCAAGCTTTTTCGAATGATAATCTTTCCTGCCAAATTAATTAGAATTAGTATCTCATTTATAATATTTTCAATTTAGCTTTATGAAGCATTGATAATTTTGAAATAGATTGAGAGTTTCTCCTCTCTTTAGGTTGATTGTGATATTCGCTTTATTGTCGTGCTTCACATTGCATCCTTTGCTCATTAAATAGTGCTTTTGGAGACATCATTTCCAGTTCCAAAGGTTCAATTGCTGAATCTTTTTGCTGAGCTATTTCTTGCTTGTGCTACTTAATATTTCTTCATAGACTTTTTCCTTAGATCCTTGCTGATTCTGAAAAATAGACAATACTTCTTTCAAATTTCATTTAATAACTTTCAAAGGAATATATAAGTTACTGATGATGATTCCATTTGCTTCTTGTCTTAATTAGATCTGATACTTGGAGTCTTACGATATCATTACTCATAATTTTCAGCATATGAATTCCTTTGCAGCGTATAAGAGATTATCAAGAAGACCAAGGCATAGATTACTTTGAAGGCATAGATCCTGCCCCCTTTCTCGGTCAATGGCGCATAAAGATTCTTTCAGAAGATAATACTTCCAAAGTAAAGCTTGCTGATACTCCTGAAGGATGAATAATCTTTGCTGCGCCTTTAACGAATTCAAAGAATATATTCGAATCCCTTATGACTTTTGTCAATGTATTAATTGACTTTGAAGGCTTGAACCTTTGAGTAGATAATTGCCAATATCATGAAGGCTTTTGTTGTTACTGCCATCTGAACCTGATTTAAGAGAAACGCATCTTTGCATATATATTTTTTACGCAACATTTAAAATTTTCATCAGGCAATTTGCATATTTAAGCATATCTAAATTGCATATTTAAAATTTTCATCAGGCAATTGCATCTTTACATATATATTTCAACATATATAAATATGTATTTAAAGCATTTTGAATGCTTTATGCTTTTTTTGAGCAGTGGTGCTAGTGCACTTTGACTGACCATACTTTAACTGGACAAGACTGACCTTGACCTGACTGAACTTGACTCAGACTTGACTAGTCTAGATTGAACTAGATTGGACTGAACTGGACTGGACTGAACTAGACTGTATTTAAACCTTTTATGCTTTGTTAGTGCGGGATTCTATATGTGAGTATTTAGATTGGCGGTACTAAGTTTCAATTCGGCTAGCCACACACAGTTTAGGCTCATGAGTAGTGGAGCGCGCGCACACACAGTTTAAGCTCTTGAGTAGTGGAGCACTTGTTGGTCTTACGTGATGGTCTCTGTAACTCTCTAGAGTTCTCTTGGACTTTTCACTGCCTTGAGCTCACGGCTACGGTCCATCAGAGGGGCCCATTGACGCTACCGGGCGGTGAACTGTTAGTTTTACGCACAGGGTTGCCCACGGTAACTCTCTAGAGTTCGCAGGGCTCGCAAGGCTACCTTTGGGCACCAAGTCTAGGGTCGTCAGTCCATCAATGAGTAGGTTTAAGCCCTCCTCACGAGTTACTACTGAAATCAAACCGTAGATCTGGAGGGTCTTACGCATGGTTGGCCTAAAATCTCACACTGCGGCACCTGTTTTCTTCGTCTGCAAGGTCGAGCCCATTCACGGGAGGGCACTTTCATCCATTCCCCGTTGTGCTGCCGGAAAGCTATACAGACGGCATGGGAGTTATGGTGACTAGTCTTCGCGGATTTATGGCCTTTTAGGCTTTGAATCCTTGACTTCGTCAGCTGCCCACATGGGTGCGCACGATGGTCTTCACGGGCTTTTTAGGGCCGCTGACTCCTTGCCGTTGCCCGAATGGCGATCTTGATAGGTCTTATGTGTAGTTGGCCGGCCCTTTTAGAGCTTGATCCTTTGAGAGCTTGATCCTTTGAGGATTTGATCCTTTTAGAGCTTCATCCCTTTTTTTTTATTTTTTTATTTTTTTAGAGCTTTTAGCTCTTTCTTAGAGCTTGATCTTTTTTATTTGGCTCTTTTAGGATTTGGCTTGGCTAGACTGCCTCTTTGACTGAGATTGATATATCCTTGCTTTTTGATAATATCTTCAAGAGGATCCGTCTGATAAAATCTTCAAGAAGATCTGTCCGTGTTGTTCATAATATATTAGTCTTGTTAATGTCTTCAAGAGAATCTTCAAGACGATATTAACTTTGCCAGACTTATTTGGTGATGACGATGATCACTTTCTTTTCAGAATACTTGCTAATGTAGTTGATATGCTCGCGAATTTCTTCTTTATAGATTCTTTCGATGATGTATGGACATGATCTTATTCCTTCTTGCCCCCTTTTGATATAGAATCATTATGTTGATAATATTCTGGATCAAAATCAGTAGCTTCTTTAGGGATAGTATCTCTTGATGAAGCGAGCATTGACCGATATGCTGATACCTTGCCCATCTTGATTTGCAACTCTGTATGCCCCATTGGAGTATACTTCTTTTATTATATACGGCCCGTCCCATTTAGGCTCTAACTTGCCCCCTGTTCGGCTCAAACTTGCCCCCTGTTCGCTGTTGAGCTGCTAGATGTTTCTCATCAAGCAGATCTAACTCTTTCAGCCTTATTCCTGCATTTTCATCATCTTTTATAGACTGATATACTGCCGTTCTGAGCGAAGCTGCTTGCACTTCAATTGGGATGACTGCCTCTATGCCATAGATTAATAATACGGTATTGCCCCTGTTGCTGTGCGATGAGTAGTTCTGTATGCCCATAATGCTTTTTGCAATTTTTCATCCCAATCACGCTTATTATCTGTCACCGTCATCTTTAGTATTTTGACGATCGTTGTTTTGAATGCCTCTGCTAGTCTATTGGCCGGGGATAGTAAGGCTCTGAAAATGATGTCGAATGCCAAACTTTTAACACAGCTTTTCCATGCCTTGGTGAAAATTTTGTTCAGAGTTGGCGATAATTGTCAATGCTTAACAGCAGTCATCAACGCTTGGTAGCGATCATCAACACTTGATAGCGATCATTAACGCTTGGTAGCGATCATCAATGCTTGGTATTTGGCGATGACTTGATTGCTTAAAAGCCTGTTTTGCTTTGGAAATGACTTGATATGCTTAAAAGTGATAATCTTGGCGATAATCATCGACGTCAATGACTTGATATGCTTGAAAGCTTTTGCTCAAGATTAGCTTTGCCCCCGGTCTCGAACTGATTAGGCCTGTATACTTTTATTTCGTCTTTTATGTCGTACACCTCCTCCACAATTTTGCTTTTATCAAACATCTTTTATAACTTATTCTTCAGGCCATTTACTTTTCTTTTCTTCTTCAATTATATCTCCTTTCCTTTCTCCTAAAAGTTGAGGTCAATTGAAAATTTATGTTTTATTCATTCGTACAAGGGAGAGTACATGACCTTATTTTTTGCAATTCTTTTACTTTCTACTTATCGGCGATAATCGTTAATGCTTGATAGTAATCATCAATGCTTGTTAGCATTAGTGCTTGCTTTTGCCTCTAACTTTGACCTGCAAAATTTGATATAGACAATTATTATAAACAATTATCATTGCGGGGAATCAACGATTAACTCATTTGAGATCCTGAGATTTTGTCATTCTGAGACTTTACTAACATTCTGAGACTGCTTATCTTGCCCAGTGAATAATTGTGCCATGAATCTTCTGAATCAAAACGCTGTGATTCTTCTATCAAGTGATCATTTTCCTTCAGGATCATATGTCATTACTTTCTCTTTTATTTCTCATGTCTTCTTTTATGACAATTTTACTATTGTCGATCATCTCTTGTAGAATATTCTTTTCTTCTTTGCTTCATTTCCTTTGAATACTGTACCTGTGGCAGTTCGATTGCCTCTGCAACTAATGATTGATTCCTCATAAGCAGTGTATATCATCCTTCTTTGACTTAGGCAATCCTTTGTTTTGCTTTTCTTTGTTCGGCAATATTTGTTTATGTTCGCTTAGGGCTCTTGAAATAGCCGATTCATATGAGAGTGGAGCAGCTTCACTTTGACTCTTGTTCTTCTACTCTGGGAAGTTGTGACGATGCCCCCTGGGTTCTCTATTAACTGATGAATTTATTAATTCATTATCTTGCCGCGCTACTGATGAAGCAGAAACTGCTATCGACTTTACCTGGCATTATCTGTCTTTGATCACAACGGATTTTGATCTTCTCTTATACTTTTTGGTGGAAGTATATCGGATGTGAAGTAGACGACTATATTAGTCAGGAGAAAGATCGCTGCAGTATATCTGTTATTAAGAACATAATGTTAGTTATTTTGATTAAATAAAACTGTACTTTATTTTTAGAGATGAAGGGGAGGATGTTCCCACGGAGAGTCTCCATTTTGGTGTCTTTACAGACGCCAAAAAGTGATAAATGTTCTCTGAATATTTTCTAAATTACCATTGAATAATAGTCCCCACCAGAGTCGCCATTTTGTTTCGACAAGAAAACAAATGTTCTTGATTTGGGGGATTTATTTAATGATAACAAAGAATTTGTTGAGAGAACATTAATCATATTTATCTGAGTTCATTTACATCCTCTGATTCCCTTGATTCTGAAAACAAAGTACAATTAATCAAAGTAGATAAGACAGTCTTATGAAAATTTCGGCAGCATTTCGACGCTTGTTTCAGTCATCTCCTAGGACTTTAGGAGGAATTGTTGATTCGGTCAGCCAATCTCAGGCTTGAAATCAGCTCTGAGCATCCTCCCAATCATTCTTCCTTGAGGCTTCTTTGAAATGTGGAGCGATCCCGCTAAACGGGCCTAAGAACTCGCCCAGAATGTAAGATTGCGGGGTTTCCACCATCCGATCAGCTCGAAACTTTACATGCAGCTTTGGGACCACAAATTATCCGTACATGTCAAATTTCAGCTCCTGGATCCTTTTGGAAATGGCCAAACTGACAGATCAGCCCCTGAAATCATGATTTGCGGCCCGCTTGATATCTAGATATGCTTCAAACTCAGTCTCAACGTGTTAAATACAATGGCAAAGTGGATGGACGGAGCAGATTTCCCACGAACATCACGTCGAGACCACATGTACATCGCATGTACATGAAGTCCAAGAGCACAAGCCGTGCATGGAATTTCTCAAAATCGGTCAAAGAAGGCTGACCCAAGCTTCTTCTTCAACTTCTTCAAAACGTCACAGCGTGCTCACTTATTATCTGCAATTTTCTTAGTGCGGCCCCATCATCATCCAAATCACCGATCTGAACCGTCCATTGTATTCAGAAGGAAGATTTAACCCTTGCCTAGGTGGAATTTCGAAACCATGCAGGCTGTTTCAGCTTCCTAACAGTTAAATGTAAAATAGATGGCGGAGTAGACAAGCTCGTGGGCCATACCGATTTCACTCCAAAAGCACTCTATTCCTTATGGTTTTTCGCCCTAAAATCAATGGACGGAGTGGATTTCTCGTTCAGCTTCGATAAATGAGCCACCGAATTTCACAGAGTCGATGTACGTCGACTCTGTTAAAAACAAGTTTCCGTCTCTTTGTTGTGGGCCACCATCACGCAGTAGAAGACTGATCTGAAGCATCCATCAGGTAGAGGGAGAAAAACCCATCGAAGTCATGTTAATCTTTAACGTCCACGTCCGCTCAAATGATGTTACGGCCATCGCAATTGGACCGTTGAACTACCATTGTGGCTTGATTATCTCGGTGGGCCCCATCATCTGATGACCAAAATCCATCATTGATGGTCGAAATCCAGAGAGGAAGACGGTGAATGGTGTGGATCGCTCAAAATACTGCTGTAATGGGCATCAATAGTAGCACTGCAGAAGGAACTTCTTCTGAAAGTCCGGCCGATTGCGCGGGTCCGCGCAAACAACTTTGGTTGCGCGGTCCACACCCTTCCTCGGACAGCATTTCCGGGCATATGGCTGCATGGAAATTCTCCCACTTCCATTGCGCGGTTCCGGGCAAAGCGTCTTCTCCAATCTCCCTTGAAAAATGGCGCAAAGGCCATATGGATTTCGGCTGTGCGGTTACCATGCAAGCAACTTGCTTTCCGTGGGTCCGCGCAATCAACTTCCTTTGCGCGGTTCTGCGCAAAGCCCTTCTGCTCTCCTTCTCCTATCTTGCTTCTCTCTCATTCTCTAGCCCACCAACTGATCTAATCCGATCCAACCCTTTCAAATGAAGTTGGAAGGGGGTATTTATAGGCCCCACCACTCTTACAGAGCGGTGATCACCACCACCTATCACTTCACATATGAACAACCTCTCTCCTTAAACCATGTGATCACCAAACTTCTTCTTAAATGGAGGTGTACCACCTTATTTCCCTTAAAATGACATCTCTGCACTCTTTTTACCAAACTACCATTTTCAATGCTTTTTTTTTACTGAAATACCTAAACTACCCTTGTAGATGGAATTTTACCAAAATACCTAAACTACCCCTGGATATGGATTTTTACCAAAATACCTAAACTACCCCTTGATATGGATTTTTACCAAAATACCTAAACTACCCCTGGACTTGGAAATTGCCGAAATACCTTCGGACACGAAAATTACCAAAATACACCCGGACAGGGAAATTACCGAAATACCCCCTGACTTGGAAATTACTGAAATACCACCGGACATGAAAATTACCAAAATACCCCCGGACATGGAAATTACCAAAATATCCCCAGACTTGGAAATTACCGAAATACCCCCAGACTTGGAAATTACCAAAATACCCCCGGACATGAAAATTACCAAAGTACCCCCGGACATGGAATATATTTTTTATGCCTCAACACCACTATCGGCAACCGAAGTACGATTCGGGTTCGTCGAACACATCTCACGTGGCAATTGAATCTCAGCCACGAATTCGATCCTCTTACCGACTGCCTGTAATATACAATAGCCCCAATCACATTCAATTTCAGGTAATTAAAGTAGTAGTGGATCAAAATTCAAATCATACAATCAAAGTCTGATATTATCCGTTTGGGGCTGCCAGGGCTGTTGCATGGAATCGTTGCTCCACTCCCCCATCACCCATGACGGATCATACAACATAAACATGAATTTAAACATATGCATTACATAGATAAAATCATACAATCAATTGAGCATGTTATGAAGCACAACACAAGCATGAGTTTGTACATAGTCAATTCCTAATCACACAGCTATCCAAGGAAATCATACACATAGTTAAAGGAGTTGAGAATCATATCTCAACACCCTTATACATTACAATTTACTAATTACTACTTATTCAAACGTTTTAACAAACACTTAGACTACATACACCAACATACATGACATATGTTGATCACATAGGTATAAGGCCAAATCCTTTCACTAGGGAGTTACCTCAATCATAACACGCATACACCACGACGGATAGTCATGGTAAGCAGGAATCCAAGTTCCATATTCATTCAGTCATTTCCATAAACACTTGGGCCACACATTTTAGCATATATAGTATAGCATATTTTGGCCGTGGCGTGATTTAGGGCAAATCCTTTCGTCAAAGGGGTATCGCCAATACAACAATCATAAATCCATGACAATTAGTCATGACGAGTACGAATGAGAATTCTATACTCATTCGGTCATTTTCACAAACACTTAGAATATACTATTTTAACATACATAGTGTATATTAGCAAAAACATGTATTAGGGCGAACCCTTTCGCCAAACAAGTATTTTATCCATATATAATATATTAATACAGCAAATAATCATGGCAAACACATTTCCGAAATTTATACGTATACGGTACTTTCTACAGATACCTAGAGTATGTTAAATTCCATATTCTTCATCTTTAATCGAAACGGAAAACAGACAACACTTTGTACATGTGCCATGAATCTATCATTATCTGACATTGAAAGCGTTGAAAACCATAACCTATACGTCTAAAGTCCACACCTTTTGACGTAGAATTGTAATGAAGTCAATAGGTTTGCTAAGCTTTTGTATATGACAGTTTGGCAACCTATGGAATTAAATAGGTTAGCTATTTCATAACCTACAACTGTCAAAACCCGAAATCAGTTTAGGGTTAGGGTTTCTTACCTAGAAATGATGTCGGAATCGCCGAAAAAGCGATGAGAATGAAGTGGTGAAGCTCGTATAGCGGCAGGGAAGAGTGGTAGGGAGATTCTCCCACTGCTCCCACACTTTCTCTCTCTTTTCTCTCTTCTCTCTTTAGGGTTTCTCTCAAATTTGTATGGCTGCAATGAGAGAGGGTTTAAGGTCCTTATATAGTCTAAAAACTCACCAAAATAGACTCCAGGTCAAAGTATACTTAGGTTATAACCAAAGCAGGTCAGTTTTAGCTCAATGAAGCACTTCTGGCGGGCCTCCTTGATCCAAAGGTCGGACTTAAGCTCACTAACACTGGATCTACATTTAGTTAAGTTTTCGTTTCGGTCGAGATTCCAGATCGCAAATGGCGGACCAGTTTCAGTTCAACGGTCAGTGGATCTCGATCGGAGATTTCGAGTACATGGATATGCGTATGAAATTTCTCCTGATCCGAGGGTGTAATTTGGTCTGATTCTGACGGTCTGGTTGCTTAAAACTGATCCGCAAGTGAGAGGTGCCAGATTACTATTTGAGATATTTATTTGTAAAGAAAACCAAGCGTTCTCACACTCCTCGCTCCGGACTCAAGCAAATAACCGTGGGACACTGTCTGGATTTGATTTCCGAGATGGTTGTCAAGCTCAGCAAGGCGGTCCTAATTTCTTAACTTGGTGTTAATCGGACTTCCGACGTGCGGTCCAGATCTGATACGGAGTTTCGAGATGCTCCCGAGAGCAACCGGGTAATGAGATTGATCCTAGATTTTAGGGTACCCTACCGTCAATGATTCTACAAGTTTTAGGTCTTGCAGATCGTATTTAAAGTGATTGGTACTAATTTCACGGGTACTCTAGTTTCACACTGGCTAATTCTCGCCTAATTTCTAAAGGATTTAATCCTGAGTAATTTCCATCTGAGGTGGTACCTGGGCCTTTGTAGTTTGTATATAAAGTGATCCAAGTTATACTACTTAGCCAGTTTAAGATTACGTCTAGGTGAAAGTACTTAGAAAAATTTAAAGAACAAGGTGGTGAAGGGTGGGATTTGTGAAAGAAATGGGTTCACAAGCGATTTTAGCCTTTGGGACTGAGTTTTGACAAGTTAATAAGGTTTACGATCGATCCATTGCCTAAGGATGTCTAATCCTAGGTTGGCAAAAATCCAGGATGTTACACGTCCATACATGGTGAACATACATTGGGCCAATCAGGTTACTTGACAAGCTCGACTGGTACGAGTGTACGTTGACTTGATCGACATGAAGTGCATAAGCATTCCACGTGGCCTAACCACTGTCATTAAATAACGTACGACTTGGATTCGTTGAACGCATCCGTCGTGGCTAAAACAGTCCGGCCACTGATCGTAAACCATTACCGATTGCCTGGGCTACATCATAGCCCCAATCACACTCCAAACAATTTGCATTCACATGTGATAGCCAAGCAACATGTGACAACCAAATCTAAATGACAATCTTATTTGAGCATTTTCACAAACACATGCTACACATGAAACCAAACATAAGCATTTCATCTATATATCGCATAGTAGTAAGATAGGTTACATAAGGGAAACTGTAACTATGCATAAGGGATTTGAGAATCTTATCTCAACACCCTCATTGAGTACATTACATCAAGCATTTTCTCATTCAGGCATTTTATCAAACACTTAAACTACACATATAACATAGATGTAATAAATTTGTTTAAAACATATATTATAGCAAATCCTTTCACGAAAAAGTTGCCATGTATACAACGATCATGCATTAACGATCAATAATCATACCAAGCACAAATCATAATTTCATACTCATTCAAACATTTTTACAAACACTTAGACTATACACTTCAACATATATGGCGTATGTTGGTCATAACATGTATTAGGGCAAATCCTTTCACCAAGGAGTTGTCACATATACAACAATCATATATCCACAACGGATAATCATGGCAAGCACGAATCCAAATTCGATACTCATTCAAACATTTCAACAAACACATGAATTACATTATATTTAACATAGTTCATATATATCTGTAAAGTGAAGGAAAACATAGTATCTAGCATGAGAAATGGCAACCAAGTCAGTTATAAATCATTAACTGACATTGACAGCCTTGAAAACCATAACCTAAATGTTTATAGTCCGCACCTTTCTCCAGTAAACCCGTACTAAGCTCGTTTTGAACACTACGACTTTGCCTACGATACAACGGCTACTTGAATCACGAAATAGGTTAGTTATTTCATCGATTCACCTACTTAGATACCTAAAACAGATTAGGGTTAGGATTTCTTAAGAAAAAATGGAGTCAGAGTCGCTGAAGTAGCGATACAGTAACAGTGGTTAAGCACATGGAGTGGCAGGAAAAATCCCAGGAACAACCTCTCACTCTATCACTTTCTCTCTCTCTCCTTCTCTCTTTGCTCTCTTCTCTCTCATAGGTTTCCAAATTCGTATGGAATGAGAGAGGGGTAGGTTAAGGCACTTATATAGGCCCAGAATTGATGAGAATGGCCTAAGGGCCATGGTATACTTAGGTTATAGCCAAAAGTGGCTGTTTCAGTCCAACGGAGCACATATGGAGGCCCCTTTTCTGCATACGGTCCAGGGAAAGTTCCCTGATATTGGATCTATGCCAGGTTAAGTTTTCAGTCCGATCGAATTTGTGGATCGACCGCGGAGGACCAGTTTCAGTTCAACGGTCACCGCCACTCGATCAGGGCCACAAGTACACTGACCTGTGTTGGGAAATTTTCCTGATCCGAGGGTGTAGTTGGGTCAGGTTCTGACGGTATGGAACCTTGAATTTGGCTTGCAAGCGAATGGCCCAAATCACTTAAGTTTTAGTTCATTTTCTAAAGATATTCGCATTTCTAACACACTTAGCTCTTAGGTCAAGTAATGCATTTATGGATATTATCTGGATTTGATTTTCGATATGGTTGTCAAGCCCAGAAAGGAGGTCATAACCGTATAGTTTCGTGGTAATCGGACTTTCGACATGCGGTCCAGGTCCGATACGGAGTTTCAATGTGCTCCCAAGAGCAACTGGGTTTAGAGATTGATCTTAGGTTTTTAGGTAATGTTGGGTTAGTGATTTTAAAGGTTTTGGGTCTTGTGGTTCGTATAGAAAGTGGTTCAAGCTAATTCTATTAATTGTTCAGTTTAGTACTTAACTAAATTGTGCCCTAATTACGACAGAATAGGGTCCTAGGGCAGTTCTACGTCCAAGGACATCCATCGCTAAGTTGGGAAAAATCCGGGATGTTACACGTGCCAACGTGTTAAGGCCGATCATCAGCGACCCCCAAGTCTATTGCAGTCGTTGAACGTCCCGTTGTGGAAGTGGGAACATGTATCCACCGATTTTATCATGGGTTTCCCAAGGACTCAGCGTGGTCATGATGCCATCTGGGTTGTCATTGATCATCTGACGAAGTCGACACATTTTCTTGTGATTCGTGTGACCCGGTCTTTGGACCGGCTTGCGAGGATATTAACTAAGGAGATTGTGATATTGCACGGTGTTCCAATTTCAATCATTTCTGACCGAGACCCAAGGTTCACGTCTCAGTTTTGGAGAAACTTTTAGAGAGTGATGGGGTCTGTTTTTGCAGCTCAGCACCGCGTATCATTCACAGACCGATTGGCAGACCGAAAGGGTCAACCAGATCCTTAAGGATATGCTTCAGGCCTACGTGATTCACTTCTCGGGTAGCTGGGATGAGCACCTGCGATTGACTGAGTTCGCGTATAACAACAACTATTAGGCGACCATTAGCATGACTCTTTTTGAGGCATTATATGGAAAACCGTGCAGATCTCCAAGTTGTTGGACCGAGGTTGGAGAGCAACGTCTCCTACGTCCCGAGCTTGTGCAACAGACATCAAAGGTCATTAATATCATCAGGTAAAGGATCCACACCGCTCAAAGCCAGCAGAAGAGTTTTGCTAATTGTCGACGTCGTCCCTTGGAGTTTGTCGTTGGGGACCATGTGTATCTCAAGGTCTCACCCATGAAGGGTGTGGTTCATTTTAGAGCGAAGGGCAAGTTTGCCCTAAGATTCATAGGACTTTTCCAGATCACTGGGCGCATTGGCACCGTGGTCTATCGACTTGCCTTACCATCTCAGTTGTCTGATGTCCACAACGTTTTCCATGTATCTATGCTGCAGAAGTGTGGGTCAGACATCGTTCCTGTTACTGATTGGCAGTCGTTGGAGGTTTGTGAGGACGCTTCTTACATTGAGCAGACAGTTCTTATCTTTGATTAGAAGGAGTAGGTCCTCTGGACCATGGTCATTCCCTTGGTGAAGGTGCAGTGGGGTCATCATAGCGTAGACGAGGTGTCTTGGGAGCACGAGGCTGAGAATCGCGAGTATTATCCCCATCTCTTAGATGTTTGATTGTATGTTGTATTGTATTTTGATTATATATGATGCCATGATTTCTCTCCTTTTTATGAGTTATGTTTAATTGCGATGACAGTGTAAATTTTGAGGATGAAATTTTTCTTAGGAAGGGAGAGCTGTAAGGCCCGTATCCTAGTTCGTACCTTTCCTTAGACTTTTGCGATCCTCCCCGTCGCATCCTGTAAATATAAATCGACTCGACTCGAGACTTGTACCATTACTACTGCACCATCATTGCGGTTCAAACACCGCGTCTTGCGCACCGATGCGATGCCCATGCCAAGAGTTGTGGGCCCTCATTTAATTTGAGGAAACGCCACGTGTTGCAAATCTCAAGAGAATCTCTACAATCTATCACATCAATCAATCACTCACAAGTCAAGTACATCCCGTCACAACCCATAACTCACCCATACCTCTCTCTTCACCAAGTCAAATGAACCCATACCTAGTCATTCCTTTCTTACCAACAAGTCAAGGCAACCCATTCCCCATGCCACCTCATGCCCCCAAAAGTTAAGAGAGCCCATACCCTCCATGTCACCTCCTCTTACAACACTCCCCCTCTCTCTCTCTCTCTCTCTGTCTCTCTCTCATTCTCTACCCATTCCCCAAGCCACCTAAGAGAAGCAACCGTCCAAGGAAAGAAGAGGTAAGGAGAACCTAGGTGTGGCCCGCTTCCTACCCTCAAAACTCTCAATCCAACCCTTCAATTCTCATCTTCCACCATTAAAGGTTGAGCTTAGGAGCTAAGGAAGCCAAGGAACCAATAAGATTAGCAATCGGTGGGTGTTTTGTAGGAGTAGATTTACGTTTTGATGTTGGGCCAAGTGGGGCCTACCGATCGATGGTTTGGATCTCACTTTAGACCCTAGGTGTGGCTGATGGCCCACCATGATTCATATGTTCATTCCATGATGCGGCCATTCTCCATGGATCCCATCATGATGTTTATTTTCCTAGTGTGAAAAGGTCATCTAAACCTTACATTTTTTGTAGAGAAGGGATCTCCACTGTTGATTTTGATTGGTGGGCCCACATGTAATGGGACCCACTTGATGTACGTCTTGTAATGCGTGGAAGGGAGGGCTCATAGTGGCGGATCCCTCCATCTCTCTCTCTCTCTCTCTCTCTCTCTCTCTCTCTCTCTCTCTCTCTCTCTCTCTCTTTCCCTGTTTGATGGCCCACCTTAACATATGTATCATATTCACACTGTCCACGAGATGGGCCCACCTTGCTAGACTGTCCAGCGGACGGACTTGCTGCCCGTCCGTCTAGACAGGCCTGCATGAAGGAAAACCCAAATATCAGCTCGGTCGTGAGCGGGTGGGCCACTCACGTGGACCCCACCTTGATGGTGTATTATGTCCTAGTCGTCTAGTAGGCCTAGACGCTAGAGCTTTCAAAAAAATATAAATAATAATAATAATAATAATAATAATAATATATTATATTATATGTAGTGGGCCCCACGTGGGACCTACCTGCCGTGAAGTAGACCGGCTAGAGTACCCCCACCAGCTATATACCTGCTGTATTGACGTCAGCAAACAGCCATGGGTCCCACCAGCTACTTACCTTCTGTATCGACGTCACCAAGTTCTGTGGGCCAGATAATGAGATGTGTTATATCCCAACCGTCCAGCCACACCGTTTAGTGGTCTAGACGGTGGGACCCACCTTTTATACATGTGTTTCATACACATCGTTCGTTCGTGGATTCCATCCACATGGCCCACGTACCCTATTGTGATGTATGGTTTTGATCAACACCATCCAGATCATGGGGACCACCATGTAACACCCCGTACTTTCCAGTACTCGAGTGTTACTAGGTAACCTAATGTAATGTAAATACAAAAATAATACAACATAAACATATACACTATGGAAGGTTATTTATATATACTTGTAAGATTTAAGATTTTCATATTAAAATGATGTGTAACCATAATCCATACTATGTGTATACACTTACAACATCATAAATATAAATTACAAATTATAGAATTTATAATACATAGAAATAAAATATACTAGAAAGATTTATAGTGGATAACATATTTCAAGCAATTTAACAACTTGTATATGATTTAAAACATAACACATGTATCACCATACAAATGATACACAAATAATATATAATAAGCTTCGCTTACTTACATTCATACAATTTACGCCTATTAACAATTGGTGGAAATATAAATTAAATATGACAAATTATATAAACGATAATAATAATATAAAATCATAAGTGGGACCCACAACGTGACTAGAAATGTACACATGTGTGAAAGTAATAATAATATGAAGTAAACAATGTGAAATTAATATTAATGTTAATATGTGATTAGTAATATGTTATAAGAGTCTTAAAAATGATCCATTAGGATCTTTTAGACCGTTGACACTTGGGTTAAGGTTGATCCGACCGTTGAACCTATGTAAGCGCCCCTTAAAGAACGTAAATGAGTTCATATGGCCCACCTAAGCCTTGGATCCACCTGATCTTTGACCAAAGTCCCTTGTAGGGCCTTTCAAGATGAATAGACGGTATGGATTAGTCACAAAACATCACAGTGGGCCCCCACATGAAGAGTGAGTACACTGCATACGTACTCATGCATCCCACCAGAACATCCAGACCCGGTCAAACCATGTCTGACCGTGTAATACCGAAAGCAGAAGGAATTTCCCTCCTTCCCTTTGTTTGAAATCTTAAACAGCGGATGGATAGTGTCTGTCTTCGACCGACTATGGCCCACCCTGATCATCTATATGGACAATCTAAACCGTCCATATTGTAGATGATCCGAAGCTGAATAAAACCATGGTCGATCCACCGTTGGATTGCACACGTGTGCACACAATGTCAGACTCAAATCAGGCCACAAACACATCTATTTCCAGAAATAGAAATCTACTGTTGTCAGCAGGGTGATCCGCGCGAGAGGAGGATTCCTCCAACCTCAGCCATTCATTTAGGACAAATCCTAACCATCCGTTCTAGACCGCCCTAGGGTATTCTACCCACTGTAAAGAAAAACCACAGACGGTTTCAGTTTTACTAGCCGAACTCGAGGCGGTTTTAGATAGAATGAATCCTGACTGGTTGGGTTCAATCCAACGGTCTAGGTAGGGCCAGAAACATCATAAGATGGGCTGAGATCGAGCTTAAGCAAAACCCTACCACCACTCCTGCATAAACTGAGAAAATAGCCACATCTTTCAAACTCCGAACCCATTGAGAAAACCTTCATGAAGATTCGATCGGAGGCATCCACAAGCTCCATAGCAGTGATTCAGACCCTCCAGCATGTTCGTTTCAAAGGAACATGCCCTGTAGTGAAATCCGCCAGTAAAGTCGGGTTGTCTTCCCAGTCGAACTTGCACCATTACAGGTGCTTGTGAGGCAGCGGGTTCCAAATCTGAGACCAACGGTAGGCCACCTCTACAGCAACCCCACATAGGAGAAAGAAGAAGATGGAGTGGTGCATCGTTGCACCGCACCACCTCAACCCAACTCAACCGAGCTTGAGTCAAGCCGAAATGGGCCGAGTCTACTGTGTTGGGCCGCCTCTGTGATGGTCCAGCCACACCGCCTGGAAAGAAGAAGGAATGAAAAGCAGAAAGGATGTGAGAGGGAAAGGATGTGAGATGATGTTTTTGTATTGCTGCTGCTGTTGCTGTTACCGTTGCCACATCCTAGTGGGCTTCGCTGGATTCAAACCAGCAAGTGGGCCGTGCCCTGCACAACTGGTGGGCCGCTCCCAGCGGGATAGTAGGTGGACTACACCTCAAGACCGTGGGCCACACCTGAGAGGAATCTCAGTGGGCCGCACCACATATCGCAGCGGGTCCCAGCCACCGAACCACGCTAAAAAGTGGGCCGAGATTAGCCCTAGTTGGGCGATGATCTGGGTTGGGTGTTAGCCACCATCTGGGCCATGCAAGGTGTCAAAGGTAAGCCTCAGCTGGGCCACAAGTCTAAACCGAAATCAGGGCCGCTAGGGCGAACTGAGAATGGCCTCCAACTGAGCCTTGTATCAAGATGAAAATGGGCCCTGGTATCATGCCGGAGGACAAGCCTCAAGAGGAGCTGAAAACAGGACCATATATGGGCCCTGCACTTTTCTCAGTCGACCTCATCATACCAGCAGTGGGCCTCTACTAAGTAAGATCCCAGTGGGCCACACCTGGGTTGAAATTCGATGGGCCGCACCCTATAAGATTTGGTGGGCCGCACCCTATAAAATCTAGTGGGCCGCACCTTACAACACAGGTGGGCCACCCTTAGAAAATAGGACGGGCCTGCTGGGGCACCTATTTGGGGCCTAGCAAACTAGCCAGTTAAGCCCAGTTCAGGTTGGTTTATAGATGGGAACCGGGCCCAGTTTCTGGGCCACCTTGGGGGTCTTGGCCAAGGCCAAACTCTGGGCCCAATTTGGGCCGCTTATTGGACCAAAAATCTGGTGGGCCTAAATGCCTTGGAGAAGGCCCAATTTCCCACATTTTTTAGCCCTTACAAACCCCACACAATGTCGATTATGTAAGGCCTCGGATATAAGTGACTAATACAAACTATGACTATTAGCATTAGACAATACTTATCATTTTCCTTATGGGATTAGTATAATTATTAGCATTAATCTTTATTATATTATCATTAGTAAATATTCTATTATTATTACTTGTATTATTTGAGAGATTGTTAACCATTGTAAGAATATTAGATAATGTTGGCATAGAACTTGCGGATCATCTTGACTGGTTAATATTTCTACTATGAATACTAGATATGAATAATCATTAGTAGATTATCTATACTAACGTTAAGTTATGGTAGGAAAAAACAAAACAAAATAAAATAAAATAATTATCATTATTAAATATTAGTGTTTTAGTTTATTGTCTTTAAATATTATCATTAATGATTAGAGCATACTAGTTATTTTCATTACAATGGTTATTAGTGTGTCATTAACTAATATTAGGCATATTGTAAATATTAATGATCTTACGAACAACTATACATCATTAGTTATTATTGGATTATTTTTTTATTAACCTTATTAATATTGTTATTACATCCGTTAGAAATTGAAATCCAAAAATCTAAACCAAGACCTAACCCTAGGATGAAGCCCTAATCATATATTAAAACTTTGAAAATAAATTATCCAAACTGTAGGTAGTACGTAGAACTTGGTGTTCACTCCCCAAGTATAGGGTTGTGATGTAGTAAAAATCTCGGTAAGACCGAGGTCGAATCCACAGGGACTGAAACTTGTACGTTATCAGAAACTAACCAGATTTAGAACTAGGCTAAAAGATGAAATCTAAACAGGTGAACTTTGAGGAATAATGGTGAAGTAATTTAATTAAAACTTAAGAATTTAGAGAAAGGGAAACTAGGGATTCAGAGGATCCACTTGTAGAGATTAGGGAGATCTACTGTCGATTCATGAACGCAACTGGACTTCGAGTCCCATCTTTATCCAGTTGGAAGATATATCGCTAAAACTCGATCTGCACTTCCTTTGACCTAGCCTTCAAAGAGAAGATAGGTATGAGGATTAGAGTCGCTTCCATCACAAAACCATGCCCTGAGACAAAGTAAACAATAGAACTAAACCAATCCACAACCAATCAGGAGATATATGGCTGTTAGGGAGGATTTCTGTCATCCAACCATGTCCAAGGGCAATGGTGAGCAACATGTCTTCCTAACTGCTGCATAATCACAATAAGAGAATGGACATACTCAAAGTCATCGCAAATATATTGTAATTTAAGTCACAACACATCATTAAAAACTGAAAGCATTCCATAAGATCAACTAGCATCAAGATCAGTTCAAACACGAATCAAAGTAGTAGAGGTCCTCCCATCACACCACAAGCTTCACCTCTTAGCCCTAGCTAAGGGGTTTAGCCAACCATGGCTAAATCAAACTCCAAAAGAAAAGAAGAAGCATTAAAAATAAAATAAAAATCTCTCTCTATTTCTCTCTCTTCACTGTCTCTTCCTTTCCTCTAGCCGTGAATATCCTCCATCTCTCTCTGCTTGCTGCCTTTATAGGCATTGTGAGATGATGACTGGAGTCGGTGGAGAAACAACTCAAATTACACAGCAAGAAAAAGAACCGGAAGTCTGGTCTCTGTTACGCGCTAAACAGCAAAATCCCTTGCGTCCAGATCGGGCTCGATGCAAGTGTTGGTACAATTTCCTAATCTGACTCCTAGGGTGTGGTCAGGACCACCTCCTCAAAGCTCTGAACGGTCAGGATCATCAGTCCGGTCCTGACCATGGTCAATAAACGGCCCAGAACGTCCGTTTCTTTCGGACGCAATAACAATTTAAAACGGACTGGAGTCCACTGTGCTGCTGGTGGGACCCAAGATCGACATTGGATAGAAAATCCAATCCGACCATTAGATTGGTCTCGCAAAACCGGTTACATATGTACGGTTTTGGATTTCTGTTGATGTGGCCCACCTATTTGATCTTGTGGTAACTGTTCTACCGTTCACCGTTAGACTTTTACAGCCTCTTCCTAGCATTCTTCAGAGAGAAAACCACTATATTGGGTAGAAGCCCTCCCTGATTCCAATGGTTGGTTCGGATTGAACTTTTGAACCAAGATGCTGGCCCACCGACTCAATCTCCGCTCTCCCTGTTCCGCGTCTTCGCACAGCAGGAAACGGAAGTTTCCTTTTTATCTTAGAATTACAGGCCATAATCGGTTTGAAAATCCATACCGTCCATTGCTTTTCCCTCGCAAAACCGATCGAATATGGACGGTTTAAATTTCCGTTGATGCGGCCCATCTATCCTGGCTGTAAATCTTCCGTCCGCAGCCCATCTGATTCGGATCAAAATTCTATGCACGTGATGCTTAGAAACCCTTGAAGATCCTAGGGTATGGTCGAATCCAACCTTTTTGCATGATGGACGGATCAGATTCGTCATGTGGGCCATGATGGTGGCCCACCATCTGACCGAAAACGGACAGCGTCCGGTTCTTCGTAACAGCAGAAACGGAAGTTTCCGTTTTAAGAGGTTGTGCGGTCAACAGTCGGTTTGACTGCGTCTCCGTTTCAGCGCACAGCTGGAGAAAAAATGTTATGTACACGCATGCTGTACACGTGGGTCCCACAGAGATGTTTATGAGAAATCTACTCCGTCCATTCATTCAGCCAAATCATTTAAGCCGTCAATACCGAAGTTGAAGCAGTTCCAAATATCAGGTGGGCCCCAAATTGGAGATTAATGGGCTGATCTGTCCGTTGGACCACTTCTAGAGGTCTCCAATGGGTGAAAATTGACATGTACGGTTAATTTATGCTCCTCAGTCCATGTATGAAGTTTCAGGCTGAACGGATGGTGGAAACCTCGTGATCTTGCAATCTGGATGACTGTGTGGCCTCTTTAACGTGAACGGGTTGATTTTCTCTGATCCCGGGCATGTAAATTCGTTGATCTTGGTCCTCTGGAGTCCGTCCCTTGCTCTGGTGACTTCTGCGCATTAAATCTCGGCTTTTAGCATCTTTTTTCAGTCCACGCTTGCAAATGTACCTTGCATCACAAACACGATTAAAATAAGGCGTTAAACGGTATCATGTTCGTAAATCCAGTCAGTAATTGGGGTCTGATATGCAATATTTGACCCTCAACACAACCCCCAACCAGCATTTTGCTAGTCCCGAGCAAAGCATGCGAAAAATAAATTAAGAATTACGGGACAATTTCTATAAATTCGAGTGATATTTCGAAAATTAATTCAGATATCAGAATTCTAAGATTTATGAATGTTGATTATTAATTCCTCATAGAATCAAGCTCATGGTGACTTCATAATCAAGTTACAATATTAATCCATTAATTAGAATAATTCTAAACATTGAGTTCCATGAGTGTATATAGTGTAAACCCTGCTTACCATCATTAAGAGATTCAATCGTCACTTTTCATGATAACATTGACGATCACAAGAGCATTTAGGACAACCTAAACCCGAGTTCTTCTTTTCATTATTTCAGCCTTTGATTTTTCTATAAACAGTAATGCCAATTATGGGAATCAAATCCTCACCTATAGGGAGCAAACCTATGGTGAAAACCAGTTGTCTAACTCTTTCCAAATGTCAACCATGGGGAATCGAATCTATACCTATAGGGAGCAAACCTATGGTGAAGTTCGTTCGCCCAACCCTTTCCGTAGGCAGCTATCTTGTAGCTGGGTATTTTCTTTTTCTTTCATTATTCTTATTGAACCTGATGGACAAATTCCCCCAGGTTGGTTCCTTTCATGCTTACTGATCACCAAGTCAATCCTTCAATATTGAACTGAACCTTAATGTGCAAGCAGGATGTGTCTCATGACTCAATCAATGTTTAAAACTTCTAATCATAGATTAACAGTTTGAACTTATTGTGAAATCTAACAAATACTGGATCCAAGAGTCATACGTTGCCAACTCCACAAATCTTGAAATTCTAAGTGCCCTAGATGGCTGTCAAAATCACTTCGAATTCACAGAAATTCCAGAAAAATTTAAAAATTTTCACAATTTTTGCTCAAGACCAAGAAAACACTGATTAGGAAACCTAATGTCTCACCCCCAACTTAAAATCTACATTGTCCTCAATGTAAAAGATATAAGCATGCAATGCACATGGGACAACGAAAGTAAATGAGAAGTGATGGGGAGATAGTACCTGGACGAAAGAATCAAGGGCTTTTCCATAAAGGTATCAACATGAAAACAAGTCAGCCCAAGAGAGAAAGCATAACAAAAATAAAATCTTACCTATACCACTTTCGCAGGTGCTCTCGATTGCATTTAGCGTATGCAATAAGCCTTTAAACCCCTAGGTTGCCCCTAGTGGACGAGTTGTAGTCTCGTGAGGGTTTGCAGCAATGTTACCCACAAACATTGAATTAACTAATCATGAAATCAAAAGCTGGGTTGCCTCCCAGGAGCGCTAAGTTTAACGTCTTCAGCCAGACTAAAAAAACTACCCTAATCCTATGAAAACGGGAAACCTACTATACCTCCATCAGACTAGGAGATCATTCCTGGTAAACAGGATCAGTCAGAGGCATGGACATGTCCTCTGAATCAAATTTCTCGACAAATGGCTTTAAGCGATGTCCATTTACTTTAAACTCCTTGCCATTGTCGGGGTCTCTTATCTCGACGGCCCCATGAGGATATGCAGTAATGACAATGTAGGGACCGGTCCAACGAGATCGAAGCTTACCCGGAAAGAGATGTAATCGAGAATTATACAAAAGGACTTTCTGCCCTGGTGTGAATGATTTTCGTAAAATGTGTTGGTCATGAAACGCCTTCATCCTGTCCTTGTAAATTCTCGAGTTCTCGTATGCGTCGTTCCGGATTTCTTCAAGTTCATTTAATTGAAGTTTGCGTAGCGGGCCAGCGTTGTTCAGGTTGAAATTTAGATTTTTGATTGCCCAGTAAGCTCTATGTTCCAACTCCACAGGCAAGTGGCAAGCCTTCCCATAAACGAGTCTAAAGGGAGACATTCCAATAGGGGTTTTAAAGCAGTACGGTACGCCCATAAGGCATCGGTCAATCGAATTGACCAATCCTTACGGTCAGGGTTAACCGTTTTCTCCAAAATGTGTTGATCTCCCTATTGGAAATCTCGACTTGCCCACTTGTCTGTGGATGGTATGGGGTGCTCACCTTATGAGAGATACCGTATTTCTTCATTAAACTCTCGAATGGTCTATTACAAAAGTGTGAGCCCCCATCACTAATGATGGCTCGAGGCGTTCCGAATCGAGAAAGGATGTTTTCTTTAGGAATTTAATGACCGTGCGTGGTCATTGGTTCGACACGGAATCGCTTCGACCCATTTAGTGACATAGTCTACGGCAAGCAAAATATATAAATTCCCAAAAGATTGGGGAAATGGCCCCATGAAATCGATGCCCCAGCAATCAAATGCCTCTATGATAAGAATGGGATTCAAGGGCATCATATTTCGACGGGACAATGCTCCCAATTTCTGACAACGCTCACAAGCCTTGCAAAACTCATGAGTGTCCCTGAACATAGTGGGCCAATAGAAGCCGCACTGCAGAATTTTGGCCGTGGTCTTTTTTGCAGAAAAGTGACCACCACAGGCCTGTGAGTGACAGAAAGAGATGACACTCTGATGCTCATTGTCTGGCACGCATCTCCTCAAGATTTGATCTGGGCAATATTTAAACAAGTATGGATCATCCCAGAAAAATTTGCGCACCTCGGTGAAAAATTTCTTTTTATCTTGCGCAGTCCAATGTGTCGGTATGGAACCTGTGGCAAGATAATTAGCGATATCAGCGAACCAAGGCGAATGGGAGACTCTGAACAATTGTTCGTCTGGGAACATGTCATTAATCTGTGTTGTCTCAAAGGAATCAGAGGGATTAAGGCGAGAAAGATGGTCAGCCACTACGTTCTCTACTCTCCTTTTTTATCTTTTATTTCTAGGTCAAATTCCTGGAGTAGGAGGATCCATCTTATCAGGCGGGGCTTAGCATCATTCTTAGACAGAAGATACTTAAGCGCTGCGTGATCAGTGTAAATAATGATCTTGGATCCAATCAAGTAGGACCTAAATTTGTCCAAGGCGAACACTACAGCTAAGAGTTCCTTTTCTGTAGTTGAGTAGTTCACTTGAGCAGGATTTAGAGTCTTACTTGCGTAATGAATAACGTATGGTTTCTTATCTCGTCTCTGGCCTAGAACTGCCCCAAGAGCATAATCAGACGCGTCGCACATAAGTTCAAAAGGAATGCTCCAGTCAGGTGGCTGTATGATAGGTGCACTAGTCAATATGCTCTTAAGCTTAGTGAAAGCTTCTTGACATGGTTCAGTCCACTCGTATGGTGCATCCTTTTGAAGTAGATTACATAGAGGACGAGAGATGAGACTAAAGTCCTTTATGAATCTTCTGTAAAACCCGGCGTGTCCTAAGAAGGATCGCACGTCCCTTATGTTCTTGGGTGGAGGTAGGTTAGAGATAAGATCGATCTTTGCCTTATCCACCTCGATTCCTTTGGATGAAATAATGTGTCCAAGGACAATTCCCTTCTGAACCATGAAATGGCACTTCTCCCAATTAAGTACCAAGTTCTTTTCTTCACATCTTTTCAGCACACATTTAAGACTTTCCAAGCACTCGCTGAAAGATGGACCAAAGACAGAGAAATCGTCCATGAAGACCTCTAAATATTGCCCCACCATGTCAGAAAATATGCTCATCATACATCGCTGGAAGGTGGCAGGAGCATTACATAGTCCAAACGGCATCCTTCGGTAAGCAAAGGTGCCGTAAGGACATGTAAACGTAGTCTTTTCTTGGTCTTCAGGGGCGATCTCTATCTGATTATAGCCCGAATACCCGTCAAGGAAACAGTAATAGGAATGACCAGCTAACCTTTCCAAGATCTGATCAATGAAGGGCAAAGGAAAGTGGTCTTTCCTCGTGACGGTATTTAATTTCCTGTAGTCAATGCACATCCTCCAACCAGTAGTGACTCTAGTCGGCACGAGTTCATTATTGGCATTGGCTACGATGGTGATCCCGGACTTCTTAGGAACCACCTGAGTTGGACTCACCCATTGACTATCGGATATAGGGTATATGATACCCACATCCAATAGTTTAAGAACCTCGGCTTTAACCACTTCCTTCATGTTTGGATTTAGTCTACGTTGTGGTTGCCGAGCTGTATTCGCATTATCCTCAAGATATATGCGGTGAGTACAAATCGAGGGGTCGATTCCCTTGAGGTCCGCGATTGTCCATCCAAGGGCTCCCTTATGCTCCAGGAGAGTAGATATAAGCATACTCTCTTGTTCTTTCTCAAGGTGGGCAGAAATCACCACCGGGTATGTCTCATCTTGACCTAAGTATGCATATTTTAAATCAGAGGGCAAAGGTTTTAGGTCAAGCTTCGGTGGCTTGATGTTAGACGGTAGAGGCACTTCATCAGTGTGGGGTAACTTTTCAAATTGAGGCCTCCACCGGTTAACTTCAAGTACCGGTACTGCATCAAGCATGGCACACGTCTCCCTAATTATGTCATCATCAAACTCATGGGAGTGGGCCAGGCACGTCTCTAGAGGATCAGAGGATAAGGTAAGGGGTGTCCTATCTTCCACGAAAGTATCGATCATGTTAATATCGTGGGTATCGTCATCTTCCTCTACCCGTCTGCCAGTGTTGAAAAAGATATTCATTTCTAATGTCATATTCCCGAAAGACATACTCATGACACCATTCCTGCAATTGATAATTGCGTTTGAAGTGGCAAGGAATGGGCGACCAAGAATGACGGGAATCTGAGTGCTTGTATTGTTGATGGGTTCGGTATCCAGGATGATGAAATCTACTGGGTAGTAAAATCGATCAACTTGGACCAACACATCCTCAATTATTCCCCTTGGTACACGAACAGAGCGATCAGCAAGTTGTAATGTAGTTAAGGTGGGTTTTAATTCACCTAAACCCAACTGTTTGTATACCGAGTAGGGAATAAGATTAACGCTCGCTCCTAAGTCAAGAAGTGCGTGATCAATTCGATAGTCCCCAATTACACATGATATGGTTGGGCTACCGGGGTCTTTGAATTTTTGCGGCACATCTTGTTTTAGGATGGCACTCACTTTCTCAGTCAGGAAGACTTTCTTTTGAATATTTTGCCGTCTTTTGGTCGTACATAAGTCTTTCAAGAATTTGGCATAGGAAGGTATTTGTTTCACGGCATCAAGTAGAGGTATGTTGACCTTCACTTGTTTCAACACCTCTAGAATATCCTGAGAGTTAGAGAGAGGTTTTGGTGCAACCAACCGTTGGGGAAATGGAGCAACCGGCTTCCCTTGAGGTTCCGGTTCTAACTCTAGTGGGGCATGGCTAGATCCATCTTCTTTATCCACTTCCGGGTCCTTAGACTTTTCAGCCCTAACCGGAATGGTTTTGTCAATGATTTTTCCACTCCTAAGAGTGGTGATGGATTTAGCTTGCTCCATCTGATTTGAAGAGCTTGGGTCGCTAATTTCATATTGCGATTTAGGATTGGGAAGAGGTTGAGCTGGGAAGCTCCCCTTGTTCCCAATCGCATTTTCAGCCTTAAGTCCTTGTATTGCTTTTGTAAGGTCTTGAAAGGCCTGTAGCATACCCTGATTGAAAAGCTCTTGCTTTTGAAAATGTTTCAGAACCGGATCCTCTTGAGGTTTCTCTTGAGTTGGATTTTGATTTAGGAAACCTTGAGGTGTAGCGGTTTGTCCATTCCTCCAACTAAAGTTTGGATGGTTCCTCCAGCCAGGATTGTATGTGTTAGAGGTGGGCCCACTAAAAGGTCTTTGGTAATTGCTTACAGCATTGGATTGCTCATTCAATACCTCTTGAAAGGCAGATATAGTTGGGCAATTCTCAGTAGTGTGAATGTTGCAACCACAAATACTACAAACAATTTCCTTGGCCTTATCCTTCTTTAATTCCATGGCCTCGAGTTTTCGAGTGAGATTGGCTACCTTGGCATTAATATCATCATCCTCTTTCAGGAGGTACATTCCACCTTTTTCTTTGGAATGAGTCGGCCTAGGCGTGGTACTCGGTCTAGGGGAGATGTCCCATGTTTGTGTGTTCTCAGCAAGTTTATCAAAGTAGTCCCACACCTCATCGACACCTTTATTCATAAACTCCCCATTACACATTGTCTCAACTAATTGGCGCATGGGAGATGTCAGTCCATCATAGAAAAAATTTGTGATGCGCCACGTTTCAAAACCATGTTGTGGGCATGAACTGACAAGATCTTTGAACCGCTCCCAACATAGGAAGAATGTTCATCTTCCCTTTGGGCGAAGTTCATGATCGACTTCCTAAGGGTGTTCGTCTTATGATATGGAAAAAACTTTTTAATGAACTCCCTTGTCATGTCATTCCATCTGCCAATAGATTGAGGACGTAATGAATGTAACCACGTCTTGGCTTTCTCTTTCAAGGAAAAGGGAAAGAGTTTTAACCTAACTGTGTCATCAGACACGTTAGGAAAGTATAGGGTAGTCATGATCTCATCGAATTCTTTCAGATGTAGATATGGATTCTCTGACTCAAGCCCATGAAATTTAGGAAGGAGTTGGATCACCCCTGGCTTGATATCCATATGTCCTGCATTCTCCTGAAAAACCATGCATGAGGGCGTACTCACCCCCGCCGGTTGTAAGTAATCTCGTAAGGTACGAGGCGGGGGTGCTTGATGCACCTCATTCTCATCCTGAACATCTTCTACCCTAGGTTGGGGTAGACGAGGTTGATTTCCAGCCATATCCTCAATTAACTCAGGGGAATTCGAGCGATGTCTAGTCCTACGATGGACAGTTAACCCCTCAACTAATCCTCCCTCAGTCAAGAGACGTCGAGTGTTGTCACGTGCCCACTTGGGCATGAAACACTCACAGCCCTCAATCAAATTCTAAACCTAATCCTAAGAAGGGAAATAAAAATCTAAAAGAAAGAGAGGGTTGGAAGGAAGTTACCAATTTGGAGTCCCTAAATTAAGAACCTGCAAAAAGAAACAAAAAGAGATTAGTTCCTAAAAATAGAAGTTAGAAAATTCTAAGGTGAAAACAAAGTTAGTTTCTAGAAAAGGAAAGTTCCTAAACTAAAATTAGAAAGTTTCTAAAATAAAGGAAAAGGAGTTAGTTTCTAAAATTAGAAAGAGTCTCTAAAAAGGAAAATAACTAACCTATTTTCTAAAAACAAGAGGAAGGTTCTAACCTAGAGTTAAAAATTCTAAATTAGAAATCTTAATCCTAAAATAGAAAATAATTGAGTTTCTAAAAGAGAAAGAATTCTAAAATAATTGAAAGCCTAGAAATAGAAAATTCTAAAAATAGAAAGTAGAGAAATTCTAACTAAAATTAGAAAATCCTAAGAAGAGAAATAGCAGTAAACTAGTTTCTAATTTAGAAAAAGAAAATTCCTAAAAGAGTATAAAATTTCTAAAATAAAAGAGGAAAGTTCCTAAACTAGAAAGTAAGTTAATAACAAAAATTCTAAAAATAGAAAGTAGAATTTAGAAAGATCTTACCGAATTAGAAATTCTGAAAGGCCTACAAAACAGGAAAGTTAGTTTCTAAACAGAAAATCTTTAAATATAAAATTTCTAAAAATAAAATAGGAAACAAAATTAATTCTAAAAGAGTTAGAATTAGAAACTTGCTAAAAAGGAATGCTAATCTAGAAATAGCAAGGAGAAGAGAAATTACCAATTTAGAAACCTATCTCAAAATCCTACAAAATAAGAAAGTTGGGTTAGTTTCTAAAAAGGGAAAATCATCTAAAATAGAAAGTTAATTAAAATAAAAAATTTCTAAAAATTAAAGGAAATCTGAATTAGGAAATTCTAAAAATAAAACCTAAAAATCCTAATCTTCAACTAATCCTAAAACCAGTTAATTTCAAAAAACGTAACCGTCAATCCCCGGCAACGGCGCCAAAAACTTGTTCACTCCCCAAGTATAGGGTTGTGATGTAGTAAAAATCTCGGTAAGACCGAGGTCGAATCCACAGGGACTGAAACTTGTACGTTATCAGAAACTAACCAGATTTAGAACTAGGCTAAAAGATGAAATCTAAACAGGTGAACTTTGAGGAATAATGGTGAAGTAATTTATAAAACTTAAGAATTCAGAGAAAGGGAAACTAGGGATTCAGAGGATCCACTTGTAGAGATTAGGGAGATCTACTGTCGATTCATGAACGCAACTGGACTTCGAGTCCCATCTTTATCCAGTTGGAAGATATATCGCTAAAACTCGATCTGCACTTCCTTTGACCTAGCCTTCAAAGAGAAGATAGGTATGAGGATTAGAGTCGCTTCCATCACAAAACCATGCCCTGAGACAAAGTAAACAATAGAACTAAACCAATCCACAACCAATCAGGAGATATATGGCTGTTAGGGAAGATTTCTGTCATCCAACCATGTCCAAGGGCAATGGTGAGCAACATGTCTTCCTAACTGCATAATCACAATAAGAGAATGGACATACTCAAAGTCATCGCAAATATATTGTAATTTAAGTCACAACACATCATTAAAAACTGAAAGCATTCCATAAGATCAACTAGCATCAAGATCAGTTCAAACACGAATCAAAGTAGTAGAGGTCCTCCCATCACACCACAAGCTTCACCTCTTAGCCCTAGCTAAGGGGTTTAGCCAGCCATGGCTAAATCAAACTCCAAAAGAAAAGAAGAAAGCATTAAAAATAAAATAAAAATCTCTCTCTATTTCTCTCTCTTCACTGTCTCTTCCTTTCCTCTAGCCGTGAATATCCTCCATCTCTCTCTGCTTGCTGCCTTTATAGGCATTGTGAGATGATGACTGGAGTCGGTGGAGAAACAACTCAAATTACACAGCAAGAAAAAGAACCGGAAGTCTGGTCTCTGTTACGCGCTAAACAGCAAAATCCCTTGCGTCCAGATCGGGCTCGATGCAAGTGTTGGTACAATTTCCTAATCTGACTCCTAGGGTGTGGTCAGGACCACCTCCTCAAAGCTCTGAACGGTCAGGATCATCAGTCCGGTCCTGACCATGGTCAATAAACGGCCCAGAACGTCCGTTTCTTTCGGACGCAATAACAATTTAAAACGGACTGGAGTCCACTGTGCTGCTGGTGGGACCCAAGATCGACATTGGATAGAAAATCCAATCCGACCATTAGATTGGTCTCGCAAAACCGGTTACATATGTACGGTTTTGGATTTCTGTTGATGTGGCCCACCTATTTGATCTTGTGGTAACTGTTCTACCGTTTTCAGACTTTTTACAGCCTCTTCCTAGCATTCTTCAGAGAGAAAACCACTAGATATTGGGTAGAAGCCCTCCCTGATTCCAATGGTTGGTTCGGATTGAACTTTTGAACCAAGATGCTGGCCCACGACTCAATCTCCGCTCTCCCTGTTCCGCGTCTTCGCACAGCAGGAAACGGAAGTTTCTTTTTATCTTAGAATTACAGGCCATAATCGGTTTGAAAATCCATACCGTCCATTGCTTTTCCCTCGCAAAACCGATCGAATATGGACGGTTTAAATTTCCGTTGATGCGGCCCATCTATCCTGGCTGTAAATCTTCCGTCCGCAGCCCATCTGATTCGGATCAAAATTCTATGCACGTGATGCTTAGAAACCCTTGAAGATCCTAGGGTATGGTCGAATCCAACCTTTTTGCATGATGGACGGATCAGATTCGTCATGTGGGCCATGATGGTGGCCCACCATCTGACCGAAAACGGACAGCGTCCGGTTCTTCGTAACAGCAGAAACGGAAGTTTCCGTTTTAAGAGGTTGTGCGGTCAACAGTCGGTTTGACTGCGTCTCCGTTTCAGCGCACAGCTGGAGAAAAAATGTTATGTACACGCATGCTGTACACGTGGGTCCCACAGAGATGTTTATGAGAAATCTACTACTCCGTCCATTCATTCAGCCAAATCATTTAAGCCGTCAATACCGAAGTTGAAGCAGTTCCAAATATCAGGTGGGCCCCAATTGGAGATTAATGGGCTGATCTGTCCGTTGGACCACTTCTAGAGGTCTCCAATGGGTGAAAATTGACATGTACGGTTAATTTATCTCCTCAGTCCATGTATGAAGTTTCAGGCTGAACGGATGGTGGAACCTCGTGATCTTGCAATCTGGATGACTGTGTGGCCTCTTTAACGTGAACGGGTTGATTTTCTCTGATCCCGGGCATGTAAATTCGTTGATCTTGGTCCTCTGGAGTCCGTCCCTTGCTCTGGTGACTTCTGCGCATTAAATCTCGGCTTTTAGCATCTTTTTTCAGTCCACGCTTGCAAATGTACCTTGCATCACAAAACGATTAAAATAAGGCGTTAAACGGTATCATGTTCGTAAATCCAGTCAGTAATTGGGGTCTGATATGCAATATTTGACCCTCAACACTTGGACCTAATTGTACAAGTTCATGATTTGTGGTAGGATACAATTCTAAGGGTGCAGACACTTAGCGACACTAGAAGGCGATTCAAAGTATAAGGTGATGATTCTTCCCCTTGAGTTTTTCATTTTCTCATTAGCTTAAGTTATAGTTTATATTAAAATTTATAATTTATATCTCCATTTTATAATCATATATGTTAACTGTTGGAATTGAATTGCTATATTACATGCTTAATATTTATCCTGCATATTTATTTCATGCCTATGAACTATTTGTAGATTGCTTATGGAATTTAAACTGGTACATTAGTGGGAAACCCCCACATATAAATGTGCACCCATACTTGGGATGTAACTCGATCGATGAGTTTCCATTAAACATCCTAAGATGGTAGTCTCATGGGCCGGGAGTGGTGGTCATGGGACACTATGCCTGAGCCGTCGGCCTACGTTGGGCCATGCGCTCCCCGTAGTCACCGTGAGCTTATTTAAATTGGCTGGTTGTAATTGGACTAATAACGGGTTAACTAATCATGCATACATCACACAGACCAGCATATATTGCTATTGTATGTGATGTACGTATTATTCTGACTGGATGATATGTCCCGAGTTCAATAATTGCATGGGTGATGTACGTATTGTTCCGACTGGATGATGTGTCCCGAGTTAAATGACGAGCCCACTGTCCACACGAATGAGCATCCCCGGGGCGAAGATTGCATTCCATACATCCATGCACTTAATAAGACTGCATTTACTCTGTTTTGGTTGTCTGGATGCTTTATACTATTTCTTACCTAATGTGGGGGTGTGTAATCTCGAGGGGAATTCACACTGAGTTGGCCACTCATCCATCAAATATATAACACTACAGGTAACACAGGTGGCTCCAACGACATTCATGTTCATATTGATGAGGAGCAGGCTATGGTTGATAAGGGTGCATGATTATATTTGTTAAGGGCTGCTACAGGATTTCACAGCTCAAGACTGTTGCAATTTACTTTGTTTCACATGAAATGTTATTTCATTTTGTATTTATAAGAGTGGAGACATTGGTTTGTATAAGTCATTATGGGCACTCTCTTGTATATTCTAAATGAAATTTGAAATTTCCCTTTATGCTTACTTGTCCATTCTACGCTCATCTGCTTACTCTGATGAAAGATAAAAGAAAAATATATTCTCGACTTTGACCATCCTCTAAGGTTAACACTCAGGTTTTTGAGAAACGATTCGTGTACTCGGGTCCTGAAGATTCGGGACATTACACACCATGATAAAGTTGTTGCATTGACATCAGTAAGCTCTGAGGGCTTGATCATTGTAAGCCCCGTATCGTAGTCCGTACTGTTCCTTAGACATCCACAATCCTCCTCGTCGAATTCTGGCAACCCGCGACCTGTAATTAGCGTTTGCACGCAGCCCCAAATCTCATCCTGTATATATGAGTCGAGTTGACTCGAGACTTATACCCCAACCACTGCGCCATCACCGCAGTTCCAACTCCACGTCTCGTGCGCCGATGAGATACCTAGGCCAGGAGTTATGGGCCCGCGTTTATTTTGATGAAAATGTCGCGCATTACGAATTCCAAGAGAATCACTACCCAAACATCACATCAATCAGTCAAAGTATAACATATACCTAGCCATCCCTCTCTCACCAACAAGGCATGGCAACTCATACCTCTCTTATCTGAAGTCAACTCTCATATCCCCTCTCTTACATCACCCATCCTTTCCTTACACCCATCCCATCCCATTTGATCCCATCACATCTCTTCTTCCTCTCATTCTCTCTTCCATTTCCAAGCAACCTAAGGGAGTGGACGTCCAAGCAATTCCTAAGGAGAGAAGAACCTAGGTATGGCCCACTCCCTACCACTCAATCTCCCATACTACCCATCCATACTTCATCAACCTCCATCAAAGAAGAAGCCAAGGAGCTAAGGAAGCTAAGGGATCATGAAGGAGTGCAATCGGTGGGTGATATTAGGGTTTTCACCCTTGATTTCTATGTGAGGGCCCACTTGTGGTGGGACCCGCTTTGATGTATGTTTTGTAATGCATGGAAGGGAGGGTTCATAGTGGCGGGGTTCCTCCATCGCACGTCTCTCTCTCTCTCTCTCTCTCTCTCTCTCTCTCTCTCTCTCTCTCTCTCTCCCTTCTTCCCTGTTTCATGGCCCACCTTAATGTATGTATCATATCCACGCCGTCCACGCGATGGGCTCACCTGGCTAGACTATCCAGCAGATGGGTTTGCTGCCTATCCGTCTGGACAGGCCTACATGTAAGAAAACACAAATATCAAGTTTTTCCAAAAAGGCTGGTGGGTCCCACACATGTGGACCCACCTTTAATGTATGCATTTCATCTCTACCGTCCATCTGGACGTGGGTCCCATGTAGCTGTCCAACTGCTGTATCAGCGTCAGCAAGTTTTGTGGGCCCTACCATTAGGCATGTATTTCATCCATACCATCCAGGCCATGAGGCTGCGTGATGTATGTGTTTTATCCACACTGGTCATCAGTTGTGGGGCCTGCCTTGATGACATGTGGTGTTCATGTGTGTGGACCCACCTAATCTGCACCATCCATCTGTTGGGCTGCTGGGTAGCATCCTAGCAGCATATAGCTGCTACAATTGATGTCAACAAGCTCCGTGGACCCCATGATGTATGTGTTCTTCCAGCCGTCCATCTGCATGGACCCCACCTGATGGACATGTTTCATATCCTGGTCGCCCACCCACGTGGCGCCACCTTGATACATGTATTCTATCCCCACCGTCCAAACCAGTAAAGGACAGTGGGGCTTGTTGTGTTGTATGTGGAAATACACACCGTCCAGACAGATAGGATGGTGGGACCCACCGTGATGTAAGTGTTTATCTACACCGTCCGTCTGACGGGCCCACCTTGATGCAGTGTTGTATCCACTCCGTGCATCCATGGGTCCCACGTGAGGCCACCATGATATATGCATTTTATCCCACCATCCATCTAGACGGTGGGGACCACCTATATAGCCGTTGTACTAAGGTCAGCAAGCTCCGTGGGTTTGATCTGAGGTGTGTTATATCCAAACTGTCCACCCACTTGTGAGATCGTTTTAAGGCTTGAGACTAAAAATAAGACGGATATGCCTATTAGGTGGACCACACTACAAAAATCAATGGAGGATTGAACATTTACCATTGAAACTGTTTGGGGGTCACATAAGTTCTGAATCAATATGAGATTTGTTTTTCCTCTTAATTCAGGTCTTTGTGACCTTATGAATAGATTAGATGGAAAATAAACGTTAAGGTGGCCCCTGTGAATTGTTAACGGTGAAAATCATTATCTCCACTGCTATTTGTGGTATGGTCCAAATGATCTTTCGATATGATTCATTTTTTTGGGTAATGGTCTATAATGATCTCTAAAAATAGATGAATGGTGTAGATATAATAAGATGAAATTGTTTTACCCACACGTGTGGGTCCCACCTTAATGTGATGTATATTAGGCCTAGATATGAGGCCCATTGTGATGTATTTGAGGCTCATGGGTTGTGGCCCATTGTGATGTATTTGAGGCTCAGATATGAGGCCCATTGTGATGTGTTTGAGGCCCATGAGTTGTGGCCCATTGTGATGTATTTGAGGCTCAGATATGAAGCCCATTGTGATGTGTTTGAGGCACATGAGTTGTGGCCCATTGTGATGTATTTGAGGCTCAGATATGAGGCCCATTGTGATGTGTTTGAGGCCCATGGGTTGTGGCCCATTGTGATGTGTTTGAGGCCCATGGGTTGTGGCCCATTGTGATGTAGTTGAGGTCGATGGGTTGTGGCCCAATGTGATGTAGATGAGGCCCAATGTGATGCATGTGAGGCCCATGAGTGAGGCCTAATGCGATGTATGTGAGGCCCTTATGTGAGGCCCAAAACGATGTATATGAGGATCGATGTGATGTGTGATTCCACCATGATGTATGTAATGATGTTTATAATGGGCCATGCCTTGGGAGTAATGATGGTTTGATGTCCACATTACAAGAGCAATGATGGTTAAATGTCCACATTATAACTCTCCCTAGGGCCCATTGTTAGGCCTATTCTCACCTCCCCTTAGTGGGCTAACCCAAACCGTTGGGCCCCCATGATCGTTAAGCTCATTCTTGATATGAGTAGGTCGTTTAGGCCCAACCTTGCTATGAGGAGAGTACAACATCATTATCATATAAGATGCTTAGTATAGTTTCACGATCCATGGCCATGCACATCATATGTATGTTTGATATGAGGAGTGATTAATCATAGCACATGCCATTGGGCGGATTATTATGGGACTCCCTAATAAGGGGATTGAAAGTGCCCAGGTTTGTCAATTAGTGTGAGTGTTGAGTCGACATGACAAAGGAACCCATAGGAATATTGTTCAAGCGTTTGCCTCAACAGGATTTGTGCCCAAACTCGCCAAAGGTAAACCTTAGCCTCACATTCCATGTCCCAAAACATCAAGTATATAAAACTCTTAAAAATTGATAGAATATCTTAGGGTTTTTGGTAAGAAAACTAATTTACAAAATCAGGAAAATCCTTAAGTTTTCTGCCTTTGTCGATTTATCAACTCTAGGTTCGATGAGATCGAACCCTATTATCGATGTCCTCGAAACTCACTCGATATTATCAAATTAAGGACTTCAAATGTCCAACAACTACAAAGAACTCTGGACTGAATTATCAATGAATCGATGGATTGTTCGATATCATTGACTTTTGAATCTCGAGTCCATTGAGTCGACTTGATAAAATAAACATCTGGTTAGTTGTGTCCAATATACTGCTAAGGCAAAACATGTGATTCTCGATATATCGAAAGGATCCTCGATATCCTCGCAATTCAAATCTCGATGATATCGGTAGACCTTTGATGATATCGGATTGGGACACAAATCTATCCAGCAAGTTCTCAGGTTAAAACTTTCATGTATCGGGGATCACTCGATAAAATCGATATTCAAATATCGATCATATTGAGGCGTGGTCGATGTCATCGAAATAGGACATAAACTGTCCATCAAGCTTATAGGAAAATTCCTTGAAATTATTGATGAATCGACAATGACCTCGATATCATTGATATTTAAATTTTGATGATATCGAGTGATGCTCGATCATATCTTATACCTGTTAAGTTTCAAAGGCAAGTGCTCTCACATTTTCAAATGTCGAGGAATCGAACCCTGTGTCGATGAAATCGAAGTTTGAAATTCAATGACATTGATGAGTGTTCAATTTCATCAACCAGTTCGCAAAAAGTTTCAAAAGTGTTTGACAGGTTGAGTTCATATCATTGAGCGGTCATTTGATGTTATCGAGAGTATACGCTCGATGATCTTGAACCCTGCTCGATGATATCGAACTCTGTAAAAAATATGACCATTTTATATCCATTGGAACCTTTTGCCTATTTAATGAGAGCTTGCTTTTGGTTGTTGGTAGAGAAAATAGAGAGTGCTTTTGAGTGTTTAAATCCAGATCATAAACCCTAAGCCTTTTCTCTCATGGGAGTTCATCCTTCAATCCACGCTCATCATTGACATTCAATAGAGTGGATTGGGGAATGAACTTCCGCATTCAAGGATCTTGTGGCTACCATCTTAATGGCAAATCATTAAGCTAGGATGCCTTGAATGCATAGATGATTGGAATCACTGTCTCCTTTATAGGAAAAATTTAATAGAGTAGGATTCCATCATAACCTTGACCCAACCCGTTGCCTTACATTGGTACATCATCCGAGTTACGGTTCAAGGGAGCTGAAGATTCTTCGTCGTCAAAGGAGATCTTCATCAACATACTATAATGAGGCTCATCTACTTATCTGTAAGTCATTAAAGTCCAGAGAACCCTTGTGATCATTCCTTTTGTAGGATTGGGTCAAAGGTACTTCTCACCCCATTCAAGTCCTCATAGGAGGCCTCTGACGAGAGTGTATGTGTCAGGCCCATATCCTAGTGACCATTCCATTCCGTAGGATCCCGCAGTCCTCCCTGTCGAATTTCGACGACCCGTGACGCGTAGATAGCATTTGCGCACGCTCTTGAGTCACATCCTCTAAACCCGAGCCGACTTAACCCGAGACCTATGTCATTTCGACAGCGTTGTCGTGGCCACGGTTCCGACGCCACGTCTCGTGCGTCAATACGACGCTCAGATGATGAGATCCAGCCCGTGCATCATCCCGGCCATTGATCGCTTGATCGCGGGACCCACCTATCCCTGTTGTTGTATTTCCCTAGAAAACCATAATTACGAGCCATAACTCCTTACAAGCAACCACCCCTTCCCTTTTCCCCATAAGTCAAACTCATTAATTGCATAGAAACCATCACCTCTCTCTCTCTCCTATCTCTCTCTCCCTCTTTCTTCTTCATTTTTTTTCCTCCATTGTTGCAAGCTTGAGATGTCCAAGCGACCTAAAATCCAGCCATCTCCCACTGATTCTCCCTACTAATCCAGCTCACCAAACCCCATCTCAACCGTTAAATTAACCTCCTTGGAGCTCTAAGACTTATTGGAGGAAGGAGGAGTTGTGATCTTGAGGTGGGTGTTTCTTTCTGCCTCTCCCTCTTTCATTATTTTGGTGTGATGATGTGGCCGTGTGGCCCACCCGAATGTACCCCACCTTGATGTATGTCTTATCCAACTGTCCAAACCATGTGGGCCCTACCAAAATGAGGATGGGAAAAATATTAATATCAGATTGATCAAGTGGGCCACGTCCACGTGGGACCCACCAGACATGGTCCCAACATGTGGGACCCACCTTGATGATATATATACCCACGCCGTCCGTCAAGCGTCCCTAGATGCTGGACGTGCAGTGGAGTGCGAACAGACAGTGGGTGTATAAAAAAAAGTACATGATGTTAAGGTTTTTGGGTGGGCCACTCATACAGGCCCTACCTTGATGTATGAACCTTATCCACACCATCCATTCCATTCCTCAGCTCATTTTAGGCGTTGAGCCAAAAAATGAAGCCAATCTGAATTTCTAATGGACCATAGCATAGCAAACAGTGTTTTCTATCGTTGAAATCCACCTGATGTTTCTACACACCAAAATACCTCGAATATTGGGTTTGATGGGTCTATTTTGAGCCATGGAATACAACGGCTGGGTCGGATTCCCCTAATGCAGGGCCCACCTGTGAAAACCACAGAAAACCCCTCTTTAAAAAAATTACTTAAATAAGTAGTAGGTGTTGCTGACCGTCAGAGGATGTCAGCAGCGTCCTGCTGCGTGCAATGGTGGCCAGGGACCATGGGGCCCAGCCTTGGGCCCCATTGTGATGTGTGTAGAGCATTAACACCTTGCATTTGGTGGGCCCCTTTGGGGCAGTGGGCCACCCCAAAAATCAGTCGTACATCGACTCAGGTGGCCCACGTCACAGGGAACAGTGTGGATTGAACGTCTGCCATTGAAACCCCGTTTGGATTGGCAGAAGTTTTGGATCATTATGAAATTTGTTTTTCCTCTTCAATCCAGGTATGTATGACCTTCTCAACTGATTGGATGGAAAATAAACATTATGGGGGGCCCACATGGGGACCCACCTATCCACCGGTTTTGCTGGGTACCGCACGCCAGCACATGGCTGGTGTATTGACACCACCAAGATACGTGGGTCCCACTGCTGAGGAGGTCAGCAGGTCATCATGACCCCACCTTAATGTATGTTTTGTATCCCACCGTCTAGATGGTTGGACGGTGGGCCTTTCATGAATTTATATATGTCATCCAACCGTTCACCCATTTGGTGACCGTGGACCCCACCTGCTGTGTACGGTTTATCCAATCGTCCATCCATTTGGTAAGCTGGCTCTAAGGCTTGAAGCTAAAAATAAGACAGACCTATATCAAGTGGACCACATTGCAGAAATCAGCGGAGATTGAACGTCCACCATTAAAACCATTTATGGGCCATAGAAGTTTTGGACCTATATGAAATTGTTTTTTTTTTTCCTCTTCATCCAGGTCTATGGGACCTTATGTGCAGATGGGATGGAAAATAAATGTTGTGGTGGACCTACGTGGGACCCACCTCTGCCCCCTTTAATGTAGAAAAGCTGCATCTTGCTAGTAGTAATATATTATATATATATATATAATATATATATATATATATATATATATATATATATATCTATATATCTATATATATGATATATGAGGGTGGGCCCTACGTGGGACCCACCTCTACTTTTCTTAAAAAGCTGCATAGCTGCAAGTGCAGTAGCTACAAGGTTGCCTTGTTTACGTCAGCAGGTCTGCTGCTGTACGTGTGGGTGTAACCCGCACCGTCCAACCATGTGGACCACCCTGCCGGCCACGGTACTGATGGCAGCAAGCTTCGTGGGTCCCACCTGTTCCATTCACACCATCTATTTGTTGGACCCACCATTGATGCATGTGTTGTATACAAACTGTCCAACCATTTGTGATATCATTTTCTGGCATGAGTAAAAGAATGGGACAGATCTAAAGTTCAAGTGGACCCCCACCATTTGCAACAATTGTGGACCGTGACATCCACCGTTCAAACTCCTAAGGACCACAATAGTTTTTTTTTTCACTTCATCTATCGCTATGTTAACTTATGAATTGGTTGGATCTCAAATACATTACGGCAGGCCACACCATGATGTGATCATCCATTGATCAGGTGGACCACACCACAGAAATAGTGGAGGATTGAATGTCTATCATTGAAACCCATTTGGGTCATGGAAGTTCTGGGTCAATGGGGAATTGTTCTCCCTCTTAATTCAAGTCTTTATGACCTTATGATTAGATTGGTTGGAAAATGAACTTTTTGGTGGGCCCTATGATTTATTTAATAGTGCACGTTTATTATCTCCACGGCTATTTATGGTATGGTCCAAATGATCCTTCCATATGATTTTTTTGGGGTGCATGAGGCCCTTGGCGCGGCCCAATTTGACATGCATGAGGCCCCATTGGTGCAGCCCGATTTGACATTCATGAGGCCCCATTGGTGCAGCACGATTTGACATGCATAAGGCCCATTGGCGCAGTTCGATTTAATATACATGAGGCCCCTTGGCATGGCCCGATTTGACATGCATGAGGCCCCTTGGCACGACCCAATTTGACATGCATGAGGCCCATTGGCGCGGCCCGATTTGATATACATGAGGCCCCTTAGCGCGACCCAATTTGACATGCATAAGGCCCATTGGCGCGGCCCGATTTGATATACATGAGGCCCCTTGGCGCGGCCCGATTTGACTTGCATGAGGCCCCTTGGCACGACCCGATTTGACATGCATGAGGCCCATTGGCGCAACCCGATTTGATATACATGAGGCCCCTGGCGACACCCGATTTGACGTGTGTAAGTGTAATGGTCTTATGCTCCTTTGATTGTCAAATTTTGTGGTGCCAAAACATCTTTTGTGCCAAAATCTCTTTTTGTGTCTTGTGTTTGTTTGTTGATATATATATGATTCAAGATGACATAACAATGGTTCAAGACATGTATGGTGCTCTGCTTCAAGAAATGTAAGGTTATGTACTATGTCCTCTTCAGTATACATCAATGTTCAGAACCACATCAATAAGAAGAGTGTTTGTTCAAGACTCAAGTGCATTTCCAGACTCAAGTACAACTCAAGTTGAAGTTCAAAATTCAAGCTGTAGAAGATCTTAAGATCAAACTACATCAAGTAGAGATCTCAAGCTTCAAAGGTTAACCATCATCTGAAAGAATGAAGTTCAATGTTCATACTTCATGTCCCATGTATGATAGACCTTAGTTTGACCTTAGGGTAGGTCATTTTGTATACATAATTCAAGATAAGTCTTCTTACATGAATTTGGTCGATTTTAAGACCAGTCCTTGACCTTGTTCAACTAGTTCTAGACCTGGTTCGACCAGTCCAAGAAATTCCCGACCAGTCCTAAGTTGTTGAAGATTTTCAGAATTTTTTGGTTATTCTTCGGCCAGTCCTGCAGACTGTTCGACTGGTCGTAGGGTGTCACGACTCATCCTTCGACCAGTCCTAGAACTACGACTCAAACTCCAGCAACCAAATCTGGTTGGCTACGACCAATCCTAGGTCAGCTACGACTAGTCGTAGGTGGTCTACGACTACTCGTAGAATCCTAAGACCAGTCGTAGAACGGATTTGTCAAATTGCGCTTAAAATTTCAAAATGCGGTTAGTGCTACGACCAGTCGAAGGGTTCCTAAGACCATTCGAATACATGATCTTTTCATCTATAAATTGAACACGAATTTCAAATTTTTTCATCGATTAATTTGAGAAAAGTCAAGCCTCCACTCTGAGAAAAGTTGTGTTCATTTTAAAGCTAATTTGTGCATATTTAATATTTTTTTGTTAGCTTTTCTTATTTGATTTTATTCCTATATTCCAATCTTATTTGAAAAGAGGAATTGTTGTATTCCTTCTTCTTGGAATCAAAATCAAATAGAGTTACGCCCAAGTTGGTTTAATTTAAAATCAATTAGAACCTAGAACTATTTCTTAAGTGAGTATTGGACATTAAACATTGATCCGAACTTCTACTCTGATTGGTTCTACCGGGCTGCTATAAAAGGAGAAATCCAGGTATTTTACAATTCTGTAAAATTTCTATTATTTTGGTTTTTGTTTGAGATTCGCCAGAAAAATCTCATTGTGTTGGTTATCTGAGGAGAGCCAGAAAACTCAAAAAGTGTGAGTTTTTGGATTGTGTAAGCCCAAGTTAAAAAGACACAATTGTGAAGGTTTTAGGTGATCCTGTAAAACCTGTTTCATAGTGAACGCTAATATCCCCTGTGTGAGGATATTAGGAGTGGAGTAGCATTTTGTGTGGCTGTTTTTGAACAGTTGGTGTACACACAGGCGAACCACTATAACTCCTTGTGTTCTGTGGATGTGAGTTTTATTTTCCTATTCTTTATCATTCAGAATTGTGAATGTTGTAATTTGTACATTTCAAACACAGTGGGGAATGTTGTAATAATTTAGGTTTAAATTCCTACAAGTTATTTCAATTCTTTGTTATTTCTTTATTCCTCTTCGATTTGAGTTTATGATACAAAGGACGTTCTAGAAATAAGGTTGTCCTGCCATAAACCCTTGGTTTTTATGGTGTAAGGTTGTCCTTAGAACTAAATACGTATCAACCTCTCAATACCTGTTTATTGAGGTTGCTTTTAATTCAGCATATAGAATTGATTTATTTACTTGACTATATCGTTTGTTTTATTCCACTGTTAAAGTTTTAATTTGGCAAAGTCCTATTCCTTTCCCCCCCCCCCCCCCCCCCCCCTAGGCACCCCCCCCCCCCCCCCCCCCCCCCTCTAGGACATATAGCTTGGCCTTTTCAAGTGGTATCAAAGCCTAATAGCTTATTTTAATTGCTTTATTTTTGGATTCATTTCCTAAGCTAACGATCTAAGCTATATATAAGATGTCAATTTTTGATAGCCTTTTAGTCACTAGGCCTCTACCCTTTGATAGCTCCAACTATGCCTATTGGAAAGCCAAGATGAGGATTTTTCTAAAATCCATGGATGAAAGTGTGTGGCTTTCCACAGTGACTGAATGGAGCCCTCCTACCATTGAAGTAACTGGTATCAATGGATCGAAATCAATGAGAATTACACCTTATACTTCTTGGTCCACACTTCAGAAAAGTGAGAGTAGTGCCAATGCAAAAGCACTAAATGCAATCACTTGCACAGTATCACCAGATGAGTTCCAAAGAATCATATCCTGTGATACTGCAAAGCAAGCTTGGGATATATTAGAAATGACACACGAGAGTACTTCAATTGTCAAAAAATCTAAAGTCCAACTCCTCACAACCAAATTTGAAAAAATTCATATGGAAGAAAATGAATTGTTTATGGACTTCTACACTATATTAAACGACATTGTAAACTCTATGTGGGGTCTTGGCGATAAAATCCCAAAAAGTAAAGCGTGTGCAAAGATACTACGCTCACTACCTGAACGGTTCAATTCTAAGGTAACCGCGATCCAGGAACTTCGTGATACGGACAATATGAGGGTAGAAGAGTTGGTTGGGTCTTTACAAACCTACGAGTTAACTTTTATAGCTCCTAAAGGTAAATCAATAGCCCTTAAGTCTTCCAAATGTATTTCTCAAGATAATTCTAATTTTGAAATTTTCAAAGACGATATGGCTCTTCTTGCTAAAAAGTTTTACAATATTTTCAAAAGTAAAAAGAGGGTCGATTTTCAAAAATCGAATGAAAAGAAGAGATTTAATCTAGATTTAAATCTTGGAAATCTTTGAAAGATAGTCAATGTTACAACTGCCAAGAATATGGACATCTAGCAAACAAGTGTCCTAAAAAGGACAAACCTAAAAAGAAAGGAATGTTGGCTACTTGGGATGAATCTTCTGGTACTAAAGCCACTTCTGAATCAGAAGATTCTGAAACTGAGTCAGGCAATGAAGTTAAGGCCCTTATGACTCTAGCTAAGTTCACTTTTTCAGATCATGATGATTCAACCAGTGAAGAAAATCTGAATAGCAATCATGATAATGAAGAAGCTCTTCAATATGGTTATAATGCCCTATACTGTAAGTGTTATGGTCTCATGCTCCTTTGATTGTCAAATTTTATGGTGCCAAAACTTCTTGTGTGTGCCACAACTTCTATCTGTGTGTCTTGTGTTTATATGTTGATATGTATGTGATTCAAGACAACATCACAATGGTTCAAGACACAATCGTTCAAGACATGTACGGTGCTCGACTTCAAGAACTGTAAGATTATGTACTGTGTTCTCTTCCGTATGCATCAATGTTCAAGTCTACATCAATAAGAAGAGTGTTTATTCAAGACTCAAGTACAACTCAAGTTGAAGCTTATATTCATGCTGTAGAAGATCTCAATCTCAAACTACATCAAGTAGAGGTCTCAAGCTTCAAAGGTTAACTATCATCTGAAAGAATGATGTTCAATGTTCATACTTCATGTTGCAGGTATGATAAACCTTAGTTTGACCATAGGGTAGGTCATTTTGGATACATAAGTCATGATAAATCTCTATACATGAAGTTGGTCTGTTCTAAGACTAGTCCTAGACCTTGTTTGACCAGTCCTAGACCTGGTTCGACTAGTCCAAGAAATTCCACGACCAGTCCTAAGTTGTTGAAGATTTTTAAAATTTTTTGGTTATTCTTCGACCAGTCCTGGAGATTTTTCTACCAGTCGTAGGGATATCTCGACTCGTCCTTTGACCAGTACTAAAACTATGACTCAAACTCCAGCAACCAAATCTGGTTTCCTATTACCAGTCTTGGGTCAGCTTCGACCAGTCGTAGGTGGTCTACGACCAATCAAAATGTCCCCACGACCAGTCATAGAACTAAATTTTTAGATCGCGCATAAAATTTCAAAATGCCGTTAGAGCTACGACCAATCGAAGGTTCCTAAGACCAGTCGTAGACGTAATCTTTGCTTCTATAAATTGAACACGAATTTCAAAGTTTTATATCGATTAAATTTGAGAAATTCAAAATTCCACTCTGAGATAAGTTGTGTTCATTTTAAGCTAATTTGTTGATATTTAATATTCTTTCTGTTAGCTTTCTTATTTGATTTTATTCTTAAATTCCAATCTTATTTGAAAAAGATGAATTGTTGTATTCCTTCTTCATTGGAATTAAAATCAAATAGAGTTACGCCCAATTTGGTTTAATTTAAAATCAATTAGAACCTAGAACCATTTCTTAAGTGAGTATTGGACATTGAATGTTGATTCGAACTTCTACTCTGATTGGTTCTACCGGGCTGCTACAAAAGGAGAAATCCAGGTATTTTACAATTCTGTAAAATTTCTATTCTTTTGGTTTTTGTTTGAGATTCGCCAAAAAAATCTCATTGTGTTGGTTATCTGAGGAGAGCCAGAAACCTCAGAAAGTGTGGGTTTTTGGATTGTGTAAGCCCAAGTTAAAAAGACACAATTGTGAAGGTTTTGGGTGAACCTGTAAAACCTGTTTAATAGTGAACGCTAATATCCCCTGTGTGAGGATATTAGGAGTGAAGTAGCAAGCTGTGTGGCTGTTGTTTAACAGTTGGTGAACACACAGGCGAACCACTATATATCGGTGTGTTTTGTGATTTGAATGCTCTTTTAATTTTCATATCTTTAATCATTCAGATTTGTGGAATGTATATGTGGTTGTGAATGTTGTAATCTTTACATTTCAAGCAAAGTGGGGAATGTTGTAATAGTTTAGAATTTATTTCTTGTTATTTCCTTTATTTCCTTTTTGTTTGAGTTTTGATATTCAATTGTTCTATTAAGGTTGTCCTGCCATAAACCCTTGGTTTTTATGGTGCAAAGGTTATCCTTAGACCAATATTAGTATCAAGCTCTTTATTTAAGTTTGCTTTAATTTCAGTTCTTTGATTTATTTAAAGTACTATTCTTTATTTTTATAAGGCTATCGTACTTCAATTCCGCTGTTAGATTTTAATTTGGCATAGTCCTATTCACCCCCCCCCCCTCTAGGACATATAGCTTGGCCTTTTCATGTGGTATCAGAGCCTAATAGCTTGTTTTAAATGCTTTATTTTTGGATTCATCTTATAAGCTAACAATCTAAGCAATATATAAGATGTCAATTTTTGATAGCCTTTCAGTCTCTAGGCCTCCACCCTTTGATGGCTCCAACTATGCCTATTGGAAAGCCAGGATGTGGATTTTCCTTAAATCCATGGATGAAAATTTGTGGCTTTCCACAGTGATTGAATGGAGCCCTCCTACCATTGAAGTAACTAGTATCAATGGATTGAAATCAATGAGAATTACACCTTATACTTCTTGGTCCACACTTTAGAAAAGTGAGAGTAGTGCCAATGCAAAAGCACTAAATGCAATCACTTGCGCATTATAACCGGATGAGTTCAAAAGAATCATATCTTGTGATATTTCAAAGTAAGCTTGGGATATATTAGAAATGACACATGAGGGTACTTCAATTGTCAAAAAATCTAAAGTTCAACTCCTCACAACCAAATTTGAAGAAATTCATATGGAGGAAAATGAAATGTTTATGAACTTCTACACTAGATTAAATGACATTGTAACTCTATGTGGGGTCTTGGCGATAAAATCCCAGAAAGTAAAGCGTGTGCAAAAATACTACGATTACTATCTGAATGGTTCAATTCTAAGGTAACCACGATCCAGGAACTTCGTGATACGGACAACATGAGGGTAGAAGAGTTAGTTGGGTCTTTACAAACTTACGAATTAACTTTTAGAGCTCCTAAAGGTAAATCAATAGCCCTTAAGTCTTCCAAATGTAATTCTCAAGAAAATTCTGATTTTGAAAATTTCGAAGACGATATGGCTCTATTAGTGAAAAAGTTTTACAAGATTTTCAAAAGTAAAAAGAGGGTTGATTTTCAAAAGGCAAATGATAAGAAAAGATCTAAATCTAGATCTAAATCTTGGAAATCTTTGAAAGATAGTCAATGTTACAACTGCCAAGAATATGGGCATCTAGCAAACAAGTGTCCTAAAAAGGATAAACCTAGAAAGAAAGGAATGTCGACTACTTGGGATGAATCTTCTGGCACTAAAGCCACTTCTGAATCAGAAGATTCTAAAACCGAGTCGGGCAATGAAGTTAAGGCCCTTATGACTCTAGCCAAGTTCACTTTTTCAGATCATGATGATTCAACCAGTGAAGAAAATCTGAATAGTGATCATGATAATGAAGAAGATCTTCAAGATGCTTATAATGCCTTATACAAGGAAAGTTGTAAAATTGCCGTAAAACTAAAACTTCAAAAAGAATGGTTTTCAGGACTTTAAGAAAGATTTGAGTCTCTTGTTTTAGAAAAATCTCATCTTTCAGATTGTTTTGAAAAATGCAAATGTGATCTTGATTTCAAAACCACCCTTATTGAAAATCTGAAATCTGAAAATGATAAACTTAAACTTGAAGTCTCTTCCCTTTTGAGTTTAAAAGATACATGGAGGTATGCCCAAGGTGATCCAAAATTAGAAAAACTTTTAACTGGATCAAGAAAATGTGGCGACCGATCCGGTTTGGGCTACGACAAAAATATTCCTCCTAAACATAAGAATTCTCCTCCCAATTTTGTAAAAGGAGAATCCTCTAACTCAAAAGAGAAAAGTTCAAGCCAAAAGTTTCATAAAAATGCTAAACCTTTTCAATCTTTCAAAACCAGAGGTAACCATATCAATTACAAAAATCAAAACCAAAACCCTTTAGCTGAAAAAATAGTTGATTTGCTTAAGGAGCTCTTAAAATCTAACTCAGTGGGTCACTCGTACAAAAATTCACAAATACAAGAAGACCAACTATACTCCTAAACCCAAACAGTAATGAAATGGGTTCCTAAAGTTACTTGCTTGGTTGCCCACACTGCTTTCAAAGCTACAAGTCATTCGAAGTGGTACTTAGACAGTGGATGCTCAAGGCATATGACAGGCGACAAGGCTTTATTCACCGATCTTAAAGATATGACTGATGGGTCAGTCACATTTGGTGATGGTAGCAATTGCAAGATTATTGGCCAAGGTACGGTTCAACTCTATAACCTTCCCTTATTTAAGAATGTTTTATATGTTGAGGGGCTAAAACACAACCTGTTAAGCATATCTCAAATATACGATAACAATCATAGCGTGAAATTTTCTAATAAAGGTTGTGAAATCTTGAACAAAAAGGGTTCTGTAATATTAACTGGTCGCGGGACTTCTGAAAACTGCTATATTCTAAGCGATGGTAGCTCATCTAATCAATCGTGCTACATAGTCCATACCGAGGAAACAGAATTATGGCATAAATGCCTTGGACATATACACTACCATAATTTATACAAATTGAGCAAGGGAGAACTAATATGAGGTCTACATAAATTACAAAATATAGACAAGATATGTGGTGAATGCCAGTATGGCAAGCAAATAAGGAGCTCTCACAAAAATGTGAACTCTAATGCCACATCAAGACCACTCGAGCTTCTCCATATGAATCTTATAGAACCTACCAGGACGGAGAGTCGAGGTGGCAAAAAATACATCTTGGTAATCGTGGATGATTTTTCTAGATTCACTTGGGTAGCCTTCTTAAGGGATAAATCAGAAACCCTTGACGAAGTTAAAAGGATTCTCAAACGGATCTAAACTGAAAAAGGCTCTCAAGTTTGTAAGATCCGTAGTGATCATGGATTTGAGTTTGAGAATAGCAGTTTTGAAAAATTATGTAATGATCAGGGAATATCGCATGAATTCTCTGCACCCAAAACTCCTCAACAGAATGGAATTGTGGAAAGGAAAAATAGAGTGCTTCAAGAAATGGGAACTGTAATGTTGAATAGTATGAAGCTCCCTAAAAATCTTTGGGCTGAAGCAGTGAATACTGCCTGCTATGTTATTAATCGGGTTTATATATGTAAATCTAATAATAAAACCGCTTATGAAATGTGGTTCGATAAAAAGCCTACTGTCAAATACTTTCGAGTTTTTGGTAGCAAGTGCTATATTTTGCGTGACCGTGAAAATCTGGGAAAGTTCGACACAAAGAGTGACGAAAGAATCTTTTTAGGATACTCATTAAACAGTCGCGCATATCGTGTATTGAACAAAAGGACCGGTGTTATCCAAGAATCAATTAATGTGGTTATAGACGATCATTTGAATACACCTGCCCTAAGTTCAGATAATGATGAAGTACTTCTAATTGACAAACCTGATACTTCATCAAGTCAAAACAATTCTGAATTAAGGACTGTTAAAGATCATCCAACCGATCAAATTCTTGAAAATCCTCTCACTAGTGTGCGCACTCGTAGACAACTTGAAGATTTATATAATTACGTATGCTTTACATCTCAGATTGAACCGGTAAACGTAAAAGAAACTCTTTCTGATGAAAACGGGATAGTAGCTATGCAGGATGAACTTAATCAGGTTGTTCGAAATGATGTCTGGTATCTTGTTCCTAGACCTAAAGATAAACAGATTATAGGAACCAAATGGATTTTCAAAAATAAGTCTGATGAACTGGGGAATATAATTCAAAACAAGGCAAGATTGGTTGTACAAGGGTACACTCAAATAGAAGGCATTGATTATGATGAAACCTTTGCTCTAGTTGCTCGCCTTGAATCAATCAGACTTTTTATATCCATTGCATGCTTTAGAAAGTTTAAAATTTATCAAATGGATGTAAAGAGTGCTTTTTTGAATGGTGATTTACATGAAGAACTATATGTTGAACAACTTACAGGGTTTTAAGACCCAAAATTTATTGATCATGTATACTGTCTTAAAAAAGCTCTATATGGTCTAAAACATGCTCCCCGGGCATGGTACGAAAAATTGACTAAGTTTTTACTAGGTCATAATTTTCAAATGGGCAGTGTCGATAAGACACTTTTTGACAAAAAACATAACGATGATATCTTAATGGTTCAGATCTATGTTGATGATATTATTTATAGATCAACTTGTACTAACATGACTGATGAGTTTGCAGATTTGATGAAATCTAAGTTCGAAATGAGCATGGTTGGGGAATTAAATTATTTCCTTGGGTTGCAAGTAAAACAACAACCAGATGGCATTTTCATTTCTCAAACAAAATATGCTCTGAACTTAATAAAAAAGTTTGGATTTGAGAATGGTAAGAACTTTGATACTCCTATGAGTACAACTTTAAGACTCTCAAAGGACTCTACAGGTAAAAATATAGATCCTAAATTATATCGTAGTATGATTGGTAGTCTACTTTACTTAACTGCTAGTAGACCGGATATTGCTTTAAGTGTTGGGATTTGCACTAGATATCAGTCTGATCCTAAAGAGTCACATCTTTCTGCTGTTAAGCGGATTATGCGATATGTCGCAAGTTCGGCTAAAATGGGTCTCTGATATCTATGATACTAATGTTCTATTGGCTGGGTAGTCAGATGCTGATTGGGCTGGAAATATTGATGATAGAAAATCAACCAGTGGTGGTTGTTTCTATATTGGAAACTGTTTGGTTTCTTGGCTTACCAAGAAACAAAGTTCTATATCGCTCTCAACTGCTGAGGATGAATACATTGTAGCAGGAAATGCATGTACTCAGCTTGTGTGGATGAAACGTATGTTGAGCGATCATGGAATTACACAAGAATCAATGATTTTATATTTTGATAATTCTAGTGCTATAAATATATCAAAAAACCCAATCCAGCATTCACGTACTAAGCACATTGACATTAGGTATCACTATATTTGTCAATTAGTGGAAGGTAAAATAATATCCTTGGAATATATACCAACCGATACTCAACTTACCGATATTTTCAGTAAACCGCTCGACAAAAACAGGTTTAATAAATTAAAATTTGATCTTGGTATGTGCATTTTAAATTGATTATTCATGCATATTTGTATCATAGTTTATATATATTTGATAATTTATTTGTTTAAATTTTAATTTTTTTTGAAAAATGCATGTTTTTATGTCCTCGACTAGTTGTGGTACGACCGGTCGAGAACGGTCCTTGACCAGTCGTGTAGCGCGTTGGAATCTTTTAAAATTGGAGAAAACCTTTATCTTCTTCATTTCCATTTCACTCTCCAACGAGCCGAGACACGACTAGTCGTACCCAACTTCCTAGATCTTCAAGGTTAGTGCATCATTTGTATTTCTCTTGTATATTCTAACTCTTATTACTTCATTTTCACTCTTGGAGTAATTTATTTTGAGATTCCTTGACATTTTGGGGCTTTTTCTTGAAAAATCTGATCTAGCAAAACCCATTTTCCAAATCTTTTCTCTACTAGATCTTTTGATTTTCATTCTGATTATGGATGTTAGAGCGAAAAAGAAAACTTCCCATGGTACATCTTGTTCTAGATCAACTCCTCTTGCTAGGCGCCATCTTAGTTTGCCTGAGGATAATCCCTCTGATGTACGAGATTTGTGTATGCGCAATGTCATTGTTGAACGGTCTGTTTGTATTGAACATATAGCTCCTTTTGGTATTCTACCTATACTCCAAGCCGTAGGATGGGATAACATTTTACATTGGGATGGGCCTGCATACCAATCTATTGCACAAGCCATGTTTACATGTATCTCAGTATTCTCTTTTGAGGACTTAACTTTTAAAATTGATACTAGAGAAGGTCTATTTGAAATTGACCGTCATCTGATTGCAGGATTAATGGATATACCTGTTAATGAGGAGGGTATTCATATTCATACTTTAGCTGAGAAACCCTCGGAATCTGAAAAGCGTATGCTAACCAGAGATTTGTGTAATATCAATGTGCAATGGACTCATAAAGGAAATGCGCTCCCCGCAAAGTACTTGTTACCCAAATACAGGGTACTTCACAGGATTTTTACTTCTAACCTGTATTCTCGTTCTGGTAATAAGACAGAATTAACTGCCTTTATGGTTCGTGTTTTGCACGCTGTCATTTCTGGTACTAAAATTTGTCTTCCTTCCTTGATATGTCATTCCATTATTCATTCTTGTCTCCATCCAGGTCATAGTGATATTCCTTTTGCCTATCTCTTGACTATCCTAGCTAAGCACAAGCTCGTGCCTATGCCTGTTGGATAAGCTCCCATCCATCATCTTATTTTTAACAATTCGAATATTAACAAAATGAAATTGGAATTGGCTCGTGGCCAAGTGGATGCTGGTAGAGCTGAGACTGGTGATGAAGAAGTTGGTGATCTTCCTCCTGATGATGTAGATATGGATGATATTTTCGATGAACTTGAATCTGATTCTGGAAATGATCCTAATTTTGAGACTTCTAATTTTGATGCTTGACTTCATGCTTTAGAAGAGAAGGTTGAGAATATGAATATTGCTCATGATCTTCAATTTAAATATATGCGCAAGTATCTTAGGCGCTTGAACAAAGGAATGCATAATCTTGATCCTACCATTCCTTTTCCTTCTTCAGGATCCGATTAAGTATTTTCATTCTTGGTCTGTAATAACTTTCTTACTTATACTCTATTTGGTTTGATGAGTTTTTAGTAACTGGATTGTGAACGTTTACTTTCATATATATTGTCATGTTACTTCTTCTATTTCTCCAATAATTTTTCTTACCTTTGTTGCTTCCTTTGTCATATTGTGACAAAAAGGGAGAGAAGGTTTGATATGAGTAGTTATATTTTAATATGTGATATGTGCTGCTACTCAGGGGGAGTAGTATATAATGAGTTTGTGCTACTTAATGACAACTGGTGCATGATTCGTTAATATGCAAGTTGTGCTTGTTGTGCTTCTCTAATAGAAGTATGTTTTGTCACAAATTTGACAAAGGGGGAGATTGTAAGTGTTATGGTCTCATGCTCCTTTGATTGTCAAATTTTGTGGTGCCAAAACTTCTTGTGTGTGCTACAACTTCTATCTGTGTGTCTTCTGTTTGTATGTTGATATATATGTGATTCAAGACGGCATCACAATGGTTAAAGACACAATGGTTCAAGACATGTACGGTGCTCGACTTCAAGAAATGCAAGATTATGTACTGTGTTCTCTTCCGTATGCATCAATGTTTAAGTCTACATCAATAAGAAGAGTGTTTATTCAAGACTCAAGTACATTTCAAGACTCAAGTACAACTCAAGTTGAAGCTTATATTCATGTTGTAGAAGATCTCAATCTCAAACTACATCAAGTAGAGGTCTCAAGCTTCAAAGGTTAACTATCATTAGAAAGAATGATGTTCAATGTTCATACTTCAAGTTTCAGGTATGATAAACCTTAGTTTGACCATAGGGTAGGTCATTTTGGATATATAAGTCATGATAAATCTTTATACATGAAGTTGGTCTGTTTAAGACTAGTCCTAGACCTTGTTCGACTAGTCATAGACCTTGTTCGACTAGTCCTAGACCTGGTTCGACCAGTCCAAGAAATTCCACGACCAGTCCTAAGTTGTTGAAGATTTTCAAAATTTTTTGGTTATTCTTCGACCAGTCCTGGAGATTTTTCGACCGGTCGTAGGAATGTCTCGGCTCGTCCTTCGACCAGTCCTAGAACTACGACTCAAACTCCAACAACCAAATCTGGTTTCCTACGACCATTCTTGGGTCAGCTTCGACCAGTCCTAGAACTACGACTCAAACTCCAACAACCAAATCTGGTTTCCTACGACCATTCTTGGGTCAGCTTCGACCAGTAGTAGGTGGTCTACGACTAGTCGAAGGGTCCGCATGACTAGTCGTAGAACTGAATTTTCAGATCACGCTTAAAATTTTAAAATGTCGTTGGAGCTACGACCAGTCGAAGGTTCCTAAGACTAGTCATAGACGTGATCTTTGCTTCTATAAATTGAACACGAATTTTAGAGTTTTATATCGATTAAATTTGAGAAATTCAAGCCTCCACTCTGAGATAAGTTGTGTTCATTTTAAGCTAATTTGTTCATATTTAATATTCTTTTTGTTAGCTTTTCTTATTTGATTTTATCCCAAAATTCCAATCTTATTTGAAAAAGAGGAATTGTTGTATTCCTTCTTCACTGGAATTAAAATCAAATAGAGCTATGCCCAATTTGGTTTAATTTAAAATCAATTAGAACCTAGAACCATTTCTTAAGTGAGTATTGGACATTGAATGTTGATTCGAGCTTTTACACTGATTGGTTCTACCGGGCTGCTACAAAAGGAGAAATCCAGGTATTTTACAATTCTGTAAAATTTCTATTCTTTTGGTTTTTGTTTGAGATTCGTCAAAAAAATCTCATTGTGTTGGTTATCTGAGGAGAGCCAAAAAACTCAGAAAGTGTGGGTTTTTGGATTGTGTAAGCCCAAGTTAAAAAGACACAATTGTGAAGGTTTTGAGTGAACTTGTAAAACCTGTTTAATAGTGAACGCTAATATCCCCTGTGTGAGGATATTAGGAGTAGAGTAGCAAGCTGTGTGACTGTTGTTTAAGAGTTAATGAACACACAGGCGAACCACTATATATCAGTGTGTTTTGTGATTTGAATTCTCTTTTAATTTTCATATCTTTAATCATTCAGATTTGTGGAATGTATATGTGGTTGTGAATGTTGTAATCTTTACATTTCAAGCAAAGTGGGGAATGCTGTAATAGTTTCGAATTTATTTCTTGCTATTTCCTTTTTGTTTGAGTTTTGATATTCAATTTGTTCTAGTAAGGTTGTCCTGCCATAAACCCTTGGTTTTTATGGTGCAAGGGTTGTCCTTAGAACAACATTGTATCAAGCTCTTTATTTTAGTTTGCTTTACATTTCAGTTCTTTAATTTATTTAAAGTACTATTCTTTATTTTTATAAGGCTATCGTACTTCAATTCCGCTGTTAAATTTTAATTTGGCATAGTCCTATTCACCCCCCCTCTAGGACATATAGCTTTGCCTTTTCATATACAAGAAAGTTGTAAAATTGCCATAAAACTAAAACTTCAAAAAGAAAGGTTTTCAGGACTTAGAGAAAGATTTGAGTCTCTTGTTTTAGAAAAATCTCATCTTTCAGACTGGTTTGAAAAATGCAAATGTGATCTTGATTTCAAAACCACCCTTATTGAAAATCTGAAATATGAAAATGATAAACTTAAACTTGAAGTCTCTTCCCTTTTGAATTTAAAGGATACATGGAGGTGAGTCCAAGGTGATCTAAAATTAGAAAAACTTTTAACTAGATCAAGAAAATGTGGCGATCGTTCCGTTTTGGGCTACGACAAAAATATTCCTCCCAAACAGAAGAATATTCCTCCTGGGTTTGTAAAAGGAGAATCCTCTAACTCAAAAGGGAAAAGTTCAAGTCAAAAGTTTTATAAAAATGTTAAACCTTTTCAACCTTTCAAAACCAGAGGTAACCATATCAATTACAAAAATCAAAACCAACACCCTTTAGCTGAAAAAATAGTTGATTTGCTTAAGGAGCTCTTAATATCTAACTCAATGGGTCACTCGTACAAAAATCACAAATACAAGAAGACCAACTATACTCCTAAACTCAAAACTATAATGAAATGGGTTCCTAAAGTTACTTGCTTGGTTGCTCACACTGCTTTCAAAGCTACAAGTCATTCGAAGTGGTACTTAGACAGTGGATGCTCAAGGTATATGATAGGCGACAAGGCTTTATTCACCGAACTTAAAGATATGACTGATGGGTAAGTCACATTTGGTGATGGTAGCAATTGCAAGATTATTGGCTAAGGTACGGTTCAACCCTATAACCTTCCCTTATTTAAGAATGTTTTATATGTTAAGGGGCTAAAACACAACCTGTTAAGCATATCTCAAATATGCGATAACAATCATAGCGTGAAATTTTCTAATAAAGGTTGTGAAATCTTGAACAAAAAGGGTTCTGTAATATTAACTGGTCGCAGGACTTCTAAAAACTGTTATATTGTAAGCAATGGTAGCTCATCTAATCAATCGTGCTACATTGTCCATACCAATGAAACAGAATTATGCCATAAACGCCTTGGACATGTACACTACTGTAATTTATACAGATTGAGCAAGGGAGAACTAATAAGAGGTCTACCTAAATTACAAAATGTAGACAAGATATGTGGTGAATGCCAGTATGGCAAGCAAACGAAGAGCTCTCACAAAAAGATGAACTCCAATGCCACATCAAGACCACTCGAGCTTCTCCATATGGATCTTATAGGACTTACCAGGACTGAGAGTCGAGGTGGCAAAAACTACATCTTGGTAATCGTGGATGATTTTTCTAGATTCACTTGGGTAGCCTTCTTAAGGGATAAATCAGAAACCCTTGATGAAGTTAAAAGGATTCTCAAACGGATCCAAACTGAAAAAGGTTCTCAAGTTTATAAGATCCGTAGTGATCATGGATCTGAGTTTGAGAATAACAGTTTTGAAAAATTCTGTAATGATCAGGGAATATCACATGAATTCTCTGCACCCAAAACTCCTCAACAGAATGGAATTGTGGAAAGGAAAAATAGAGTGCTTTAAGAAATGGGAACTGTAATGTTGAATAGTATGAAGCTTCCTAAAAATCTTTGGCCTAAAGCAGTGAATACTGCCTGCTATGTTATTAATCGGGTTTATATATGTAAATCTAATAATAAAACCGCTTATGAAATGTGGTTCGATAAAAAGCCTACTGTCAAATACTTTCGAGTTTTTGGTAGCAAGTGTTATATTTTGCGTGATCGTGAAAATCTGGGAAAGTTCGACACAAAGAGTGACGAAGGAATCTTTTTAGATACTCTTTAAATAGTCACGCATATCGTGTATTGAACAAAAGGACCGGTGTTATCCAAGAATCAATTAATGTGGTCATAGACAATCATTTGAATACACCTGCCCTAAGTTCAGATAATGATGAAGTACTTCTAATTGACAAACCTGATACTTCATCAAGTCAAAATAATTCTGAATTAAGGACTGTTAAAGATCATCAAACCGATCAAATTCTTGGAAATCTTTTCTCACTGGTGTGCGCACTCGTAGACAACTTAAAGATATATGTAATTACGTATGCTTTACATCTCAGATTGAACCGGTAAACGTAAAAGAAACTCTTTCTGTTGAAAACTGGATAGTAGCTAAGCAGGAAGAACTTAATCAGTTTGTTCGAAATGATGTCTGGTATCTTGTTCCTAGACCTAAAGATAAACATATTTTAGGAACCAAATAAATTTTCAAAAATAAGTCTAATGAACTGGGAATATAATTTGAAACAAGGCAAGATTGGTTGTACAAGGGTACACTCAAATAGAAGGCATTGATTATGACGAAACATTTGCTCTAGTTGCTCGCATTGAATCAATCAGACTTTTTATATCCATTGCATGCTTTAGAAAGTTTAAAATTTATCAAATGGATGTAAAGAGTGCTTTTTTAAATGGTGATCTACATGAAGAAGTATATGTTGAACAACTTACAGGGTTTGAAGACCCAAAATTTACTGATCATGTATACCATCTTAAAAAAGCTCTATATGGTCTAAAACAAGCTCCCAGGGCATGGTACGAAAAATTGACTAAGTTTTAACTAAGTTCTAATTTTCAAATGGGCAGTGTCGATAAGACACTTTTTGTCAAAAAACATAACGATGATATTTTAATGGTTCAGATCTATGTTGATGATATTATTTATGGATCAACTTGTGCTAACATGATTGTTGAGTTTGCAGATTTGATGAAATCTAAGTTCGAAATGAGCATGGTTGGGGAATTAAATTATTTCCATGGGTTGCAAGTAAAACAACAACCAGATGGCATTTTCATTTCTCAAACGAAATATGCTCTGAACTTAATCAAAAAGTTTGGATTTGAGAATGGTAAGAATTTTGATACTCCTATGAGTACAACTTTAAGACTCTCAAAGGCCTCTACAGGTAAAAATATAGATCCTAAATTATATCGTAGTATGATTGGAAGTCTACTTTACTTAACTGCTAGTAGACCTGATATTGCTTTAAGTGTTTGGATTTGCGTTAGATATCTGTCTGATCCTAAAGAGTCACATCTTTCTGCTGTCAAGCGGATTATGTGATATGTCGCAAGTTCGGCTAAAATGGGTCTCTGGTATCCATTTGATACTAGTGTTCAATTGGCTGGGTATTCAGATGCTGATTGGGCTAGAAATATTGATGACAGAAAATCAACCAGTGGTGGTTGTTTTTATATTAGAAACTGTTTAGTTTCTTGGTTTAGCAAGAAACAAAGTTCTATATCGCTTTCAACTGCTGAGGCTGAATACATTGCAGCAGGAAATGCATGTACTCAGCTTGTTTGGATGAAACGTATGTTAAGCGATTATGAAATTGCACAGGAATCAATGATATTATATTGTGATAATTCCAGTGCTATAAACCCATTCCAGCATTCACGTACCAAGCACATTGACATTAGGTATCACTATATTCGTGAATTAGTGGAAGAGAAAATAATATCCTTGGAATATATACCGACCGAGACTCAACTTGCCGACATTTTTACTAAACTGCTCGGCAAAAACAGGTTTAATAAATTGAAATTTGATCTCGAAATGTGCATTTTAAATTGATTATTCATGCATATTTGTATCATAATGTATAAATATCTGATAATTTATTTGTTTAAATTTCAAATTTTTATGAATAATACATGTTTTTATGTTTTCACGACCAGTCGAGGACTTGCTCAACCAGTCATGGTACGACCGGTCGAGAACGGTCCTCGACCAATTGTGTAGCGCGTCAGAATCTTTTAAAATTGGGGAAAACCTTCATCTTCTTCATTTCCATTTCACTCTCCAACGAGACAAGGCACAACTAGTCGTACCCACCTTCCTAGATCTTCAAGGTTAGTGCATCTTTTGTGTTTCTCTTGTAGATTCTAATTCCTATTACTTCATTTTCACTCTTGGAGTAATCTATTTTGAGATTCATTGCATATTTGGAATTTTTTCTTGAAAAATCTGATCTAGCAAAACCCATCTTTCACATCTTTGGTATCTACTAGATCTTTTGATTTTCATTCTGACTATAGATGTTAGAGGAAAAAAGAAAACTTCCCATGGTCCATCTTCTTCTAGATCAGCTCCTCTTGCTAGGCGCCATCTTCGTTTGCCTAAGGATAATCCCTCTGATGTACGGGATTTGCGTATGCACAATGTCATTGTTGAACGGTCTGTTTGTATTGAACATATAGCTCATTTTGGTATTCTACCTATACTCCAAGCCGTAGGATGGGATAACATTTTACATTGGGGTGGGCCTGCATACCAATCTATTGCGCAGGCCATGTTTGCATGTATCTCAGTATTCTGTTTTGAGGACTCAACTTTTAAAATTGATACTAGAGAAGGTCTATTTGAAATTGACTGTCATCTGATTGCAGGATTAATGGATATACCTGTTAATGAGGAGGGTATTCATATTCATACTTTAGCTGAGAAACCCTCAAAATCTGAAAAGCATATGCTAACCAGAGATTTGTGTAATATCAATGTGCAATGGACTCATAAAGGGAATACGCTCCCCGCAAAGTACTTGTTACCCAAATACAGGGTACTTCACAGGATTTTTACTTCTAACCTGTATCCTCGTTCTGGTAATAAGACATAATTAACTGCCTTTATGGTTCGTGTTTTGCACTCTGTCGTTTCTGGTTCACAAGTATGCCTTCCTTCATTGATATGTCATTCAATTATACATTCTCGTCTCCATCCAGGTCTTAGTGATATTCCTTTTGCTTATTTCTTGATTATTCTAGCTAAGCACATGCTCGTGCCTATGCCTGTTGGAGAAGTTCCCATCCATCATCTTATTTTTAACAATTCGAATATTAACAAAATGTAATTGAAATTAGCTCGTGGCCAAGTGGATGTTGGTAGAGCTGAAGCTGGGGATGAAGAAGCTGGTGATCTTCCTCCTGACGATGTGGATATGGATGATATTTTTAATGAACTTGAATATGATTCTGGAAACGATCCTGATTTTGAGCCTTCTGATTTTGATGCTCATCTTCGTGCTTTAGAAGCGAAGGTAGGGAATATGAATATTGCTCACGATCTTCAGTTTAAATATATGCACAAGTATCTTAGGCGCTTGAACAAGGGAATGCATAATCTTGATCTTACCATTCCTGCTCCTTCTTAAGGATCCGATTGAATGTTTTCATTCTTGGTGTGTAATAATGTTTATACTTTTGTTGGATTGTGCTCTCTATTTGATTTGTTGACTTATTTATTATCCAAGTATCTAGATTGTGAACGTTTACTTACTTATATATTGTCGAGTTACTTCATCTATTCCTCCGTTAATTATCCTTTACTTCGTTGCTTCCTTTGTCATATTGTGACAAAAAGGCGGAGACGGTTTGATTGTTATAGATATGAGATATGAGTAGTTATAGTATATTATATTTTTTGGAAGTGTGCTACTACTCAGGGGGAGTATATATATAATGAGTTGGTACTTCTTAATGATAACTGGTGCATGATTGTTAATATACATGTTGGGCTTCTTATTGAAATATGTTTTGTCACAAATTTGACAAATGGGGAGATTGTAAGTGCAATGGTCTCATGCTCTTTTGATTGTCAAATTTTGTGGTGCCAAAACATCTTGTGTGCCAAAATCTCTTTCTGTGTGTCTTATGCTTGTATGTTGATATATATATATATATATATATATATATATATATATATATATATATATATATATATATATATATATATGATTCAAGATGACATCACAATGGTTCAAGACATGTATGGTGCTCTGCTTCAAGAAATGCAAGGTTATGTACTTTGTCCTCTTCAGTATGCATCAATGTTCAGAACCACATCAATAAGAAGAGTGTTTGTTCAAGACTCAAGTGCATTTCAAGACTCAAGTACAACTCAAGTTGAAGTTCAAAATTCAAGCCGTAGAAGATCTTAAGATCAAGCTACATCAAGTAGAGATCTCAAGCTTCAAATGTTAACCATCATCTAAAAGAATGAAGTTCAATATTCATACTTCATATCCCAGGTATGATAGACCTTAGTACCTTGTTCGACTAGTCCTAGACTTGGTTCGACCAGTCCAACAAATTCCACGACCAGTCCTAAGTTATTGAAGATTTTCAGAATTTTTTGGTTATTCTTCGACCAGTCCTGGAGACTGTTCGACCGGTCGTAGGGTGTCACGACTCATCCTTCGACCAGTCCCAGAACTACGACTCAAACTCCAGCAACCAAATCTGGTTTCCTACGACCAGTCCTGGGTCAGCTACGACCAGTCGTAGGTGGTCTATGACCAGTCATAGAATCCTATGACCAGTCGTAGAATGGATTTTTCAAATTGCGCTTAAAATTTCAAAATGCCATTAGTGCTACGACCAGTCGAAGGGTTCCTAACACCAGTCGAAGACATGATCTTTTCATCTATAAATTGAACACGAATTTTAGAGTTTTTCATCGATTAATTTGAGAAAAGTCAAGCCTCCAATCTGAGATAAGTTGTGTTCATTTTAAAGTTAATTCGTGCATATTTAATATTCTTTTTGTTAGCTTTTCTTATTTGATTTTATTCCTATATTCCAATCTTATTTGAAAAGAGGAATTGTTGTATTCCTTCATCTTGGAATCAAAATCAAATAGAGCTACGCCCAAGTTGGTTTAATTTAAAATCAATTAGAACCTAGAACCATTTCTTAAGTGAGTATTGGACATTGAACATTGATCCGAACTTCTACTCTGATTGGTTCTACCGGGCTGCTACAAAAGGAGAAATCCAGGTATTTTACAATTCTGTAAAATTTCTATTCTTTTGGTTTTTATTTGAGATTCGCCAGAAAAATCTCATTGTGTTGGTTATCTGAGGAGAGCCAGAAAACTCAGAAAGTGTGGGTTTTTGGATTGTGTAAGCCCAAGTTAAAAAGACACAATTGTGAAGGTTTTAGGTGAACCTGTAAAACTTGTTTCATAGTGAACGCTAATATCCCCCGTGTGAGGATATTAGGAGTGGAGTAGCATTCTGTGTGGCTGTTTTTGAACAGTTGGTGTACACACAGGCGAACCACTATAACTCCTTGTGTTATGTGGATGTGAGTTTTATTTTCCTATTCTTTATCATTCAGAATTGTGGAATGTATGTGTGGATGTGAATGTTGTAATTTCTACATTTCAAGCACAGTGGGGAATGTAGTAATAATTTAGGTTTAAATTCCTTCTTTATTCCTCTTCGGTTTGAGTTTGTGATACAAAGGACGTTCTAGAAATAAGGTTTTCCTGCCATAAACCCTTGGTTTTTATATTGTAAGGTTGTCCTTAGAACTGAATACGTATCAACCTCTTAATACATGTTTATTGAGGTTGCTTTTAATTCTGCATATAGAATTGATTTATTTACTTGGCTATATCGTTTGTTTTATTCTGATTTGATATACATGAAGCCCATTGGTGCGACCCATCATGATGTATTTTGGCCCATGGGCGGGGCCCGTCCGTTTGTATTATTAAGCCCACGTAATGAGGCCTACTTGATATATGAGGCCTAGTATTGAGGCCCGTGCGATGAGGCTTATATGATATATTTGAGGCACAGGTGCAAGGCCCACCTGTTGTGTATTCAAGGCCCGATGTGATGTATGTTGGCCCATATGACGAGGACGATGTGACGTAAATGAGGCCCATCGTGATTGTATGTGAGGCCTTGGCCCATCATATGTTTGGCCCTATGTAGGTGTAACGCCCTGAAAATCGGGGGTCGAGCATAAACTCAACTCCCGAGTTCCAGAACATCACTTATGCAACAAAATGAATGATGATTGAATGTTGACTGTATTCGTGCATTGAACATGAGTGAGATTAAGCCAAAACACCATATCATACTTCAGAGACAGTTAAATTTGCAAGCGGATGACTGTGATAGATAGATAAAATATATAAACTATGATGAGTCTCCAGAGTGTGATAACATTACCTGGTTAAATAATTACAAGTACAGTTCTAAAATATACCAAATGTGAGGAAGTGTAATGTCTCCTATCCCAAGTACCGTAGCCCCGTCAATACAATACCAGGTCTTCATAGACCTGTCAGAGATTACGTGTAGGAGAACTCCTCAACATCACAGTAGTAGTTCGGCTCTGCTTCATAATCATCGCCAACACCTGAAACTCAACAAATCTGGTTGGTGTTGCAAACACCGTCCCATAACGTGGGAGTGAGTGATCAACTCAGTGGAACAGTAAAGCATAAGTTAACATGTTATCAACTCAGTCAAGCAGTAATGATAAAGCAGTACAATCAAACAATTTTAACTACTCTTATTAAATGCAAGTATGAAATGACATGATGATGTATGCCCTTGCCAAACCACCCTCATGCAACATCATCTTACGTTCGCGAATGCATACCTCCCTCAGTGCTCCACATCTACTAGGCACATGCGGTGCGATGATGAGCATGATTACCGAGTTATTATTAGTCCATTTCAAACAGTAGTATTGGGAAACTAAGTTAACTCCCTTGTATCATTCCCAAACATGATTCATTCTAGGGTCGTCAATCCTAGTTAATCTCATACGATATTATGGTTTGAGAGGCATAGCGAAGGCATCACAAAGGGCTCTTCACCCGTCAGCACAGATACAGATCTCACCGTATGCGGCTCAATTGCTGACCGTCAGCTCGAGTACAGGTCTCACCGTACTCGGCTCAATTGTTGGCCGTCAGCTCGAATACAGGTCTCACCGTACTCGGCTCAACTCATACGCTAGTTACTGTGAAGGGCTCGTCGCCAATCACAGACCTTGGAGTATACTCGAAGATACTACAGATGACTCGTCGCCCGTCAGCACGAGTACAGGTCTCACCGTACTCGGATCTTGCCGTAAGTATCGACAGCTCGAATATAGTGTCCCATACCACCGTATTCGGCTCACGAGTTTGGGTTGCTCAATGGTCACTACGAGGAGGCACGTGGCCCCAGCATAGGCCGGCAGCTCGACCACGGTGTCCCATACCACCATGTCCAGCTCATGAGTCTTAGCGGATCGAGGTACCATGGTTAACGGGATTTCACTGGTAAGTTTGGTACCCTAGGTTCAAGCAGTAGCGTCCAAACATGGTGAACATACCTTAGACAGATCGGGTTACTTGACGAGCTCGGCTAGCTCGAGCGCACAACAAGTTGAACGATATAAAGTGCATAAGCACTTCGTGTGGCCAACCACTATCGCCAACTGAAGTACGACTCGGGTTCGTCGAACACATCTCACGTGGCAAATGAAACTCAGTCATGCATCCAATTCTGGTACCGATTGTCTGGACTATAATCATAGCCCCAAACACAATCAATTGCAGATAGATAAAGCAGTAGTGGATCAAGATTCAACTCATACAATCAAGGTCTGGTATTATCCGTTTAAGGCTGTCAGGGCTGTTGCACGCACTTGTTGCTCCACTCCCCCATCACCCATGACGGATCATACAATGTAAATATGAATTTAAACATGTGCATTACATAGATAAAATCAGAAAAGCAGTTGAGCATGTTATGAAGCACAACACAAGCATGAGTTTGTACATATTCAATTTCTAATCACACAACTATCCAAGGAAAACATACACTTAGTTAAAAGAAGTTGAGAATCATATCTCAACACCCTTATACATTACAATTTGCTAACTACTACTCATTTAAACATTTCAAGAAACGCTTTAAAAAAACATACATCAACATATATGACATATGTCGATCACATAGGCATTAGGCCAAATCCTTTCACTAGGGAGTTGCCCCAATCATAATACGCGTACACCCACGACGGATAGTCATGGCAAGCAGAAATCCAAGTTCCATATTCATTCAGTCATTTCCACAAACACTTGGGCCACACATTGTAACATATATAGTGTATATTGGCCGTGGCGTGATTTAGGGCAAATCCTTTCGTCAAAGGGGTATCGCCAATACAACAATCATGAATCCATGACAATTAGTCATGGCGAGCATGAATGAGAATTCTATACTCATTCAGTCATTTTCACAAACACTTAGAATACACTATTACAACATACATGGTGCATGTTAGCAAAACATGTATTAGGGCTATCCTTTAGCCAAGCGAGTATTTTATCCATGTATAATATATTACTACAGCAAATAATCATGATAGATACATCTCCAAAATTTATACGTATACAGTATTTTCTAGAATACGCAATTTCAACATACATAATGTATATAAGTAAAACATGTATTTAGGTGAATCCTTTCGCCAAATAAGTATTTTATCCATATATCGTATATCCATACAACAAATAAACATGTCAAACACATTTCCAAAAAATATACGTATACCGTACTTTCTACAAATACCTAGAGTATGTAGAATTCCATATTTTTCATCTTTAATCGAAACGGAAAACAGACAGCACTTTGTACATGTGCAATTGCATGCAGATCATGAATCTATCATTATCTGACATTGAAAGCGTTGAAAACCATAACCTATACACCTAAAGTCCGCACCTTTAGTCGTAGAATCGTAACGGAGTCGATAGGTTTGCTAAGCTTTCGTATTCGGCAGTTTGGCAACCTATAGAACGAAATAGGTTAGCTATTTCACAACCTACAACTGTCTAAACCCCAAAACAAATTAGGGTTAGGGTTTCTTACCTAGAAACGATGCCGGAAACGCCGGGAAAGCGATGAAAATCAGGCGGTGGAGCCCGAATAGCGGCTGGGAAGAGTGGCAGGGAGATTCTCCCACTGCTCCCACACTTTTTCTCTCTTTTCTCTCTCATTTCTCTCTCTCAATCTCAAATTCGTATGGCTGCCATGAGAGAGGGTTTAAGGTCCTTATATAGCCTAAAAATTCACTGAAATAGACTTATGTTCAAAGTATACTTACATTATAATTAAATCGGCATTGTTTCAGCTCTAAAGAGGGTTTCTGGCGGGCCTCCTTGAGCCAAAGGTCGGACTTAAGCTCACTAACGTTGGATCTACGTTCTATTAAGTTTTCGTTTTAGTAGGATTTTCAGATCACACGTGGCGGACCAGTTTCAGTTCAACGGTCAGCGGATCTCGATCGGAGATTCCGAGTACATGTAAATGTGTATGAAATTTCTCCTGATCCGAGGGTGTAATTTGGTCTGATTCTGACGGTCTGGTTGCTTAATACTGATCCGCAAGCGAGAGGTGCCAGATTACTATTCAAGATATTTTATTTTGAAATTATTTCACATTTCTCACACTCTTCACTCCGAGCTCAAGCGAATAGCGCTGGGACACTATCTGGATTTAATTTCCGAGATGGTTGTCAAGCCCAGCGAGGCGGTCCTAGTTCCTTAACTTCGTGTTAATCGGACTTCCGATGTGTGGTCCAGATCCGCTACGGAGTTTCGAGATGCTCCCGAGAGCAGCCGGGTAATGAGATTGATCCTATATTATAGGGTACTGTAGCATCGATGATTCTACAAGTTTTGGGTCTTGCAGTTCGTATTTAAAGCGATTGGTGCTAATTTCACAGGTACTCTAGTTTAGCACTAGCTAATTCTCGCCTAATTTCTAAAGGATTTAGTCCTGTATGATTTCTTTCTGAGGTGGTACCTGGGCCTTTGTAGTTTGTATATAAAGTGATCCAAGTTATACTACTTAGCTAGTTTAGGATAGTGTCTAGGATGAAAGTGCTTAGAAAAATTGAAAAAATAAGGTAGTGAAGGGTGAGATTTGTGAAGGAAATGGGTTCAGAAGCGATTTTTGACTGTGGGGTTCAGTTCTAACAAATTAATAAGGTGTTAGGAGCAACCCATTGCCTAAGGACGTCTAATCCCAGGTTGGCAAAAATCCGGGATGTTACAATCTACCCCCCTTAAAATAAAATTTCGTCCCCGAAATTGGCTAAGGGTAATAAGGGAAGATTTCTATTATTTCATTTGCCTAAGACTTATTGATTCCAAGTTTCTACACGTGGTAGGGTATATACCAGCTGGTTCATTTTAGTCTACCCCCCTTAAAACTTAATTCTTTATCCATTTCTCAACCCTGGGGGTTTGCTACCATTTATTTCTTTACCTATTTGGAGTCTCGATGACAATTCCAACAATTTAGAGTAAGATAGTTGTTTTCATTGTTTAACCAACACGGAGAGACGGTAATATTGGGCTCGATCCCGATACATCGATCATCTACCAGGCCAGGGTTGGAAGCTCATCGCATCCCTTCCGAATCCTGGTGGATCCTGGTCGTCCGCTCGTCAGCAGAGAGTCCATCGGTAGTCACCCAGGATTGGGAATTGGGTTAAGCCGCGAAAACTTCGCAGTTGTAGATGTCAGTAACTCCGTAGTCTGATCACTCTAAAAACGTAGGGAATGTCCAACATTGAAGGGTTCAAAGTGTCTATTTCTAAGGTTGCCCTTTAGGTCTTAGTCTAAGGGAGTCCTCGATATTATTTATGTCCAAGGAAAGGGTGAATCAAATTTTACTAAATCATCCTAAAACGATTTCTTATAGTAGAACTTGCTAGGGCTTCTATAATGTTCGTATTCAACGAGCACCGTTTCGATCCTGGGCCAGTGGGGTAGGGTCCACCACGTTTCCGCTACGCCACCCAGATCAAAGAGGTATATTAGGTGGCCTAACTAGATTGGGCTCATAATGTTCTACCCCCCTTAAAATTTTATTTTCACCCTCAAGGCTCAAGAGCTATGTCCTGATTCGTATGTCGGAACAAGGTGTAATTTAAGACTTATCCTTGACATGAAATGAAATGTGGTCTCCCACTATATCTGTCTTGGTACCTAGGATTATAGAAAGGGGCTATCACGGATGGGTGTTGTGGTAGATTCCAAGGGCGGATGTGAGTTTGTGCCAAGATGCCTAATCCTACCAAGGAGTTTTGTCACGGTCCAGATTGATCCTATTTATTCATGCCTAGCTTAACAGGCAGGTTATCTTTCTTCATTCATATGGACAAAATGTATGCCGACATGGCATGTAATTTAGGACCTAATTCCTAACTATTTGTTGCCCATTTGGGTAATTCCTTGGGCCTAAAAGACAAAGTCGCTATCGGCTATATACTCCTATTACTTTTTAAAGACGAAGTTATAAACTTTTGATTGCAAGTGGTTCGGCCAACACAGAAGGAATGTTGTGTAGTGGGTCTGAGTCGGATACATGGACCTCCTGCCTAGCTAGAACAGAAAGTTGCCATATCAATTCTTAATCCTAGTCGATCCCGACCTTCTGCTTGATCAGAGCATAGGGTTCATTGGTCACTCCCAGGATTGAGAATTGGATTCAGACCGCGAATACCTTGCTTATAGATAGTTTCTCTACTCCGTGTTCCCGATTGTACTAAGTCCTTGAGAAGGCAATTCTAAGGGTTATGTTGATTTGACCTAACATTAAATCCAAGGGATCTATAAGTTTTCTCTAGGCGTGAATAGGTTCTACGTTAAACAAGCTTCCTAAGAGTTGTTAAAGAAGCCTATGAGTACCAAGGAGATTTAGCAAAGGAACGGGGTCTCGCTCCAACCTAATTAAGCCGACTTACGCTAGATGGTTTCTAATACAAGAAATTGGTTATCGCTTAGGGTTAAAGTTGTTTAAGTGGAATTGAGTTGCCCGAACTTGAATTTAACTACGCCCGAGCATGTCACACATGCTCATACCAGCTAAGAGGGTCCTAAGGTTCACATTATTAATTTGTTGGATTTCCTACACGGTCAGGTCTGTCGAAGCACCGCTCTAGGTCCAAAACTCCAAGGGTCTATTTGGTCAGTGGTCTTAAGTTGTAGTAAATGGGACTGTATTACTAATCCTACCTTGGGTTTGGGAATGGCATAGTTGGTAGGAGGGTGGGTGGGGATTAAAATTAATTTTATAGGCTTTAGAAATTGAGTCTTATGTGGAAAAATGTGAGATGGGATTTCCAAATCCCAAGATAATGAATTTCTAAGTGTACTTGGAAAGGAAAATTTTGGGATTTACTTTTAATTGCGTACATTCTAAACATGATGTTGGAAAACATGGGATATAACCAATCTAGGGGCCATATCTACACTGTTTCGATAAGAAAACAAAAGTATTTGATTTGGGAATTATCTTATTCAATCATAACAATGAAATAATTACAGAAACAATCATCACACTTCATTGATTCTGAATTCATTTACATCCTCAAGTATCCCTTGATTCTAAGATAGTTTACGAAGAATTCGTTACAAGTTACAGTTATCGTAGTTAAATATAAATTTCGGCAGCATAACAGCGCCGATCTCAATCATCTCCTATGACTTAGGAGGAATGGATGAATTGACCAATAGTCTTCAAGAGGACGGAGATTCCGGCAGCATAACAGCGCTATTTCAGTCATCTCCTGAAACTTAGGAGGAACACGCCTTTTCGTCGATGATTCTTCCTTTTCTCCTGAACAAGAAGAACCTGAAGACTTGAAGACTCGAGCCATTATGACAGCATAACAGCTCATTGCTGTTATAGACTGCCCAGCAGTCGGTTTGCGCGGATCCGCGCAAACGATATGCTTTGCGCGGGTCCGCGCAAACTATCTCAGCCCTATGCTGCTTTGCGCGGATCAGCGCACAAACTTCAGGAGTCCAATACTCCTTTGCGCGCGGTCGCGCAAAGTGCAGGAATCCAATACTCCGCACCTTCTGTCTTCTCTTTCGTCTTTCTTTCACTTCTGAAATCTTCCAACCCCTTTTGAGGAAAAGGAACGGGGTATTTATAGACTTTTTTACCAATGGAAACCTCTGTTCTGGTCGATGTGGGACAAAATAATCAACCAACCATTTTTATCCCACCGTCATCTACTTTGCGCGGACACGCGCAAACGACATGCTTTGCGCGGTCTCGCGCAAACTATCAGTCCCCGCCCAAACTGTCTTCATAATCTTCCGCGCAAACCGTTCACTTTGCGCGGTCTGGCACAACCATTTCACTTTGCGCGAATCCGCGCAAAGTGGTCTTGAAGCTGATTTCTTGATCTTTTAAATTGATTTCTTGATTTTTCTCGTCTTCACTTCCTTGCTTATTTTATGCCTCAACAGATGCCCCCTTGATCCGTTCTTTGTTTTTTTCCCGAAAATCAAAGAAAAAGGATCAACCAGTTATATTCTGCAGGGTTTGCGTGACCCCACGCAAAGCTCTGGTCGAGTACCGTACTCGGCCATAAAGCCTATAAATAGTCCAACTACTTAGTCATTTTTACGAACCGTTCTCTACTGAAATTCTGCTCTGGCGATTTTCTTCCGCGCAAACCTCCCACTTTGCGCGACCCCGCGCAAACCGTTTCACTTTGCGCGATTTTCTTTTGAACTTGAAGTTTTTCCGCGCAAACTGTATACTTTGCGCGACCCCGCGCAAAGTACTCTGTACTTAGCCAATTTCTCTTTTTTTTTTTTTTTTTTTTTTTTGAACTGTCTCCAACACTTAGCCATTTCCTCTCTTCTTCCTTTCTTACTTCCTTTATCTTACTTTCATGGCTCGTGTTAAACAAACGGCTCGTCTTGTAACTCCTTCTGACTCTCCTCCTTCTGATCAACCTCCTGCTAAGCGGACAAAGACCACTTCCAGAAATCCCGCTTACTTCAAAGAACCTGTTCTTCCTACTTTTGACTTTTCTGACCGTATTAGATCTTTACCTTCCCCCATTCACAGATCTATATCTTTGGGAGACATCAAATGTCCACCTAAGCATGGCAGAGAGTATGACTGGGATGAATGGTTGAAGACCACCGCTCATATTCGGACTGACAGTGAGAGAGCACCTCTCCGTGAAGATACTCCTCTTGCTTCTCGCCCAAAGAAAATTCATCACAATAAGGCGAAAGAATTTTCAAAAAAGATCAAGGAACACAAGAAGAAGAGACTTCAAAACTCGTGGGACTCAGTACGAGTTGTCGAAGGTATTATGAAGTTTGATAATCCTCATGCGGAGGGCATGACAATCATTCCCATTAAGGTATATCGCCATCAGTCCATGCTAGACTGCGAGTCCAAAGATTACGTCCATGGCGAGAGATTAATGTATACTGAATCATGGACCTCAAGAGAGCCCCGAATCCTGGAGGGAGCTATTCGAACTCAGAAACCGCGACAGAGGATAGGAGAAGTTCATCCCATGATCTTCTTAACTCCTTTCCACAGTCCTCATGATCTCTTTCCTTCTCATTTTTATGAGACAGTGCGACAACGCTTCAGAGATCGGGAGCAACTCTGGGGACAGGCAGAATTCCGCATCAGAGGCATGTTAACTGCTCATCGATACTATTCTGAATGGGCGGAGGCTATATTGCTGAAGCATACGAGCACTCTTGCAAAGATCGGCCTTTATGATGCAATAGAAGTGACCTCCAAATACTTCTATAGAGAACCCAATATTCTGAAAGGCTTCCTTGAATATTGGTCGCCTACAACCAACTCCTTCCATCTTCCTTATGGTGAAATGAGCATATCTCTTTGGGACCTTCATCGCATAGCCGGTCTCACAATAACAAGCAAATTCTATGATGAATTCATTCCGACAAACAGAGAATTGGCCTTCGTATCTTCTCCAGACCGCAAGCCTTCCATCTCTGAGACTACTATAGAGTTATTCAAAGAGATGGGCAAATTTCCCAACTTCCACAAAATTCCCCCTCTTCAATGGCTAGCACATTTTTCTAGGGGTCTCAGGTATTTACCAATCCAACAACTGATCTTCCTCCTTGTATTCTTGCTATTTAGCCGTTCTTGCATATTAACCTCCTTATTTTCTTTGAAGGTTTCGCGACTGCCACTCTAAAGAACTAACGAAGCTTCGAGATGCAATAAGAAGAAAGCCAGAATATAGTTCTTTCGGAGAGCTTGCAGCATTCTTGGCTTACTGGCTAAGCTTGGTTGTATTGCCCAGCTCCAAATGGGCAGATGCTGTTCGTCCCAGTGTCTTCGTTGTGGCTGGTGCTTTAGCAGAGGGCCATAAATATTCTCTTGCTCCTCCCGTATTATGTTCTATCTACAGGGCTCTTGGAGAAGTAGCTACCCACATAAAAGACCCAATTCTTAGAGCTTCGTCTGCGCATACTTCTTGGCATTATATTACGGGGTGGCTTGGAGTTTATTTTCCCTGGACTTTTGAAGCTCCGGAACAAGCATATACTCATCCTTCTCACCTTCCACTCTGGTTCTTTCAGCAAAGAGCGATGGCAAAAAGGGCATATGAGTGGGTTGCCAACAAAATTCGAGATGATGATCAGATAAACTTCTTTCAGTTCCGCCTACATCGCTACACCGAAGATACAGATATGGTGGACAACGAAACGCTTACTGCAGCAGAAAGAGCTTTCTTCTTTTCTATTCGCTCATGTAGTTTGCCTCTTCGGGAAGGGACAGAATTCTGGAGAGAACCTTACTACCCCAGTCGTTTTGCTCGTCAATTTGGTTACGATCAAACTGTACCACAAGACTGCGGGCTGGTTACCAGAAAAATGCGCTGCTATGGAACTGGTCCTCTTAACTGGGCCATGATATGGAAACAGTTGCTGAATGGTTGCGTTGGATCCCACTTCATAATTCCAAGCTGTGATCGCATAGTCCGTACATCATATAGCTGGATGCGATGGTGGGATCATCAATCATACCTGGTTGCTAAATGCTTGCCAGTGGATTCTTCTATCTTTCTTCATCCGCCCAGGCTGAAGGGCAGAAATTTAGAGAGCAGAATTGGCTATATTCCGGAAAAGAGCCATGCATCTCATCCCGGAGAAATTTGTAGGAAGATATCATTGGAAGATCCCATTCGTGAAATTAAGCCCATCAATACTTTGGATGGCTGGTTTACTCACGGAGATCTGAGAGAATTCGAGAAATCTCGTCGGGACTCTTCGTACCAAGCCGCAGACGATGCTGTAGGTACATCTTCTCCAATTCCTGCAGAGCTGCAGCGGTTCAAGAAGGACCAACTATTGGTACTTCCGTATCTCCTCCACAACCCCTTGGTCCTAGTCCATCTTCTCCGATGACTAGATCAAGAACGCGTTTGCAAACATCATCCCCTATTCCTTCCGAAATGACTCGCCAAGCATCTGCTTCCCCTATGGTCCAAGAGTCTGCACCGGAGAGCAGCAAACCCATTTCTTACAAAGGGAAGCAGGTTATTATTGAAGAAGTTGACGAAGAAAATTTGGAAGATGAAAGTTCAGCTTCATCATCAGATACAACTGAATCTTCACAATACGAAGATAGCGATAGTGGTGAAGATAAAGATGATGACTTTGAAGAAGGTGAAGTTGATATTGGCGAAGAAGAGGAAACAGCTGTGAAAGAAGCTGAGATGGAATCTTCCCCTGTAATTGCTAAGACTTTTCCTGGCGCCAATGTTCCTGCTAAATCTCCTGTAGCTGAGAAAGATGACGAGGATCTTTTAGATTATGGAGAATATGGGTATTCACCAGGTAAAGGAAATTTTCATATACATATTTTTATTTAACAACTATATATTATTTTTTTAATCATTGCGTCTCCCTTTTTAGGCGCCCAAGTTGCAGAAATAGGTGCTATCTCTCCAATGAACCCTCTTGTGGTAACTTCACCAAAAGCACCCGCAATTCCATTGGTAGTGCAGAGAGTAGTGGCTCGTGAAATCATATTTCCCACAGAGACTACTGACTTGCCAACTTCGGCTACCAGAGATTCAAGTACGGAAGCTAGAGCACCATCTTTTGCTGATATGGTGGAATTGGGCCCTTCCATGACTCAGAGAACTTCTCCTTCTACTAGTCGCATTCCTGTAACAGGTATACATATAGGCATTGATTATTTTACCCAATACTACCTATTTCATAATAGTATTTTGAATATTTTTCTTCTTTTGCAATAGGAACTTATTCTTGCAGTGGCGCGGCCAGTTCTGATTCTGTGACCACTATTTCTGAATTGTCGTCTTTCACGAAAATTCCTGTTCATAAAATGCTCATGGTGAAACATTCCTTGTTAGCCATAATCCATATTTTCAAAAATCCTGATCAATGGTTGGATTTGGATGTTGCCATAGAGATTTTGGAGAGCTCTGCCAAGATGGCCAGAATAAACATATCTCCTTTGCGGGATTCTCTCCTCAAATTTCGTGATTCAGTAATTTCTCTGGCGTCAGTAGAGAATGTCACAATCGCACCTGAGATTTTAGAATACAGGAAGCAGCTGACTTTATCTCAAGAACGAGTTTTTCTGTCGGCTTCATCGATTTCTAAACTTGAACAAGAGCGTATGATTCTTCAAGATCAACAAAAGGCTTATATTGATGGAAAAGCGATTATCCAAGATCGTATTGCAGCTCTGAAGGAGGAAATCTCTCAACTGGAGAGAAGGAATCGTGAGCAATCCTTAGCCCTTCAAGATGTTGAAGAAAAGATACGAGCAAATGGTCAATCCATTGATATTGAAAAATCTGCACAACTTCAAGGAAAAGAAATGATCGCTTCTTTGGAGGATAAGCTTATTGGCGTTCCTGATCAAGCAAGACTTATTTTTGAAGAGAAATCTAAACATGATGCAGCTCAGGCACAATTGAAAGAAGATTTGCGCAGATATTCAGAAGCAGTGGGGATTACAGAAGATCTTTAAACATGTAATCTTTGCTTTCATGTTTCTTTTGGACTTAATTTATTTGGCCTTTTGCTTTCATGTTTCTTCCTTTTTTTGGTTTTTTTTTTTTTTTTTTTTTGACATAATTTATTTAGCTTTACATATGTTTCATGATAGCATTTTGAGATGTTTATAATAGCATTTTTACATTGTATGTCATTTTCATATTGTATGCTTATACTTAATATTATTAGATTATATTTATACTTTATACAGTAATTTCATTACATCCTTTACAATTTCTAAACCTTTTATGCTTTGTTAGTGCGGGACTCTCTATATGAGTATTTAGATTGGCGGTACTAAGTTTTGATTTAATTAGCCACACACAGTTTAAGCTCAAGAGTAGTGGAGCGTGCGCACACATACAGTTTAAGCTCATGAGTAGTGGAGCATTTATGGGTCTTATGTGATGGCCACTGTAACTCTCTAGAGTTCTCTTTTGGGCTTCTCACTGCCTTGAGCTCACGGTCACGGTCCATCAGAGGGGCCCATTGGCGCTACCGGACGGTGAACTGTTGGTTTTACGCACAGGGTTGGCCACGGTAACTCTCTAGAGTTCGCAGGGCTCGCAAGGCTACCTTTGGGCACCAAATCTAGGGTCGCCAGTCCATCAATGAGTAGGTTTAAGCCCTTCCTCACGAGTTACTACTGAAATCAAACCCTAGACCTGGAGGGTCTTACGCACGGTTGGCATAAAGCTCGCACTGCGGCCCCTGTTTTCTTCGTCTGCAAGGTCGAGCCCATTCACAGGAGGGCATTTTCATCCGTTCCCCGTGGCGCTGCCAGAAGCTATACAGACGGCATGAGAGTTATGGTGACTAGTCTTCGCGGATTTATGGCCTTTTAGGCTTTGAATCCTTGACTTGGTCAGCTGCCCGTATGGGTGCGCACGATGGTCTTCGCGGGCTTTTTAGGGCCACTGACTCCTCGCCGCTGCCCGAATGGCGATCTTCATAGGTCTTATGTATAGTTGGCCGGCTCTTTTAGAGCTTGATCCTTTGAGAGCATTTTTTTTTTTTTTTGCGAGCTTGATCTTTTTTGATTTGGCTCAATTTGGCTCTTTTAGGATTTGGCTTGGCTATACTGCCTCTTTGATTGTTATTGATGTATCTTTGCTTTTGATAATATCTTCAAGAATATCCATGCCTTGTAAGGTAATAATATTTACCTTCAATCTTCAAGAAGATCCATGCCTTGTGAGGCGATAATATATATATATATATATATATATATATATATATATATATATATATATATCTATATATATATATATGATCATCATCATTTGCAAAATATGGTAGATATTTTCGGAATATCTTTAAGAAGACCCATGCCTTGTAAGGCAGAATATTTTCAGCTTAAATAATATCTTCAAGAGAATCTTCGAGATGATATTAACTTTGTCAATCTTCTTTGATGATGATGATGATCATATATATATTTTTCAGATTCGATGCTTGATAATTGACATATTTGTGAACTTTTTCTTCATAGTTTCTTTTGTTGCCATATAGACATGATCTTATTCATCCTTGCCCCCTTTTGATACAAATCATTATGCCGATAATATTCGGGGTCAAAATCAGCATGTCTATCTTCAGGGGTAGTATCTTTTGATGAAACGGGCGTTGACAGGTATACTGATACCCTGTCCCTCTTGATTTGCGATTTTATATGCCCCATTGGAGTATACTTCTTTTACTACATATGGACCGTCCCATTTAGGCTCGAACTTGCCCCCTGTCCGGCGAGTGACCACTATAGGTCTTTTCAACATTAACACCATATCCCCTTTTTTGAAAGAGCGGTATTTAACCTGTTTATCAAAGGCAGCCGATATTCTGGCCTGATATGACTGCAACCGCTGCTGAGCTGCAAAACGCTTCTCATCGAGCAAATCTAATTCTTTCAGCCTTATTTTTGCATTTTCATCATCTGTTATAGACTGATGTACTGCTATCCAGAGTGATGCCACCTGCATTTCAATTGTTGTTGTACGATGGGTAGTTCTGTAGGCCCACAATGCTTCTTGTAACTTTTCATCCCAATCGCGTTTACTGCCTGTCACCATTTTTTTCATTATTTTGACGATCGTTTTGTTAAACGCCTCTGCTAGTCCATTGGCCGGAGGATAATAAGGTGTTGAAAAAGAATGCTGGATGCCAAACTTCTGACATAACTTTTCCATGCCTCTATTTTTAAAAGGGGTACCATTATCAGTGACGATTTTTTTCGGAATACCATGACGGTATATTATAGCATGCTGGATGAAATTGACCACGTCTTTCTCTTTAACATTACGCAAGGCGACTGCTTCGGTCCATTTGGAGAAATAGTCTGTTGCTGCCAAGATATACTGTTTTCCTTTTGATGAAGGGGGATTTATAGGACCAATCACGTCGAGTCCCCATGCTGAAAAAGTCCAGGAAGCAACAGACTGATGTAATTCTTCTGGAGGAACATGTATTACATCTCCGTGTATTTGACATTCGTGACACCGCTTTGCATATTCTATTGCATCTTTGAACATAGTAGGCCAATAATAACCCCTTCGATGCACTCTATGGCATAAATTTCGGCCGGCTTGATGTGCTCCACATTCACCTGAATGTGCTTCCCACAGCATTTGGTTTGCTTCTTGCTTGTCTAAGCATCTTAGTAGCATTCCATTGTAAGATTTTCTATACAATACTTCACTACATATGACAAATTTGCCGGATCGCTGTTTAATCTGCTGCTTTTGCGCATTATCTTCTGGCAAGATATCATACTTTAGATAATCAACGAAAGGCTGACGCCAATCGTCTATCGTTACTTCTAGACAAGATATAGGAAACATTTCTACGGTTTCTTCGATAACTTCTGCAGACGGTAGGAATCTTCTTTCTTCTATAGTTACCTGAAGAGGACTTCGTTTTATGCAGGACAGAGCTGCTGCCAGACCAGCTAAAGCATCTGCTTTTGTATTCTCTGACCGTGGTATGTGTTTAATTTCCACATGACAAAATTGTTCAAGCAACTTTTGTGCCTTCCGATAATAGGGCAGAAGTTCTTCTTTCCTTACTTCGAATTCTGTTGTCAACTGATTTACAATCAATTTAGAATCTCCAAAGATATGCAATAAATTTATTTCCATTTGCTGGGCTATTTCCATTCCGATGATAAGAGCTCTGTATTCAGCTTCATTGTTTGTACATGTGGTACCCAGTGTGAAGGAATATGGCAATAAATCGCCTTGAGGTGTAATGAATATTATTCCTGCCCCCACTCCCGATATTCGAGCAGCACCATCAAAATACATTTGCCAAATATTCTGAGATTCAGCCAACATAACCTGTTCATCTGGGAATTCGTCATTGATCTCTTCACTTTCTGCTATAGGATGTGCTGCGAGGAAATCTGCCATAGCTTGTCCTTTTACTACTTTCGCCGGTTTATATGAAATAGTATATTCTGACAGCAATAACATCCATTTGGCTAGTCTTCCTGACAACATTGGCCTGGTCATCAAAAATTTTATAGCGAATATCAGCGCCAAACACTCTTTTTCGATCGAGGAATAATTGCATTCTACCCCCATTAATGTTCGGCTTAGATAATAAAGAGCAGTCTCTTTTCCGGCTTCGTTTACCTGTGCTAACAAAGCACCCAAAGAATTTGTAGCTGCGGATGTATATAAGATAAGTGTCTTACCTTTCACTGGAGCTGTTAACACCGGCGGCTGTTTCAACAATTCCTTGATTGAGTCAAAGGCATTTTGACAGGCGTGATCCCATATAAATTCTGTGTCTTTCTTCATTAACCGAGAAAATGGCTGACATCTTCCTGCGAGATTTGAAATGAAACGACGAATGTATGCCAATTTTCCTTGTAAGCTTTTTAATTCCTTCAACGTTGTTGGCGGCAGCATATTTTGAATAGCTTTAATTTTTTCTGGATCAATCTCGATCCCTCTGTGTCGTACAACAAAACCGAGGAACTTTCCAGAAGATACTCCAAATGCACACTTAGCAGGGTTCATTTTCAATTGCTTCTTTCTGAGACGACGGAAGACTGATGCTAAATGTTCGCGGTGTTCTTGATGACCTCCCAACCTGACCACCAAGTCATCAACATAGCATTCGACATGTTTGTGCATCATATCTTGAAAAATATTTTTCATTGCCCTTTGATATGTTGCCCCAGCATTTTTGAGACCGAAAGACATAACTTTATAACAATAAATTCCAAGCGATGTTCTGAAAGCCGTTGCCTCTTCATCTTCGGGCGCCATCCTGATTTGATTATAACCTGCGTATCCATCCATAAAAGACATAATAGCATACTGAGTAGTGCTATCAATTAATAATTCTGTTATTGGGAGGGGGAAGTCATCTTTTGGACATGCTTCATTCAGATCTCTGAAGTCGATGCACACTCTAATCTGCCCATTCTTCTTTTTCACTGGAACAATGTTTGATATCCACTTGGGATATTTAACTTCTCTGACGAATCCAACCTTTATTAATTTATTTACTTCTTTTTCGATTAATGGAATCAGGTCTGGGTGGAATCGCCTTTGAGCTTGCTTTACTGGTTTCTTTTCTTTGGAAATATTTAATCGATGCATTGCTACAGAGGGTTCCAATCCTGGCATTTCTTCATACGTTCAAGCGAAGACATCTTTATTTTCTCTGAGAAGCTGGCCATATTTCTCAAATTCCTGATCTGAAAGACTGACACTGATAAATATGTTCCTTGGCTCTTCTGCTGTCCCCAAATTTATTTCCCGCAAGCCTTCTATCGTCGGCTGTCCTCCGTCTTCTATTTGTCTTGGAGCGTTTTCAGGACACTTAACTATCTTAGCATCTTGTTCTGATATCTGTTTGGCTGGAATCATATCTACTGATACCATATTTACTGATGATTCTGCTCCTAATCCTTGGAATTTTTTCCATTTCTCTTGATCAACTCCGAGAGGGATTTGAATTCCTTTCCCATGATTCAGTCCAGTGGGCTTGTCACAATCAAAACTATAACGCCCTGAAATTCGGGGGTCAAGTATGAACTCAACACCCGAGTTCCAACGCATCACTTATGCAACATACACAATGCTGGTTAAATGTTGTCTGAGTTAGCGCAATAAACATGAATGAGATTAAACCAAAACAGTAATTCATACTCCAGTTCAATTGTAAATAAAAGCAGGCGGAAGACTGAAACTTTATATTCAAGTATGTAAAGTAACAAAATTTTCTGAACTCCAAAGTATGAGTACTAGCTGAGCACCAATATACATGTATTGTTTTTAAGTCAAAACCCAAAATACAATCCTCAAAAGAGGCCCTAAGAATCCCGCGATGCAGCCGGCGTAAGCGTAGCCGTCAGAGTACTGCATGAAGGAGAACTCTTCCTGGTCCTCATCAAGGTCGGGCTCTGGCTCCTGAACCAAGGCGCCCTCTATACCTGCGACAGAGTCTGGTTGGTGTGTACAACACCGTCCCGTAACATGGGAGTGAGTAGCTAACTCAGTGGAACAATAAAGCATAAGTTAACATGTTATCAAATCAACCAAGCAGTAATGATAAAGCAGTACAAATCAAGCATTTCTAACTACTCTTGTTAAGTGCAAAATGACATGACATGATGCTGTATGCCCTTGCCAAACCACCCTCAAGCGACATCATCTTACATTCGCGAATGCTTACTCCCTCAGTGCGCCACATCTACAAAGCACATGCGGTGCGATGATGTTCATGATTACCAAGTTTTTATTAATCCATTTCAATCAGCAGTATTGGGAAACTAAGGTACCTCCCTTGTATCTTTCCCAACATGATCCATTCTAGGGTAGTCAATCCTAGTTATTCTCATACGATATTATAGTTTGAGGAGCGTAGTGAAGGCATCGCAAAGGGTTCGTCACCCGTCAGCACGGATACAGATCTCACCGTATGCGGCTCCATTGCTGGCCGTCAGCTCGAATACAGGTCTCACCGTACACGGCTCAATCACTAGCCGTCAGCTCAAGCACAGGTCTCACCGTACTCGGCTCAACTCACACTCTAGTTGCTGTGAAAGACTCGTGGCCAATCACAGACCCTTGGAGTGTACTCGATGATACCACGGAGGACTCGTCGCCCGTCAGCACGAGCACAGATCTCACCGTACTCGGCTCTCGCCGAAGTATCGACAGCTCGAATACAGTGTCCCATACCACCGTATTCGGCTCACGAGTTAGTTGCGCAATGGTCACTACGGGGAGGCACATGGCCCCAGCGTAGGCCGACAGCTCGACCACGGTGTCCCATACCACCATGCCCGGCTCATGCGACTTAGCGGATCTAGGTACCATGGTTAAACGTGAATCGCCACTGGTAAGTTTGGTACCCTAGGTTCAAGCAGTAGCGACCAAACAGGGTGAACACACAATTACACTTCGGTTTAGTTGGCGAGCCTGACTAGCTCGAGCGCACCACAAGTTGAGCGATATGGAGCGCAAAAGCACTCCACGTGGCCAACCACTATCGTCAACCGAAGTACGACTCGGGTTCGCCGGACACGTCCTTTGTGGCGACATGAATCTCAGCCACAATCACAAGTCTGTTACCGAATGTTTGGACTATATACATAGTCCCAAACCCAAACAGTTTTCATCGTTAGCATGTGAAGTAAAGCATGATAAACAAGCGATACAAGCATGTTAGTAGGCATGTTATAAAGCATGAAGTAAACATGAAGTCAAGCATGTTGCAAAGCATGTTGTAAGGCATGTGATAAAGCACTATCCCCATAGGGATACAATTGTGTGCGCATTACAATTGAGTGGTTGCGGTGAACCACCGCATGGAGGGGACCCTACATGTCTCTAAGGGAGTCGGAAAACCCATATCAGCGCCTATCTAGGGCACTAGTACATACACATGTACACATAAGCATTTGCAACAAACACTTAGAATACACTATTCCAACATACATGACGTATGTTAGCCAAGTTCGGGTTAGGGCTGTCCCTTCGCCCCGGGAGTATTTTTCCCGTGTATATCATATTCATACAGCAAATAATCATTACAATTACATTTCCAAAATCCGCACGTATGCGGAATTTCTAGAATACGCAATTTCAACATACATGACATTTACACATGAACATATATTTTCGCGATCCCTTTCGCTAAACTAGCATTTTATCCACACATGATATAATCAAACATTAAATAAACATGTCAAACATTTTCTCAACAAAAATACGTATACGGTATTTCTACGTATATCAAGAGTATGTAAAATTCCATATTCTTTATCGCTAATCGAAACAGGAAACGGAAAGCACTTTGTACATGTGCATTTGCATGCAGATCATGAATCTATCATTATCTGACATTGAAAGCATTGAAAACCGTAACTTATACACTTAAAGTCCTCACCTCAGCCCTTGGAATTCCAACGAATCAGCAAGGGTGTTGGAGCTTCTGTATACGGGAGTTTCCTAGCCTAAAGAGCGTATCCGATTAGTCTTTCCATAACCTACCACTAATCAAGCTCAAATCAGACATAGGGTTAGGGTTTCTTACCTTCAAATGGGGTGGACACCGCCGGGAAAACCCCTGGAATAGGGCGGTGTAGGCCGTGGGAGGAGTGGAAGCAGCAGGAGGAAGATCGGCCTCGATCTCCAAGACTTTCTCTCTCCTTTCTCTCTTTCTCTCTAAGGGTTTAGACCCAAATTCGTATGGCTGTGAGAGGGGCTGTTCTAAGCCCCTTTTATAGCCAAGAACATGTCCAAAATAGACTCAGGTTCAAGGGTGGCTGCATATGTAGGCAGTTCGCCACTTTCCAAGCTCAAAAGGGGTGTTCTGGTGGCCCTCTTTGAGCCAAACGTCAGGCTTAAGCTCACCATCTACGGATCTACGTGGGATTACGTTTTCGACTCGATCGGATTCCCAGATCGCACGTGGCGGACCACTTTCAGTTCAACGATCAGTGGGCCACGATCAGAAATTCTGAGTACATGTAAATGTTCCTGAAATTTTTCTTAATCCGAGGGTGTAATTTGGTCTGATTCCGACGGTCAGGTTGCTTAATACTGACGCGCAACCGAAAGGTGCCAGATCACTATTCCAGATATTTTCATTTGGATGGAAATAGTGTTTTTCACACTCCCTCGCTCCGGAGTGAAAAGAATGGCCGTAGGACATCGGAATCATCTGATTTTTGAGATGATTGTCAAGCCCAGTGGGGCGGTCCTGGTTCCTTAGCTTCGTGTTAATTGGACTCCCGATGTGCGATCTAGACCTCATACGAAGTTTCGTTTCAGTCTCGAGAGCAGACGGGTAATGAGTTTGGCTCTAGACTTTAGGGTAACCTAGAGTCACTAATTCTGCATGTTTTGGGTCTTGCAGATCGTATTTAAAGCGATCCCAACGGATTTCATGACTAACCGAGTTTAGTACTTAGTTAACTTCGTTAAATTTCTAAAGGATTTAATCCTATGTGATTTCTGGTCGAGGTGGTACTCGGCCCAATGTACGGAAATTTTCAGGTCGTTACAAAAACCCATATTTTTCATGATTTTCTTGCTTACTGCACTGTATTTTCTCAAGTTCTGCGGTGCTAACTCTCCATGATATATATTGTTTGTGTTTTCATTCTTCACCTCTGCTACAATGTGGAACTTTATTGTTTCAGGATATTTAGCACTGGCTCTGACTTGAAATGTGCCTGGGGCGATTGCAAATGGCTTACATCTTTCGATATTGGGTAGGGGCATCGTGTAATTGGACTGCAGGACTTTCAACTGTTATGTCGACAACAATGTTAACGGCGGTTGTCCAGGTTGTCTCAGGCGCTTTGGTACAAAATAAAACTTTTTCCTTGCTCTTGTAGTCTCAAAAGACTCCGCCCTTTCTTCTCTAGCTTTATTTATTTGGACATCTTTCAAGATTCCCTTTCTATCATCATTTCCCGCTTCTTTAGAGAAACATTTATAATAGCTAGCATCCGCAAAGAAAGACTCAGCTTCTGTATATGGTTTCGCATCAGCTATTACTTTACACTGCATTCCATCCTTGTAGTATTTGAAACATTGGTGTAGAGTAGAAGGTACAATATTGTACTGATGTATCCATGGCCTTCCCAAGAGAAGGTTATATGTCGTCACAGTATTTATAACGTGACATACAACAGAAGTGATTAATTCTCCTACTTCCAATGTTACTGTAATTTTACCGAGCGCGCGTTGTCCATCTTGATTAAACCCTTGTATCATCATTCCGCTGGGCGCAAATCTGAATGGCGATAACCCAATTTAGTAATCATGGAGAGTGGCAAAAGATTCACTGCTGACCCATTGTCTATCATGATGCGTTTTATCTTCTTTTCACAAATGTACCCTTCTATCATCAATGGCCTGTTATGTTCTATTTCACCAATTAAATCATCATCAGAAAAAGATATCACTGGTAGACAATCCACCTTTTCCTTGCTTCTTTCATTCTTCATTTTTGTCAGTAAAGTTTCTCTCATATCGTGATCAGACAGTGCTTGAATCAAACTCTGTCGAAACTCTTCTGATAACTTGAGCGCATCATAAATACTCAAACATGCCGATATACCTTTCAAGTGACTAACTACATCGTAAGCCACTTTTGTCGCTGTATCTTCATTTCTACTTCTATCCTTGATGTTCCGCTTTTCAGTCACTTCTTTCCTTATAATTTCTGCTTTTTGCTTTATCGGACTCGTTATCTGCTTCCCCGATCACAATGTAATCATTGTCGCATTTCTTATCGGCCTTCGGTCTCCTTTCTCTTTCATTTCTGAGTCTTTTCTTGTATTGATAATACATTTACTGTCGCCCTTGTATTCTTTTCTTTGCTTTCGCTGGTTATTATATCTCCTCTATTTATCATTCGTTGTATGATGCACTTTAACGTGTAACAATTTCTGTCGGATGTCCCACTAAACGATGATAACGGCAAAAGTTTCTTTCTCGGGTTCTTGTCACATCTTCAGGGCGTTTCGGTTCCGGTAATTCCAGGGTGCCTGCTTTTAACAATTGTTGCATCATAGGCACCACGTCCTCTCTGTCAAACTCAAATCCTTCATGAGAATCGAGCATTCTAAGCTTTTTCCACCGTATCGATCCCTTGATTGATTCCAGTTTTCTTTTCCTTCCGGCCTTTTGTCTCTTGAGCCTTTTACCCCTTGATTTTTCTTATCCCGATGATGGTGTTGACCGTTGTCCTGCCAGGTATTCTTCTGATAGTTTCATTATGAAATGCTGGCATCTTACGAGTCATTAATTCCAATGCATGGGCTTTGGTAGCCAAATCGCGAAAGGTTCCGATATCAGCGCTAGTGAGTCCGAACGCAATTCCTGTCTCCATAGAGTTCAGACACATTTTGACTTGTTCCTTTTCTTCCGGCAACTGCCTACACGATGCCCCCAGTGTCTTCCATCTGTCTATGAATTTTTCAACTGGTTCTCCTTCTCGCTGTCATACTGAAGCTAATTCTGTGATACTAACATCGCGTTCTGATGAGAAAAAGTTTGACATGAAAGCATCTTGCATTTCTTCCCATGTGCGTATAGACCCTGGTGCTAAATTTGAATACCACCTGAAAGCTTTACTTTTCAGCGATGATCCAAATAAGCGTAAACAATATTGAGGTATTGTGGAGAAGTTTCCCATGCTGGTGATGAAATGCATCAGGTGTTCCTCTGGTGATCCTTCCCCATTAAATTTCTGGAAATCTGGATTCTTAAAATTGGCTGGAAACGGAACATCCTCTACCTCTCTCGGGTAGGGTGTTCGGTATCTGAAACGACCGGTATTCGCTCGCTCTCTTTCTATTCTGACTGCTTCTACGACGACTTGTCTTACATCATCTTGTGTTATAGCTCTTGCTGCTGGAACTGATCCTCGTGATCCTATCTCTTGCGGACGAGAGCCTTCAGGTTGGTTCTCTTGTCCATTCGTTGCTCCCATCATGGGTGGAGCCATTATTTGGGCTACAATATGTGCCAGAGTTGCCAGAGCTTCTCTGAGGTTCCGGCATTCATCCATTAGCACTCTTTATGCCTCTACCATCTGATCAACACGTTCTTCAGTAGATGGCCTATTTCCTTGACCCGTTTCTGCCATATATACTGCGGCCTCTTGACTGTTTGTCGAAGCTATTTTTTAAGTAAAACGCGAGTATGTTGACGTAACAGGACTTATAAAGAGGGGAGACATTGGAGTCTCATTGGATTCTTGTGTACTTCCCATGCTTTTAACCGATCGGGGTGATACAGTTATGGGCGAGCTTGTTTGAGGTGACACAAGCATCGGTGATCCTATCATCAGTGCTTTGCCTTTCTGCGATTCTGTCTATTTAGTCTTTGGAGCAACCAAAGCCGGAAAATCATGCAACGAGAACTGCGAAGTAGCTTGTTCGGGATAAATTGCCGGAGGAGCGAGCTCAGGTTTTCTTCTAGCTATGCTACGCGTGACCGGTCCCTCAGTTCTTGGTACAAGTACTTTCGCTTTGCGGTTCTTTAAAGTCTTTGCTTTTGTTTTCTTGGATAGGACCAAAGTCCAATTCTCATCACTTTCTTGTGGTTGAGGTGAGATGGAAATAACTCCCACTGTTACTTAAGTCACTTTGCGCCTGCTTGTAGTGCTTGCTTTCGTATGCTCAGGAGTTTGGTTCGGCGCATATTCAATTACAAATCCAGTAGCGGTGAATCAGAAGTTCACTTTTCTCGTAACGTTAGCCATTAGCAATGTAGTGTGATTGAATTTGGGTACCTTCAATAACAAAACATTCATGAAATTAGTATATGGAAAATTAAGTAAACTATCTTAGAGATGAAAGGGAGGATGTTCCCACTGAGAGTCGCCATTTTGGCGTTTAGAAGACGCCAAAAATAGTAATGAGAGTCTTGCAGCTTTCCAATGTTAGTGTTAAATAAGATATAAGTCCCCAGCAGAGTCGCCATTTTGTTTCGACAAGAAAACAAAAGTATTTGATTTGGGAATTATCTTATTCAATCATAACAATGAAATAATTACAGAAACAATCATCACACTTCATTGATTCTGAATTCATTTACATCCTCAAGTATCCCTTGATTCTAAGATAGTTTACAAAGAATTCGTTACAAGTTACAGTTATCGTAGTTAAATATAAATTTCGGTAGCATAACAGCGCCGATCTCAATCATCTCCTATGACTTAGGAGGAATGGATGAATTGACCAATAGTCTTCAAGAGGACGGAGATTCCGGCAGCATAACAGCGCTATTTCAGTCATCTCCTGAAACTTAGGAGGAACACGCCTTTTCGTCGATGATTCTTCCTTTTCTCCTGAGCAAGAAGAACCCGAAGACTTGAAGATTCGAGCCATTCTGACAGCATAACAGCTCATTGCTGTTATAGACTGCCCAGCAGTCGGTTTGCGCGGATCCGCGCAAACGATATGCTTTGCGCGGGTCCGCGCAAACTATCTCAGCCCTATGCTGCTTTGCGCGGATCAGCGCACAAACTTCAGGAGTCCAATACTCCTTTGCGCGCGGTCGCGCAAAGTGCAGGAGTCCAATACTCCGCACCTTCTGTCTTCTCTTTCGTCTTTCTTTCACTTCTGAAATCTTCCAACCCCTTTTGAGGAAAAGGAACGGGGTATTTATAGACTTTTTACCAATGGAAACCTCTGTTCTGGTCGATGTGGGACAAAATAATCAACCAACCATTTTTATCCCACCGTCATCTACTTTGCGCGGACACGCACAAACGACATGCTTTGCACGGTCTCGCGCAAACTATCAGTCTCCGCACAAACTGTCTTCATAATCTTCCGCGCAAACCATTCACTTTGCGCGGTCTGGCGCAACCATTTCACTTTGCGCGAATCCGCACAAAGTGGTCTTGAAGTTGATTTCTTGATCTTTTAAATTGATTTCTTGATTTTTCTCGTCTTCACTTCCTTGCTTATTTTATGCCTCAACATACACATACATTTATTATTACTTATACAATTCTATCCACCGAACTCACCTAATGCAGTTTGGCCGAACGGGCCCTAAAGGGAGAAAAGGGGCCGGAGTTTTGGTTCTCCACAGATTTGGTTCTCATCAGGGGTTGTAGAGGCCCAACTAACAAGGAGTAAAGAAAGGAAAATGAAGAAAATGAATGGGTTAGAGGGCTTGCCCGATTTTGAGCTTCAAATGGTGGTGTGGGAGTCCAAATGAGGGAAATGGAGAGGGTAGGGAGGAAGGGACTGCTGTGGATGATGAGAATGGATGGGTTGTGGTCGAAAATGGGAGATTGAGCGTTTGGAAGGGAGTTTTGAGAGAGAGGACAACAACTTGGAGGGGAAAAGGGAGCTTGGAGGGGTGGTTTGTGAAGCAAGTATGCCGTAGGGGTGGTTTTAGTGAACGGCCCATACACCAGGGGGTTCTCCAAGCCCCCAAACACGATCGGCCCGGACGGCCGGCCCGACCCATCAAAAAAGTCGGCGAGGCCTCGCCGACTTGGCGATGGCCTAGCCGAAAAATTTTGGATTTTTCAAAAGGGGGCACCAGGGACATGTTCCTCCAGTCCCCTAGGCTCCAAAAAAGTATGGGGCCCACCCTGGTTCCCTCCAGAAGTGCTCCATTTGGCCCCCGACTCTATTTTGAGCCGTATCGGGGTCAAAATGCAAACCAGAATGATTTTATATGACATGTAGCATATGATTTTGGGGTAGTAGGAGCTCATCCATCCAACTAACTGATTTATTTGGTCAGATTCAACAATTTGAATGGTCAAAAGTCCAATTTCTATATATATTTACTATTTATAGTAAATTTTTGTTTAAGTATTATTTTTCATCATTTATATGTTAGGATTTATGTCTAGTATGAAAGGATTTAAAACAAAATTAAAGAATGAAGTGGTGCAAGGAGAGATTTTAAAGAAATTGGGTAAAAAGGGGTTTTAGGCTTTGGTGTTGTGGTTGACCCACAACCTAAGAACATTCATTTCTAAAGAACGACTCAAACACGTCGACTGACGGCCTAGAAGTGATTCAGGATCGTTTCACCTGATCATGGGTGTGTACGGGCCCAATCTCAGCGGTCGATTTCGGTCGGTTTCGCCGTTCGGGGAAATTGGAAAATCTTACGTCGGTTTCTACGTTCCGTCGCTCCCTCCTAAGTCAGAGTGCGTCAGTGTGCATCGTGTGACCATGACCCAGGTCCGGTTTAATCCAAATCATGCTCTGATACCAACTTGTAATGCCCTGAAAATTGGGGGTCGAGCATAAACTCAACTCCCGAGTTCTAGAACATCACTTATGCAACAAAATGAATGATGATTGAATGTTGACTGTATTCGTGCATTGAACATGAGTGAGATTAAGCCAAAACAGCATATCATACTCCAGAGACAGTTAAATTTGCAAGCGGGAGACTGTGATAGATAGATAAAATATATAAACTATGATGAGTCTCCAGAGTGTGATAACATTACCTGGTTAAATAATTACAAGTACAGTTCTAAAATATACCAAATGTGAGGAAGTGTAATGTCTCCTATCCCAAGTACCGTAGCCCTGTCAATACAATACTAGGTCTTCATAGACCTGTCAGAGATTACGTGTAGGAGAACTCCTCAACATCACAGTAGTAGTTCGGCTCTGCTTCATAATCATCGCCAACACCTGAAACTCAACAAATCTGGTTGGTGTTGCAAACACCGTCCCGTAACGTGGGAGTGAGTGATCAACTCAGTGGAACAGTAAAGCATAAGTTAACATGTTATCAACTCAGTCAAGCAGTAATGATAAAGCAGTACAATCAAACAATTTTAACTACTCTTATTAAATGCAAGTATGAAATGACATGATGATGTATGCCCTTGCCAAACCACCCTCATGCAACATCATCTTACGTTCACGAATACATACCTCCCTCAGTGCTCCACATCTACTAGGCACATGCGGTGCGATGATGAGCATGATTACCGAGTTATTATTAGTCCATTTCAAACAGTAGTATTGGGAAACTATGGTACCTCCCTTGTATCATTCCCAAACATGATCCATTCTAGGGTTGTCAATCCTAGTTAATCTCATACAATATTATGATTTGAGAGGCATAGCGAAGGCATCACAAAGGGCTCTTCACCCGTCAGCACAGATACAGATCTCACTGTATGCGGCTCAATTGCTGACCGTCAGCTCGAGTACAGGTCTCACCGTACTCGGCTCAATCGCTGGGTGTCAACTCGAATACAGGTCTCACCGTACTCGGCTCAACTCATACTCTAGTTGCTGTGAAGGGCTCGTCGCCAATCACAGACCTTGGGGTATACTCGAAGATACTACAGAGGACTCGTCGCCCGTCAACACGAGTACAGGTCTCACCGTACTCGGATCTCACCGTAAGTATCGACAGCTCGAATACAGTGTCCCATACCACCGTATTCGGCTCACGGGTTTGGGTTGCTCAATGGTCACTACGGGGAGGCACGTGGCCCCAGCATAGGCCGGCAGCTCGACCACGGTGTCCCATACCACCATGTCCGGCTCATGAGTCTTAGCGGATCGAGGTACCATGGTTAAAGGGATTTCACTGGTAAGTTTGGTACCCTAGGTTCAAGCAGTAGCGTCCAAACATGGTGAACATACCTTAGACAGATCGGGTTACTTGACGAGCTCAGCTAGCTCGGGCGCACAACAAGTTGAACGATATAAAGTGCATAAGCACTTCGTGTGGCCAACCACTATCGCCAACCGAAGTACGACTCGGGTTCGTCGAACACATTTCACGTGGCAAATGAAACTCAGCCATGCATCCAATTCTGGTACCGATTGTCTGGACTATAATCATAGCCCCAAACACAATCAATTGCAGATAGATAAAGCAGTAGTGGATCAAGATTCAACTCATACAATCAAGGTCTGGTATTATCCGTTTAAGGCTGTCAGGGCTGTTGCACGCACTTGTTGCTCCACTCCCCCATCACCCATGACGGATCATACAATGTAAATATGAATTTAAACATGTGCATTACATAGATAAAATCAGAAAAGCAGTTGGGCATGTTATGAAGCACAACACAAGCATGAGTTTGTACATATTCAATTTCTAATCACACAACTATCCAAGGAAAACATACACTTAGTTAAAAGAAGTTGAGAATCATATCTCAACACCCTTATACATTACAATTTGCTAACTACTACTCATTTAAACATTTCAAGAAACGCTTTAAAAAAACATACATCAACATATATGACATATGTCGATCACATAGGCATTAGGCCAAATCCTTTCACTAGGGAGTTGCCCCAATCATAATACGCGTACACCCACGACGAATAGTCATGGCAAGCAGAAATCCAAGTTCAATATTCATTCAGTCATTTCCACAAACACTTGGGCCACACATTGTAACATATATAGTGTATATTGGCCGTGGCGTGATTTAGGGCAAATCCTTTCGTCAAAGGGGTATCGCCAATACAACAATCATGAATCCATGACAATTAGTCATGGCGAGCACGAATGAGAATTCTATACTCATTCAGTCATTTTCACAAACACTTAGAATACACTATTACAACATACATGGTGCATGTTAGCAAAACATGTATTAGGGTTATCCTTTAGCCAAGCGAGTATTTTATCCATGTATAATATATTACTACAGCAAATAATCATGATAGATACATCTCCAAAATTTATACGTTTACAGTATTTTCTAGAATACGCAATTTCAACATACATAATGTATAAAGTAAAACATGTATTTAGGTGAATCCTTTCGCCAAATAAGTATTTTATCCATATATCGTATATCCATACAACAAATAAACATGTCAAACACATTTCCAAAAAATATACGTATACCGTACTTTCTACAAATACCTAGAGTATGTAGAATTCCATATTTTTCATCTTTAATCGAAACGGAAAACAGACAGTACTTTGTACATGTGCAATTGCATGCAGATCATGAATCTATCATTATCTGACATTGAAAGCGTTGAAAACCATAACCTATACACCTAAAGTCTGCACCTTTAGTCGTAGAATCGTAACGGAGTCGATAGGTTTGCTAAGCTTCCGTATTCGGCAGTTTGGCAACTTATAGAACGAAATAGGTTAGCTATTTCACAACCTACAACTGTCTAAACCCCAAAACAGATTAGGGTTAGGGTTTCTTACCTATAAATGACACCAGAAACGCCGGGAAAGCGATGAGAATCAGGCGGTGGAGCCCGAATAGCGGCTGGGAAGAGTGGCAGGGAGATTCTCCCACTGCTCCCACACTTTTTCTCTCTTTTCTCTCTCTTTTCTCTCTCTCAATCTCAAATTCGTATGGCTGCCATGAGAGAGGGTTTAAGGTCCTTATATAGCCTAAAAATTCACCAAAATAGACTTATGTTGAAGGTATACTTACATTATAATCAAATCAGCATTGTTTCAGCTCAAAAGAGGGCTTCTGGCGGGCCTCCTTGAGCCAAAGGTCGGACTTAAGCTCACTAAAGCTGGATCTACGTTCTATTAAGTTTTCGTTTCAGTCGGATTTCCAGATCACGCGTGGCGGACCAGTTTCAGTTCAACGGTCAGCGGATCTCGATCGGAGATTCCGAGTACATGTAAATATGTGTATGAAATTTCTCCTGATCCGAGAGTGTAATTTGGTCTGATTCTGACGGTCTGGTTGCTTAATACTGATCCGCAAGTGAGAGGTGCCAGATTACTATTCAAGATATTTCATTTTGAAATTATTTCACATTTCTCACACTCTTCACTCCGAGCTCAAGCGAATAGCGCTGGGACACTATCTGGATTTGATTTCCGAGATGGTTGTCAAGTCCAGCGAGGCGGTCCTAGTTCCTTAACTTCGTGTTAATCGGACTTCCGACGTGCGGTCCAGATCTGATACGGAGTTTCGAGATGCTCCCGAGAGCAGCCGGGTAATGAGATTGATCCTAGATTATACGGTACTGTAGCATCGATGATTCTACAAGTTTTTGGTCTTGCAGATCGTATTTAAAGCGATTGGTGCTAATTTCACAGGTACTCTAGTTTAGCACTAGCTAATTCTCGCCTAATTTCTAAAGGATTTAGTCTTGTATGATTTCTGTCTGAGGTGGTACCTGGGCCTTTGTAGTTTGTATATAAAGTGATCCAAGTTTACTACTTAGCTAGTTTAGGATAGTGTCTAGGATGAAAGTGCTTAGAAAAATTGAAAAAACAAGGTAGTGAAGGGTGAGATTTGTGAAGGAAATGGGTTCAGAAGCGATTTTTGACTGTGGGGTTCAGTTCTGACGAATTAATAAGGTTTTAGGAGCAACCCATTGCCTAAGGACGTCTAATCCCAGGTTGGCAAAAATCCGGGATGTTACAGTAGGTCACTCCTTAGGAGCAATGTTGGTTAGATGTCCACATTGATGGGCAATGATGGTTAGATGTCCTCATCGTGACGTTCCCTTAGGCCTTATTAGGCCCATTCTCTTCATGGGTTAACCCAAATAAGTGAGCCCCATCCGCCATAGACGGATGACTCCGTGCTATCGGATTTGATATAACCACGACCAAAAGCCGATCTTTACATTATGGTCGATTGGTTGTCCATCTATGGACCCCGCCTTGTTTATATATGCTGGTTGTCGGTGCTGATTATTGATGTTGATTATCGGTACCGATTATCGAAGCCGATTCCGATTTGTCGAGGCCGATTTTATAGGCCGATTCTGATTGTTGAGGCGGATTATTGAGGCCGATTCCGAGTGTCGATTCTTACTATTGAGACCTATATGATGTATATGCGACCCGTAGTTGAGGCATACTGTGATGTATTCATGGCCCAAGGGCAAGGCTCATTGTGATGTATTCGTGGCCTATGGGCAAGGCCCATTGTGATATGTATTAGGCCCATGATTCATGACCCATTTGATGTATTCGAGAACCATGTATAGGGCCCACATGTCATGTATTTGAGGCCCATGATCAAGGCCCACCTGTTGTGTATATGTGGCCCTTGAGTAAGGCCCATGGTGTTGTATATTAGGTCCTTGTGAGAGGCCATGGGTCCATTATATGTTTGGCTCTATGTGGGCCATTCCTTGGGGGCAATGTTGGTTAAATGTCCACATTGTCGAAGCTGATTGTTGATGCCGGTTATTGATACCGGTTATGAGTATGTGATAGCATAGCATCATGATACATGCCCATACGCATCATCTACATGTTTGTTATGAGATGTGGTTGACAATTGCATATGTCATTGGGCAATTGTTATAAGACTCCTTGTTAGGCGGTGGTTATCTCACATGAGTGTACGATATGTGTAGGATTTATGCATGACTGGATTGTATGACTCATGTATCTTGCATTATGATTATTGTACGCCCTAGCGACATCATGGTCATGGCCTCCATAGGCATATCGTGAATGGCTATATGGGACACCGAAAATTTGTTCTATCATCGGGCTGCCATAGATGACCCTGGGTGAAAATCCTTAAACCCTCTTGGTACCAGAGTACGCCCTAACATCAAGACCGAGTGGATACATGAGCACCCGAGTGCCGAATACCAGGAGGCCGTGTCTCCCACTGTGTCATGGTCGGTTGGGAGGGGGTGTGGCCTTACCCGCCAGACGGTAGGGGGCATAGCTAGGCTGAGTTTGACCAGCTCGTGAATGGGTCCGCTATCGACGTGACGGGTAGATATTGGCTGACTACTAGCCAGGCGGATAGTGAGGTTTCTTCCACTTGCATGGTCGTGCGTCAGTGGGCGGCGATTTAGAGACCAGGATTGAAGATTTCAAGTGTAAGACCCCATCCATTCCGTACCATTTTCTATGCTTATGTGCACAATGATTAACGCCCTTGGCCAAACCTAGACTAGTCGTGCATAGTGCACTCCCAGCTGACCGGAAACCCCAAGGTTTCGAAACCAATTTCATATCGACCGGCCCATCGCTGCGATCGCGTAGGTACCACCCGTGCATCTATACAACGCTCTGTTAGTGAGATACACCGCGAAGAATCGTTAGTCTATCATGTGCGCATGACGCCATATACTCAATTCCACACATGTGCATAACACATGCCATGCACACATGCACATGCCACACATGGGTGAGAGAATCTCTACCCATGTGTGTGAGATCACCCTCTCATGTCATCCCTCTCTCATGTGCTCCCCAAAGTCAACTTCTCTCCATACCATACCCTACACATGACATCATTACACCATGCCATCCCATGCCCCTTTAATCCACCATTAATTCTTAATCATGCACAATTTTCCATAATCCTACCCTAAGCTAACATTAATCATATTAACCTAACCTAACCACATTTTTATCCATTTCTCTACAAACAGTCCTCCATCCCTTAGCATTTTCACTATTTTCTACAATAAGGGGAGAGAGAGAAACAGGAGTGATCTTGGTGGGCCATCAACTCCATCAATCCCATCCCTTCCATCCATCTAGTCTATCAAGGTGAGTACACTCCCTCCACTCTAATGGTTTGTTTTTTTTTATTATTATTATTTGGATGATTAATAGTGGTGATGATTTGATGATAATGATGTGATCAATGGTGTGGATGTATAGGAGAATACATATAAAAAGATGATTAATAGTGGTGATGATATGATGATAATGATGTGATTAATGGTGTGGATGTATAGGAGAAAATATACAAAAAAATAATAATAAGTTCTTATAGACTTCATGTGGGACCCATTGATAGTGGATCTGGTCACGCCCCAAACTCGGAAACCGAGCTCACAAAATTTTCGATTGCTGAATCTGGTGCCAACAGCCTCCTTAGTACCCCATTCTCGGCTCCTAGCACCCATACACTAGATTCTGATCCTATGATCCTACAAGGACGATTTTTCAACTTACATTTAACTCGTAATAAGCATAATCATAAGTTTACCCAAATCACAAAAGCAACATCATCATCACATATCCACTAATATAAACATTTGAATACAGTGCTGAAAAGGGAAATACATATATCGAAAATCAAAGCTTTAGAAGATAGTTGCACGCTCCAAGCTCGACACTGCTTCGACCTAAATGTCACATGCACACATCTATCGTGCATAAGCTTATAGAAAGCTTAGAGGGTGGTGTAAGTGTGTGCGTAAGGTAAGTGTCAAGTATGCAATATTAGAGCAATGTGAAAACATGCTGGTAAGCCCATAAATATCAATCAGCCTTATCCAGGCTATGTGATGTAAAAACATAATAAGCCAATATCATATACTGAGGAAACAATGTAAATTAGCGATGCAATGCGGAGACATAGTAAGCCAATATCATATACTGAGGATGCAATGCAATATGCAGTGTGAATGAAATGACCAAGCTAGAGTGAAGTCGGGATGATAGCAGGTAGTATCGCAAGTTACGGGGTCCATCACAAGGGACTTTTATCCAAACCAGTCTCATACCTAAATTTCGATAGATAAACTCAATGTGGTAAACTCCTGGAATCAGGTTAGTCACGGGCCCCAACCGAAATCCTAATCATTGCGAAGGTACACATAACAATTAGTTGTGCACCACCAGCCCGAGTGGATAGTGAATGAATGAATGAATGAGTAAAAATGTTGAGTATGCAACTCTTGCTCAGTAAGTCCACATATTAGTATAGCTCATCTCTAGGATATCACCAGGGTCTAGTACACTCCACAATGGCTCTGCCTCCCTAGCCGTTCAACCAATGAGTGGAAAAGACCTCACTATTCACCTAGCCAGTAATCTGTCAAGACCTACCCGGCTCATCGATAGCGGACCCATTTATTAGCTGGTCAAACTCAGCCAAGCTTACAGCCCCCTTACTCGGGCGGATAAGGCCACACCCCCTTCCTACCGACCACGATACAGTGAGAGACGTTGCCTACTGGTATTCGGCACCTAGGCGCTTATGTATCTACTCAGTCTAAACGTTGGAGTCTCCTCCAGTGCCAGAGAATTCTGGGACTCTCACCCAAGGACATCCTATGTGCCCACAGTGCTAGAACCAAATATTTTCGGTGTCACATCTAGCCATCGACGATATGCCTGTGGAGGCTACATCCTTGATATCGCTAGGGCGTACAGTAGTCATATCACAAAATGCAAGATGTATGAGTCACACAGTCCAATTATGCATCAATCTTGTGCATACCTGTGCACTCATGTGGGACGACTCCGCCTATCAGGGAGTCCCATGAACAACCTGCCCTATGGCTTATGCAATGGTCAACCACATCTCATAACAAACATGCAGATGATGCGTATGGGCATGTATCATGATGATATGTTGTTACATACTCATAATCGTTATCGATAACCAACACCGATAATCAACATCAATAATCGGTCTCGATAATCGATATCAATGATCAGCATCGACCTCGATAATCGGCACCGATAATTAGCCTCGATAATCGGCACTGATAATCAGCCTCGATAATTGGCACCAATAATCAACATCATTAATCGACACCGATCCAACATTGATAATCGACACCGATAATCAGCATCGATAATCGGCATCGATGAAAATGTGACTAACAAGGCTTAAGGGAAGGTCACAATGTGGACATTTAATCAACATTACTCCCAAGGAGTGGCCCACATAGAGCCAAACATATAGTAGGCCCATGGCCCGCCATAAACATCATTACGTACATTATGGTGGAATCACACATCACAATGGACCTCATATACATCACATTCGGCCCCACACAATGGCCTCATATACGTCTCATTGGGCCTCACTCATGGTCCTTATATACATTGCATTGGGCCTCAACCCATGGGCCTCAAATACATCACAATGGGCTTCATATACATCAAGTGGGCCACATCACATGGGCCACACCAATGTGCCTCATATACGTCAAGTGGGCCGCATCAATGGGCCTTATATACATCAAGTGGGCCGCACCAATGGGCCTCATATACATCAAGTGGTGCGCATCAATTGGCCGCACCAATGGGCCTCATACATCACAATGGGCCACATCACATGGGCCTTACACAAGGGTCTCATACATCCCAATGGGCCTCACCACATGGGCCATGTATACATCATAATGGGCCTTTTACACAGTCCGCGTATACATCACAATGGACACGGATTGCGTCCTACCCTCGCCCGGACGGTAATCCGTCTGAGCAGGGCTCTGTGGGGCCCACCATGATTTAAGTATTTTATCCACACCGTTAATTGTTTTTATATGATTATTTTAAGATGTGAACCAAACATTGAGGTAGGTTCAGGGCTTAAGTGGACCACAAATTGTGGATTAAACTTCCACCATTAAAAACTTCCTGGGAGTTTAAGAAGTGTCAGATCAAGACGAAATTTGTGTTTTCACTTCATCCAAGTTTGCATGACCTTATTAATAAGTTGGGTGGTAAAAAAAACATCACGATGGCCCTTATAAATGTTTCAACGGTGGGTGTCATTATCACTGCAGGTTCCTTTGATGTGGTCCACCGGATCTGTTTATTTGCTTAATTTTGTGTATAAACCTTAAAATGATCATATAAAAATGATTAACGGTGTGGATAAAATAATTACATCACGGTGGGCCCCACAGAGCCCTACTCGGACGGATTACCGTCCAAGCGGGGGTAGGACGCAATCCGCGTCCCATCACAATGGGCCTCATTACATGGGTCGAATATACTAATGGGCCTCATATACATCGCATGGGTCACATCGCATGGGCCTCATATAATCATAATGGGCCTCGTATAATCACAACGGGCCTCGTATAATCACAATGGGCCACATCATATGGGCTTCATATACAACACATCGGGCCTCATCCTATGGGCCTCATATACAAAACGTCGGGCCTCACTCATGGGCCACATATACATCATAATGGGCCTTGCCAAATGGGCCGTGAATACACCACAATGGGCCTCACCAAATGGGCCACAAATACATCACTTTGGGCCTCATTAATGGGAAACAATTACATCACTGCGGGCTGCACAAATGGACGACATAGATACACAATACATACATAACGGCGGGCCGCACAAATGGACGACATAGATATACAATTCATACATCATGGCGGGCCACACAAACGGACGACATAGATATACAATACATACATAACGGTAGGCTGCACAAATGGACGACATAGATATGCAATACATACATCACGGTGGGCCGCACAAACGGACGACATAGATATATAATTCACACATCACGGTGCGTCCCATGGCACACCGTCCAGATGAACGGTATGGGTATAGAATAAATATATAAAAGTGGGGTCCACCTCCACACGTGCCATCTAAAACATATGGACGGCGAGTATAAGAACACATACATTTGATGGCCCACTGAACTTACTAACATCAGCCAGCAGTGGGGCCATCGTCCAGATGGACAGTGTGTATAAAACCCATACACCAAGGTGGGTCCCACCCCCACACGTGCCACATGTGTGGGGTGGCCCCCACGTCCCTAAAACTGATGGACGGCTTGGAAAAAGATACATCTCGGTGGGTCCCCACACCACCCGTCCATATGGATGGGTGTGGATATAAAACACTTACATCAAGGTGGGTCCACGTGTGGGGCGGTATATAAATCAAGTGGGCCACATCACATGGGCCACACCAATGGGCCTTATATCATTAGTGGGCCACATCAATGTGCAGCATAAATATACAATACATGCATCACGGTGCATCCCACTATCCAGCAATCTTGACGGTGGAGATAAAACACATATATTATGGTGTGGTCCACGGTCCAGATGGACGAACAGCGTGAATGTAAAACAGATACATCACGGTTGGGGGTCCACACAGTCCGTCCAGATGGATGGCTGCTACACAATGCAAACATTAAGGTGGGCCCCACCCCACATGTGCAACACATGTGGGGTGGATCCCACGCTGCAGAAAAATGAATGGATGGTATGTATATAACACATATCTCACGATGGGATCCACAGAACTTACTGACGTCAAGGAGTAGCTATGTGGTTGCGGGGGACCCACTGTCTAGGATTTGGATGGTGTGGATCCCATCAGGTGGGACCACACGTGTGGGGGTCCACACACTACCAAAAAAACGACCAAAGGCTACGATCTATTTTGGTTTTTTGCGACGGCTATAAACCATAGCTCATTTGCTACGAATTAAAACCGTAGCTATATATGTCTAAACCGTAGCAAAAAAGAATAACTCCACCACACGTACAGACACCATTGGATATGTCATAAGGGACTTTATGTGGTCCATTAAATTATTTGTACTCCATCTAATACGTCTATACATTTTCTAAGAACATTTTAGGCGTAAAACCAAAAAACGAAGTAAATCGAAAGCTCAAGTGGACCACACGGTAGGAAAGATTGGAGATTAATCCATCAATTGATGGTGTGGTTCATTTGGACATTAGTTTTGCCTAAAAGTTTGCTTCATTTCCTATAAAAAAAATATTAGAATATTAATGGACGGAGTGGATTTGTCAATTGTGTCAATATGCACCCTACAAAGCCCTTGACCCGACCCTCCGTTTAGATCCCGTCATATGTGAGCCGTGGAGGGCCGGTTATGGATTGCTTTATTGCTACGGTTATTGAAGTTTTTAGCTACGGTTGAAATCCGTAGTAAGTCCGTAGCAGTTAAAAATGCGGAAAACCATGTCTGCTACCTTGTCTTTTCCCCCCATTACGAAATTCTCCCTCCACTCACCCACCCCTATTCCCTCTCACGTACGTCTCTCTCTCTCTCCTCTCTCTCTCTCAATCGCCACTCTTCTCTATCTCTCTCAATCTCGATCTCACACCCCCCTTTTCTCTATCTCTCTCAATCTCCCGCGCCCCTTCTCTCTCTCTCTCTCAATCTCCCGCGCCACTCTTCTCTATCGCTCTCAATCTCAATCTGACGCCTCCCTTTTCTCTATCTCTCTCAATCTCCCGCGCCCCTTCTCTCTCTCTCTCTCTCTCTCTCAATCTCGATCTCCCACGCCCCTTTTCTCTCTCACTCCAGAAGACATCTCGGTAGCGAATTCAGAACTTGGTAAGCTTCGAATATGAGCTTTTTTTTTCCTTTCGAGTTTCTGTGTGTGGATCTTTCTGATTACTTCCCCTACAAACTTAAAATGCAGGGGAAGCTGAAATGTGGAGTTCCGATTGCCGGTGGTCTGACGCTTCACATTGAAAGAACTGCATTCTGGCTCACATGAAAGAACTACATTATGCCATTGTTTAGTTTCCGGATGGTTGGCTAGAGTTGTAATTCTCTGTTTTTTCCTCTCTTTTATTTATTTATTTATTTATTTATTTATTTATTTTGTTTTGTTTTAATTTTTTTTAGATCTTTTTATTCATTTGGCTGCAGCCTCTAATTAATAAAATTGTCAATGTTCAAAAAAGAAAAAAATTGTTTGGGGGTTGTGTCATTGCATAAGCACACAACCCCTTCATTCCTCTTTAATGATGTTTATTTTTTAAGTAGAGGCATTTCGAAGGCTGCAATTAGATGGTCCGGCAGAAAATGAAGCCTCATTACTTCACATTGGATTTTTTTCTTTTAGTAGGCTGATATGACTGAATTTGATTGAATAGTCTTCATTACTAAAAATGAAATTAATAAAATGTGTTGAAAGTTGTTTGGCTTAAAATATAGTCCATCATGCCCATGTTTGACAGCAATATAAAAACTACTTTCTGTATATATAAATACTTACAATTAAATTTATTTAGTGATAAGTTCCACATAAAGAAAAATTAAAGGAATTATATTTCCAATAGGTAGGATTTTGTGTATGTACTATATGGCAATTTATCATTTTCAGACGGCTGTTGAGAAAAGTAATAAAAAACTAACAGATGTGTATTTGCATTAACAGATATTTATTTGCAAATACCCTGTTAGTGACATGAGAATCTTTACTAACCCATTCGTTTAATATGAATGTGACCTCATGGTTTGCAATCCAAACCATTGACTGATCACATTATGATATCTCTTGGACAACATCCCTCGCAGATGAATACATGACCTCTTTTGCTTGAACGTACAACTGTCTCTGTCTCTGTATTTTTTCCTTGGCAGTCTATGGAGGCCACAGATCAAAGGGATGGGACCTTCCTATTAAAAGAAACTTTTAGTTTGTAGAATTTATAGGGCAGTGGAAATCATACCAATGGTTTAGATCATTGAACCATAAGCCTCAACAGTACAAAATGACTGTGGAGGAAACTCTTGGTAACCATATTTATACTTTCCGCACTTTCTAATGGTAACCATTGGAAATCTTACCAATGGTTTGGATCACTTATGCTATTTGACAACATTGCATGGTAACCATATTTATACTTTCCGTACTTTCTAAACCTTTTCTTGATGCCAGCATGCTTTTCAATTAATTTATTTTTTTAATTATCTTTTGGAAGTGTTATTGGTTTCCTTTGTTCGATCTTTTCTTTTCACATGTCACTCGCTCAATAATTCATATAGGATACTTATTTTGTTTTAGCGAAACACCCCCTCTTCTCCATAAATTCTTTTCTTATTGTATCTTTTCTTTGTTTATCTTAGATCTAACTAGCCAATTGGTTTTTTCAGCCTCAGATGCTTCTTTTTCTCTACAAATTATTTTCTTAACGTCTCTTATTTTTTGTCGGCATAGATATATCCTAGATGCCATATAAAGCATGCTTGTTGGAGTTACTGTCCACGGAGAAAACAACTCTGTGATGTCTTTGATTTATATGAGATGCAAATAGGGAACATACTTGTTCAAGAGAACTTCCAAAGAATAAAACCTCGCTAATGAGAAAGGTTTAAGCACTTGAAACTTGATTTTGAGGATAGTCGCTAAATTGAGACATGGTTTATTGGAACTTTGAAGGACTTGAACGCTTTAAAGATGGTCTTAGTTGAGTCATAAAAACCTGAATTTGAATTGTTAAGGATACTAGCTGAACTGTGACATGGTCTACTGAATCCTTTTGAGGGCTTTAAATAAAGGTTGGCTTTAAAGATGGATTCAGGCAAGTCATAAAGATTCAAATTACCTAAACTTTCACAGGTATAGAAAAAATCAAATTACACTTATATCTCAGTCCAGATCTAGAAATCTTACCAGTATCGTCTACCATTCAATTAACTTCATGAACCCTCACATTTATTCACAGACTAGGCTACGTATTTGTGCACTACCACATAAACATGGGGCTTGTTTGACTTTGTTCATGTTTCACACTTCTGCCCGGTACGTGGTGAGGAATAAGTATAATGTTTATCAAATGGATTCACTTGACTAACATAGTTTGTTGCTCATTGATCACATGTATAAAAGTTAGTCCAATATCCATTCGCTCTCCTTTTGAGTTGGAGAAGAAGTTAACATAGCTCTGTTTTATGCATGGAAATTACTTTTCATAATGTGTGAATGACTGTAAGGGGAAGAAAATCTTTTTTTTTTTTTGACAAGTATTCGTTGCTCTGTTCATGCAGGCATCCGCATGTTTTTTCTGCTGCCCATTCGGAATCTGATCTGCTGAAGGCATCTGAAGCACTGAAAAGAGTTGTCTGTGCTCTCTGCTTAGAGTGACAGGTTCTTGTCTGATCTTTCCTAACAACGTCTTTTGTGTTGTGTGTGTGTGTGTGTGTGTGTGTGTGTGTTGTAAATATACATTATATCTAAATCTATAATATATTATAATACTATAATATATACTGTTCGGAGTCTGTTTTGCGAAAGACAGATAATCTGTTTGGTGGCTGCTGCTTATGGGGATGTTATCTTTTCCTAATACAGGCATCATGCAATTGAGGAATTAAAAGATCCTCATAGGCAAAGTTCGATTACACGTGGGATTCTGTACATGTGAGGCCCATTGCCTGGTGATCAAAAGGTTCACCCAATGGACCTCACCATGGACGATGGGCACTCCAGTAATCTCTCAGATTGGAAAGTTGGATGATCTCAACCCTTTGATTAGTTAAAAGAAAATTTCTTTTAAAAAGAAAAAAAAAAACAAGAAGAAGAAGAAGAAGACAACAATCTACTTTAAATGAGGAAAAAAAAACCAAAAATTAAAGGGTTAGGATCTGACAAATTGGAAGGTTTCAGATGCATTTACCATCCACAGTGGGTCCATCAGATGAACCTCTTGGATCAGAAACAAGTGGGTCCCATATGTACGGAATCATGAGCTAAGCACGTTGATCAACATGTACACCTTGCTTGGATTTTTAGTATGTACATCAACTAATAATACAACAATGGTGGTGGCCCGCGGGGAAATGTAACCTTTTCGATTGGTGGCTAGGAAATAAGCATTTAGGAACGAAAGTGGGGGTCCTAGTTCATGCTTCATGGCCTTCCGCTAGTCATATGAAAATCGATTGAGTGTCCTGATAGATGATGGACTATCCCGTATGTTATTTAAAAGCTTTTGGTATATTGATGCTCAGGTAGAGCATATGACTCTTGATACATAAGTACTTAGAACTTGTACCCGTGAAGTACATAAGTTAAAACCATCTAAATTGTCTCATAGGGGCCAAGTCACAGTCCCAAAATCATATTGTTTAAAAGCCCAAACCTCTAATTCATGGATACTTGTTTGTTGAAATAGGATTATTGGATTTTTATTTTTTATTTTTTATTTTTCATTCTTAACTATCCAATAAATGTCCACCAATCTGATAGTCAGATAATCAAATGAGCAATAATTTTTTTCTCACCATTTAACTAAATTCAAAATCATAATTTGGACCATGGTTTTAAGACTCAAAACGATATTAATCTGACTTGTCTGAGTTGACTTGGACTCAATTGGACCTGATCTAGTTTCATACTCTGAGTCACCGCTGACTTAAGCAAGTTATGACTCGACTCTGGGCTGGGTAAGGCAAATCAAGTTGCCAAGTCTTTTAGCCATAATTTGGAAAGTTTTTTGACATATTTGTATGTCATGTATGCAATTTCTAAGTAAATTTCTCAGTGCCTGAGCATTATCTGTCATGATCATAGATCATGGTGAGTCCATTTATCCTTCCCAAATTGTTATTCCATCATGATCATAGGTGATCCTCTAAGCAAAGGACATCATCCGGTCTAGTGTATATGCATTGCATTGGATAGTTTCCTTTTCCATTACAATCAAACTAACAGCTTTTTATTCCATTCAATTCAAAATCTATCACCATAGTAAGTCTGGTAATGGGCCAGGCCTTTGCCAGAATTTTGAACTGGCCCCTCAGGCCAACCCTATTCAAGAGTTTGATTTTGTTAGGCCCCAGCCTAGCCTTATTCCATGGTTTGTGCACTCGTGGGAAATTCTCCCACACAGGTCAAGCAAATCACCACTTAGGTCTTGTCATTTGTAACTACGAGAAAATATCAAAACTTGTTTGTTTACAATAAGAGAATATGAGATGTAGGAATTTATGGCATTAACTACCAATGCATGTGCATGATGACCCTAATTAGGTGTTTGAATGTCATAGATCTAATGATCCATGATGATAAATTGCATTTTAGGTATGAAAAGGGCTTTATGGCTGCTAGCAGTTTAAGCAAGACATGTAGAACCTTTTACTTTAACAGATGGTGAAAGGTGATAGATAACTTGTTTGTTTATGGTAGGAACTAAGCATAGTTATCAGTGTCAACATCTTATCCCATCGATAGACTGGCATATTTGTTACCTATCCAAAAAGGCATATCTAGTAGCTTTTAATATCTTGTACTATTGAAATAACGTTTTGGGTGCATCATCTGGGTTTTAAGTCTTCAAAGATCTCTTTTCATGGCAACGAGGGAACTTTTGCCTTGGGTAACTTGTTGTGCTTGTATGGATGCTAATAGATGATCTTTTTTCATTGTGCATTGATAACAACAATGAACCATTTTTGACTAGCATTTTAACTAAGTATTTCAAAACTCTTTGGTGTTTTAGTTGGTTTCAAATCAAGATCATAGATGCATGTGTTTAGAATTAATTCATGAATGAGTGAAAAATACTTATTAATTATTTTTTTGCTAAGGTGCAGGTTCAAAAAGGACCCTTTGGTTAATCGAGTTTTGCTTGTAATGGATAGGGAGTGGATAACACTAAGTTTTTTAGACCCACGTTTTATTTCTGGATTGAGAAGTTTTTTAAAGTTTGCACGAGATCACCTTCCTAGTAGAGAAACTATTTTTTGTCCATGCACCACTTGCAGATGTGCACGTTTACCGATTTCTTATGATGATTTGGAAATACATCTAATGAAAAATGGATTTGATCCAAGATATAGGGTTTGGAACATGCATGGTGAGCAGGTATCACCTAAGTGTACTGAACGTCCATCAAGTTCCCAACAATGCCATAGTGTCCCAAACTTAAATGACGTTCACAACACGATCGTTCAAGAGCTCGGTGGTAATAACCTAGATAAAGTTGTCCAGGATGAGTCGAACATGACCCCTGTAGTCGAAGGCGAATTTGGGGAAAATGAAAGTAATGATTTTGAAGCAAATCTACAAGAAGCAATGACTGAGCTATACCCTGGGGCAGAAGATTTCACCGTGCTAACTTTCATTGTACAACTTTTTAAATTAAAGGTGAACCATGGATGGAGTGAAAAAAGCTTTACAGAGCTCCTTCAACTACTAAAGAAGGTGTTGCCTTCTGGTAATAAGGCCCCAACTAATACCTATAAAGCGAAGAAGATCATTACAAAGTTGGGTCTTCATCATGTGAAGATCCATGCTTGTCCAAATGACTGCATCTTGTATTGGAGAGAGCACGAGATGAAAACTAGTTGTCCAACTTGTAAAGCTTCTAGGTTCAAGACAGAAATGGATGATGACAGAAAACAATTTCAAGTACCTGCCAAGGTGTTAAGGTATTTTCCATTAACACCAAGGCTACAAAGAATGTTCAGTGTGTCATGGTTGGCGAAAAAAATGTCCTGGCACTCAACCAGGAAATTGCAACATGAAAAGATGGAGCATCCAGCTGATTCTATTGCATGGAGGAATCTCGATGACAAGTATACGGATTTTTCAAATGAGTCTCGCAATGTTCGATTGGGTTTAGCTACAGATGGGCTTAACCCATACGGCACTTATAGCACTTCACATAGTTCATGGCCTGTTATGTGTGTGATGCACAACCTTTCACCAAAGCTTTGTATGAAACCTCAATTTACTATATTGACTTTGTTCATTGAGGGACCGCGACAACCGGGAAAGGATATTGACGTTTACTTACAACTATTGATTGATGAACTTCAAGACTTATGGCGGAAAGGGGACATGACGTTCGACACATACCATGAAAGCAATTTCAATATGCGTGCAGTTCTACTCTGGACAATCCATGACTTTCCAGCATATGGTAACGTTTCCAGTTGTAGAACCAAGGGTAAATATGGTTGTCCTGTATGTGGTCCCAACACAGATTTCTTGCGACTCAAGTATGGAAAGAAACATGTTTATATGGGCCATAGACGGTGTTTGCCAATGTTGGACCAGGCTAGAAAGGACACAAGTGCTGGCACTTACAATAAGAAAGTGGAGATACGACGACAACCGATCCGTCTGGATGGGATTGAGGTCGAAAGACAAACTGCGAACCTTAATATGCAGTGGGGGAAGTCTGGGAAAAAGAATATAAGGGGTATTGATGGAGGCCGACAAGAGCTAACCGATGACGTTGAATCACCGTGGTTATTCAAACGGTCTATATTATTTGATCTGGAGTATTGGAAAGATATTCCCGTGCGCCACAACCTTGATGTTATGCATGTCGAGAAAAATATATGTGAAATCCTTGTCGCTTTGATGTTGAACACGCTTGGCAAAACCAAGGATGATGTTAATGTGCGCAGAGACCTGAAACGGTTGGGAATTAAGAAGCGTCTATGGCTGAAAAAGAGCAATGGCAAGACGATTCAAAAACAAGGTCCTTTCTGTCTAAGAAAAGAAGAGAAAAAGCTTTTCATCCAGACTTTGCGTAATCTGCGTGTTCCTATTGGTTTTAGTGTGAACTGGAAGACCATTGTAACGGAAGATTGCATGGATTTAAAGGGAATGAAGTCTCATTCTTATCATGTGTTGATGCAACATCTACTCCCGGTTCTTATTCAGCATGCATTCAAGGATAGGAAGGTCATTCGTCCTATAATTATAAGCTTTTGCACCTTCTTTAATGCGTTGTGCTCGTCAACCATAGACCTTCAAACGCTAATTACTCTCGAGAGGGGCATGGCTAGGACGTTATGTCAGCTTGAGATTATATGCCCTACATCGATATTTGTCATGATGATGCATCTTACCATCCACTTGGCCTACGAGGATCGCATATGTGGTCTTGTATATTATCGATGGATGTATCCATTTGAAAGGTACGCTATGAGCTTAGTAGGAATAAATAAGTGAAACGTTTAAAGATGCACGTATATGTAATGTATCATTATTTTTGTCAGGTTCATGAAGACATTCAAGGCTTATGTCCGTAACAAGACGTGACCTGAGGGTTGCATTGCAGAACAATACATCCAAGAGGAGACAGTTATATACTGCAACCAATATAGAGGAAAACATAAAACAAGCCTCTTGGAAAAGCTGGAAAAATGTTTTGATGGAGTCATTCCAAAACCACAAAAGTTACAAGAAATTGTTGACGATGATTCTAATGATGACAATGTTGGTCCAGTAGGTTCGAGTCAAAGTGTCATCCTAATAGGTATCGAATATGAACAAGCTTGTACTTGGGTCATGAAGAGTCATCCCAGCTATGATGCATGGGAAGGGTATGTACTTTTAGCTCATATGTATATATCTTCTTTACTTTATGCAATTTCAGTTTCTGATTGGTATTAAATAACCAACAGGAAGTACAAAGATTTCTTGCAGCGATGCTACAGGAGGACCAAAAAGGTGCTTAGCGAGGATGAATTCATACCTTGGTTGAAGAGACAAACAGAGTTCAACGGATCTAACGAAGAAGAATTCAAAGATATAGTGAGAGGACCTCTAGCTTTTGCTACGCAATACAATAAGTATTGTTTAATGGTTTCCTTTTCGTCACTAAGGAATATGAGGAGAATAAAACAAACCAAAAGAGTGGGGTTATGACAGAGGGTATGACCACCTTCCGATGTAGTGCTAAGGATATAAATACAGTGGATGAAAATCAACCTTACTATGGAGTCCTTCATAGAATTATCCAATTGGAGTACCGTACAGGGTATAAACCCGTCCTATTTAAGTGTGATTGGGTGAAGGTGACACATCATGGTGTTTTTGTTGATGTCGAAGCGAATCTGAGATTAGTAAATTTATCTAGTCTTTATAGTTCAGACAAAGTGGGTGACGAACCGTTCATTCTCGCGGAGCATGCCGTACAAGTTTTCTACTCTAAAGATCATAAAAATCCTGAATGGCACGTGGTCTTGGAGGTTTTAAAAAGGATTTTTGTCGAGGAGGAGACATGCCTTCTATCAGAACGATTGAAGGCTGTTTCTGATGCCGATGCAGGACCTGATCTCACCACCTTAGCAAATGCCGATGAGTTGATATTCAATGAACCTGAAGAAGTCAGTGTTGTAGTTGAGAAAACAAAGAAAAGAAAGGGATCAAGGAGAATCTATTGAATTGCTTGTATTTTTAATCCATGTAACAAAATGATATATATTGAAGGAAATATAATGAAGGTATGGATAATATAGTGAATTGTTTGTGCTTTATCTGTTATATAAATTGTTTCTTAACCATTAGTGATTTTATTTATTTATTATTTTTTTTAGCATATAAACAAGCACATGGATTCACAACCAGAGGCATTGGGTGCAAATGTGAGCAACACCAAAGGTAATAAGATAGTTCTCATTAATTAGATATGTAGATTTCATTTTTCTTATATATTGGCGGTAATCAACGATGTTTATATATAATTATGATTCCTTTTTATGTAGATGTGCCAGCTTCTTCTTCATCTAGAAAGATAGGCCCTACTAAGGGTGTTTCTTTACATGTGCAACCTGATAGGAAAAATGTCCTTAAGACGAATGAATTCGGGCAACCGAATGAGGACAGTTCCAATCACAAAGACTTTGCATCGCATATCGGTGTCCTATCCCGTGCTCATAACCCGATCATATACGAGGACTTTCGCCAGGTGCCTTATGCACACATTCAAAAGGTCATACACACATTGTCACTGTTTTATGAGTTTGAGGGTCAAAGTTGAGATGCAGGTGTTTGGTACATAACACAACGCATCAATGAAACGTAGAGAAATTATAAGAAAAGGTTGACTAAAAAATATAAAAAAAACAACGATCCTATAGTTGTTAAAGATAGTCCTGCCCCCCCAGGTGTCCCTATGGAGGATTGGAGGATCTTTGTGGATCAACACAACACCGAGCAATTCAAGAGAGCAAGTGCAAGGAATAAAGTCAATCGGGCAAAGCTAAAAGGACCTGCGTGTCTTAGGAGGCGCAGCATGGCTGTTACTCGCCATCAAATGGTATGTATCTAAAGATAGGTATTATAGTTTAAAATTAAATTTAATTTTGATCTAATTAACTCTATTAATGATGTGTATTTGAATGATATGTTATGTGCCAAAGACAATGGAGAGGAATCTTACCTCTGATGCCGAGATAGGTAGAGGTGATGTCTACTTAAGAGCCCATACAAGCAAGGACAAAGTCGTCCAGTATCCTGACCTTGTTGTAAGTGCACCCCTCCTACCACTAACTAGTACCATTATGAAATGTCATTATATAACTTTAAATTCATTTACATTCATTTGTATTAATTTTGTCACAACAAAAACTATATGAGCTTTATAGTAGCAATCTTACTTCTAAGATGAACTGCGTTGACGATGCCCTTTCACAGGTACTGATAAAGTTTTAAAATTACTTGAGTTTCATGGTAATTATGAATTTCCTAATAACTTGATTTGCAATGTTTTACAGTTGCTTAGTTCTGACAGTAGAGGGCGAATGCGTGGTCTGGGTTGTTCGATAAGCAAAACAGGACTGAAGAAGTCAACCCCTACCCGTTTAAAGCTACATAATATGGCAAAAGAAAAAGAAGGCCTAGCGCAGGAGATATTAGAGATAAAGAAATCATTGGTTGATATAAAGTCTTGTGTGGGTATGCATCAAGAGGCATAGTCTGGTTAAAACATCCCATCACCACCAGTGGCTAAATCTACTCAGGGATCATCGGTATGCAATTATAATTTCGCTAATGTAATAAGCTTACAATTATATTATAAATGATAATAATACCAACGCCATTTTATATGTGTACATGTAGCCAGATACGATATATATCGGTAAGAAATGCGAGTTGCTTGGTTGGGGCTTACGTGGTGTTGTTGCTCATGGTCAAGTACACGAAGTTAGTCCAAATGCAGTTGTCCATTGTGAGCCATTAGCAGAGGGAGCTTTTGTTGTTATCCTGATTGAGATTATACACCATGATGCTCATTTGTGGAAAGAAGATGGATTCGCATCTACACTTGGAGAGGCCGGTCCGGGATCAGTTGTGCAATGGGGGAAGCAATCAATGAGATTCCTATAATTTGAACATATAGTAATTTGGCTTAAGTGGGTTTTGGTTGTGCCTGTACATGATGCTTTTTTTTTTGGAGTTTGGCTTAAGTAGTTACTCTATATGATGTTTGGCTAGGTATTTTTTTTGGTACTCTATAGTTCATCGATATTTATAGTCTACGTGAATTTTGCACTATATATTTGAATATATTTATAGTCTTAGGCTCCATTTGGTCATCACATTGGTGTTTATGAATGTAAATTTATCTCAGACCAAATGGAGCTTAAGCCCTTTTTTAACTCCGCCAATGCAACTCCTTGCATTGCCGGTCCCAAGCCCGGGTAAAGGAGGAGGGAGAAGGGCTTCAAGGTGAGTTTCATCATTTTTTTTTAAAAAAATTCGAAGCTGTTATAATTTCTGAGTTTATTTTTGCTTGCAGGCTGGCAGATTTGCTCACATATGTTGGCGTATGGCCTTACAATTCTCAGAGGTACTCATGGAACTTAACAGGATCATTGGCCTATTACGAAATTGGAAATTGGATACTTCCTCTTGTGAGAGAATGTAATGAATGAAGAAACAAACAATTGTCTACAATCAAAACAATGCTCTTTTGCACATTTTGCAGCCCACAAATCATTCATATAGTAGGATGCACTATGGATGGGTCATGTTCAAAACCACCCACCGTTTTCCAATTGAATGTGAACTGTTGTTATATGGTTTTATCAATTGACCTAGTTCAAGGCGTATTCCTTATGCAAACTACTTTATTTTTGCGCATTCATGATTTGTTATTATTCTAAAATGATTAAGTTTTGTTTTCTTACAGGTTGTGCCTTATGAACGACCTGCATTGAGAAAAGGGTTTTTACTTCCAGAAGGTATATTTTTATTTCTTGGAATACATGTGATCATTTTCAAAATAACACAATGTTGGCACTCTGTTTTTGAAAATTTCGTTTGGTCAATTTAATGGTCTTGAGAAATCGAAACCCATGTAAATAGAATAAATATGAAATCTAATTGCAAGGACAATGGAGAACTCCCTAACTAAAATTTCTTATTTCAAGCACTTTTTGTCCTCATGCATGATATGGGTCCGAACTAGGAGCTGATAAGTGATGATATCAACAGTACCTGCAGTTCAAGGTGAAGTTGTATTTTGTGAATTTTTCTTTCTTATGTGTTTAACCTTTTTGCTAGAAACACCTTTCAAAAAAAAATGCTAGAAACATCATTATGCATGTATTTACTCAATATTGCATGTAAGTCACATAGGGAAGGCCCTGGATCCAGTGGTTGTTTGATTAATTCAAACTAGGAGGAATTTACCAAGGCTTGTAATTGAATGCATAAATAACCTCCCTGACTGCTGCTGCTGCTACCACCATCAAAGTCCCAAAAAAGAACAACTTGCACCACAAGAGCTTCACTTCAAGTCATCATAATTTGGAAACATTGAAACTATTTAAATCAAATTCATTCATGGTGAAAAGAGATGTCTACTTCTCACAAACTTTCCTAGGAGCCTTCTGTATGTATATCACAAACCTGACCTTTGGAGAGCATGTGGAGGCATGGACAGCTTACAGAGCACCATCACTTTTCGCCCTCTGCTTGGTGGCTTATCTTCATCTTTCTTTTGCTCTGTTTGACCTTGGAGAGATGCCAACAAATCCTTCAGACACACCACCAGATTGACTAGATCTAGGATCGTCCATTGACATTGCCAGGGCTTGCTCAAGCAAGGCAGTCTCATCCTCCGTGAGATCAGCTCTTTTGTTATCAGCACCAGGACCTGAACTGCTTACAGGTTCAGCCATAGTTGCATCTTGAGAACTAGATGCCTGCTCCCCTCCTTTTTCTTGTTTAGTAGCATCCTCTGAAGCTTTCTTAGCAGCAGTTTCTTGCCTTGCCCTCTCCTCTTTCATTGAAACCCGAAGGGCAAGAGCCAGCTTGGGATCTAAGTTAGGATCCATGCCAAAATCAAATCCAGACACACCACCTGCTGCAGCTGCTGAAACTGCAGCAAAACCGCTTCCACACCACTCAAGCTGAGCGATTAAAGATCTGACCAGAACGCAAATCAGGCCCATCCAATAGTTCTAATAAAAAAACCTAGCAGATCCTATCCATATCACAGCTCTAGGCCATTCAACGGTCTAGATTGCTGATCTGAAACTACTAACCAGCTAAAGAGAACCTAGTTAGCTTCCATCTGAAATTGATAAACCCCTCTACCATCATGATCCATATTTGAATCAGGTGTCCAAGAAAACCGAAGCAACAAAGATATCTGGAAAGATAATTTGGTCAGTCACAGAACTAGCTGCTAGCTGTGAACAGTACGCAACAATTAGTTTGAGTTTTGAATATAGGCCTTAACGACCATCAACATTCACAAACAAATTTTGACTTGATATTCATCGCAATGCTAGAAAAATGGAGATCTTGATATAGAGTTCTTCCCCTGAACAAAAGAAGATTTACAAAACTAGCTGCTAACAATAGACTTTGAACAACAATTATTAACCAATAAAAATGAGGAGAAAAAGACTCCCCTTAGATGTCACATCAAACCTAGAATTTCTGGTTGAAAAACAACACAAATAGGAGTATTTGAAGTTTTGAACCCCAAAAGTAATCTAAAACAGGGTCAGAAAAGAATAAGAAGAAGAACAAAGAAAACTACTTTTCATTCACAATTCACCATTCCTTCAGAAAAGAACCTTGACATTACATTTACCATCCCAAAAGCATAAAAACCCAAAGCTAATCCTAACCATCCAAAATTTCTAATAGTAACCATTTCATCAATACCATCATCTAAGCCTTATCCCACCTTATTGGGTTCGGCTACATGAATCCTTTCCACCATTCCATTTCATCAATACCATCATCCAAAATTGTTCTTTTTCAACTTTCTTCCTATTGTCTCAAGTACCTTCTTGTCATATTTGATAGGACTTTCAGCAAAAACTAAATTCCTTTGTTGCTGTTTTTTTTAGGGCCTTACCATGGATACATTATGCTCCCAAATTCTTCTAGATTGAGAGCCTACATAAACATTGTCTCAAATGGATTCTTGATGTGTTTTTGAATTTGCAGGTGTTTGTGAATGATCAGTTTCTGAACTGGGATCCAGAGCATCGGATCAAATTCTGGATTGTCTCCGCCAGAGCAACTATTGTTGAAACTGAAAGTTGTACAGTGCAGGTAAGTTGTGTACACATATCCCTCTTTATATTCTCACCATTCCCTTGATTTATGCAAAACTAGGTGTTTCAAATGCCACCCACTGTTTGATAGAAAGATATTATGTTTAAGCAATTATTATGTTTGATAATATCAATTGTTTCAAACGCCACCCACTGTTTTAATAGAAAGATACTAAGATTTTCAGACCTCACCTCTTCTCTAACCTTAGCATGCATTTTATACCAGATGTGCCAAGATCTCTTGATGGTCCAAGCATTATCTGCTCGTCTTAATGCTCTATTGCAGCTACGGGAGTTCTTAATGGACTGTGGATGTGCCAAGATCTCTTGATGATCCATTCTCTCTTTTCTTGAATTCAAGAGCTAGAGGTTTCAACTACTTTTGGACTGAAATCCCCAAGAAAAAAATTCATGTGGGACAGTCCAGTCCAGTCCAATGTTGCCAATTTTGTAAAGAGTGGGTGGCATTTGAAACGACAAACGCTTTTCTTATGTGGTATATCATGGGATTAGCTATCTGTTGATAAATTTTTCTTAGGTATTTTAGTCCAAATGCAGCCTAATCTAACTTTGATTTATTTGAAAACTTGGCTGGTCATTCATTCATTTGCTAACAATGAAATTTTGTCATAACTAGACATAGATTGGTGTGGATGAGGAACCAAATAAGGAGACTCTCAAGAAGATTGGCGATGTACCATCCATTGAAGAGTTTGTGTTCCTCAAGCTATAGAGAGTAGGAGAATCAGTCACCTAAGGATTCTCATTTTTATTCTTTCGAAGATCAGGTTTTACATGGGGGAGTTGCAATAACTGCTGCTAAGGTAGCTCTCCTGTCTTTCCTTATTCTTGTTGTTTGAGGTTTTTGGCCTAATATTACCTGCTGGAGAAATGCCAGAGGAGATTCATTTAAAAATAGATTGATGAGGAGATTTGCAATGCATGTGCCAACATGGCACCCATGTACATGATATGGGTCATTCATCAGGTGGGCCCACTACGAACATGCCATGGACCAAAAATCCAGCTGGTGACCATGCATATGTTGAATATCAAAATGCTGGTGCTTTTCTACTTGTCCATTTCTCCTCCATGTATGCCTCACCTAGCAAGTAGACCGTATGTGTTTTTGGGCCAGGGAATGTTCTTGGTGGCCCCCACTTCATTAAGGGTTCGGATCTCACACAAGCATGGCATGCTGACATCTACATTGCGGATCTCCATAGCAGTTAGCATCTCTTACCTAGTGTTCTTGCTGTGTTCCTTTTGTCAATGCTACAAGGCAGAAGCTAGACACAGTGATATTGACTGGCATTTTATAGGTTACTGATCAGATGGTTAAAATTGTCTGATTGGTGTGATGTTTATATGCTGGTGGATGTAGAGAACAATACAGATCTCCCAAATGGACTGCCCAAGAAAAAAAAACAAGTGTCTTCTGGTCATAGATGAACTGTTATTAGCATTCTTGTCACTGTCTTGTCCTACAAGACCTTGCAGATGCTCTGGCTGAAAAGCATGTTGTTGTCATTCAGGATATCAAGATTATCAATGGTTCAAAGCTAAGAAAGGTTGAATTTATTATCCCTTTTCATATCCAAAAATTAGAAGTTCACCTAATCAGTTCATATTGTTAATTGAGCTCACTAGAATCTGGACAATGACTGGGTTTCATGATTAGACAAAAGGTAAATTTGAGAAAGGAAAGAAAGACGTTAAAACTTCATAGGCATGATGCTTTTAATGTTTTGCTTATCTGATTTTGAAAACCATGCAGTGCATGATCTCTGTCTATATGGGTGATTGATGTTTCCCAAACAACGCTCACTTAAACCCTTTCTAGTGAGCGTTAAAAGTCAGTTTCAGAGTGTCTCATACTGGTTTTGGACTGAGTTGTATCGCCGATACTGATATGACAAGTCTGACATAGGATGAGTTGTTTAGGCACAAAAAAAGACCAACTGATCCTTGTCTGTATTGGTGGTGAAGTAGGGAAAGATAAGTTTCCAGAGGAATTGAGTCGTAGAATCTGCTGATCCATCTGCGGATAACTCGGTAAATGATGTGACAATTAGCATGATAGAACCCAGGCCATAATTCCTGCTACTCACAAAGGGAGATCAGAGTCTGTCTGTTGTTGATAGAATGAGGTTAGTATCTTTCATATGTAAATGAGGTTCGGGCACCGCACATAGATTTTGAGCTCAGGTCTAGCCCTCCAACCAAGTCGAAGATTCCAAGCCCTGAAGGTATAAGGTCGTTTCCCCTGCCCATTGCCACTGCCAGGTTCTGATGTCACATAATGCTTGTTAGTGCAATTATCTTTCAGTTCGTTTTTCCATTAAGGTGACTTTAATTCATATCTTTTTATCATTTCTTTTCTTATAATAAATTCAAATTCAAAATAACTAAATAAATCCATCTATAACATCTCTGTCAACTTTTCTTCTTAAATGCATCAAAATGTTTTAGAAGTTGCAGCTAAGGGTGTCAATTGGCCAAGCTTAGCTTGGAACAGTTGGTTGGTAGTGCAAATTTTATTTTAGTTTTTCAGGGTTTTGATTTTAATGCATATTGCTGTCTTTTGTTTAAGAGTCGCTGCAGTTGGGAGCCGCCGTCATTTCTTCGGATTCTCCCTTGCTTAGTGTGGACGACCTTGCAGAGCAGGTAGCTGAAGTGCTTTACTTCTTTGGGTATGTAAATGCTTGTTGCTGTGTTTGTAACAGTTTCTTGATACTCGTTATAAAATCTAAACTCATTGACGAATCAAGAATCATTATAGTGGACGATCTTAATATTCATATTAGTGGCTATGCATTTATTTGATATTGTTTATGTTTTGATGTTTGATCGACTCGTATAACAATAACTGAATTCAATAAAGGGGAAATAACCAAAATGTGGCTAAGCTCAACTCATTCATGATTAGGGAACCTGCTACAAAATGTGATTGCTATTGTTTTAAATCCAGCTTGAACCACAAGGAACTGCAACTAGTGGTTTGTTCTCACCGTGAACTAGAATGGTGCTACTCACCCTAGAAGTTTTCTCTCTCAAATTGAATTAATTGAGGTTCAGTTCAATTGAACATCCAAACACAACCTCAATGTTTGCAATTACTGCTTTTTGGGTTTTCCTCTTGGGCTGCTTTATGAAAGTTTGTATGTTTTCTTATCTATTAAGATGAACTGATTGACAAATGGAAAATTGGATTTAGTTGTTACATGTTGCAATTTTAACATTAACTATGTAGTGATATATATTCATTAGTCGCTATTGTGTTAATCTTTATAATTCTTTTATTGCTAGCATGTTTTCATTCTCAGATCCTGTTTTTCTAAGGGGCTGAGGTTTATGATTTTGCCATGTCACGAAGTGATTAGACATTAGTTCTCCAAAATTCTTGCATCTTTTTATTGCTTTTATTATTAGTCCAATCATGTTTGCTAACAATAGATTCTTCCAGAAAAAAGAAGGATCATTTTTCATGCTTTTGTGTAGATAAGGAAATCTATTTTATAAGTGTCACATGAAGCAAAAAACTCTTCAAGTTCATAGCATATTGCATTCTAAGGACTCTTTTGAAATTGTAAGGATGGATAGGTGTGGAATCTTCTTTTTTAAAAATAAAAAATAAAAAATTAAGACTTTGATTTATTTATTTATTTTTAGTCTAGAAGATGGAAATGATCTCATGGGAAAGTGCGAAATTGGTAAAAATATTTTAGCACATATGGATTTTGTGGTGAAATTTGTCAAGGATGGGTGTGCTATCAATTTGAATTGCAATTATTAATCTAATGAAGTGAAATGGCCAAATTGTAATAACATTAGCATTTATAGTTTTCTATTGAGGGCCCACAGCTCTTTTCATGTGAATCTGATTTTCTTCTAACATCTTTCTTACTGTAGATGGGGTGTTAAGAAGCCTCAAATCATGGAAAATTTTGTCACAATCTTGTCGAATGCAGGTCTTGGGATGGCTATGTTTAGTCTTGGTAAGATCATTGATATGCTCATCATGTTCAGCCTTGGTAAGATCATTGATATGCTCATCATGTTCAGTCTTGGTAAGATCATTGATATGCTCATTCAACGTGAGGGGTGTCATCAAGAAATATGACAGTCTCGAACAAAGTAAGTTTGTTTATTCTATATACTTGCTATGAATTTCTTAAATCTATATATGCTTTCTCATCACCGTGCCTTCTTTTCTTGTAGTTCTTGAAGAATTCTTTCATTTAAGACTTGAGTTCTATGTAAAGAGAAAGGTGAGCTTTGATCTAGGCCCCCCGTGGTAATTGAGAAGATGGTATATTGACTTGCTACTTTCATGTAGAAAGTAATGTTGGATAATCTTGAAATAAAGCTGTTGAGATTGTCTAACAAAGTCAGATTCATCATTGGGGTGGTAGGAGGTGAGATTATTGTGAGTAACAGGAAGATAGCAAATCTGGTCCTCGAGTTGCAGCAGAAGGGTTTCACACCGTTCCCTAAAACCAAAGGCGTTGATAACAGAAGGATCTTGCTGTTAATGAGAATTTTAAATAGACATATAATTATTATGTTGGCATTGTACTTTTTTGAATGGAAATGAATGATTGTGTTTGATTGAATGAATGAATGATTGTGATTGATTGAATGAATGATTTAGCCATGAAGTATTTATCTATATTAGCTGATTGATTGAATGAATGAATGAATGATTGTTATCAGGGTGTACTACAATGGTAAGAGCTGCCATTATCGATTTAATATTTTATTAACAATAAGAATTAGCTACGGCTACTAACCGTAGCCCTTTTCTAAAAACCGTAGCTCTTGCTAAATTCAGTTTTCTGCTACGGTTCTCATAAGACTTTTAGCTACAGATAAAATCCGTAGTTGTATATAATTTCAAACTACGGACAATATTACTACGGATTTTATCCGTACCTATAGTTTCATTAGCTACGACTATGAACCGTAGCCTTGTATCTAAAAACTCTAGCTGTTGCTAATTTAAGCCTATAGCTACGTTCTTGCTCAACTTTTAGCTACAGTTATAATCCGTAGCTGTAAATACCTTAATGCTACAGAAGCAACGGCTACGGATTTAATCCACATCTATTATTTCTTTGGCTACGGCCTTGATCCGTAGCCATAGCTTTAATACCTATGGCTACGGGACCAATGGCTACTGTCGTGCTACGGTTTTAAACCGTAGCCATAGACCTTTAGCTATAGTTTTTATCCGTAGCCTTTTCCCGATTTTCTGGTAGTGACACCCCATTAGATGGACAACATTGATGAAACGCATGCATCATGGTGGATGCATGGCGTGGATAAATCACATGCTCCAAGGTGGGTCCCACCCATCCAAAACGTTGGACGGTGTGGATGAGACCCTTGCATCATGGTGGGGTCCACAGAACTTGCTAACTACAGCACAATAGCTATATAGCTAGTGTGAGACAAACCAGCCAATCCACTATCAACCTAGGTGGGTCTCACGTGGGGTCCACCATCATATGTAATGTATATATCATTATAATATATATTAGTATTATTATATATATTTTTAAAAAACCTGCCAACGTCTAGCTTCCAGACCCTGGACGGATGGACGGATGGTTTGATATAATACATACGTCAAAGGTGGGTCCACGCATATGTTAACCACTAAGGTTTGGATCGGCTGATATTCGTGATTTCCTTCATCTAGGCCTGTCCCACAATGGATAACAAGGTGGGCTCCACCAACGAGATGTCCAGAAAATCCTAGATAGTTGGATTTCGCTAAACACATCCAGTGGGCCACACACATCATCATCATCACCATAAAAGAAGAAAGGAGAGAGAGAGAGAGAGAGAGAGAGAGAGAGAGAGAGAATGAGTGATGGAGGGACCCCGACACTATGGGCCCTCCTTTCCATGCATTACAACATCCATCAAGTGGGTCCCATTACATGTGTCACACCCCAAAACGGAAATCAAATTCATGAGAATCCAGATTGCCGAATCCGGTGCCGACAGCCTCCGTAGTACCCCATTCTCGGCTCCTAGTGCCCATATGTTAGGTTCCGATCCTAGGATCCTACAAGGAGGATTTTCCAACACACATTTATCTCGTAAGAAGCATAACCACAAGTTTACCCAAATCACAAAAGCAACATCATCATCACATATCCACTAATATAAACTTTGAATACAATGTTGAAAGAGAAATACATATGTCGAAAATCAAGGCTCCAAAAGACTATTGCATCCTCCAAGCTCAATACTGCTGCAACCTAACATCACCTGCACGCATCTATCGTGCATAAGCTTATAGAAAGCTTAGAGGGTGGTGTAAATGTGTGCACAAGATAAGTGTCAAGTATTCATTGCAATGCCATAATCATACAATGTCAGAAATATTGGCAAGATCATGAATCATACGATAACAGAGTAAGCAGAAATACTGCAAGTATATAAATCATACAATATCAGAGTACGCAATACAGATCAACAATGCAAATGAGGAGTCATAGAGAGCCAAATATCAGATGTCAAGGATATAATGCAATATGTAAATCCTGCTAAGTCCGTCTAGCCATATAAGTGCAGAAACATAGCAACCCAAAATGTCATATGCCTGCGGATGTAATGCAATATGCGATACGAATGAAATGACCAAGCTGGAGTGTGAAGTCAAGATGATAGTGAAAAGGCCGAGTTATATGTCCTACAGGGGGGGGGGTGAATAAGACTATGCCAAATTAAATAAATTAACAGCGGAATTTAAATAAATTAAATATTGATAATAATAAACTATCTCACAATGCTGAAATTAAAGACAACCTCAAATGTACGAGTATTGAGAGGTTGATACAGATGTTGTTCTAAGGACAACCTTACACCAAAAACCACGAGTTTTTGGCAGGACAACCTTACTAGAACGGTCTGTGTATCAAAAACTCAAACTAATACAGAGGAATGAAGATATAAATAGCAAGGAAAGAAATCTAAGCTATTACAACATTCCCACACTTGCATAAAAGAAATTACAACATTCTTCACAAATGCAAAAAGGGAAATTTCAACATCCACAAAATAAAATAAACAATTAATCAACCACAAGACCAGAAATTAAAATGGTTCATTTGTGTGTACACCAACTGTTAAACAACAGCCACACAACTACTCCACTCCTAATATCCTCACACAGTGGATGTTAGCATTCACTATGAAAATAGGTTTTTCAAGATTCGCCTAAAACCCTCACAATTGTGTCTTTCGAGTGGGCTTAGACAATTCAAAAGCTCCACACTCTGAGTTTCCTGGATCACCTCAGACAAACCAAAACAGAAAGATTTTTCTGGCACAATCATAATGAAACCAAAACAGAATTTACAATAATATAAAATACTTGGATATTCTCCTTTTGATGCAGCCCGGAAGAACCAGATCGATGTAGAAGTTCAACGTAGAAGTTCAATGTTCACACTCACTTGTGAAATGGTTCTAGGTTCTAAATTGATTTTAGATTAAACCAAGTTGGGCTAGCTCGATTTCATTTTGATTCCAAGAAATGGCAATACAACAATCACTCTTTCAAATAAAATTGGAATGTAGAATTCAAAATCAAATACAAAGAAAGCTAATTAAAGAATATTAAATGAACACAATATATCTTAAAATAATGACTAACTTATCTCTCAGAGTGGTGTATTGATTTACTTGAATTGTATATGAAACTCTGAAATTCGTGCTCTATTTATAAGTGCAGAAATTGCTAGCTTGACTAGTCCTGCTGTCAGCTCGACTGATCGTAGGACCAACAAAGTTTTGAAATTTCGAGCGCAATAAGATCAGACCGTTCCATGACTAGTCGAAGAACTTGCTAGACGGTCGAGTGACCTCCACGACCGGTCGAGTCTTGTTCATGACTGGTCGTGCGAAATCCAATTTAGTTGCTGGACTTTAAGTCGAGCCTCTAAGAGTAGTCGAGAACGAGTCGAGCATTGTTCACAAGACCGGTCGAGCAGTCTCCAGGACTGGTCGAGGCTTTAACAAAAATTTCAAAAAATCAGTAACAAACTTAGGCCTAGTCGAGAAATTCTTGGACTGGTGGAGCCAGTGCTAGGACTAGTCTAAAAATAGACTATGCACTTATAAAATATGTCATTTGAATTATGTATTCAAAATGTCCTTACCCTAAGGTCAATCTAGGGTCATCCAAACCTTGTTAGTGATGTATGAACGTTGAGACTTCTTTTCCTTCATTTGATAGTTAATCTTTGAAGTTCACGAAGCTTGAGATCTTGACAAATGATGAAGCTTGAACTTGAGACCATTTGAAGCTTGAATTTGACTTATATTGAAGCTTGAGCTTGAGGTTCAAAGTCTAGGAACTTTCTCATGATTTGAAGCTTGAACTATGAACCATTGAAGCTTTAAAGATTGAATTCACACTTTGATGTTGTACTTGAACATGAACATGTAATCTTGCATTTGATGTTTTTGAAGTAAAGACCTTTATTCATGTACATGAGATGTACTATCTTGAAACATGTAGAAGCGCTACACAAGACACAGATTCCAAGAGGTTTTGTCACTACAAAATTTGACAATTATAGGGGCTAGAAACCATAGCACTTACAATCTCCCCCTTTGTCAAATTTGTGACAAAACACACTTCATAATAACATAAGCATTATATGCACAAAGAATCATGCACCAATTAACATAAACCAGTTACAACCTGGTTAGCGAATCATGCACCAGTTGTCAACAGGTCAAAAATTATCATCTACTCCTCTAACAAAACCCCCCCTTTACTATATTCCCCCTTACAAAAATGGATGAATGAATGTACCACATCTACATTTCCACTTTCACAAACCGCATCCACATCTACACACATCCACAATTCACTTCAAAATTCTTCCCCTTTTTGTCACAATATGACAAAGAAAGGAACTAATAAATGATAATGGAAGTAGAACAATAAGGAATAAAAAGAAGAGTAATGACGAATAAATGAACAAGATAGGCAAGATAATAAAACCATAAGTAAGCAATGTTCAAGTATAAGCTACCATGTTTAACCAAATATAACCAAGTTCAACCAAGTTCAACCGATAGTGAAATATAAGTAAAGTTATTACAAACCAAGATAAGGAAAACTAATCAGAACCCGACGAAGGAGCAGGTATGGTAGAATCAAGATTATGAAGTCCCTTATTCAGACACCTAAGATACTTGCGCATATATTTGAATTGTAAATCATGAGACACATTCATGTTCTCTACCTTCTCCTCTAATGAGCGCAAACGCGCATCAAAGTCAGACGACTGATAATCAGGATAATCTGCCGAATCGGATTCGTTTTGATCAAAAATATCATCCATGTTGATGTCATCTGGAGGTAAATCACCTTCCTCTTCATTCACTGCATCAGCTCCACCAACACCCACATTGACTTGGCCTGCGGCCAACCTTAGATTCATTTTGTTAATATTAGAGTTGTTGAAGATTAGGTGTTGAACGGGAGCCTCTCCAACAGGCATAGGCACTAAAAATGAGTGGCCAACACAGTCATAAGATACGCAAAAGGGATGTCACTGTGTCCAGGATGGAGACAAAATTGAATGATACAATGACAAATTAGAGATGGAAGGCATATACTGGTTCCAAAAACAATGGAATGAAGAATACGAACCATGAAAGTGGTGAGTTCGATTTTGTTACCTGAACAGGGATAAACATTTGAAATAAAAGTCCTGTGAAGGACCCTGTATCTGGGTAACAAATACTTTGAGGCAAGCGCATTTCTAGAAGGATTTCATTCAGCATTTATATTGCACAAATCTCTAGTAAGCATACGCTTTTTAGATTTAGATGGTTTAGCCACTAGAGTGCTAATGGGAATACCTTCATCATTGACAGGTATGTCCATTAGACCAGAGATCAGATGTCGTTCTATTTTAACTGGACCTTCTCTAGTGTCAATAATAAATGTCAGATTTTCTGTTGAAAAATTAGAAATATATGCATACATAGCTTGTGCAATGGACCGGTATGCTAGCCCACCTCAATGTAGAATGTTATCCCAACCTACAGATTGGAGGAGAGGAAAGATTTCAAATGGAGCTAGATGTTCAACATGGACAGGTCATTCAACTATTACATTGCGCAACCTAATATCCCGCACATAAGAGGGATCATCTTCAGGTGCCCGAAGGTGTCGCTTTATGACAGGTATCGATCAAGAAGTTGAAGGACCACGAGAACCTTTCTTTTTGGCTCCACCTTCCATTTGCAACTAAGAAATCAAGGAACTAAGTGGTTGTAAAAGAAGTAGAATGGGTTTTCACAAGATCAGATTTTGGAGAAGAAAACCTTAAAAACCACTATGAATCAAGAAATAAATCACACCAATGATGAAAAAGGTGTGATAAGAACTTGAATCTATAAGGAAAATGTAAATAACGCACTAACCTTGAAGAACTAGGAGATGGGCTCGACCGGTTGACCTAGAACTCGTTGGAGAAGAAACCCACAATGAAGAAAAAAGGGATTTTTCTCCTAAATAAAGCACCAACCCACGTTACATGACTGGTCGAGTACATGCTCAACCGGTCGTGCCACGACTGGTCGTGCACAGCCTAAACTATTCATTTTTCATATAATTTAAAATTCTAATCATTTAACATAACAAATATATACAATATGATATAAAAATCCATAAATAATCAATTCAAATTGCACATACCAAGATCAAATTTCAATTTAGCAAACCTGCTTTTGTCGAGTGATTTTGTGAATATGTCTACAAGTTGAGTCTCGGTCGGTATATATTCCAAAGAAATAGTCTTGTCTTCCACTAATTCACCAATGTAGTGATATCTAATATCAATTTGCTTGGTTCGTGAATGTTGGATTGGACTTTTAGAGATATTAATTGTGCTTGAATTATCATAATATAAAACTATAGTATCTTGCACAATTCCATAATTGCTTAACATTCTTTTCATCCACGCTAGCAGAATACATGCATTTCTTGCTCCAATGTATTCAACCTCAGCAGTTGAGAGCGATATGGAACTTTATTTTTTTACTTTGCCAAGAAACTAAACAATTTCCATCATAGAAGCAACCACCACTGGTTGATTTCCTATCATCAATGTTACCGGCCCAATCAGCATCAATGTAACCCGCTAATTGTACATTAGTATCATGTAGATACCAAAGACCCAGATTTGCTAAACTTGCGACATATCGCAAAATGCGCTTAACAGCAGTTAAATGACTCTTTACTGTTAGATTGATATCTAGTGCAAATACCTACGCTAAATGCAATATCAGGTTAGCTTGCAGTTAAATAAAGTAAACTACCTATCATACTGCGATACAATTTAGGATCCACACTCTTACCTGTAGAGTCCTTTGAGAGTTTTAAGGTAGTACTCATAGGAATATCAAAAATTTTCCCATTCTCAAATCCAAGCTTCTTAACTAAGTTCGGATCATATTTAGTTTGAGAGATAAAGAAACCAATAGGTTACTGTTTAACTTGCAACCCTAGAAAGTAATTCCCCAACCATGCTCATTTCAAACCTAGATTTCATAAGATCTGCAAACTCAATAGTCATATTAGCACAGGTAGATCCATAAATAATATCATCAACATAAATTTAAACTATTAAAATGTGATCATTATGTTTCTTTACAAACAGAGTCTTATCAACACTTCCCATTATAAAGTTATGACTTAGTAAAAACTTAGTCAATTTTTCATACCATGCGTTGGGAGCTTGTTTCAACCGTAGAGAGCCTTTTTTAAGTGATAGACATGATCATTATTCTTAGGGTCTTCAAAACCCGTTGGTTGTTCAACATACACTTCTTCATGTAAATCGCCATTTAAGAAAGCACTCTTTATATCCATTTAATAAATTTTGAACTTTTTAAAATAAGCAATGGATATAAACAGTCTGATTGATTTAAGACAAGCTACTAGGGCAAAGGTTTCATCATAATCGATGTCTTCAATTTTAGTGTACCCCTGTACAACCAACCTAGCCTTGTTTCTAATAATATTACCAAGTTCATTAGACTTATTTTTGAAAATCCACTTTGTTTCGATTATGTGTTTATCTTTAGGTTCAGGAACTAAATACCAAACATCGTTTCTAACAAATTGATTAAGCTCTTTTTGCATCACAACTATCCAGTTTTCGTCAGTAAGAGCTTCTTTTACGTTAGCCTGTTCTATCTGAGATGTAAAGCACACGTAGTTACATATATCTTCTAGTTGTTTACGAGTGCGCACACCAGTGAGAGGGTTTCCAAGAATCTGATTAGTTAGATGATCTTTAACAGTCCTTAGTTCAGAATTATTTTGACTTGAGGAAGTATCTAGTTTATCAATTAGAAGGACTTCATCATTTTCTGAACTTGGGACAGGTGTATTCAAGTGATCATCAATAACCACATTAATAGACTCTTCAATTACACCGGTCCTTTTATTAAGACCCCAATATGCTCGACTATTCAGAGCATACCTTAAAAATATCCCTTTATCACTTTTGGTGTCAAACTTACTCAGATTTTCTCGGTCACATAAAATGTAGCACTTGCTGCCAAAAACCCGAAAGTATTTGACAGTAGGCTTCTTATCAAACCACATTTCATAAGTTGTTTTACTATTTGATTTTCTAGTATAAACCCGGTTAATTATATAACACACAGTATTTACAGTTTCGGCCCAAAGGTTTTTAGGGAGCTTCATACTATTTAACATTACATTTGCCATTTCTTGAAACACTCTATTTTTTCTTTCTACTATATCATTTTATTGTGGTGTTTTGGGTACAGAGAATTCATGTGATACTCCCTGATCATTGTAAAACTTTTCAAAACCGCTATTCTCAAATTCTGATTCATGATTGCTACGGATCTTACAGACTTGAGATTCTTTTTCAGTTTGGATATGTGTAAGTATCCTTTTTACTTCATCGAGAGTTTCTGATCTGTCTTTTAAGAAGACTACCCAAGTATATTTAGTAATGTCATATACAATTACCAGTATGTACTTCTTTCCACCTCGACTCTCCGTTCTAGTTGGTCCAATAAGATCCACATGGAGGAGTTCGAGCGGTTTAGATGTGACATTGGAGTCAACCTTTTTTTGAGAACTCCTAGTTTGCTTGCCAATCTGGCATTCGCCACATATTTTATCAATTTTTTATATTTTGGCTAAGCCTCTTACTAACTCTATTTTTCTCAATCTATATAAGTTGTGGTAGTGTACAGTTGTATTTGTGATTTTTTTACGAGTGACCCATTGAGTTAGATTTTAAGAGCTCCTTAAGTAAATCAACTATTTTTTCAGCTAAAGGATTTTGGTTTTGATTTTTGCAATTGATATGGTTACCTCTGGTTTTGAAAGATTGAAAAGGTTTAACATTTTTATAAAACTTTTGGCTTGAACTTTTCTCTTTTGAGTTAGAGGATTCTCCTTTTACAAAATTGGGAGGAGTATTCTTCTGTTTAGGAGGAATATTTTTGTTGTAGCCCAAACCAGATCGGTCGCCACATTTTCTTGATCCAGTTAAAAGTTTTTCTAATTTTGGATCACATTGGGCATACCTCCATGTATCCTTTAAACTCAAAAGGGAAGAGACTTCAAGTTTAAGTTTATCATTTTCAGATTTCAGATTTTCAGTAAGGGTGGTTTTGAAATCAAGATCACATTTGCATTTTTCAAAACAATCTGAAAGATGAGATTTTTCAAAAACAAGAGACTCAAATCTTTCTCTAAGTCCTGAAAACCTGACTTTCTTTTGAAGTTTTAGTTTTACGGCAATTTTACAACTTTCCTTGTATAAGGCATTATAAGCATTTTGAAGATCTTCTTCATTATCATGATCACTATTCAGATTTTCTTCACTGGTTGAATCATCATGATCTGAAAAAGTGAACTTGGCTAGAGTCATAAGGGCCTTAACTTCATTGCCCGACTCGGTTTCAGAATCTTCTGATTCAGAAGAGGCTTCAGTGCCAGAAGATTCATCCCAAGTAGCCAACATTCCTTTCTTTTTAGGTTTGCCCTTTTTAGAACACTTGTTTGCTAGATGCCCATATTCTTGTCAGTTGTAACATTGACTATCTTTCAAAGATTTCCAAGATTTAGATCTAGATTTAGATCTTTTCTTATCATTTGTTTTTTGAAAATCAACCCTCTTTTTACTTTTGAAAATCTTATAAAACTTTTTCGCTAATAGAGCCATATCGTCTTCGAAATTTTCAAAATCAGAATTTTCTTGAGAAATATATTTGGAAGACTTAAGGGCTATTGATTTATCTTTAGGAGCTTTAAAAGTTAATACGTAGGTTTGTAAAGACCCAACCAACTCTTCTACCCTCATATTGTCCGTATCACGAAATTCCTGAATCGCGGTTACCTTAGAATTGAATCGTTTAGGTAGTGAGCATAGTATCTTTGCACACACTTTACTTTCTGGGATTTTATCACCAGGACCCCACATAGAGTTTTCAATGTCATTTAATCTAGTGTAGAAGTCCATAAACATTTCATTTTCCTCCATATGAATTTCTTCAAATTTGGTTGTGAGGAGTTGAACTTTAGATTTTTTGACAATTGAAGTACCCTCGTGAGTCATTTCTAATATATCTCAAGCTTGCTTTACAGTATCACAGGATATGATTCTTTTGAACTCATCCGGTGATAGTGCGCAAGTGATTGCATTTAGTGATTTTGCATTGGCACTACTCTCACTTTTCTGAAGTATGGACCAAGAAGTATAGGGTGTTATTCTCATTAATTTTGATCCATTGGTACTAGTTACTTCAATGGTAGGAGGGCTCCATTCAGTCACTGTGGCAAGCCACACACTTTCATCCATGGATTTAAGGAAAATCCTTATCCTAGCTTTCCAATAGGCATAATTGGAGTCATCAAAGGGTGGAGGCCTAGTAACTGAAAGGCTATCAAAATTTGACATCTTATATATAGCTTAGATCGTTAGCTTAAGAAATGAATCTAAAAAATAAACAATTAAAACAAGCTGTTAGTCTCTGATACCACTTGAAAAGGCCAAGCTATATGTCCTAGAGGGGGGGGTGAATAAGACTGTGCCAAATTAAAATTTAACAACAGAATTGAAGTACGATAACCTTATAAAAATAAAGGACGGTACTTTAAATAAATCAAAGACTGAAACGTAAAGAAATCTTAAATAAAGAGCTTGATACGAACGTTGTTCTAAGGACAACCTTTGCACCATAAAAACCAAGGGTTTATGGCAGGACAGCCTTACTAGAACTCGTTGAATATCAAAACTCAAACAGAAAGGAACTAAAGGAAATAGCAAGAAATAAATTCTAAACTATTACAACATTCCCCACTTTGCTTGAAATGTAAAGATTACAACATTCACAATCACATATACATTCCACAAATCTGAGCGATTAAAGATATGAAAATTAAAAGAGCATTCAAATCACAAAACACACCGATATATAGTGGTTCGCCTATGTGTACAACAACTTGAAATAGCGGTGAAGACCGCTTAAGTTGAAGTCAGAATATGCCAATATGTCCTAGAGGGGGGGTGAATAGGACTTTTTAAAGATTTATGAGTTATTTAAAAATCCTATCACTCTAATCCTATCATGTATACAATTTTCAGGATTACTCAAATGTAACTCTACCGGCTTCCAAGCCAAGTAAAGGATCCAATCATAAACTAACCAAGATATAGCAATATGCAACTTAGTCTATATTGGATGTGACTGTGTGAGTGAGATGTGATCAGATATATGAATATAAATGCATTGACATGAATCACTCATAGAGAAAAGTAATTACAAACACAGTCATTTTATAGTGGTTCGATGATAAGTCTACTCCACTCCCGGCTGTCGCACTCAACCCTTGAGTGTACCGGATTTCACTAAGGAGGTTTTCCAGGGTTCACCTCAAACTTAAGGTTTTAAATTAGGTTCACCTTCGACCTTTACATGGAGGTTTCTACTCGGTTCACCTCTAACCCTGGAGTTTTACTGGTTCACTCCTAACCAGATGTTTATGCTCTCCATAGAGCAAGGGTCCACACAACGCACTCGGATTTTAAACCACACAGGTCAAGGACCTACACAAGGACCTAACAGTTTATACCCTACACAAGAGCAAGGGTCCACACTATACAACCATTACGTACACTCCCGTCGGAGGCCTCCTACGAGGGCTTCAAAGGGTGAGAACCACTTAAGACCCAGACCTAAAAAGGAATGATCGCAAGTGTCCTCCTGGACTCTAGATACTTACTAATAAGTTGATGAGTCCCGTTAAGCACAACGCCAAAGATCTCCTCCTTCTTGTTGAAGAAGAGTCTTCTGCTCCCTTGATCCACAACATAAAAGATATACCAAGACTAGGTTTAAGGTTGGGTTAAGGAGAAGATGGAATCCTACTCTCTGAAGATTTTCCTGTTAGGAAGATAGAGTAGTTCCAATCTTATTTATTCAAGGCATCCCAGCATAATGATTTACCATTAAGGTAGTAGTTGGAGGATCCTTGAATACGGAAGTTCATTCCCCAATCCACTCTATTGAATATCAATGATGATGGTGGATTGGAGGATGAACTCCCTTGAGAGAAAGGGCTTTAGGTATAGGATATAAGTTGAAACACTTAAAAGCTCTCTCTTCTTTCTCCCACAGCAACAAAAGACAAGTCCTCTTTAAATAGGCAAAAAGTTCCAACGGATATAAAACGGTCACATTTATGACAGAGTTCGATATCATCGAGCAGGTTCGATATCATCGAGCGTATACTCTCGATAGCATCGATGGTCCGCTCGATGACTCAGACTTGATGTCATATGCTTTTGAAACTCTTTGCCAATTGGTCGATGAATCGAAGCTATTGTCGATGTCATCGGATTTCGAACTCCGATTCCATCGATGTCAGGTTCGATCCATCGACACTTGAAAAATGAGAGAGACTTGACTTTGAGATATTTCAGGTTTTCATGAATGATTGGGGGAACGGTCGAGGTCATCGAAATTTGAATGTCGATGATATCAAGATCAGAATCGAGGCATCAATAAATCCAATTGATTTACCTTTGAACTTGCTGGACAATTTATGGCTTTGTTCGATGCAATCGATCTTGTGTCAATATCATCGATATTTAAATATCGATTAAATCGAAGGGCCCCCGATCATAGTAAAAAATAACCTGAAATAACTGCTGTAAGAAATGCGCACCCACTGTCGATATCATCGATGGACCTCCGATCGTATCGATGTTTGAATTCAGATCATATCGGACAGTCATCGATATATCGAAGAATCTTGAGATTTTCATTAAAAAACAGGGGCGCCGGAAATCTTCCTGTCGATTTTATCGAGCCACTCTCGATGGTCTCGAGATTTGAATATCGATGATATCGATATGTGTATCGATACATCGATAATTCGTCCAGATATATTGTGAGGTTGCTGGACATATTTAGTGCTTTTATCGATGATATCGATAGATGTATCGATATATCGATAAATCCGTCCAGATGAATATATAGTTGCTGGACATTTTGGTCCTCTTATCCATAGTATCGTTAAGGTATCGAGGACATCGACAATGCAGGTCGATCATATTGAGGGTGCTTCGATAGAATCGACAGGGCGAGAAAAACTTAGAGATTTACCTATTTTGTAAAAAGTTTTCTCACCATAAAACCCCTAAGATTTCTATCTCGTTTTAAGAGTTTTAATTACTTGGTGTTTTGGGACATGGGATGTGAGGCTATGATTTACCTATTGCGAGCTTCCACACATCCGGTTGAGGCAGACGCTTGAAATAATCTTCTTATCGAGTTCCACAGCCAGTCTGACTCACCACACACGTAACTTGACAAACCAGGGCACTAGCAGGTGCACTTTCAATCTCCCCTTTTGTCAATTACGTGACAAAATACACAAAACACCCTAGAACACTTCTAGACACACCCTAAATTGTGTGTACATGCATTTACACAATTTTACTATTTTTCTAACCTATGTACACATTCTAGAAGTATCCGCTCCCCCTTACTTCAAAACTCCCCCTTTCTTGGTGCAGCTGCTCCCCCTAACACCCACAACACATTAGATATACAAATTTTCACTCGGGGTGTTTTGAATTGTTCTCCCCCTTTTTGTCAGTCATTGGCAAAGGTATAGTAAGTGATATTGACTGAAGAATGAATTGCATGGGAGAACCATTAGATACAGATGTATAAATGAGTAATACAATGTTAGAACAGACATCAATTTCAGAAGTCATGAATGCATGTAGGATAGGATAGAGTAGTTGTGAAGCAATTGAAATATTCATTAAAGGCATCACATGCATTCCAAATCAGAGACTTGATAGACCCTCCGGGGGGGGGGGGGATTGGATGACCTTAAAGGTATGAATTATATTCAGCCATAACAAAATAAACTACCTAAGATTGGTAGTTATATCCATATTTTCAAAAAGTATACTACTACAGACAGCAGTAGCTTAACAATCATCCCAAATATTGTAACCAGTATTTTTAGCCCAACCGTGAGCGTTCTTTAACAAACAACAATATTTTCAGCCTAGCCAGTCAAAGAACTGTCACATATACTCAAGGGAGCATAGAACATTCAAAAATATACTAATGTTCATATGCTGAGTTAAAGGAGTGAGAATGTGTGACAGTATTCAGAGATCAGTACTACAGAGCAGAGTGAGATGGAGCTGTGTCATCCTGACGACAGGTCATTAGATCGACCAATTGCTGAACGGTTTGTTGTACTCCTTGTACCAGCCTTTCCAGAACAGTCATCCTTTCTTTGACGGAGTGGATGTCCTACTGAATCGCCCTAATTCTATCCAACTTTGAACCTTTTCCCATATCAGCTGATGACGTGGACGGAGCTGGATCAGGTCAAGGAGGGGCATCTTCAGCCACTACAGTCTCTTTCATGGGATCGCCGCCTTCTCCTCCTACATGTTCTGCCTGGATTCCTCCCACGGTTACCTCCTTGTACTCGTAAAAATCCAAATCCATTCTCCGGATGTTCTTTACATTGAAGGTATGAATTGGAAGAACCGGATCAGTGGTGGTAGGAAAACCGATGACTTGACATATCCTGCTTATGATCCAGGGATATGGTAGGTGTAGATCCCTGGATGTATGTATAGCATTTACCAACTGATTGGCAAACAGTGTTGGAAGGTAGACCTTCGTCCCTTTTGCAACAGAGTAAACAATCATAATCATAAGACTCGTGAGGTCAGATCGATTTGTACTCCTTGGATACAGATTTATAGTGAAGATTCCGTGCATAATCCGAAAACGAGGTTCCATGTACCTAGATTTTAAGGCATTCCCTTGATGTCAGGGAATGTCCCTATTATTGCATAGGTATTTGGTAACCACAGAATGGTTGTCAGGATGATCAAGATCCAAGATCGGGATGCCTTCTAGAGCCATTTGCAGATTGAGAATGTGAGCTAATGTGCCAGGAGTAATAAACGCATCATCACCATCCAGAAAGACCATGAACGAGGGAGGATCAGACACAGGAGAGTGACATGCTGCAAGAAAGTTGCGTTTCTGTTCAAGTTGGTAAGGTCCTCCAAAATCTAGGATAGGTAGCCACCCGATTTCTGCAAACAGAGGTTCCAGATTGTAAGGTGCCAAGCATCCTTTGTCATCTCTTCGTTCATGGATCAACTTCTGACCGGTGTATTTTGCTGGGCATTGACTGACCGGAGGCGGAGGAAAAGGAGTGCCTGTGGAGATGGTTGTGCCTCATACGGGGGCCCACGTGATCTTGCGCGCTGCCTAGTTGGGGTCCCACGATCTGAGGCCTTTACTCTTTCTTTAGGAGCAAATACTTTTTGTCGGGACGATTGTGACAATTCGCCAGGGCCCGACACTTTCCCTTTGTCTTTTCCCATAACGACAAAAAAAAATGATTTTACGAATTTGGAAAGAGGACACGACCTGAATAGAAAGCAGCAATACCAAAAAAAATGGACTCACAAAAAATAGTGAGGTATTACCAATTTCGTTGTGTGATTTGGGTAGTCCTTCGAGGGCTCCAATGGTTTGGTCGAGCGAATCGAGCAGAGGCGGGAACAAAAAGAACTTTGGGACAGAAATCCCTTTTTGCGTTCTGCAGACTTATATCGGGCGGCAATCGTCGATATGATCGATACTCTTTTCGATGATATCAAGAGTTCTTTATCGAGTTCATCGATCCTGCCTTCGATACCATTCCTGATCATGCGCCTTTTCAACTTCTGAAGTGATATCGATGATATCGATTGATTATCGATTAGATCGAAAATTCATATAACAGTCAACTCAAGATTTTTCAACACTTTTACTTCAGACATTCCTTCATGTATACTTATAGTGTATCAACGATAGTCAGTATACAACAAAATTTTGTACAGTTTATGTGCAATTCAAAAATTATAAACATGGCAATGTTTATATACAAAAAGTTCGAGGTGTTTAACCTCAGATGAAACAATGAATGCTTAGCAAAAAAAAAAAATCTCATTTCAGCACATATCCAGATCTTGATGTATGATCTGAACTAATTCTTCCTTATCCATTTCATCTTGTTGATCAATTTAGGTGGTGATGTAAGAACATTTCTTATATTCAAATTCCTAAGAGGGCTTTTGACATTTTGTGTTTCTCTGGTTAATAAATTGTTTTGACCGGGGTTAAGTTGAGTCCTCCTAGGTGTTGTGCATTCAAACTCATAATGACCAGGGGGAGATTCTTATATTGCTTCCTGAAACAGCAGATGATCTAGTTATTGATGCTGTATTTCCTGTTTTCTTCTTAGGTTTCTCATACCCTAGGCCACTCTTGTCTTTTTCAGGCCTTCCCATCCCTAACATCCTTTCAACCTTTTCACCACTCTGAGAAAATTTATAGTTTCTTTCAGCAAATTTTCTAGATTTCTCTAAGTCATAGCAGAGTGTGTGATTCTCATTCTTAAGATGCCTATTCTCATCTTCTAACAATTCAATTTGTTTGGTAAGCTTAGATGATTCGGTTTTTAGGGATAGGTTGATTCTTTCCAACTTGTCATTATCTGCATAATATTGTTGTAGATAATTAATTAGGTGTGAATTGATCTCCAGTGTTTTATCCAGATCTTTTTGTAGTAGTATCTTCTTATTTTCCGAGATTCCAAGTCTCTTAAGAATGTTGATGTTATGAGTATAGAGTTGATTGTAAGCATCTTTCAACTTATTCTTTTCTATGTCTTCTTCTTCTTCTTCTTCTGTTTCTTCATTTTCGGACGGAGATGATTCAGTGGCTTGTTAATCTTTCTATGTTTTAGATTCTATGGGAATAATTGGAGTAGTGGAGACCATGAGAATTTTCAATGACTTTTGATCTCCGTTACTCTCAGAGTCATTGGATTCTGAGTTCGACTCTTTAGTATCATCCCATGTGGCGGCCATCGCCTTGCCCTTAGTTTTTCTATTTGGGCATTCGGTTGCTAGGTGTCCATACTTATGACAGTCATAACATTACGGTTCATTGGTTTGCTTACCAAATTTTCCTGTAGAAGGTTTATAGTTCACATTTCTTCCCTTGGATGGACGGTCGCGGTTCTTCTGAAAGAACCTTCTGAATCTTTATGCCAGCAAAGCCACCTCCTCGTCTTCATCCTCTTTTTCACTTCCACTGTCCTCATTAGTTGATTTCTTTAAAGTTTTTAGGACAGTGTTTTTAGATTTTTGGGATTTAGTGAAGTGTAGTTCAAAAGTTTGTAGGGAACCTACTAGTTCTTATACTTTCATTTCATCTATATTCCTACACTCCTCAATTGTTGTAACCTTGGGATTAAACCGTTCCGGCAATGATCTTACTATTTTCCTACAGATTTTAGGAACCAGAATTTTATCTCCCAATCCACCCATGGAGTTGCAAATAATGTTCAACTTGATTAAAAATTCCATAAATGTCTCATGCTCTTCCATTCTAAGACTTTCGAACTGTGAAGTCAAGAGTTGAAGTTTGGATCGCTTCACAGTGCTTGTGCCTTCATGGGTTGTTTCCAGTAAATCTCATGCTTCTTTTGATGTCTCACACATGCTTATTTGATTGAAGATATCTTGGGACACGGCACAGTAGATGGCGTTCATAGCTTTAGCTTCAGAAGTCTGTTTATCTTTATCAGACGTCGTCCACATCTCTTTGGATTTGGGTTTTGTGATAGTTGTGCCACTATCTAGTACAACTTAATCTATTGGTGTCACATATCCACTTTCAACTATATCCCAAACGTCATGATCCAAAGATCTCAGAAAGTAGTGCATCATAGCCTTCCAATATGCATAATTTGATCCATCAAATACTGGAGGTCTAGTGACCGATGAGCCCTCTCCTTTGGCCATATTACCAACTTCATTCAAGATCACTCTCTAGGCGGTGAAGCCCTTAAAGAGAGACCCACTCTGATACCAATTGAAATAGCGGTGAAGACCGCTTGAATTGAAGTCAGAATATGCCAATATGTCCTAGAGGGGGGTGAATAGGACTTTTTAAAGATTTATGAGTTATTTAAAAATCCTATCACTCTAATCCTATCATGTATACAATTTTTAGGATTACTCAAATGTAACTCTACCGGCTTCCAAGCCAAGTAGAGGATCCAATCATAAACTAACCAAGATATAACAATATGCAACTTAGTCTATGTTGGATGTGACTGTGTGTGTGTGTGTGAGAGATGTGATCAGATATATGAATATGAATGCATTGACATGAATCACTCATAAAGAAAAGCAATTACAAACACAGTCATTTTATAGTGGTTCGACGATAAGTCTACTCCACTCCCGGCTATCGCACTCAACCCTTGAGTGTACCGGATTTTACTAAGGAGGTTTCCCATGGTTCACCTCAAACCTAAGGTTTTAAATTAGGTTCACCTTCAACCTTTACACGAAGGTTTCTGTAACAACCTGAAAATTTTCGTACATTGGGCCGAGTACCACCTCGACCAGAAATCACATAGGATTAAATCCTTTAGAAATTTAACAAAGTTAACTAAGTACTAAACTCGGTAAATCATGAAATCCGTTGGGATCGCTTTAAATACGATCTGCAAGACCCAAAAATTGCAGAATTGGTGACTCTAGGTTACCCTAAAGTCTAAAGCCAAACTCATTACCCGTCTGCTCTCGGGACTGAAACGAAACTTCGTATGAGGTCTAGATCGCACATCGGGAGTCCGATTAACACGAAGCTAAGGAACCAGGACCGCCCCACTGGGCTTGACAACCATCTCAAAAATCAGATGATTCCGATGTCCCACGGCCATTATTTTCACTCCGGAGCGAGGGAGTGTGAAAAACTATTTCCATCCAAGAGAAAATATCTGGAATAGTGATCTGGCACCTTTCGGTTGCGCGTCAGTATTAAGCAACCTGACCGTCGGAATCAAACCAAATTACACCCTCGGATTAAGAAAATTTCAGGAACATTTACATGTACTCAGAAATTCAGATCGTGGCCCACGGACCGTTGAACTGAAAGTGGTCCGCCACGTGCGATCTGGGAATCCGATCGAGCCGAAAACGTAATCCCACGTAGATCCGCAGTGGGTGAGCTTAAGTCTGACGTTTGGCTCAAAGAGGGCCACCAGAACACCCCTTTTGAGCTTGGAAAGTGGCGAAATGCCTATGTAAGCAGTTACCCTTGAACCTGAGTCTGTTTCGGGAAGGTTTTTGGCTATAAAAGGGGCTTAGAACAGCCCCTCTCACAGCCATACGAATTTGGGTTAAAACCCTAAAGAGAAAGAGAGAAAAGAGAGAGAAACTTGTGGAGATCGAAGCCGATCTTCCTCCTGCTGCTTCCACTTCTCTCTCACCACGGCCTACACCGCTCTATTCCAAGAGATTTCCCGGCGGTTTCCACCCCATTTGAAGGTAAGAAACCCTAACCCTAGGTCTGATTTGAGCCTGATTAGTGATAGGTTAAGGAAAGACTAATCGAATGCGCTTATTAGGCTAAGAAACTCCCGTATACGGAAGCACAAACCCTCTTGCTGATTCGTTGGAATTCCAAGGGCTGAGGTGAGGACTTTAAGCGTATAAGTTACGGTTTTCAACGCTTTCAATGTCAGATAATGATAGATTCATGATCTGCATGCAAATACACATGTACAAAGTGCTTTCCGTTTCCTGTTTCGATTAGCGATAAAGATTATGGAATTTTACATACTCTTGATATACGTAGAAATACCGTATACGTATTTTTGTTGAGAAAATGTTTGACATGTTTATTTATGTTTGATTATATCATGTGTGGATAAAATACTAGTTTGGCGAAAGAGATCGCGAAAATACATGTTCATGTGTAAATGTCGTGTATGTTGAAATTGCGTATTCTAGAAATCCCGCATACGTGCGGATTTTGGATATGTAATTGTAATGATTATTTGCTGTATGAATACGACATACACGGGAAAAATACTTCCGGGGCTTAGGGACAGCCCAATCACGGACTTGCCTAACATACGTCATGTATGTTGGAAACGTGTATTCTAAGTGTTTGTATAAGTGCATGTATGTGTACATGTGTATGTACTAGTGCCTTAGATAGGCGCTGATATGGGTTCTCCAACTCCCTTAGAGACATGTAGGACCCCCTCCATGCGGTGGTTCACCGCAACCACTTAATTGTATTGCACCACAATTCTATCCCTATGGGGATAGTGCTTTATTACATGCATTACAATATGCTTTATAACATGCTTCTCAACATGCTTTGTAACATGCTTTACTTCATGTCTTACTTTATGCTTTATAACATGCCGACTAACATGCTTGTAGTGCTTGTTTACCATGCTTTACTTCACATGCTAGCGATGAAAACTGTTTGAGTTTGGGACTATGTTTATAGTCCAAACACTCGGTACCAGACTTGTGATTGTGGCTGAGATTCATGTCGCCACAAAGGACGGGTCCGGCGAACCCGAGTCGTACTTCGGTTGGCGATAGTGGTTGGCCACGCGGAGTGCTTTTGCGCTCCATATCGCTCAACTTGTGGTGCGCTCGAGCTAGTCAGGCTCGCCAATTTAACCGAAGTGTAGTCGTGTGTTCACCTTGTTTGGTCGCTACTGCTTGAACCTAGGGTACCAACTTACCAGTGGTGATTCCCGTTTAAACCATGGTACCTAGATCCGCTAAGACGCATGAGCCGGGCATGGTGGTATGGGACACCGTGGTCGAGCTGTCGGCCTATGCTGAGGCCATGTGCCTCCCCATAGTGACCATTGCGCAACTATCTCGTGAGCCGAATACGGTGGTATGGGACACTGTATTCGAGCTGTCGATACTTCGGCGAGAGCCGAGTACGGTGAGATCTGTGCTCGTGCTGACGGGCGACGAGTCCTCCGTGGTATCATCGAGTATACTTTAAGTATCTGTGATTGGCCACGAGCCTTTCACAGTAACTAGAGTGTGAGTTGAGCCGAGTATGGTGAGACCTGTACTTGAGCTGACGGCTAGTGATTGAGCCGAGTACGGTGAGACCTGTACTCGTGCTGACGGCCAGCAATTGAGCCGCATACGGTGAGATCTGTATCCGCGCTGACGGGTGACGAACCTTTTGCGATGCCATCACTAAGCTTCTCAAACCATAACATCGTATGAGAATAACTAGGATTGACGACCCTAATGGATCATGTTGGGAATGATACAAGGGAGGTACCTTAGTTTCCCAATACTGCTGATTGAAATGGACTAATAATAACTTGGAAATCACGAGCATCATCGCACCGCATGTGCTTTGTAGATGTGGCGCACTGAGGGAGTTAAGCATTCGCGAACGTAAGATGATGTCGCTTGAGGGTGGTTTGGCAAGGGCATACAGCATCATGTCATATCATTTATGCATTTAATAAGAGTAGTTAGAAATGCTTGATTTGTACTGCTTTATCATTACTGTTTGATTGATTTGATAACATGTTAACTTATGCATTATTGTTCCACTGAGTTAGCTACTCACTCCCACGTTGCGGGACGGTGTTGTACACACCAACCAGACTCTGTTGCAGGGTTAGAGGGCTCCTTGGTTCAGGAGCCAGAGCCCGACGTTGATGAGGACCAGGAGGAGTTCTCTTTCATGCAGTATTCTGACGGCTACGCCTAGGCCGGCTGCATCACGGGACTCACGGGGCCTCTTTTGAGGATGTATTTTGGGTTTTTGATTTACAAACTTTACATGTATATTGGTGCTCAGCTAGTACTCATACTCTGGAGTTCAGAAAATTTTGTTACTTTACATACTTGAATGAAAAATTTCAGTCTTCCGCTGTTTTTAAATGTAATTGAACTGGAGTATGAATTACTGTTTTGGTTTAATCTCATTCATGTTTATTGCGCTAACTCAGACAACATTTAACTGGCATTGTGTATGTTGCATAAGTGATGCGTTGGAACTCGGGTGTTGAGTTCATACTCGACCCCCGAATTTCAGGGCGTTACAGTTTCTACTTGGTTCACCTCTAACCCTGGAGTTTTATTGGTTCACTCCTAACTAGATGTTTATGCTCTCCATAGAGCAAGGGTCCACACAACGCACCCGGATTTTAAACCACACAGGTCAAGGACCTACACAAGGACCTAATAGTTTATGCCCTACACAAGAGCAAGGGTCCACACTATGCACCCACTACGTACACTCCCACTGGAGGCCTCCTACGAGGGCTACAAAGGGTGAGAACCACTTAAGACCCAGACCTAGAAAGGAATGATCACAAGTGTCCTCCTGGACTCTAGATACTTATTGATAAGTTGATGAGTCTCGTTAAGCACAACGCCGAAGATCTCCTCCTTCTTGTTGATGAAGAGTTTTCTGCTCCCTTGATCCCCAACACAAAAGATATACCAGGACTAGGTTTAAGGTTGGGTCAAGGTGAAGATGGAATCCTACTCTCTAAAGATTTTCCTGTTAGGAAGATAGAGTAGTTCCAATCTTATGCATTTAAGGCATCCCAGTGTAATGATTTGCCATTAAGGTAGTAGCTGGAGGATCCTTGAATGCGAAAGTTCATTCCTCAATCCACTCTATTGAATATCAATGATGAAGGTGGATTGGAGAATGAACTCCCTTGAGAGAAAGGGCTTTAGGTATAGGATATAAGTTGAAACACTCAAAAGCTCTCTCTTCTTTCTCTCACAGCAACAAAAGACAAGTCCTCTTTAAATAAGCAAAAAGGTTCCAACGGATATGAAACGGTCACATTTATGATAGAGTTTGATATCATCGAGCAGGTTCGATATCATCGAGCGTATACTCTTAATAGCATCGATGGTCCGCTTGATGACTTAGACTCGATGTCATACGCTTTTTCAACTCTTTGCCAATTGGTCGATGAATCGAAGTTATTGTCGATGTCACCGGATTTCGAAATCTGATTCCATCGATGTCAGGTTCGATCCATCGACACTTGAAAAATGAGAGAGACTTGACTTTGAGATATTTCAGGTTTTCATGAATGATCGGGGGAACCGTCGAGGTCATCAGAATTTGAATGTCGATGATATCGAGATCAAAGTCGAGGCATCGATAAATCCAGTTGATTTAGCTTTGAACTTGCTGGACAGTTTATGGCTTTGTTCGATGCAATCGATCTAGTGTTGATATCATCGATATTTGAATATCAATTAAATCGAAGGGCCCCCGATCATAGTTAAAAACAACCTAAAATAACTGTTGTAAGAAATGCGCGCCCACTGTCGATATCATCGATAGACCTCCGATCTTATTGATGTTTGAATTCAGATCATATCAGACAGTCATCGATATATCGAAGAATTTTGAGATTTTCATTAAAAAACAGGGGCGCCGGAAATCTGCCTGTTGATCTTATCGAGCCACTCTCGATGGTCTCGAGATTTGAATATCGATATGTGTAACGATACATCGATAATTCATCCAGATATATTGTGAGGTTGCTGGGCATATTTAGTGCTTTTATCGATGATATCGATAAATCTGTCCAGATGAATATATAGTTATTGGACATTTTGGTCCTCTTATCGATAGTATCGTTAAGGTATCGAGGACATCGACAGTGCAAGTCGATCATATTGAGGGTGCTTCGATAGAATCGACAGGGCGAGAAAAACTTAGAGATTTTCCTATTTTGCAAAAAGTTTTCTCACCACAAAAACCCTAAGATTTTTATCTCGTTTTAAGGGTCTTAATTACCTGGTGTTTTGGGACATGGGATGTGAGGCTATGATTTACCTATTGCGAGCTTCCATACATCCGGTTGAGGCAAACGCTTGAAATAATCTTCTTATCGAGTTCTGCAGCCAGTCTGACTCACCACACACGCAACTTGACAAACCAGGGCACTAGCAGGTTCACTTTCACAACTGTTCAAAAACAGCCACACAAAATGATACTCCACTCATAATATCCTCACATAGGGGATATTAGCGATCACTATTAAACAGGTTTTATAGGTTCACCCAAAACCTTCACAATTGTGTCTTTCTGACTTGGGCTTACACAATCCAAAAACCCACACTTTCTGAGTTTTCTGGCTCTCCTCAGATAACCAACACAATGAGATTTTTCTGGCGATTCTCAAACAAAAAACCAAAAGAATAGAAATTTTACAAAATTGTAAATTACCTGGATTACTCCTTTTGTAGCAGGCCGGTAGAACCAATCAGAGTAGATGTTCGAATCAATGTTCAAAGTCCAATACTCACTTAAGAAATGGTTCTAGGATTTAATTGATTTTAAATTAAACCAAATTGGACGTAGCTCTATTTGATTTTAATTCCAATGAAGAAAGAATACAGAAATTCCTCTTTTTTCAAATAAGATTGGAATTTAGGAATAAAATCAATAAGAAAAGCTAACAAAAAGAATATTAAATATGAACAAATTAGCTTAAAATGAACACAACTTATCTCAGAGTGGAGGTTTGAATTTCTCAAAATAATCGATGTAAAACACTGAAAT